>JANVCC010000020.1:991923-1342151 GCA_025345505.1 Todiramphus chloris collaris
AAAAAAAAAAAAAAAAAAAAAAAAAAAAAAAAAAAAAGAAAAAGAAGTGCCATTTTCTCTGACCCCAGCCATGGAGCTCTGGGTGGCTGTAGAGTGATGGGGAAGAAAATGTAAACATGATGGCTCAGAAAAGGGCTTGCAAGTGTAAATATGAAATGAAACAAGGAAAAGCACAAATTCCTGCTTTGTAAGGCTGCAGAAAGACATTGAAAAGTCAAAGCATAGTTGGCATGAGGGTTTTCAAGTGTAAATGTAACACAACTTACTAAATCTTATTTAGGAACACAATTTTCTGACATGTTTTTATGGAAGATAAATTATAATGCAAAACATTTTTAACACTAGTTAGAGAGCTTTCTGCTTCATCCCGTGATATTTAATGACTCTATTAAATCTCAATTAAGCAGCAAGATGACCTGTATCTTTCAAAATCTGGAGGCATTTAGTACTTGCTAATGGCACTGGCAGTGAGATTGCTGTGGAGTGGACAGGTGCTGGGCATCACTTCCCAAACCAGCACTGCCAACACAGCCAAAGCCAAGTGTTTCCTAGTCAGTGCCGCTGTGGTACCGAGCCTCTCCAAGGAGGGCTGCCAGGTGGGGTGGATTGCACCCAACTGGGTGGAATGATGGTCCTCTGGAGACAAGAGTAAGCTGGACCAATCCATTGGGATGGCAGGCTGCAGAGCGAGCAATGGGTGCTTAGGGAAGAAGCTCCATGAGATGGCAGAGCTGATCTAGCTAACTGAAACACGGGTTTCTGTCCACAAACACCCCCCTGCACCAGCTGTGATTTCCCCTTCACTCCTGTGCCAGCCCTGCCAGCTCAGAAAGCAATGGAAACCCTTTTCTTTCCTTCCATTGCCTTCTGGTCTTCTACCAGAAGAGTGAACAATGCAGGGCTTGCTCACACAAATGCTGCGATGCCACCGCAGCACCACTGCACTCCAGCTGTGCAGGGCACATCCCCCGCAGAGCGATGAGGGCCACATTCAATGACTTCAGTTGCCATGTTCGTTTCTTTTTGTCATTTTGGCAATGTGGTCATTGCAACCACTGTGAAAGAGCCACCAGAGCACATGGCTGTTTCACTCTGTCACTGACTGACTCCCTATGCCACCACCACAAGAGTCACCCACACTTCCAGAGTATTCTCCTGTGGCACCATAAATTCCATGGATGTGAAGGACTTCTGTCTTTTTAGCTACCTGGCAGATTTTGTGTAGTTACCAACAAGACAACGGAGACTGACCTCATGTTTCATCCTGAAGAGGATCTCAACTGTTGCAAAAGAGAGGACTACACCTACGAGAGACATCCAGTAAGGCTAATCCCCTGGTGGGTACATGCAACAGATTTAGGTCTGCCTTGTGAAGACAGATGCTACAGTAGATGGGAGGCCAGTGACAGGATTGTGGGGACTGGAGCAAGAAACAGGGAAGTGCCAAACAGCTTGGTCTGCACATCACAATGACAACCTCTTTTTTTCATGGCTTTAACCATTACTTTTGTGCTTGAAGGTCAAGAGATATGTTGCTTTACCTTTGGCAAACAGTACATTTAAAATCTGAGCTAAGGTTTGCGTTTTAAAACGAGTTTTCAGTCACAGATAGTATTCCTTTCAACTCTTTCTCACTTGGTGCGTCTGTTTTTGAAGAGATACACTTCTGAATGCTTTTGTATGGCTGTTGAAAGGCCACACAGACATTTCACACCTTCTCAGGCATTCAAGTTCCTTTCCTCTGCATGTTTGTCAGGAGTTGAAACACTTAAAAAAAAAAAAAAAATTCCTTGATCTCTTTAATTCCCAGAAAACCCTCATTATCATTTCTTCAACAACCCGCTCCTTGCCCTCAGCTAAACCATCTATTTGATAAAAGGCAGCGGCAAAAGTAACTGGAAAATGAAGAAAAGAGAAGACCCCTCTCATCACCCACATGTAATGCCCAGTGCACTGCTAGAGAAGGAGACTGTCACAGTCTTTGCAGATCAGAAGAATATCCCTTTAGAAAGTTTCAGTGACTCCTAGCAGTGATGCTTTGGATGAGCAAAAGCACCCTGTAGAGCCAGCTCATTTGATGTCCTCCAGCCATCTTATTTAAGGGTTAGTTCAAAACAGAAGCTGTCCCTTAAAACAAAGCAAATGTGCTCTTATAAATGTATTGGGATTTTTTCACAAAAAATAATTTCTCACTTATTATCTGGAAACAGACTCTCCTTCCCTTCTCCTCTTACCCCATTTTTCAGATGCTTCCTACAATGGCCACTTCTGTCAGCAAACCATTCGTCAACCACTCATTTTGACATGGGAGGGTGTTTACCTATGAGCTACAGTAAAGCCTCTCTCTTATGGATAACTGTCTTTCCTGCAGGTGAACACAAGTCCCCGGCACTGAGGGGTGATGGCAGCATGCTCTTGGTAGCCAAGGGCTACAGAGGCCAACGTGACATTTTGCAGAAAGCCCCTGGAGCGTTCCCAGGAACAACCGGGAGGATTGGATTCTTCTGCGTTTTCCTGATTATTCACTGAGCTATTTTTGAACGGACTCTAATGAATTAAAGTTCACAGAATCACAGAATTTCCTAGAATGGAAAAGACCTTTAAGATCATCAACTCCAATAATTAACCTAACACTGACAAGACCTTGACTAAACCATCTCCTTAAGCACTAAGTTACAACAGTTGTTAACTAAGTTGTTATTAAAACAAATTAAGTTACACAGTTGTTCTGGGGAAATAACAGAGACCTACAAATGTAGGCCATGTTCAAGTGCCACACTTCAGCTGTTCTCTGCATCAGCTGTCTTGCTAGGCTACTGAAAGCCAAAAGGCTCCAGAGAAATTCTGTTCCCTCTCTGAGAGTGAGCTCCATCTCTAGCATTACCAGTCTGGGCAGCAAGTCACACCAGTATGGTGGCTTGAAGACAGTCAGCCATGTATACAAGAAAAAACCAAACCAAAACCAACACATTAAAAAAGTGGGGAACATAAAGGGCTCTGCTTTGAAAAATTGTTCTTTAAAGAAAAACGCACTTCAGAAACTTGAAAAAAACCCCAACCTAGCTCTCCAATGTTTAATCTAAACAAAATTAAAGAAAAATGAGTAGTTTTATTCATTCTCAAATGTGGCACTCTCTCTCTCTCATGAGCAGGACTGCTACACTTTCTTCTTCTGAGTCTCCAGCTCAGAGACCTAGTGCATGGAAGAGACAAGTCAGACAGCTCTCCTTCCCTCCAGGCATGTGAAAGTCTACTGACATCTTAAGGAAGGGTGGAAGGAGCCGCCTGCAAATGCTTAGTTGGCTTGTGAAAATCAAATTTAAAAGCAGTTCCAGTACTTGTGAGAAAGACTTAGAAAGCCTAGAAATAGTTGGGTTTTTTTTTTAATTTTCAGTTTCATCTGCAGGGAATGAGTGTTCCAACAATTAGATCGAATATCAAACCTGAACTTAGCACTGGGCACCCAAACTTCAAGGCTTGCATAGATATACCTGCTGTTATCTGTGTGCAGTATGCTTGCTGTTGTCACAGACAAAACTGGCTTTAATTTAGACGTTACATACAGTCACCTCCTCGCTGCCCCGTTTCTTTGGGGTGTGCAAAGCACACTGTGATACTGCACCGCTGAGCAGCAGCGGAGCCCTAACTCCCTGTAGCTTTCTGCTAAGCCTTTTCCACCTGTGGTTACAAGGACAGCTTACAGACCTACTAAGTATTACTATTTCACATGCTGCAGGGTGGCATGTTAATGCTGCATTTGAGAGAGATGGGAAGCTTACAGAACCCTTGGCAACTATTGATGACTTGAGATCAACAACCCTAAATATAAGCAGGGATAGCATAATAAGGAATATATACAACTTCTATTCCTCTCCTTAAAGCTTGACACTATATTTATAACTGCAAGATAATGAAACTTCAGTTTGTTTCATAGTATGAGCTATTTTTTCTTTAATTAAAAAAGCCTGTACTGTAAGAGTACAGTTATTTAAGAGAAAATTCTATTATAAAAAAAATGGAGAGAAACATAAAAGAATTTTCAAATGTTAGGATATGAAGTCTGGATCAGTTAAGTCTTGTTTTAATTGTACACTAATGAGGAAACTTGACTTTTTAAAGCTAGCCTAAGCCTTTCTTAGATTTAATTTGTGCAGTCTTTACATCAGCATAAATTTCCTTGACTTTGTTTTTGGTTTGGTTTTGGGTTTTTTTGGTAGAGGCTAATACTGGGTTTTCTTTGAGTTGACTTTCCTCCATTTTCTGGCAAAATATGTGTTTTTCATTTCTTCCCTCAGACCACATAAGCAAATAGGTTGCCAAGTTTAATTCCCACTTTTTTTCTTTTTGACAGACTCTTTTGGCTGGGCTAATTTGCCTGGCTTTTCTGCCAACAATGTATTCAGCTCTTCTTCCTGGCATCTTAGCAACTGCAGCAGCAGCTAACAAAACAGCGTCTTCTGCTAAACATCTACATTTTAATTTAGTGCATGCATAAATTACTCATTCATATACAGAATTTTGCTGGCATTAACACAGCAGAGGTGATGAACTATGCCCACAACGCCACTATTTAGATGTGACTAACATTAAACACATTTGTAGATCCCAATTTTCTAACTTAATGATGTACAACAGTGAGAAAATACATAGGTGGATATATTTCTGTCTTTTCTGTTGTCAGAAGACATTAGAAATTTGTCAAAGACCAGTTCTACAAAGTAGAATGGAATCACTTCATGTGTGTAAACAGACACCTCATATGTCTATGATGTCGAACCATCCTAGTATAGGAAATATATGAAAAAAACCCCAGAAATTATGCCAAAAAAAAAAGGAAAAAAAAAAAAAAAAAGAAAAAGAAAAAAAAAAGGAAAAGCTCCTGCCAGCTGGAAGGAGTGTGTAAGAATTAAATAACCATCCTTTTACAGAGGGCACAAATCCAAGGAAGACCAAAAACACAGACCATTATACTGCAATCACGAATGAATCCCAGCAGCAACTAACAGCAGGGAGACATCACATCTGTTAATTCTGTTTACTAACACCTCTTCATAACAGATTGTGGAAAATTAGTCTGCTCGGATGATGACCCTTAATAAAGTCAATTAGGGATGGCATACATTCAATTCTGCAACTGCTGAGCAGGAAATACCGCCCCCCCAACTCAAGGATTTCTCAGCCCTCCCTAATGCAGTGCTGCTGGACTCCAGCCAACAGATGCCTGTGAGAAAAGCAGCAAGTCAACAGATAAACCCAGTAATTTACACTCACACGAAGTAGCTCTGGAGCCCAGATAAAGCTCTTCTCTGACAGCCTTGGCCTGGAGCTGACTATTGAGGTTCAAGTCAGTGGGCTGGAAGGGGACAGAGATGTAGCTGGTTGGTGAGGGCAGGGTGATTTCACCATACCTGGCAATGCAGTGCAGCCCTGGCTGCTGCCCGTCCCAGCAAGAAAGGCTGCCACAGGAGACCCAGGGTGCAGAGAAGCATTTCAGTTCATCCTTTGCTAAGGGAGAACCAGGTTTATATAAACTATGGTTGCCACTTGACCAATCTGTTCATAAACATGTTCATATCCACTTTAATTTATACCAGAGCTTTACTGCTCCCACTGTCAGAAAGTCTTTACTAGTATCTGATATAAAAACACCTTAATGTAATTTAAGGAAACTCCTTTTTGTCTTAATCTTGATGAACACAAGGAGTAACTGCAGGACATCTGCTTCACAGCACATTTCTATTCATCTGGAGATTTAAATTTCCCTACAGTATTTCCTTTTTAAGACCATCTTCTGGACTCTCTTCAATTTCTTAGAAGTCCTAACCCAGAACACTTTTTAATTTAGTCTTTTTCAGCTCCAAATAAAGCAGAAAAGATGCTGTTAGTGCCTTACGTAACTTCTCATCTAAACAGAAGAGCGCCATGGAGGGAATGAAGGAATAACTTTATGTTTCTGGATCCTGGAAGCCAGTAATTTCTGTTTGACTTGAAATACTGGATCCCAGAAACCACTTGTGCTACAGATTTTTTAAAAGAAATTGGAGAAAATACAGAAGAAATCATCACATAACACTGCAGATCATCACCTCTCTAAGACACCACTCTGTTAATGTTAAAAGCCTCACTGCCCAGACAAGCACATTATAATACTAAGTCTCTGTGTGTGACGGATTGAGAGCAAGTCCTGCTCACAGCCGAGCAGCGGTATGCATGATATGCTCAGGCTGAAACATCATGTCACATAAATACACATTATAGGAGAACTGGGATGCTTTCACATACAAAAAAAGGCCCACTAGAAAGGGCATGAGGCAGAATAAAACCAGCCTTGAACTGAAGTGATAGTCAAAGAAGTTTTAGAAAAAGTGGATGAAATGAGCAGAAGATTGCCAGAACCAGCTCATATTAGACGACGCTATAATGAAGAACACAACCAGCAAGTGGAAGGGTCAATATCAGCAGAGAAAACTGTGCCTCTCCAGCTTCTAACAGGTCTTTGATCCAGTCACTAGAGATGTGATAAACAGAGTTCTGTGGTCCTAAATTCTCAGGGGGGAAAAAAAAAACCCCAAAAACATAGAGGAAAGGCTGATAAAGGATGGGAAGGTAAAGGCAGGAATAAAATGTCTAGTTTTCTTAGTGAAATGAAACACCGAGTAGGGTTGCACCGCATCTGTGCCAAGACATCTCTTGCGCATAACTAAGAAGAGTTAACAGTGAAGCAGAGAATATTTCAGGGAATATTAATGACAGTGGTTAAGAAATCTGACCTCAAGGAGTTACAGAAGGACCCTATCATGCTGATTAGGAGATAAAATGCTGAAAGAAATTCAGTGCTGATAAATGCATAGGTCCTTACAACAGGATACTCTGGATGATAAAGGTGTAACTGAGTTTAAAAAAACCCACCACCAACAAAAGAGTATTTATAAAAGAAGGAAAAATAAAAAAAAAAGATATATACATAGACAAAAGGTCTATCAAGGGCTATTAAACACAGATACGGAAGCAATGTCTGGCTCAGGAAATTATTAAGCTGAAGAACTATAGAAAGTGGGAGAACAATGGAGGGAAAACAACCCTTTAGCCTGTCCCCAGCTTGTACTGCCTTCCCCAGCTGGGCTGGATGGTGCTGGTGTCTCAATAAGGGCTTAATGCAGAAAGTTCACACCTTTTCATATGACACAATGCCACTTGCACAGATATAATGGGATTAAAATGTTTCAAATTACTGCTTTGTTGCTAGAATACAGGAAAGCCTAATTTAATAATGAGACATTTCTGTAGTTCACCTTTTTCTCAGGTTTTCTTTCTCAGGTCAAATATTCTCATTCATTTAAAGTTTGACTGCATGCACAAAATTATGCTCAGCAGATTTTAGCCCAAAGAGAAACACATTTAAGTTCTATGAATGCCACAACATATTGAAGCTAGCATTACATTCGTTTTAGGCGAGGTCCACAAAAAAATAGTTTTAATAATATGAAAGTTTAAAAGAAGTTTATTAAAACAAGCATCAGAGTTCTGAATGTTAAAAATGTCATCCGAGTGAAGCAAGCTACGAGCCAAAAGGAAATTAATTTCATTGGCAATAAGCATTAAATATTATTGCCCTCATATATCCCATCAAGACAGAGGCAAAACAAACAAGAGAGATCATTCCATTTGCAGATATTTTTACAGAACTTCACGTGGCAATAATTATGAAGAAAAATGCTTACTTTCTTCAATATAAATCTTCAAAATAAAAGAGTATGTACGTGGAGAAGGGAAGATATGCCATAGTGAATTAAAAAAAAAATATTGTAGGCTTCAGTAGAGCACTATTTCTTTTAATTATTAAGCTTCTCTCATGTGCAGATGTAGCAAAATGTTCACTAAAGAAAATGAACTCTGGCTAGCTGATGCATCTTAAGAGTTTTATTTCAACATACTGTTCAGTTACAGCTTAGACTGTCTGCTATTGTGAATTCCAATGATACAATTACCTTTCACTGATGCTACAAGGAGAGGGACTGTATCCAACAGCTTGTGATGTGCACTTGAAATAATTCAGTCACATCAAGTACATTGCCCAGGAAAAAAGGGAAAGAAAGTTACTGCTAATGACTCCATAAAAAAACCAAAAAACCCCAAAAAACCAAAAAACCCTATATATATAATGAACATCATACAGTATGAGTTACAAATTTCTTTGTTTGCCCAATTTTTAAAGTTAGATGGTAACTCTTAAAAACACAGCACTAACCAGCTTCCTCACAGCAGCAAGGGTTAAATGCCTTTTATGTCCACTCAACCTAACACATTTGTGGTGGTACTTTTACTCTTGAATGATACAAAAAGAGCCAGAAGAGTGAGCATGTGCTAATTCTGCTTTCTTATCAGCCTTCTGCTTGCATTGACTGACTTTGAATCCCTCCCTTCACTTCTCAGGCCTGAAATGAAAAGTGAGCTGCAGAGCAGAGAAGACAATCACAAAGCTTCTGCATGTGGCTGCCCTGCTGCTGCCACTGGGAATGGTTTCTGCTCTGCTGCCCCAGTCTAATTTCCCTAGTTACAATCTTCCTTCTGCTGAACAGCTCTAATGCTTTTCTTGGAAAATTACTAATACTTTGCATCATTTGTAGCACAGCCATTCCAAACAGCAGCCACAAAATGGGACAAACATATTGTTTCCACTTTTCAGTTTGAGAAGACTATCACCATATTGACAACTCCAAGTAATAAAACATTTCTAAAATTATGAGGCTCAGAAGCATAGTTAATATTCCTATTTGCATTTTTTAAATTATTTTTAATTTTTTTTTAGAGAAAAAACCTTGAGTCATCTGCTCTATGATAAACAAACCCTCCCTCCCCACAAGGAAATCCAGAATCTCTTGAATCCCCTCTTCTCAGGTGCTCTGGCTTCAAAAAGCACAGCAAGCAAAAAGATCAATTATAAAATCATGGAGGTTAATGACTCTGTTAGAAATAGGGGAAAAACATATTACGTTCCAAAGATATTTAGTTTTGATTTTTTTGTTCCTTCACTGATGAGAACTGTAGTTTTGTTTTTTCCTTTTAAAGAGAACAGAAAATTCATTTGTAAAAAACTAAATAAACAAAAAAATCTCATTTAACGATCCATAATCACCATGGAAAGTTTCCTATTTGCCACTGGTTAGTAGATTTTTCACCAAGAAAAAGGAAATTACTTTTGACAAGCCCAGTTATGAATAGTGGATGACTTTGCTTGGATCAGAGTTCATTGGAAAAAGTTGTGTTCCAGGTAACCTGACTAGATTGCGTTTCAATAATTCTCTGAGCAGTAGGCAGCTTTGCTGAAACAATGGCAGTCTATTTCCCAGAGTCATAAACAAGAAATAATCAGCTAAACATAGGTTTTAGTTTGTTTGTTGGGTTTTTTTTGTTTTGTTTTGGTTTTATTTTGCGGTTTTTTGTGTTTTATTTTTCATTTTATGTAGAGCAACTATAGTTACAAGGGACAGAGGAGCTTTGAAAATACTAGTCAACAAGATAAAGAAAAGAATGTTTAGAATAAAAAAAAAAAATCAGAAAAAGTGAACACTGCTTTTACTTCAAAGGAGAATCTCTCCAATTTGTTCACAGGCAACATATTTTTCAATGGACACAGAAGGAGTACTGCTTATTATGAAAGATGGAATTGCCTTTGCATTCAAGACAAGCTCCTACCACCTTCATGAGAGCTCATGACCATGCAACATCATCAGTCAACCGGTGAGAGACGCATGTATTTTTTTAATCAGGTTATTTGACTTTAAATAGTCATCCTAAGGAAAAAAAACCCACAACAACAACAAACTTCATTTGAAACAGCTAACGTCTGTTTCTTGTTTTTCTCTCGTTGCTTTCTTTAAATAAGGTGGAATTATACAAAAGATGGAAAAAAAACCCCCAAAAACAATTAAGAAAAAAAAGGAAGAAAAAAAAAAAAAAAGAAAGAAAGAAGAGTTCCTGGCAGCAACAGCAATACCCTTCCTTACTTGGCTGACTATAAGAAAACAATAGCCAAACGCCCCAAACTCCAACTCAATGTCAGGAAATACAGGTTTGCAGTTTGACACAGCTTGTTCCCTCATGTTTTCTTCTGGCAACATCATTTCACCAAGTTACAAAAAATCTGCTATTATTGTTTTCTTTTGGATTTAGGGAAAATGTACCACAAAAGCTTAGCTTTCTGAAGAACTCCCCATGACCATCAGTATCCCTAAGATGCCTGGGTTCATTTCCAATGGGTTTCCATTTCATTAAAGTTCCAAGACACCGCAGAGCATGTGGTTTGAATCGGTTCTTGTCTCGGGGCACAGAAGCCATTAGTCTTCCCAAAGTCACTGCACTAGGCAGCTAAACTTGCCAACTGCTCTTTTGATCACAACTGTTTATCGGCCTGGCAATGAAGCCAACCCATTTCCTCATTGTTTGAAGTCCCTCATCCTTTCACAGAATCACAGAGAATCACAGAATAATTGTGGTTGGAAAGGACTTTGTAGATCACCAAGTCCAAACATACCTACAAGAACAAAGAACATCTAAATACCTGACTACTAAAAGGAAACAAACAAAAAAACAAAACAAAACCAAAAGTACCAACCAACCAAAAAAAAAAAACCCAACCAAAAAACCAAAAAGCAACACACAAGCTCCCTAAATGCCTGCCCCTAGAGCATGTTGTGAAGCATCATGTCAACTAGTTTCTTAAATACCTCCAGGGATGGTGACCCAACCAGCTCCCTGGGCAGGCTGTTCCAGTGCCTCACCACTGCCTCTGCAAAGAATTTCTTTCTAATATCTAATCTAAACCTCCCCTGCTGCAACTTCAGACCATTTCCCCTGGCTCTGTAATTAGTAACTAAGGAGAAGAGGCCAACACCCACATCTCTACAACCTCCTTTAAGGTAGTTACAGAGGGCAATGAGGTCCCACCCAGCCTCCTCCAAACAAAACATGCCCCTCAGCCTCTCCTCATACAACTTGTTCTCTAAGCCCCTCACGAGCTTGGCAGCTCTCCTCTGGACACGTTCCAGCACCTCAGTGTCTTCCCTATAATGAGGGGCCCAGAACTGAACATAGTACTCAAGATGAGGCCTCCCAAGGGCTGAGTTCAAGGGCACAATAACTTCCTTTCTCCTGCTGGCCACGCTATTCTTTATACAAGCCAGGATCCTGTAGGCCTTCTTAGCCACGTGGGCACACTCCTAGCTCATGTTCAGCTGGCTGTCTACCAGCATCTCCAGGTCCTTTTCTGATGGGCAGCTTTCCAGCCACTCATCCCTGAGCCTGTAGCACTGCTGGGGGTTGTTGTGACCGAAATGCAGGACCCGGCACTCGGCCGTGTTGTATCTCATACAATTGGCCTTGGCCCATCAATCCAATCTGTCCAAGTCCCTCTGAAGAGCCTTCCTACCCTCAAGCAGATCAACACTCCCATAAAATTCGGTGTCATCTGCAAACTTACTGAAGGTGCTCTCAATCCCCACATCCAAGTCATCAATAAAGATGCCAAACAAGACTGGCCCCAAAACTGATTGCTGAGGAATGCCATGGGTGATCGGCAGCCAGCTGGATTTCGCCCCATTAATCACAATTCTCTGGGAATGGGCAGCCAGACAGTTTCTAACCCAGTGAAGAGTACACTTGTCTATACCGTGATTCGCCAGTTTCTCCAGGAGAATGCTGTGGGAAACTGTGTCAAAGGCCTTACTAAAGTCCAAATAGATAACATCCACAGCCTTCCCCCCATTCAAAAGGCAGGTCACATGGTCATAGAAAGAGATCAGGTTTCTTAAGCAAGATCTCCCTATCATAAACCCATGCTGGCTGTCCCTGATTCCTTAGCTTCCCTGCAATTGCCATTAGAGCTCACTGAAGATAATCCTCTCCAAGATCTTTCCAGGTACCAAAGTCAGGCTGACAGGCCTGTAGTTCCCCAGATCCTCCTTCCATCCCTTCTTATAGATAGGTGTCACATCAGCCACCCTCCAATCATCTGGTACCTCTCCTGTTGACCAGGGTTTCTGAAAAATGATGGAGAGAAGCTTGGTGCGCTTTCCTGACAGCTCCCTAAGTACTCTTGGGTGAACGCCATCCGGCCCCATGGACTTATGAGTATCGAGGTGCAGAAGCAGATCATTAACTACTTCCTGGTTTAAGGGGGGGTTGCACTGTTCACCATCCTTATCTTCCACCTCAGGAGGCTGAACACCATGGGAACAGTTGGTCTGTCCACTAAAGACAGAGGGAAAGACAACATCAAGTTATCTCAGACTTATCCTCATCATTGGTTGCAATGTTCCCTCCCTCATCCAGTAACGGATGGAGATTCTCCCTCGTACTCTTTTTAGTGTTAATGTACTTGTAGAAGCTTTTTTTATTCTCCTTTATATCAGTGGCCAAGTTTAGTTCCAGCTGGGCTTTTGCCTTTCTAATTTCTTCTCTGTATAATCTGACAAGTTCTGTGTACTCCTCCTGAGTTGCCTGGCCCTTCTTCCAAAGGTGGTAAACCCTTTTTTTCTTCTTAAGTCCCACTAAAAGCTCCCTGTTCAACCAGGCTGGCCATTTTCCCTGCCTTTTAATCTTACGACTTTTCATCTTTCATACCCCTTGGGGGGGCGGGAAGAGAATGAAGGACATCTAATATGAATCTGGAGCCTCCATACTAAAAACATGTTAATTTAACTGAGGCTTTTACTATGCTGATAATGTCATATTGCAAATTATACTCTTGGGAAAAAAAAACAACTTAAGGAAAAAAAAAAGAAAAGAAAAACATCTGTAAAAATACCCTTTATATGAAGACAGAAAATGTGATTTCTGGAATATCTGACACTTGAAGAGTGCACTCCTGTGAGAAAGCACACCACCCACTTACTTGCCAGGCAGGAACAAGCAACCAGAGACAACATCTCAATCCAGCTGCTGACAATAATCTATGGTATTAGGTTATCGTTTTGTAAAAAAACACAAATGCACATTTCTACATCACTGGAGCATACAGAAGCAAACAGAGCAAGACCAGACAGCCAGTACCTGATTTTTGGGCAGACTATCCCCTGGTTCAGATCTGCTCATTCTGTAACGAGGCAGGAACAAAAAAGCTAAATTTGCACCTCTTAGCATTTAGTCAGTCAAGAATTATAGTTATGTTTTATTTTTAAATGAAAACACACACTACTCAGCATACGATGCCTCGTGCTCACAGTGCTGTGAACGCAAAACTCTTAAATATTTCTCTGTTATGCTTATTGCTAACACTACATAGTCTTCATTCAAAAAAAGAAGGATGCTGCTACTTGACACTGCAGGGAAACCCATGCCTGTCCTCTACTCTAGAGAGAGACTGATCACAGCCGTGCACAGGGAGGTGTGTCCTGCATTGGGAAACACTTCCTGTCCTGACAGCTTCCAGGGTGATACTCAGGGTATCTGAGACTGTGCTCTAAAATAGTGTTTCTCTGAGAGGGTGAGTCTGAGCAGTGGCCACAAATGCCCTCAAATCTCATGTAAGGTGGTTTTTTTTATTATTATTATTGAGTCAGACTTTTCTGCTGTGACTGTTGACATTAGTCCTTTTCATGCAAGTAGCCTTTTTTTCTTTTTTTGGGTCCTTTCCTCCATTTAACTAGAAAGACCTGAACAAACAGCAGTACTACCCTGGAAAACATTGTGATCCCTGCACTGAGGACGTGGATTTGAGACCTGTCCTCTCATTCCCACCAGCAGCACCCTCTCTTCTCCTTCCAGTCCTCCAGCTCCTATTTTTTCTTGGTCCTAAGTTCACGTAATATCCTAATTTGAAGATTACAATGTCAAACTAAGCAAGGCTGGCATCTTTTCCATGGTGCACCAGGCTGTTCTTTGTTGGGAAGACAAACCTTAAAGCCATGGTCTGATGATGTGCAAATAGTGCTGGATAGGGGTTGCCACAGCAGACAACATACTGGTCACAGGCAGTAGTATTTTTATTTATAGCCTGGGCTGACAGCAATAAGCTTTAGCATCTGAAAGAAACTGTGTCAGTGACCCTTCAGCACCAGCACCTGCTGGGAGGGTGCATGCAGAGGGAGCTGAGACAAGTGTGCAGTTGCTGGGGAAGGCAGGAAAGCAAGAAGCTGTGGAGGCTCAGTAGGGCTTTGCCTGGTGGGCTTGCTGGGAAACATCTCTCACGTCCCCAGCATGTCCTATGAGACATCCAGGCACCCCACGTGTACCCCAGCTCCAGGGACATGAGCCTAGGTGCTGACCAGAAAGAAGCACACTGTGCTCCAACAGGCTCCAGGGCCCATATGAGCTGGGACCACGACCAGGCACAGGATTTTACTCTGTAGCCTAGAATAAACCTCAGAGACTTCAGAAAAACTAGGATAAACTAAGTCTTGAGTATGCCTGGGCACTGAATGTCTTTTTTTTTCCTGCAACATGCCATCTCTGCTTCTATGTGGTTTCAATATAAACTACCTTCAGAGTCTTAAAAACATAGAATTGACAAGTGTGACCCAGTCATTTTGCAGGAAAAGAAAAAAAAAAAAAAAAAAAAGAGTCCACACACCACCAAAAAATTACATGATAGGAAAATATATTGTTGACGACAAACACCTAAGGCCCAGGACAGCCTTGGATGCTTTAATAAAAACATGGCTATCCCTCACCAAGTCAGCCACCAGCAGGAGGTTCTCCTAATGCCACCACCCTGAATTCTCCCTACCATCTACGACCTTAGAGCTTCAGCTTTGCTTTAGCTATTAAGTTACAGAGATCAGGATTTCAGTTTATTTCGTTTTGCTGGCAGTGCTGACAGGCAGAAAACTTATATATAAACCACAGAAAGGGAAGAGGAAGAAGAATGAGAGACAAGGAATAAAACAGGCTAATAAATTCAGTTTTATTCTCCCAGGTTGTCAGTTCCTGCAGGTTTTGACACCTACAGAGTGAAGCAAATATCTGACTGCTTGAATTTACATTATCACGCCACAGCTTGAACACGTTCAATATATTAGCAGTAAGGGGAGGGAGGGCTGCCTCTCTCTGCCCTTCCTCTATCAAGAGGACTGAAAGGTTCTGCAGTTTCCTTCCCCATCACACTGACAATAAAACAGTTTTCATTTAAGGTGGTCAGATCATAAAGCAACCAGGCAAAAGAAACAGGTCTACTCCTAGCAAGGAGTGTACTCAGGGGGGTATTTTATAGGGTTTTCTAGGAAAGACTACAATGATTTCATTAGACGAGACTTCAAAGCATTTGTTAATTAAACATGAATACAATACCAAACATTCCAAACAGTCAGACTTCTAAATACACATCCTATTTTAAAAACAGACTATTTGCTGGTCAATGCCCCATCTCTGTTATTTAGGCCATATATAAAATGCAACTTTAAAATGATTAGTTTTAAAATTTGTACTAACACAAATGGAAATGGGATGCATTCTTTTCTTTTAGATGACAGAGCACAGCAGTTCTAAAAATAGTTCTATTCCAACTTTAGATAAACAAGCATCAATCAATAATTAGTTTTACTTCATGACTACTAAAGACTCCTCTCCAGCTTCACAATGCACAAAATGTTGGACTATGCACTGAAGGTAACATTCACACCACATACAGATTCTCTTGTTTCCATTCACCTGAATTCACTTGCCAGCTAATTATTGCTTAGTAATCACTTACTGGGAACCATTTATGTGTCTCCTTACACGTGTCTTCTTGTTGCTTTCACATTAGCAAAATACATGAGAACTGAAAAAGCAAATACTCAAATCAAGACAAAATTATCAAAATACCCAAAACTCAACCATGCTGAAACTATTGTACATCAAAACCAAGAGATTTCCACTTCCTGGAAAAAAACCAAAACGTGTAAACCCACTGTCTTCAGGATTTTCACATCATCTGTTTTGGTACTTTTCCTATTAGCATTACATAAGGTACACTTGAAGATGCATTTCATCCTTTAAATGTATTCATATCTTATCTTTTTTAAGAAAAATAGGAGAATAGACACAACAGTGTTAAAAATTAAGAGCTTCAGTGCCACTTTGGAAATGACAGAAATTCATTTGATCTGCAGAGCTGTAAGACAACAAAACCTTAGCCACTATGGCATAAACCCAATTGCTTTAAAGTCGAGACAGAATATGTTCAGCTGGAGATCTCTAGAATTGTAACTGTCTTACATATAAAACACCTAGTAGTGGAATTCATTTGCAAGCATATAATTACAAAATTTGCTTGCAGAGCAGTCACTAATTTCAGAAAATCAGTATGATCTAAGAGGAACGTCTACCTTATGCACAGGACCCTTTTCCTGGTAAACCTGAGGCTCCAGCTATGCAATTATCAGAGATTTTCTGATTCAGAGATACTGCCTTGGTAATTAATAGACCTTGAGGGATATTTTTAACAATAGAATAGAATAGATTGTTTCAGCTGTAAGGGACCTACAAGAATCATCTCGTCCAACTGCCTGACCAATTTAGGGCTGCCCATATGTTAAAGCATGTTATTAAGGGCATTGTCTAAACGCCTCTTAACTCCTGACAAGCTTGGGGCATCAACCATGTCTCCAGGAAGCTTGTTCCAGTGTTTGACCATCCCCTCTGTTAAGCAATATTTTCTAAAATGTTTCCTTTCTGAATACATACAAACTATTATCCACAACTGAATCAGGGGGGAGGGAGACAGAGGTTAAATGATTTACTGGGAGCAAGGGCTTCCACAGCATTATTACCTGTTGTCTGAACCACCTCATCTTTCTTCTCTTTCCTGGATCTGGCAACTGCCCATTCCATCTGGGATCTTCTAGGTCTCACAATGAAACAGGCCACAAGCAATCATCTTTGATGCAACATTTCCATGCCTCCTGCTAATCTGTCTTTTTATATCCTTTCCTTTCTTTTACTTCTCCCTCATCTGAAGAGTCCTAATCTTCACCATTCCTCATATGTAAATTATCTCATACTTTCAGCATTGCTCCTATCCTTTTTGAGTATTTTCCAGTTCTTCCAAACCCATTTTGGGAATGGGAGGTCATAAATGTCAAATGAAGGAAGTCAGATGCAGCCACGCTACAGATTTACACACAAGAAGGTTCTCTGTTTTGCTCTCTGTTGCTTTTGCTTTGTCTACTTTTGACTGCTAATGAGAACGGAACTGATGCTATGGTAGAATCATCCACCACACACGCAAGATCTCATTCCTGACTGGTAAAAGTCCGCTGAGAACCCATCATTTTCTATGCAAAATAAGGATTATCCCCCACCCCAACCACTTTCCTGCCTTTGCTGAAGGCAAGGCTGGCTTTTATCCCTGGGCTACATAAGAATGCTCCTTTCTGTTCTTGTTTCAATCTCCAAAAATACATAACCTGAAAATATAACATGGACATACCCTCTTCTCTTGTACAGTTCAGATGGCCTGAGAGGCCCAGCCTCAATATAGAAGACATTTGCTATGCATTTGGGATTTTCCACTCCAAAAACAAGAGCTTCCTACTGAAAATCAGGAGAAAACTATTTCCTCAGGCTACTACAACATATAACAATGAAAAAAGAATACAAAAGAGAACATAAAGAGCTATCTTGTATTCATGCTCAGAAAAGATCAAACAGCAAACTTATCAAAATTGACATAAAAATGAAGATTCGTAATTCACAACTTCCTTAACAGGTCCCTAAATGAAAGAATATAAATTACTGTATTTACCAATATCTTAAATACTGTATACTGCTTACTGCTGGTGCTAAGACTCTGTAATAGTGTTAAGTTTTAATAAGATTGTGGGTATTCAGTGCTTGGGACTCTTCTGGTACTTGGCTTCTGGTTTCTCGTATAGTTTCTTAACACGTGCAACAACCAGAAATTTTCAGAACAGTAAAACATTCCATGAAAAAACACCTCACATTTTTACATTCTGAAGCAAAATATTGTGGTTATCTTGTATTCTTCCTCCACAAAAAGGAATGCACTTAACGATACCACAAAATGGTGTCATTAAAATGAAAACATCGAATTAATAAAATCCAGATATTTTTACTTTTGCTAATAATATAAGTATGGATTAGGAATTACATGAAAGATTTCAGTGCTGCAATCTTAAGCACCGGTATACTGCTTCTTTACTATGTGCAACTGACTCAGACTACTAAATGAAAACAGATTAGGAAGGCACATTTTCTTGCTCTCATGTAATTGCCTAACTCCACGGGGGAACATTAAAAAAAATATTGGTTTGTAAATTAAAGGAACTGAAAGCTAAACGTCAGCTGGGAAAACATTTCCTTTAATATTACGTTTTATAAGTTGTTTAATCAGTCTTTCCTCAGCTGAGGTCTGAATTATCATTAACTTTGAGGTTCAATAAACTATTAATACAAAATGGGAGAAGCTAAGGGAAAGATGGTGCTTTAGAGCATCCGCAGCAGATGAAGAGTTACAAAACCAGGCCAGAAATGTTGTGGTGAAGAGTTAATGCGGTAAAAGGGAACAGCTGGAGACTATTAAAAGCTCTCATTAGAGGGAAGAAGCAGCAAACTGTTCTAATTGGGTCAGCTGACAGGTGGCTGCCTTCAGCCCAGTCCCAGCCGCAGAGATTGATGCTACTGTGCGATCCCTCCTACCAGAGCTACAGCTGCCAAGCTGTGCTGCAGCTCAGGAGACATTGCTGGACGTCCAATGACCAAGTCAAACCATCTCAGCAGCGATGCGTAACACAGGGAGCCAAATGACAACTGTATGTAAGGGGGTAAGTTAAGGAAAACACCGAGGGTACATAAAATATTGAGTCTTTTAACTACTGCTCTGAGCTCAGTAACAGAAGAATTTACTTTTGTACTTATCCATTTAACACCCTAAAAGCTGGGATGTACCGCCCAGACATAGGCAAGACATTTTAAACCTCTGCATGCTTCAGATTTCCAACCTAAGCTTACCAGATCCTCCCCAAAAGTTCCAAAGTTTAACTGTGGACACAGGTAGCCCCTTGTGAAGTTCTCAGCAGAAAAATTCTATATAGAAATGAACCCTCTACTCCCCCTCTCCACCAAACTCACAGGCAGGGAACTCTTCCACTGCCTTTTTTTTTTTTTAAATACAGAAACATACTCTTGAGACTGACAGTCAGGAGGTGGAGGCACAGGCTCCATACCATGGTCTCTCCTGGAAGCCATGTCCGTGGAAGACTGAAAAGCTTCAAGAAACAAATCTAAAGTCATGAAGGAGAAAGCTCAATGTGTTACTGCTGACGACAACTCACAATACAGTTAACCATGGTTAAATATTTCTATTATCCAAATAAAGACAGGAATTAAGACAGCTAAGTTGCTGTCAGAAAACCAACACAATTGGTAAAAGACTATTTTTCACTGTAGATAGAATAACAATTATTTTAATGATACCATTTTGTATTGTCTTCCTTTTTGTGGTGGCAGAATAGTAAAACTGGTTAAATATATTTAGCCAATATTCTTATGCTAATGAAAAACAATGTAGTTATAAAAGGAAATACAGGAATAATAAAAAAATGTCCTATGGATTTTAAATGTTGATCTTTTTCTGCAATTTTGTTTGAACTTTATGAAATAACCTAAACAACAGTAGTTTAAATAATTAGCAAGAAAAGCTAATCTTTGCTAAAGAAGAGATCCCTATTTTGAGAAATTTGACTTGAAAGTTCCCTTACATCCTTTGAATTTTGCTTCCCTCCTTTGCAGTAATCCTAACACACTTTATACAAATATTTTAACACTTAAAAGACAAAAAGACAGATGCTCCTTTATGGGATTATGTGTATGAGTAATCTTTAGCATAACTGAGGCTGAATATTGTTTGAATGTTTTTATTTATAGCTGAGAGAAGCATATTTATTTTCAGAGATGAAGCTGAAAGAGTATGCTGAGCCTGACAAAGATGTGGTGCAAACTTAACTGCTATTTATAATGAAAATCTGAAATGTCCTGTAGGAAGGTGACAAGTTCTTCATTTACTGAACAATCTTTTTTATACAAAAGCTCTCCTGACAGTTCAAGAGGGACAGGGGATTACTAGAGAGGGCTACAAGGATGATTAGGGGACTGGAACATCTCTGTTATGAGGAAAGGATGAGAGACCTGGGGCTGTTTAGCCTGGAGAAGAGAAGACTGAGAGGGAATCTTATCAATGTTTATAGATATCTAAAAGGTAGGGGTTGGGAGGACAGGGCCAGTTTCTTTTCAGTGATGCCCAGTGATAGGGCAAGGGGCAACAGGCTCAAACTGGAACACAGAAAATTCCACCTAAACATGAGGAAAAACTTCTTTACCATGAGGGTGACAGAGCAGTGGAGCAGGCTGCCCAGAGAGATTGGTGAGTCTCTGGAGACATTCAAAACCCACCTGGATATGTCCCCGTGCAACCTGCTCTAGGTGAACTTGCTTTATCAGAGGGGTTGGACTAGATGATCTCCAGAGGTCCCTTCCAACCCCTACCATTCTGTGATTCTGTGAAATTAGCTAAAAGGTATTTAGATCTTGTACTTGAGTGAATTAGGAACCATGGTATTCACAAGCCTAACCAGAGATCAGAATTACATATAACAGTATTTCACAGAATCATAGAATGGTTTGGGTTGGAAGGGACCTTAAAGATCATCTAGTTCCAACCCCCCATGCTGTGACAGGGACACCTCTCCCTAGAACAGGTTGGTCAAGGCTCCATCCAACCTGGATTTGAACACATCCAGTGATGGAGCATTCCCAACTTCCTTGAGGAACCTGTTCCAGTCTCTCGCTACCCTCAGAGTGAAGAATTTCCTTCTTATTGCTAACATAAACCTCCATGCTTCCAGTTTCAAACCATTGCCCCTTGTCCTGCAACTACATGCCTTTGTAAACAGCCCCTCTCCAGCTTTCTTGTAGGCCCCCTTCAGGTACTGGAAGGCTGTGATAAGATCTCCCTGGAGCCTTCTCTTCTCCGAGCTGAACAACCCCAAGTCAATCAGCCTGTCCTCATAGGAGAGGTGCTCCAGCCCTCTGATCATCTTCGTAGCCCTCCTCTGGACCAGCTTCAACAGATCCATGTCCTTCTTGTGTTGGGGGCTCCAGAGCTGGACACAGTACTTCAGGTGGAGGCTCACAAAAGTGGAGCGGAATAGAGGGGCAGAATCACCTCCCTTTACTTTAATTTCCTGCAATTCAGGCAACAATACACAGCCCACGCCACTTCACACACTCATTCAGCCTTAGCTGTCTTAGTACTTGCTAAAACTTTGATCTAAGGGAAGATGAAAACCCCATACGTACTATTTATATTGGATATTTCACACTGCAGTTCTAATAAATACTAGGTAATTACTAACAAACCTTCTGGAAAGGACAATTTTAATACAAATCTTTCAAGTATTTATGGTAGTCCCACTCTTTATCAGGAGTGCTTCCTACCTTATGCACTTTGAAGCCTTAAACTAAATTATCTGGTGCATATTTTCCTATTGCTTGGTACCAGCAGCACTCAGAGATGCACTGATAAAGGGTTATTTGCTTTAGTGAAGTGTATTAACTCCAGTTCAAGCTGAAACACAATCACTATGATGGATTTAAATTAACTTTTGTGAATTTATCTCATTTTACACGGCCATAAGGTAGGGTGACCCTCGCATGAGTGTGCTTGAGACTTGACCTGAGGCGCTCACCACTGTTTCAGACCATTACATCTCTGCCATTTTGGACACTAACATGTTCCCACTATTTATTTTGGGGAATCTTGGAAGTAAGTGATCTCTTTAGGTGACTGACAGGAACTCATCCCAGCAGAGAAATTGCTGGGTCAGGGCAAGGAGCTGGCTGATCTGGATGAGAAGTCTCAGATTGCAGCATCTGCCTCTGTCATATCTGACTTGTGAATGAAGGGCTCTTTTTTTTTTTTTATCATGTCTTTCAGTTAAATTTTGGTAAACACAGACATTTACCAAAACATTTAAAACAATTTATTTAACTCTTGAATGAATGGTTGTTTTCTCTGGGAGAGAGTCAAAGCCTGAAGCTCTACTCAGAGAGAATTTCAAATGATCAGTGAACAGTGGAAATTTCTGTCTCTGTTTCTGATCTTTGCTATGTCAGCAGTTCAGATTTTCCAAGTTAAGAAAAACCAGCACCCAAAACACAATATGACTTCAAAGCTTTTTTTTTTTTTTCCAGCCCACTGTTTTTTTCTTAAGGATCAGAACTAAGGGGTCAGAATGCCTCCATTAAGTATATCAAAACCCAATGGCCAAGGAGGTGCTCATCAGATACAAAATTTGATCTTAAAACGCTTTTCTTCCTTAAAGAGCCTGCTTCATAGAGCTGCTGAGTTCCCACACTTCCATGCTGCAGTTTCTAAGAGAAGATACACATTGGCCTCAGCTTTTCAAGGGAGAAGGGCAGTGTTGGCAGCTACTGACCAAGATGACAGGATGGCCCAGAGAGGTTCCTAGTTGTCCACAACACCTTTGGAGAAATTGGAAGCCAGGACCATCATGATTGAGAAAAGCACAATTATAATACCCCCTAATACCCCCAGTTTCAAAAGATGTACATCCTTCTGCAGGCAAACCTGTCTCTCCTGGTAAAGCAGAAGAGTTACATTTACAGCTCCTCCAGTCCATTTTGTATGTCCGTAACTGCTGTCAACATAAGTCTTCTCAGGCTCTTCAGCAATGGGCTCAAAGTTGTGGAGCACTCAGCAGTTTTCTATTTTCCAAGATGTTTATCTCAGGCATGACGGAAGAAGAAAAATAAAATCTTCTTGTATCATTCTCCTGCCCTCTGCTCCCAGTCAGGCACACCTCATCTCAAATGACTTGCTTTTAATACTGTGATCAGTATAGAAACTGTTCAATATGCTAAGTTTAAGCATATCCTTCATACAGTCCCCTCTAAAAAAAAACCAATGCTTTATGGTAAGTTTTCAATTAAAAGAAAAAAATAAATAGGTAGAGAATTGCAAAAGGTATTAGGTCAGCCATCAATCAGTCCTGTGCTGAAGGGTGGCACTGGCTCACGCTCAGAGTGAAAACTGGCTGCTTACTTTCTTCACAGCTAGATCAGGCAATTGATTTAGCAGACTTCTGAAGCTACCATTCCACAAAATCCATTACCCAAGTTTTAAATTATATGCCAGCAGATTTCCTTGCTCCACTGAGGAAAAGATTAAAATGCAGTCATGCAATATATTATGTGAGTGGATAGTACAAGTCTTAAAAATGCTTAACATTTGGAATGAGTGGCTTTTGTTAAATATTTTTTGTCAGGTGGCCTATATGTCACTGTGACAGGAACAACTGCCCTCCTTGAGCACTGCAAGTGACAGTCAAAGTCTGCTAAGAAGGGATAGAGGATAGATTCCTAAAACTTTTCCAGGATTCTAACACTGAATTACCAACAGAGGGGATCAAACCAAAAAAGTAAAAGTAGTTTTTATAAAGGATGCTCACGGTGCCTCAGAATGACAAACTGCCTTTTGAGCAAAATGACTACTGACCTCAGTCAGCCACTTTTTATTTCCTTTTCATTATAGCTTTTGTACTGATCGGTGTATGTGTAAATATGTGTGTGCGCGCATATAAATAGTTAATTTCTTAAAGAACATTCCAATGCAAACAAAAATGCAAGGTCATTTCTTTCTATTAGCTTTGAAACCAACACAAACAACAGGAATTAGATCCATTCATTTCAGTTCTGCTTGAAATAAAATTTCACTGACTGTACATATCACATCTTAAACTTCACAGGCAGTACTGAATTAATACCAGCTTTTACACAGTCAGTCAGTCATGAGTCAGTCACTGCACGTTGCACTCCAAATGAGAAGTAGAGGCACTCAGAGTGAAGTACAGACTGTGCTGCTCATTTTTAACATTTAAAAAAAAAAATCATGACAGTGCTAACAAAACAATAATGTAGTAAAAACACATGCATTCATTTCTGCAACCCCCCTGCCCCATTTGCAGACTATGGAGAAAAAAAAGTCCATGCACACACAGCATGCAGAGCAGTTTGGGCTGCCTTCCAGCTTTGCACACCAGGAGATCAAATCCTGATCAGATGCCATAGGGATCTCTTTCATTATCTCTAGACATAAAGCAAACAAAAAACCCTTTCCAACATTATTTGAGTTTATACCTGTAGAGCAGATATCTTAAAAGCTTAAGGCTATACAAAGTTACACTGATACCCTTCCTCTTTCATTTATTCATAAGTTTATTTGTCCATAGAGCTTTGCATGACAAACAACAGTAGTAAAGTGAAAAATAAAAATAATAATAAAAAATATTAACTATATATATGTATATCAACACAGCCCTTTCATACTGAAAAAAACACAGTATTCCTTGGACCCATCCAACCTCAGCGTGCAGCAGTTGTTCAGAGCCATGTTCTCTACAGCTCATTCACACCACATCTTGTACTCTACTGTCCCTCCAAAACAGCCAAAACATCCTCTCTTTGTTCTCCAACAGCAACAGCCCTCACTTGTTTAGACATTATGCCTGGCCTGCAACAATCTCACAGCATACCATCAAGCTGTCCTGTCACTGCTGTGTCATTGAACCCTCTGCAAGTTCAAGTATGGCTAAAGCTGAGTCCAATCAAACTGGATCTCCATTACAGAGAGGGCAAGAATCAATGCCACCGTTTCGCCTTCCCTTGGAGGTGTCAGTGTGCGTTCAGAGAGATCAGTATCAAACAAACCGACCACGTCCATATCTTCTGTGTTTCTCATTCAGCGTTTGCAGAACGCCTACTGACCCAGGACCTTGGCCTGTGATAAAGGCTGACAGGCATTATGACAGTTCAGCAGTTGCGCAAAATTAAAATTTATTATAAACAGCTTATCCAGCATTATTGCCATCTTCTTAAGCCAAAAAAAGCAGCAACACCAAACCAAGATCTTAGATCAAAGGCCTGGTATAAAGAATGCTGTGCACAACTTACAAGCAAGAACATTAGTGGCTTGATCTCACCGAATTGCTGTTTCCCAATTTTCCTCTGAGGCTGCATAGTTACAGACATAATTTCAACCTAAAAAGCTGTCTGAATATTCACAGTGATAAATACAGGCAGAATTATTATGCCTAACCACTATACAGTGAAAATCCAACTCAGTGATAGGACTGTACTTCAACGGTGTCAATCTGGGACTTGCTGTCAGCTTGTACAAGATCAGACTGGATCACTGAATTAATCAGCAGCAATCTACATCCTAAAGCTAACCAAACTAAGCACCAGGCAAGACAAAGACAGAAGGAAAAAAAATGCAAGACACAGATGCATGCCTCAGTCCCCCAGTTTTCAAGCATCCAGTCTGACTGTCAGCATTATGTACCTACGCCGGGAAATTGGTAATCAGAGCCTTTCATTTAAACATACCAGGTATCTTTCCTCCTGCCTCATGCTGGGGGTACGGATCATGTGATTCTGTTCTCCTCTCCAGTCTCCAAAACGTCGAAAAAAATAATTTGATAAAAATCGATTGACGGGATCTCTAATAATATTGATGTACACTGGCTGGTCTCCTCCAAACCTGGTGGGAAGAAAAACGGGTGAATTTTATCAGAAGGTTCCACAGAGGCACACATATCCATCTTTCATCTGAACACTTTCAAATTACTTTCTACAGAAGTTCAATGCTTTTACAAGGGTAGAGGCAAAACTGAGATGCTTACAACTAGTTACCAGAACTTTGCAGAAGCATGTAAGATCTCTTGAGGAGGAATGGTAAACATGATATCACATTAAAATACATAAGTACTACAGACATTTTAGATTAAGACCATTTTTCCCCACTGTGTCAACAGTTTTGCTTCTTGAGTTTTCTCCTTGCCGTTTTCAGATGAAGAACCTTTTTCAGCTGAATCTGAGAAAGAGCCTTTCTTCTCAGCATGTTTTTCATGTGGTAAGTCACATCAGAGCAGGCACTGCCCAACACTAACTGCCGTGAGGCAGCTTTGGATCACCTTCACCTGTACAGTAAGCATAGCGATGTCTAAAGGATTTTGCAACATTCAAGCTTATTTCAAAAGGCTTCCTTGGATGAACTGGACATATATGCATGGTATTTTCATCTTTGTAGTTCCTGGAACTTGTGCAAATCCTCCTCCCCTCATCCCCAGCTGGATTTGATATTATTTAGTGGTTATGCAATGCCTTATCCTTGTACTGCACTTCGTGAAGATTCTTTTTAAGAAGTCAGTATGAAAATTCTTGCTTCAAAAAAGAAATTATTTATCAATTTCAAGTACATGCAAGTTCAAGGAGAAGGAAAGGGTAAAACCAGATGTGATCAGGCTCTGCACAAAAGTAAAACGCAGTATAGGTACTTGCAATTTAGAGATGAGAAGATAAACCAAAGCAAACTCATCTGCCCATCTGCCCGACTGTACCTCTTGTTTGCCTCTTCCTGGTAGTTAACAACAAAGATCTTCAGTTTAATAGGTGGAATACAAAAAGGAAAAAGGAGCTTGAGAAGGTCTGTGATTAGTCTGTATTTCCACAGTGTTAAAATATTGACTGCATATTTTATGTCAATACACAGCATCATGAGAACAGGCCTAACTGGAAGAAAAAAAGGAAAGTTGCTTACACTCCTCTATGGTAAAAATTATAGAATGGACATTTATGCTATGGAACAGACTTACGGACTACAAATGCTGTGTGATAAAGAACAAAATAAAACCTTTTTGGATTGAGAAGTTCATAGTATAAATTCAACTTGGAATTTGCCAGATCTAAGAACATGAATGATGTTTCTCCCTTCTATTTCCACCATTTAGGAAAACAATTTTTACTTAAGCACTAGTTTATACTTATTTTTGGGAGCTTGAGGACATAGCCATAATTAAGTATTTAAATGCCGTTCTGAGTTTTCTGAGTCGCAATAATATTTTACATTTTAAAAGAAAATATATGAAGACTAGAAGAGAGAAAACTGAAGATACCCTTTAGATGAAAAAAAACCCCCTTTTGGCTTCTCTTCATTTTTTGAGTCAGATGAATAATTGAATATTGGTAATAAAAGATCAGGGCTCCTCATAAATATTAAAGACCCAGCAAAATTGTTTAAAAATATGAATTCTAGTAGAAGAGAAAAATACCATACAGTTTCAACTTGATTTTTATCCTGCATGATTCCCCAGACCACTAAATAGAGTCTGCCAAAGCTTGTCTCATGAATAAATATGCATATCAGTAATTTCATTGACCTCAATGTTGTAGGATCGCTGCCATAATTTGAAATTGCACACACAGCATAAAATTTTAAAACAATACAATTAAGAAGGCAGATGCTCCCTGCTTCCTGATTAGTGCATAGCCCATTTTTGACATGGGTGTGCAAGGGAAGTATCCTGAATTCCCTGATCTTATCTTTGCTCCTTTTTGTCTTTATACAGAAATAAAACCTACATTAAAAAAAGTTGTTCCCACAAATACTGTAGGACAGTGAGGGCATAAAGCTTTGACAATGTTTATTCAAATAGAAAGATTTTGGTGAATGCCATGGGTGGTAGCCATGAAAATTGAATTTTTCAAGTGAAATTGCTGGCAAAACCAGGTTGCACCTAAATTATTGAACACATTATATTCCTGCTGCTTGATCAGCAGCAGATCAGCAATAATCTATAGACAGAAGGGAGTGGAGAAGAGCAAAGAAAAGGGGAAGCAGTGAAGACAGTAAGAAGTGATGACGGCAGCAAGTTGTCTTGAGAAAGAAAAATTACAAGATGCAGAGAGGCAAGAAAAAAGGGATATCCTGCCCCAGGTTTTGTAGACAATGCTAAACCTAAATGCTCCTCAGAAGAGAGAAAAGAACCAGGCAGCTATTAGTTGTTTAGGTAGAAATATTCTGCACATGCCATCTTTTCTGAAGTAAAAGGAGGGGTCAGAGTGCATAACCAACCCATCAAAGAGTCAGAGCCCGTGCTTTTGCCGGTAAGGTTATGTCCCTGAATACGTGAACTGCAAATTCAGTACCAACAGCTCAGAGAGAAAAGGCACATGCAAGTTCATCTGCCCTCAGAGGACAGCTGAGATGGGACTTCACTCTCTCACAAAGAGCTACAGAGAAACTTTTCTTTTCTCAAATGGAGGACTGTGCCCCAACAAAACACAGGACAGCACAAGTTTCTGATTCCCTTGCACACTGTAACTGGCCTGTTATATACCCAGCTGCAGTTGTTCCACCAGGCAACAAGCAGGGGATTTTTAGAAAAATTAAGTCTGTTTGTTCTGGCTCTTATTGAAATCTGCATTTTTTTTTTTTTTAAACATTGTTTATAATACTTCAAATTCCAACCATTTGTTTCTGTGGACTATACTAAGACTCTTTTATGGAAGCTAAGCAGCACTCACATGGCATAAAAAAATGATACTGGTTAAAAAAAATAAAATAAAATCAATAACCTCAATCTATTTAAAGGAGTAAAACAAAACAAACAAACAAAAAAAAAAAGGCAAATCAATGCTCCATTTGTCCAAGTATGTTCTGTGTAGTTTTAGGTACCTATCAATCACAACATATTAAATATTACTTAGCTCTCCAGGGAGAAACTTTTCAAATTAACAGCACCCACGTGAAAGTGCTCTTGCAAACAACAGCATGTTGTGCTCTCATTATATATCATGTCACCTTAGTTATAGAATCATAGAATGGTAGGAGTTGGGAGGAACCTCTGGAGATCATCAGGTCCAACCCCCTTGCCAGAGCAGGATCACCTATGGCAGGCCACACTGGAACATACCCAGGCAGCTTTTGAAAGTCTCTAGAGAAGGAGACTCCAAAACCTCTTTGGGCAGCCTGTTCCAGTGCTCAAATATGTATAGTGAAGGATTCAAAAAGGGACACGATCATATTTTTTCTAGGCCTGAGCATAAGGCTTACTTTCTGAGTGGGATTAAGATTGTATCCTTCATGATAAAGGTACCTGATCATTCTCATGCTCAGCAGCACATTGCTGCAACTGGGTAGAGTGGGCCAGGACACCACCACTCCCACTCAGCACTGCAAATCTATATACCAATCTTCTGCACTGCTCTTCCTGTACTTAACTTCTCATGATTTATTTAGTATATACTATTAAACCCCATTTGCTTTAACTGCTCTGATGTGACAGGTACATTTCTGGAGTCCTCATCAAAGTAACTAGAATATCTGCAGGATTCAATCAACGATACTTAAGTTCATTAATAATGTATTCCACCATCCCTTTTCTAATAAAAGAGGGGGGAAAAAAAAAAAAAAAGGTCTGAGAAGTATGTCAGATGTTGCAAGTCTACTCTTAGAAAAATGTCTCTGATTAATTTTATTATTTACATAAGCAAAAACTTTGTTCAAAAAATTTACAAAACCCCTATGAGTTTAAAAATATGAAAAAGAATTTTAAAAATTCAACCAGAGACATTTGCTTGGCTTTAAAATAGAAGATCTCTCAGCTCCTATTATTTTTCATTTCACTTTAGGAGGCTGCTGCATTTCCATTCAGCACAAAACTCTTTGCAGAAGCATCCTTCTTCAGCCCTTCAGGCAAACCACACTCCTCATGGACGACAAAACTCCCAATGTATTCTCTGTAAGAACTTTGGCTGCCTCTTAGTCTTTTAATGTTAAATGTCTCCCTTTAAACAAGTTGGTTGCTAGAAATTCAATATAATGGAAGCAAACAAGAACTGACACACACCTAATATTAATAGGGACAGGAATATTGTGTTCTTCTTAGAAAGGAAGCAGAATTTCCTTTTACAGCTTCATGCAGCTGAGAATCACACATCAAGAGCATAATGGCCCAGCAAGCTTTACTCATCAATTATGCTACTGCTCCATTACCTGCTCTGCAGCACAGCTTCAAGGGGAGGTCACATAAAACCACTAATGTACAACTTTCACCTTTTTAGGACTTAAATAAGATGCAGTGACATCAAAATCTATCTTCTGAAAAAGATACCTTGACAAGTTATTATAATATCTTGTATTAGCATGTATGTGTGGCAAAGCAGCCCTATTCCGCGTGCAAGGCACCAGACACTTCTGGGATGGTCCAACAATGCTTCTCAAGGACAAATTGCAAGGAAGGATTCCTAGAGGAGTGGGCTGAGGACTACATGATGTTGCCAGCCTCCAAAATCATGAGTTTATCTTCTTGCTTTTGTCTATAGCGCATTGCTTACAGCTTTTGTGCCTTCACTCTAGACTGTGGTCATGTCTTCAAGCTTTTCTTTGGAATTAGGAAGGGAAAAAAGGAAAGTGAGTTGAGATAAATCTTTTCATTTCAAAACTGCATCCTTGGGTGGCCTGGCCTTGAATGGGAAGTATGTTTGGGGATCCAAAATGTACAGCAGTTCACGGTTAACAGTAAAACAGTGCAAAATGGCAACAGTCTACCTGTTAATTACCCTTTATGGATCTGTGATTTCACCAGTAGAAATTCCAGCTTCTGAAATGATGTACCTGGGTAACGTCAGTGTAAATGTCACAACAGAGTCCTCTGGGAATTGCTTAGTAAACTGCCACAGACCAGCAAATGGCTAAAAGATTACACTACAAAGCCTTATATTTCTCTATTTCACTATCCTGTAAATCTCTCAGAACACTTTCTGTTTATTTCTGTCAGTCTTTTACATTCATGCATACTAAACAAAAAGGGTTCCCCCCCCCCCCCCCCCCTTTCATTATGCTGAGGATATCAAAGTAGTTTAATATATAAATTCATAATGAACAGCACCAACCCTGATACAAAACCTGTTTGGGTCTGTATAGCACTGTCAACTTAATTAAAGGCAACGCCTGAGAAAGCAATACTAACTGTGTTTTTATTTGTGTAATGAAAGTTACAGATGGAAACAAGTAGGAGACAAAACACTGTCTCCACAAAACACTAAGAGCAGCTATAGTCAAACTCAGCATTATTTAAAATCACTCATTTCCAGATACCTTGTATTCAAGACTTTACAAAGGTCTGTCTCAGGATCTCTTGGACCTCTAATTAACATTTCATTATAATTCAGAGATGCAAATATGGCACATTATACAGAGGAACAGAAAAACTAACTACAAATTATTAGAATAAATTTCCAGCAAATAGCGGAACAGCTGATACAGCTTTTTGTAAAGTATTAAATCAACAAAACGAGATGTGTAGAAAAAATACATCTTCAAAATTGGATGAGATCACAGATTTGGCTGAGATAGTTATGTACACATAAAATCTTGGGGCTCAACTTCTTAGGAAGTTTATAATGGAAAGGATGTTGCAATGAACTCAGTACTGTGTATTCAACTTCTCGTATGAATACGTTTATAAAGACTGTCATGGGTGATTGCACACAGTCCTGTGGAAATGGCTGTTGCAGAGAGCTACTCAAGATAATGCTAGGAATATCCATATGGAAACTGAAATACGGTAAATTTGGTATAATAAAATAACTAAATAAAAATCACTGTAACTTGGCAGTATATATCAACTATACAATGTCTAGAATATAAAAATCAATGCAATTGAAATGGAAAAGATGGCTGCCCTGTCCCAGATGGAAAATTCAACACAATCACCACCAAATAGAGTGAGCTGTGGATATAATCAGCTGAAGGCTTTGAATCTACACAGTTTAACATAATAATCTGCCATTCAGAAGATAAGTGCAAAACTACTGAGAACATTTTTAGATAGCAAAGATGCAAGAGGAGAGAACAATGAAGGGAGAGGTTTGCCGATAAAGAGGCGCCTGAGCCACAGGGCGAGCAAGATATAAGCAAACCCTACACACTGTAGTACAACAAATAAAACCCAAAGCATCTAGAACCAAAAGCAGAGGACATTCAGGATGAATGAGCAGTTCTGTGGAGGACTTGCATGCCTCCACAGATTACCAACCGTCTGCAAGACATTACAGGCCAGAATAATCCTAGCTTCCCTTCTTCTGAGAAGCAGGAGCAAAGACCTGGCAGAGCACTGATGTGACCACTAACAGAGTCAATTTTAAGCAAAGCATGCATGAAGTTCACTGCAAGGGCACAAGATGGATGGGGGGGGGGGGGGGAAGTCTTACTATTGAAAAATGTCAAGAAACTGAAAACCTTCAGATTGAAAAGAAAATGACAAGGGAAAAAAAATTACAGAGAAGCCTGAGAGGTGACTGCACCACTGCGTGTAAGAAATTACACATGAAAGCTTACATAAGGGAAAAATATTGATAAAGGGAGTCTACATAGTGTTCGAATCTAGTCTGACATCCAATGAAAAGGAGTCAGTTTGATTTCTTCATTTTCAAATTAAGAGGAAAAATAACTCCCACTTACAATTGGAGAGAACAATTCAGTACTGGAAGAACTGAACATTTGCCAATGGTGGCAGATTCTCCGCTATAACGATTTTGAATCAAGGCTTAAATTTCCTTCATGAAAAATGAAGGTTTTAGGTTCAAACCTAAGTAGTCTGTACTGTGCATTGCACAAGGGTGAGAAAGACCAGAAATGACTTAGGACTGTCACAATCCCTCTTTTTGCCTGTAGGCGGGATCAACTCTGGAACTGCCACTACCAGCTCCAAAATCCTCAAGTACAATCCATTCTGTTGCTTCCCTGTCCTTGTTGTTCAAACCTTTTCCTAAATGTCTGATCAAAAACTCTGTCAGTGCAATTAAAGACCACTACTTCTGCCATCATTACTTATAAAGAACCATATATTCTCTTTATCTCTGTAGAACCTTTTTAATATAAAATTGAAAAGTGTTACCACAATCCCCTCTTTCCCAGTCTTCTCTATTTTTTTAATTTCTCTGCCCTTTCAATCATTTCCTCATAGGTTTGTTTTTTGGTTTTTTTTTTATATGTATCTCTGATTATTCTCTTTATTCTCTTTTAGAATAATCAAGATGTTTTCTTAAATTAAGTTACTCTCAAACTGGTAATATAATCTACAGTGTGAATGTGAACACGGAAACCGAACAACAGCAAAAATAGGATCAATTTAGGTGTTATGCCACCTTCAGTATTAGGTGTTATCCCACCTTCAGTAACTAAATTTCAAGCTGCCATAACCATTCTGAGAATACTGTATTACCAGATGAATAAAAGTCTGTTATGTGAAGAACACAGGAAATCTAGGGAAATAAATTTTAAATCAGATAATCTTAAAATCTGTGGAAAAATTTGCCATAGAGCAATGTTTTTTAAAAAAATAAACAAAAAAATCCCTCAGACCATAGAAATGTCAAACTGCATGTTAGACCTGCACTTTGCCTTCCATCAAGTCACAGTGAAAAAACATCATTACGCACTCACATAATTAAAAAAAAATATAGTATAAAAAAGGAAAAAATATGTAGGAGAGATTACAGTACCATGTGGCCATTCACAAAATGTGTACTTTACAGGGCAGACCTCACATGATGGTATAAAGTGTTTCATGATGTGTCAGCAAAAAGTATAGATTATAATGAACACACATAAAGACACAGTGTTAAGGCAGTGCACCGACGTTTAGCTGACATTTCCATACTTTTAAGAGCTTATCCAGGGGGTAATAATTTTTTTGTAACTATATTTTTAATTATATTTCCTAGGTGTTTATAGTTATTTTTAAAGGAGAAAAAAAAAAATATCTGCAACATGAAACTCCTTTAATAGATAACCTAGGCTGCAATCATTGTTTAAAGATGCTGATTCAAGGAGGCAAACAGCCCCATTCCCCCTACAGCTGAGCCATACAGAATCACTGCGAGCTACTGCCATTCACAGAAAGCACACCTGAGCTTGCATTCAAAGGGTCATGGACATTCAGCATCGCGTTACGCCAGCTCCATGCATTTGCCCAGTACACTCTTCCCAAAAGCTAGTGGAGCATGGTTAAAACATGTAATAGGCATGTTCTGCAAATATCCCATGACTCTGTTTTAAGTCAATGAAAAGAGCATCACAGAATCAGTCTAGTTTTAACCAACCTCTCACCAGTCTACAAAAAAAAGTTAAAAGTGAATAGCTATTCCCAAATCAATGAATATATACAGGACACACATAGGTTAAGTCATGGCAAAGCAAGATATTTATTTGCCACAGAAAAAAAAATGGTAAATGTATCATCCAATTCTTACAAACTATCAACAAGCTAACATGCAATGCTTTCAAACACCATGCTGCCAGCACAGAGTATGCTCCTGCTTTCAAGCACGCAGCTTATTCGCGTGACATGTAGTCAAGTTAATTCTTCAAAATATACTTCCTTTTTGTTTGTTGGCTATGATCACATTTTACAGAGCCCAAGAACAGGGAATGCTGTAATGTCAGAGTGCTGTGTTAAACTGCAATTTTTAGAGATGCCTCTGCATGAGAAAACACAGAAAACTGATGAGTAGCAAAAAAACCCGAACGATATTCAGTAACTAAGTTTAGTTTTGGGCTTATCCAGATTGAATCTCTCTTTGTCTATCTCTGCCTTCATACAGCATGTGATTTACTGCTACCCGTAATTCAGAATTCAGGTCAGAGTTGAAGGAAAACATCCAAACTGATCAGTACTGCTGCATGTGATGCTGTCTGCTGCTATATCAGCTCGATTTACTCATTTTCATTAGTCAGTGTTGGCCACTGTGTCTGTTTAAAAAAGTAACACAAAAAAAACCCCAACCAAACAAACAAAACCCAATCAAAAAAACAAAAACAAAAGCCCCAAACAAACAGTAAGGCTGATACCGACTTTCTGACAAAAAAGACTTTTTCAAGAAAAGAACTTCACACATTAATTCTGCTAATGAATAACATAAAAACATTAATATTTCCTACACTGATTCCAAGGACTAAAGACAAGTACCTTCCAAAGCAGAAGACTGAACAGATCTTTCCTCCTCAAAACCTGTCCCCCCACACCCCTCATGCACTGAGCAAGAGGGACACAGCAGAGCTGGGCTGGCATTCAAGCAGGGCACAGGGAGGTGGCTACTGGCTATGGCCCAGCAGAAGGTCCAGCAGCTCTCTTTGGCTCAGCTTTCCCTTCAGCAGATGTACCTGCAGCAGTGTGGATATACCTCAGTCTTCTACCAGGCCTTCCAATGTTGGTTTGAAGCTGCCCAACGGGTACAGACATTTTTCAGGAAGCAGGCATGGAGGGAAACTGGAAAGACACACAGAACAGCTGGAACTGCTCTGCGAGTCTTATTTCCCTACAAAATTAGGCTAAAAGTAAAGTGTTGTCCCTTCCCCTCAAGCACATACACACATATGCTAAATACATGCCACAGATACTAAACTGCAGCTGAAACGAAGCAGCCCAACAGTGTAGGAAGGACAACTCATCACATACCAGTGCTGGGTGGTAATTCATCCTGGCTTTGAAAAAATAAGATATGCAGAACTGAATTATAAGGGCTAATTAAAATGTAAGATGAAATTGAGTCCATGCTTTATATCTGCATCTCTTTGCCGTATCATAGGAAATTTTAAAGGAGATCATTTCCCAGTGGCTTTTAACTACTGCAGAAAGTAAAGAATTCATGGCTTCAGTGAGACATGAAAAAGCCCGTTTCTCTCTGGGTGGTCTTTATAATGCGTCTCCCTCCTATGACTTTACCCTGACCTCATCAGCCAGCCTTTAAATAAGTGAAAATCACTTCCCAGTCACTGACAGAGGCACATATTTAAGTTTTTACAGACTCCCCTGTAACATTCATCTACCCAAAGACAGGAGGAAGCAGGCAAACTTACCACTCTGCCTAAACCAGGGTCTGCATGCTCAGAAGATAACAGTTGGATGTTGGAGGGAGGAAAGCTGCCCTCCCACATTCAAAACAGGAGTTGCGCAATTCCCCCCATTCCTGACTCATCCTGACACAAACTGTGGCCTCATCACCCCCTAAGCATTCCTGCAAATGTTCTTTCTGCTTCTCTGAAATCTGTGACACTTGGAGCACACACCAAGCATCTTGAGTAGCTGCCCAAAGACTGTTACAGCTACTTAATTCACCAGAAGATCACTAAGAGGTCAAGTGGGGCTTTTCCATGAACTTGAAGCTTCTTCCCGCTTCATTTTTCTCAGACTAAACAGATGACAAGTGGCATTTATGATAAAGCACAGTGAACAACCTGCAGAGATCCTGAAATAGCTTTTTGTCTCTCTGCGGGTTATTTCAGTTCCTCACAGCTTCTGCACTCCAGCACCGTACTGCTTGATCTACCAATAACACCTGCAATCTCAGAAAATGTATCAGCATATAAATCTTTGCCTGCTTAGAGACATTCCTTAATATTTTCTTCTGATTAACATTTCAGATGCTTTTCCCAGCAACATTAGTAGATGAACTTCAACTCAGAAAGAAAAAAACAAATTATCAGTATTTTTACTAATTTAATGGCTCTCATAATTCTTTTTAAATACATGCAGCATTGGCTTTGAAAAGGAATTAGAATATGACAAAGAGAACCAATAGTTGTCATGCTGGTCATGCAATGTGCCCTTTTTGAGCACACATCCCTGCGTGGACACAAACCTCCCGAGTTCTGCACAAGTGGAGGTGGATACCTCTTGTCCCATACACTGCAAAGCAGAGCACAAGTTAGGACTGACAACTTCTGGAGCTCCTTGGGCACATAAGGAAAAACATTTCCCCCCCCCCCCCCCCTTTTTTTTTTTTCCCTAACAGATGTCAGCATTCTGAAAGTACACATAAATACCAAGGTTTCTCTTTATTCAAAGAATTTTCTACTTTACAACATCCACTGAAGTAGGACAACAGTTACTTATTTTGCATGCTTCATGTGGCTTATTTTTTACCCCTTGGTTAACACAATTAAGAAAAAGGAATGAAGACCATTTCTACAGAATTGGAAATGGCAGTGACTAGGAAAGGATCTAGGAAACATACTGGCAAAACAACTTGCTCTGAAAGCCCAGACTGCTTTGGCACAACTGTAGGTTTGGATGGTATAAGCACAGTGACTGGAAAGAGGATTTTTTCTACAATATACAGCATTAGTAAAGCTGATACAGGTCCAGAGTAGTTTTGATGCTTACACTTAGTAAAGACTATGGAACTACTGGAGAAGTTTCAGAGAAGAGTCACCGAGTTATTAAATGGATGAGGAAAACACTTGTCAGTGAGAGGCTTCATAGTATTTGTGAAGTATAAAGAGTGGGACTTCTCTTCAGAGGAAGAGTGAAAGGTGTATGGAGACAGCAGTGGCAGACAGATGCACAGGAACAAACACCAGGGAGGCAAAAAAAAACTCCACAAAAAAACCCCAACCAACAAAACCACACCACATTTCAGTAAATAAGGAGCAAAATCCAGATAAATTTACACAAGAAATTAGCCACAATAATTTGACAGTAAAGTTGACATACAACTGGAACAAACTGCCCAAGGAAGTGGCAGGGGCAGTGTAACACCATGTACTGAAATGCAGCCTGGATGCTTTCACGGAAGACTTTTGAGAAATATGCTCTTTTTCCAATGAAAAGCAAGAAAATCCCATGGTGGTCTAGCCCTAGGGGGAACAGCCTGTGTGAAACCAAAAAGCACCTAAACATTTACCTCTGTGTGTAAGAATATTTCCAAGTAGGGTTATTAGAGGAAAACCAGGTATGGAGAGGTCATCCCAGAATTTAGGACGAAAGGAGCAGAGCGATGACCACAGAGCCATAATGAAAAGACTCACCCAGGAATCACAAGTAAGGAGATCTCCATAAAAAGCACCACCTGCCCAAAAAGAAGCGGTCCTGAAATGGAGTGGATGGAGTAGCCACCATCTGAAGGCACTGGGTAGCCTCCTAAAGCTAGCCTTAGCTGCACTGGAGAGACTGGGAAGAGAAGCTGCAAACCACTGGGAATAAAAGCCTTTCCTGTGACAAGTGCTATGTAGAAATTCACTCACATCAAAGAAGAGCAAGAAATTTAGTTTATCCTTTGTTTGAAGCTGTAATTAATAAATTTATGTCTGTAAAAATTCATGTAAATTTACTTTAATGTGTCCTTTAAAGATCTGGCTTTTTGTCTGCCTCTTTGCACTACTTTGGATTGAGAAAAGATAGTACTGAACTAAAAGATGAAGATGTAAGAGAATAAATGAGGATTAATTTACTCAGCTGAACCTGTAGACACTCTTAAAACACTGCTAAAAAAGGAGGGGAAAATGGCTCTGGCAAGCATTCAGGTCAGGATGAGATTTTCAAGTTTTAGAACTTTGTTCAACAAAACTAATGGATCCTCAGAAACATGCATGTGCCCAAATTCAGCACTGAAGGCTTAGCTCACTTCCACTAGAGATTTTTTTTTCTGGAAAAAAATTACAGTCCCTTTTTTGTATTTTTTTTTTTTTTTTCCGCAGTTGGAAACAACTGTAAGTAAATGCTGTGATGCTTTTCTGAACCATCAGAGAGCTTTAAGTGGTGACATGTTTATAAGCAGGTGCAGGGTGCAAAGCAGGGAAATCCAAGTGATTTGTCAGTGCTGCTATACACACCAGTGATGTCAACCAAACATCAAGTTTATTTTTCTTACTACTGTTTGGGAAGCTGAGAAGCTCCAATAAGCAAAAGGAAAGCGCACTCTCATTTTGCATGACTCTACTTATGTTTTCTCTGCTTCTGTAGTACCTTGGTGATACGTTCTAAACAGCTTAACACAATCCCTACAGACAGATCTTGAAAGCAGTCAAGCAGAGAAGTGCAAGGTGAGTTGAAGAGACTCCCTTTGTCCAACAGGGACCTTTGAGCTTAACAGAAAAGCAGCAAAGAAAACATGTCTTCTATTTCTGTCTGCCAGCTCAACACACACAGGAGGAAGGAACATAAAGCATTCCTTATCTCTTCCTGCAAACAAAACCTTGATTTCAAAGGTATAAAATGCCAAACAAGAGAAGCCTAATGCCCAGGACGGCTGCAGCTGCAAAAATTAATGATTTCCAGTAATGCCCCTGCTACAATGGCATGTAGAAAGCCTCATCCCTTTCCTTAAGAAGGAACAAGGGGTTTCCACTAAAGTAGGCTTCTTCAATCTTCAAGGTGAACTTTGGGCCTTTTGTGGATATGAAGCTTCCCTTTGACCCTCATGTGTATCTACTTGTTTGATCATGCATTTTGGCAGAGACATCATTTACCAAAGATGTGAAGTCCTATTCTAATGATTTTTGTTCTTTAAAGATAATGTTAGAAATGGAACTCTAATGGCATCAGAATAGAGAACTCAGATGTTCAGCATTTTATTTAACTCTTCTTGTGTTTATATAACAGAATCACGCCCATAGTTACGTATCAAGTGAATTTCCAATTGCTCAAAGTAAGTTATTTTCTGAAGAAACAAAACCCCCTCAAGTTTTATCATTTCCTCAATACACTGTCTACCCACAATTGAAGGCATACATTCAGTGGACATGCACTGACATTATCACATAAGCAAAATGCTGGAAAGTTAGAAAAACTCTTGCAAAAATCTGTAGAAAATTCACACTTCCACAGAATTTTTTTATCTAAGTGCGAGGAGTCCAACCTAGTGGCACAGGTTCCTGAATATAATTTCCAAATTAAATTTACAGCCTGGGCAATAACCATATGCAGTCAGCTTTAACCTCAATGTCCTGGATAAATGTTAACTGGCATCACTTATTCACGTCCTTCCAAAAATTCCTCAAAAATTTCATCTAAATTCAATTTTCTTCACATTCCATGCTATAAATGTCTGCAGAATCCGACTGCATACTTTTAAATAGCTGCCAGAAGGGACTGCACTGCCATGATACAGACCATAATCCATTTGTGTGGTTTATAAATACTTCCATATCCTGTGGAGTGGGGACTAGAACAAAATTAAACTGGTTAAATTGGTGAATCATTTTGGATACAAAATAATGAACTCAGCGGAATTTTTGGTCTCGCATAAGTACCTGGCTATACAGAGAAGAGACAATCACAACTGCCACTTTTAAAACAAGAGTGCACAGTTCAAAGACCCAAGTTACCATCTCCTGCATGTTGGCTGGAAATGTTGTAAGCCAAGATCATCTTTGAGGCAAAGGCATGCAATAGCATCCTGGCTTTTCACAAACGTCCTGTACATAACTATTCTGCAGCAAAGAGTGCATAGAGAAAAAAACCCAACAATTCTGAATGTGATTTCCAGTGTCAGAAAGGAGGAAAAACAAAGTACATTGTATTGTTTATATATATAAAAAAGGAGGAAAAATATTCTACGTATCACAGTTAATAGAATTTCAATGAAAAAACACTTGACTGAAAAAATGCCTTACCTTGAGAAGTTGAGGAAATGAACATGTCTAGTGAATAAATAGGGCTGCTCAGCAGTGCTTATGTTTTTAATCAATTCCATCTAAAAAGAATTAACAAATCAAATTTTCCATGTTATGTTAATGCACATTTTGAGACAAATATAACCCTCAAATGACATATGATGATGTAATTTTCAAGTCTGAATTACTCAGGAACTCCTCCCCCAGTATCCCTCCCAAATACTGTTATCAAGATAGCACAACTACTGTTTCATTCTCAAGCAAGAAAGATTAAGCTGCAGGCACCATCCCTCAATCACAAAGCTTGTGCACTTCTAAAAGTCAGTATCAGTTTAAGGAAAGGTATAAACTAAAAGAAAAATCTAAGGCCTGCCTAAATCTGCAGCAGAGCTTTTCAAGTGGCAGCTGCTCTCTGAAGACACTGGCTCTATTCACCAGCATGCCAAGATGCAAAATTCTGAAACCGTAACAAAGTGGGAGCTGAGCCAATAACCATATTTATAAAACAATAAAAATTGCCAACATGGCCAAAACACTGATTGATTTACCTGTTTAATTATAGAAATCAGTACTTCACATTCCTTTTACTATTACAGCAAATTAAGAGTACAAATTAAATGGGCACTTTTAGAATGAACATCCTACGTTCTAGTTCAGGCACATTCACATATTAATTTTTTAATTAATTTAACTTTTCACATCATTAAAATAGAATATGTGAACAGCATATATAGAAGAATTTGCACCACGGACGTGAATATCTGTGTTGTGTTAGCTGAGCTCTAGAAATGATCTAGATGAAACTGAAAGTGTTTAGTGGAGCATCTTGCTAGAAAGTCAAGACGTCCTGGTTAATTTGGTTTCCTTACTATTAATTTCCTAAGATTTACTTTCAGATTTTGTGTTCCGTGCTCAAATGCAGGTTATATTATGGACATTGAACACAAATGCATTTGAAATGATAGGCTTATTGATTTTACAAACTGGGTATTAGAAACTAATAGAAGTTCATGCACTGGAAAAGAAACCCATACAAACAAACCAGAAAAAAAAAAAAGAGATAGAGGGTGAACCAAATATTCTGGTTTCAGTCACTTCAATTGATGTACTAGATTTAAACATCATTAAGGAGACTTTAATTAAAAAAAAAATAAAAATAATAAAAAAAAATATAAAAATTTATTTCTTAAAACCTGAATACTACAGCTGACATAGACAAAATAAGGAAAAACACGGGGTCTGGCCTGTTACATGGTCAAGATAAACTGACTGGCATGTGATGAGCTACTGCCCTAGAAATCCAAAGATCATGGTAGAAAATGATGTCCATGACAAAACAAATATTAAACTGCATTTAAGGGACAAGAATTGTAATTTTTTTTTCCCCTTTTGTTTCCCAATTTTGATAAGCTAGTATTTTGTCATGTTTTTTTTATACTGTGTGTCACTTTTTACTGCTTGACATCCATCTTTCACTCTCCACTTTTTCCTAGGACACATGAACTGCCTTATTTTTTCAGACAACACAAGCTATAGCCATTACATTTCTAGGTCCAAAAAAAAAACCAAACCAAAACAAAACCAAGAAAAAACCCAAAAAAACCCATGCACACACTAATATCCTTTTCCTTACCTTTCCTCTGCCTTCAACAATTTTATACCCATACAGATACGATGAGCACTGAAGCAAACAGTTCAGTTTGCCAGTCTTGTCAGGATGGGGCTTTTGTTTTGTCAAACTAGTTCTGAGTACATCAAGTCGTATTAGGTCTGAGAAAGTCTATCAAAGTATGCTAATGTATCAAGATATGTTAGGTCTGAGAAAGACTGTAAACCCAAAGGAATGAAACAGAAAGAAGACCACCAAATGACAGACAGTATGAAAGGGGAAAGAGAAACGAGAAAACAGAAAAGATGTCTGATTTCAACAAACAAAGAAAACCAAAAACACACCACCAAAAAAGAGGTAGGAAGGGAATATCCTCCATGCTTTAGTCAGTCACATAGGAACTCTGGACCATTTGATTCAAGTACAAACAGGTCTTTATGCAGCTCCTTCAGTACTAGATAAATCCTATGAGAAAGAAACTCATAATCCTGAAGAGCAGAGCTTTCCCAGACCAGAATCAGAAAGCCCAGGAAACTTTGCAATATCTGTCACAAAGTAATTAAGTACTGTTTGTTTATGCTCTGAAGAGACAAAGGCTTTCTGGGCAAACCAAACAAACTGACATTTCTTTAGGACTCCTAACTTTCTGCCAAAAAATTATATTCATTCACCTTGCAGAATGAAACAAGGGGAGACTCTAGTGGCTGGCTAGAAGATGTCTTCAGTTGTCTTCTTTTTTTGTTTTTTTTTTTACCTAGGCAAGTTAAAGGAGAAGTGAAATTCTCAGAACTGTATAAAGCTTCATGCTTTATTGGCATTTCATTTGTGTTACTCTATCTGCAAGAATGAAGGAAGGAAGATGGCAGAAAGAAGTTATTGATATGGGATAAAAACACTATTCATGCCACTGTGGTCACCACTGTTACTCCGTCTTGGAATAAATAAAAAAACATCATTAGAGTATAAATATGAAGATGTAAAGTACCTTTGTATGGGTAAACTCCCACCAAGTTTAAAAAGAGAGCTGACTTGAATGGAATATCACCAGGTATACACGTGTGCACGGTGGGTATGCCTGAGTGTAACAAGGTACCACGCAAGCCTCCCTTTGCTGCTCAGCTCTCCCTGGGGCTGGTACCAATTTGCTGGTGCTAGGTGGATTCACATTACACCATCACTGTGTTTCCCACTGCCCTTCACCTGATGTCATTGTCAGGCTCGTGTCAACCACAGGACTAGCACAGGCACTTCGGCCTCAGGAGCAAAGGGAGTCTGACACAGAGAGCAGGACAGCATCTGGCTCCTGGCTTTTTTTTCTCATCTCTTGCTACCAATTTTGATCGTTTGAGCTATGACAATAGGTTACTCCAAAGCAGACACAGAATTTTGTTTTGACTTAAAGTACCCTCATATTTAGACACTTCATGATCAACTGGACTTATAAGCAGATGTGGATAAAGCTGCAATGTGGATGTGAACAAACAACCAAAAAGCATTCTCTTAAAAACCCTGCCAAAAGGGTAAGTAAGGCTCAACAGAAACCGAAAAACATTCTCTTAAAAACCCTGCCAAAAGGGTAAGTAAGGCTCAACAGAAACAACACACAGATGTCAGGAGGGAAAAATAAGTAACTGTAATGGCTCATGGCCACGTGCAAATTGTGGCCCTATTTCCCCTGGGCCTCTCTCCCTCTGATCCTGGTGTGCTGAACTGATTTCAGTCTAACAAGCCAAACATATTGCTCAGGAGTATCTAGTGTCCCACCCCTCCTTTTAAGGTGACGTTGGGGTCGGGGGGGTGGAGTGGTTGGGAGGGTAAGAGGGAAAGAAAAATTGTCTCCAGTGTCCCCCAGTGGAAGAGTAAGGTCTCTAGTGGTGTTTCTGTTGTTGGGTTTTTTTGTTTGTTTTGGTGTTTTGCTTTGGTTTTGTTTTTTGTTCTTTTTTTTTAAAGGTGATTAGTGTAGAGGACCCACAGAAAGGAAGAGTGAGCAGAGGATGAGAGGAAAGCAAGTCACTTTGCATGGAATGAGTGATGAAGGAAAGATACATACAAGCACAAATTATCTAGGAGATGGCCTTATACCAGTCTAAGTTTGAAAAGAGACAACAAGGCAAGAGTAGAAGGAGATAACTCTGGCAGACACCATTAGGGGAGAGATGAACTAGAACACATCCATGTTTGGAGGGAGAAGCTGTAAAAATACCTGGAGGAAGCCTGAAAGGAGCACACGCCTGCTAGGATAAGGGTCCATAGAGTGCCATTCCACTTTCTCATTGCTAAATGAGGATCCCGGGAGAGGGAAATGCCAGGATACAGAGAGCAAGTGGGGAGAGGCAGGTGGTGGCACCCTGTGCCCACGTGCCCATGTTCATGGGGTGGCCCAGCTGTATCAGCTCGACTGCTGGGCAAAAGCGCCCAAAAAGCACTGGGTGCACTGTGCTCCCTGAGAAAAGGGGAGGGTGGACACTGCACGGCACGAGTCTGCAGAGATGATAAACCACAGCAAGCAGTTGCAAAGGCCTCTGTGGTGTGGTAATCACATATTTGCTGTCATTCTGCCCTTCCCCCTAAAGTATGAATTAATTATGAGGAACAGAACCTTCAGCCTAAATGCTGATTTGCTGTCTAGCATAACATCTTTCCACCACTGTGACTCCTTGCTTAAGCTTTTATTCTAATTTTTTCTCCAAAATTCATTTCCTGCACTGACTTCTAAATAGGACCTTTGAAGAAGAATAGAACTGCAATAGAACTACCAGTGTAGGATCTCAGTTGGTCATACTGAAGAAATCAAAACATAAACACTTCAGCATCCTCTGTGTATTTGCACTCGGCTGTTGCTGCATTGTAAATAACAATCCAGCAGATGGCACAGTGAAATGACTCCGAGAGAGACTGGATGGGGCCCTCCCTGAAAGGGGAGAAACGTGGAGGATGGCTTTGCTCCAGCCACAGCATTGTTCCTCCACAAAAACTCAACTCAGGCTTGCGAGAGAGGACACCTTTCCCTCTTCTGGAAACGGCCAGTCCCTCACACCGACTGCTCAGAGCAGTCCTGTTTGGTTTGAGATGTGCAATAGGTATATTCTAGCAGGAACAAAAATTAAATAATCAGATAGAAAGCCCGGACAACAGACAAAATATTACTACTTTTAAGTTGCTGTATTTCACTCAGAGAATTTGAAGTCAATATGTATAAAAACAGTGAGGCAAGTGGGATTTTTTAAATGAGGTCAGCTGGATGACACTATGCTAAACTAACTGATGCAACTAGAACAAAAAAAGAAATCTCTGTGTCTTTCTGACGAGTTCTTTACCTTCTTCTGCTGTTTTCAGTCTCTACTAAAGGCATATGGGTTCCAGGAAGCACAAGTATCTACAGGTATTTGGTATATCACTTTTATCTTGGTATTCATTTCCATAAACAATTCACAAGGATGAGACTAGATCTTCATTTCCAGCTCTCAAAAATTTGGAATGGTTTCAAGAATTTCTTCAGCTCCCCACGCTGCTATGACCAATTTTCTGTATTTGAAACCATTTAAGCAAAATTAGTGATGGATTTTTAGTGTGTTAAATGGGAATTTTATATAAAGCTGGCTTCACAGCCATAAGGTTGGGTGGTAGAAGGAAACGTTATGAAGATAAACTACCAATTACTCCCATATGTAATTGGCATTTGTATATCTATAAGCATTCTCGTTCTTACTTTTCTGAAAGCAAAACAATTGGGAGTGGGGGAGGAAGTCAAGGAAGAATTCATTTTGCAACAATTCCTGAGTCATTTCAAAGCATCATCAATTAGATGGACTGTGTATAAATTAATGCTATATATTATTTTCTGTGTTTAATTTGCTTGGAAATATTGTGGCAAATGATAAGGCACAGACTAACTCATCTGTTTCCAGAACTCACTCCCTTATGCCTGCAGACACTCAGAGGCTGCATGCACTTCTATTGCTGGCAGGAGCATTTAACTTGGGAAAATGTCTTCATAGGACTGGAAAAGGCAGTAAGAATATGGATTCAGTTATGTGCAGTCTACGCAGTCATTAAGAACACCTACATGCTTAGCTTTATTTAACAACAGCAGACTGCAAAACCTAAATATTTACAGAAAAGTCTTGGCTGGATCACGGCTTGAACCAAACACAGGACAGACAAATGACAGCAAGAAGAGAGACGAGTGAGAAGCCCATGCTCACGTGGGAAGCCTACAAGCCAACCCAACTCTCTTTTCTCTCATTCCAATGCCTGGAGCCTGAGACCATTCATTCTCTTTACTTCCTCCTGTGTACACCACATTAAAGGTGTGAGAAATAATTCTTTTTTTTTTCATTTCTGCTCGTAAAAAATGAGAAGACAACTAAAAATACCCTGAACAACAGAACAGTTACTGTCTCCAGGCACGCTTCCTGGCAATCAAAGGCACATTTCAGCAGAAGTACTCATTAAATTATGAGCCTATTGTAACTATGTAAATACGCAATAAATTAAAATAAAGAGACTCGAGTTATAGTAGGGCAATCTATAGAGTAAATCATCAGTTCTGTAGCCATACATCCAGCACCATCTGTGTTCCAGCACACTTGCTGTCTAGTAGTAACCTAACACCTTCTGGAGTGCAAAAATTAATGCAGATATTTATCCTCTGTCAGTGTATTGGTTGCATCAAAAACAAGTCTGGGCCTCTCTGGAATCTTAAGATGCTGGACTAAAGCACAGAAGACCATACAGATATGATCTTGATGAGAGTGAAAGATGGTGAATACTAATACCTGAAAGGTTTGTAGGTTTTATGACGAGTCTCCCAAGAAAAAATGAAACTCAGTGAAGGACATAGTCAAAACAAAACTCCAGCAATCCAAAACACAAAAGCAGTCATACCCACAGAAATCCCCTATCCTATATCCAACAATTAAGCAGAAAAACTAACCAGGCAGACTCTGTAGCGCAGGATTTGACCCTAACCTGATGGGATCGTTCTGCAAGCTTCCAAGCCTCTGTGGTGCTGCCAGTGAGTATGCTGCAGGAATAGCAGCCTGGGACTCTGCCCCTTCCCTCAGCCACAAGCAGGGGCAGTGGGGTGACAGGGGCTTTCCCCACAGCCTTTCACTGGGGTGTCACATCCAGCTGTGCAGAGAAGACTTTGGGGTGATGTGGCAGCCATGGCCAGCTGGTCCCTACCTAAGTTGAACTTGAGTGTTGGGCAGGTTTAGGTGAGCTGGTTGCTGGTAGGACTCCAATGGCCATCTTTGAAGGGAAGAAGGTGGAACCCGCAGGAGCAATATCTGCTCCCAAATTTCCATTTGGAATGAACTGCTGTACTTAAAGTAACAAGCATATGCTCATAAACAGGTTACATATAAATCACCTTCAATCACAGCACAATGCCATTGGTAGGCTCATGTTTGTAGTTTGATCATCACATACATCCTTCTGTGGTTTGCAGGCTGCTATTCCTAGGAGTGACGCAGGCAGTTACTGCAGCGTTTACCTGCTCAGCAGATCAAAATAGCAGCTGTGGACAATGTATGCTGCAGTCATGTGTACGACATCGGAATACATCCATACACTTTGGAGTCTGAGCTCATTGTATTACTTGAATCAATACATCCCGATGGCAGTGATACTCACGGAGGACACAGGATTACCCTAAATACAAGGGAATTTAAATAATTGGATCTTTTGTGGAATCAAAGCTGCAGAAATAACGCTCTCTGCAACTTTAAGGGAACATGAAGAAGGGCTTCTGGCTAAAGAGGTTTCATGTGGTATTTTTACTTGCTTTAGTGAGGGTTGTGCAGTAACATGAAAAAGGCAGATGAGCGGGAGGCTGAGACAGAATCAAAGGCATCTCAGATTATAGCAACATGGGTCAGTGTGGCCCTGGGAAACATCTTTTTGATGCAAGTCATTACTAGAAGTGAAACAAGAGTGAAAAAAAATCAACCCTGTTGGGTATTATTTACTCCTGTTCTGGTTTAAAGAGACTCAAGCTAGGTCTGAATAAACTGGCCAGCTTGTATGATAAATGACTGTGCCCTACAGATACATTATTACAGGTCCCAGAACCTGTTAGCACCTAACTTCACTTGTCCTAACCATTTTTTCCTCTCTGCTGGACTAATTGCTATGCTGACTAAACTCAAGAGCTGGATCACTGGAAGTTCATTTTTCTGGTTAGCTTCCATGTTTTGCTGCTTTTGCCTCTACCATCCATTTTTTCTATTAACTGAAGCCACTTGGAGGATAATGAATTCTGTCTGGTTACTTGGGTCAAAGGAGCGGTATACCTTTTCAGTATGGTTTCTGCTAGCATATGCCTTTGTTTCTCAGTTTCACAAATATAATAAAAAAACAGGATCTGTGATGAGCAAGAGTAACTTACCTGTTCATTTTTGGTCAGTCTTGTTTTGTTATGAATGTCAGAAGTAACCAAGTTGAATCCATGTTTCTCTGACAAAATTCTCAAAAGCAAAACCACAGTTCGACTTCCACACTTTCCAACTCTGTTGTAGACCACCTGGCTGGGGAAAGGAAGTACCTAAATAAAGATTGGGAAAAAAAAAAAATTGAGTCAGTATATTGGTATTTTTGTTTCTGTGTACCTCTGAATCACAGCATGTTTTGGCTGTAAAAACAGCAGATACATACAGGAGAATTTCTAGAGCGCTGCTCAGGTCAGAAGCATGCATTTCTACCAGCAAGCCAGAAGCTCTTTAGAGTAGAAACACATGGCTCAGGAGGTAGCAAGATGAGATTTCCCCCTCTTCATTGAATTTAATATAACAACACAGATTGGTAGCTACTCCAGAAACATTAAACCACTGTTGATGTCTTCTAGTGAAGATGATGATGGGCTTAAGCTTGCTGCTTGTAACCTCAATGTAACCTCATCTTTAGTTGACTGCCTCCCACACAAATAAATTGTGAGTGAATTCACACTACAGTTTGGCAACTCAAAGTGAAGTTGACATAATGCAAGAGGAATGTTTGAATTGCAAAACTTCAGCTTAAAAAGAAAAAGCCCCAAACAACCAGCAGTTGTATAGAGCTAGAATTAATCAACTGTTTCAATTTAAAATACAAAAATGAATCTTCCAAAGAGACTCAGAGAGCAAATCATGCCACTGGCTAGGTACGTACTTGTGGAATAAACAACAGCAGAGGCCACAGGTAGCCAGGAGGCCAACTGGCACAGTCTGATCACAGCTGCACAGGTAACGCTCACTAAACCTCAAAACAGAACAGCCTCATCCAACCTGCCCACTGGGAACAGTTTCCAGCCCACACTAATGCTTGCACCATGCTCTCCTCCCCAGGAAATGAAAACAAGCAAGTAGTAATTCACTGTCTTGAAGTACATTGGATACAGCCTTGTTTTGCTCCTGGCCCATGTCCGTGGGCTATTTATTCGGTAAAAGGGATTTTGAAGTCATACTACTGCACTAGACAAGTATTTGATGTATAGCATATAGCAGCAGCACCTGATAATACAGGCCAAGAGACATCTGTTTTCAAGCCGTTTAAGATGGCTAAGAGTCAGGAGCTCACAGTTTCATCCACAATGATGCATATATCGCACTCACTTACGGAAAGCTCACTTTTCTATTATGATGACAAGCATAAAAGGTTTCCTGACACAGGGCCTGTAACTTGGTTCCAGGCAATATGCGTTCAGTGCAAGGAATGGCTTGTGTGCTAAAGTGATGGTGTGTCTCAACCTATAGTTACTTTTGCTGTTGATGCAATCACATTCTCCCAGTGGAAGGATTTTCAATGTAAAAGCAGTCAGATGAGGTATATGGGCTTCTGGCACGTCTCACAGTATTTGAACAGCCAATATATCTTTATCAGGGAAGCAAAATGATTCCTCAGACAACACCTTCAGAGCACTTTTAAAGAGGACCGCAAACCAGAATAAAAAAAGATCATAGAAGGGAAAATCTGGATTCCCTTATATGTTAACAGGAACATATTAGCACTTTGCCATCAGTGTTACACTTCACGACCAAAAGAACATCACTATTGTTACTGGTTGCAATGTTAACTACAACATAAACACAGAAGCCATCATTCTCCAAATTACCTGGGGAAAGGGTAGTAGGTATTTGGTGATCACAGCCTCTGTTTATTTCTCCAAGTTCCAGGACATCACATCTGCCAGTTCAGCGAGTAAACATAAGCTTCCCAAGGCTCACATAAAACCCACATAACACAACAAGTTTTATTATTTTGTAAAGTTTAAATAAAGCTTTCTAGGAGAAACCCAGACCCCTTATTCCTTATCAATCTTTATTCAGAAGCTTTGATTCCTATGAAACGCAAAATCTCAGTTTCAATAATTAGAGAACTCCAAAGGTGATGAATTTAACGTCTCTGTGTTACATCTGTAGTTAACTGTGGTGGGCTGACTCTGGCTGGATGCCAGGTGCTCACCAAATCTGCTCCTATCACCCATCCCCACCCCTCAACTGGACAGCTGGGGAGAAAATATAATTAAAGGCTCATGGGTCGAGATAATGTTAGGGACTCACCAATTACCATCATGGTCAAAATAGACTCAACTTGGGGAAATTACTTTAATTTATTAGAGTATTAGAGTAAGATAATGAGAAATAAAATCAAACCTTAAAGATACCTTCCCCCATCTCTTCTTCCCAGGCTTACCTTTACTTCCGATTTTCTCTACCTCCTCCCTCTTAGCAGCACAAAGGGATGGGGAATAGGGGTTGTGGTCAGTTCATCACACATCTCTGCTGCTCCTTCCTCCTCAGGGGAAGGACTCCTCACACTTTTCCCCTGCTCCAGCATGGGGTCCCTCCCACAGGAGGCAGTCCTCCATGAACTTCTCTAATGTGAATCCATCCCACAGGCTACAGTTCTTCATGAACTGCTCCAGCGTGGGTCCCTTCTATGGGGTGTAGCCCTTCAGAAACAGACTGATCCAGCACAGGTACTATCGAGGGGTCACAAGCCCTGCCAGCAAACCTTCTCCCGTGTGGACTGCTCTCTACATAGGTCAAGTACTGCCAGGAACCTGCTCCAGCCACAGGATCCCCATGGGGTCACAGCCTCCTTCAGGCATCCACCTGCTCTGGTGTGGGGTCCTCCACAGGCTGCAGGTGGATATCTGCCCTACTATCAACCTCCATGGGCTGCAGGGGAACAGCCTGCCTCACCATGCTCTTCTCCATAGGCTGCCAGGGAATCCCTGTTCCAGCACCTGAAGCACCTCCTCCTGACGTTGGTGTCTGCAGGGTTATTTCTCTCACATATTCTCACTCTGTTCTCCAGCTGAAGTTGCTGTTATGAAGTTCCTTTTTTTCACATTTTTAAGTATGTTATCACAGAGGCACTACCACCACTGCTGATGGTTTCAGCCTTAGCCAGTGGCGAGTCCTACTTGTAGCCAGCTAGCATTGGCTCTGTCAGACGTAGGGGAAGCTTCTAGCAGTTTCTCACAGAAGCCACTCCAGTAGCCCTCCCACTACCAAAACCTTGTCGCACAAACACAATACCCAAGATCTTTTCCAAAACAACTGCTAAGAATGTCTGAAAGGTTAATATGTGAACACACTTTATGTTAATTGTAACACCAGGGACACCATCATGGAAGTTTTTCTTACGCAAGAACACAAAGGACCCATAATTCTGGATTGTCCCCTTTTTGATTCATTTCTTCACATAACAAAAACCAGCACTGGTATTTGCCATGGCCCTGCAGCACTATCCACACAACGACACTGTAACTTGTGGAATGGGAGTTTCTCCCTGCTCAGACGTACCCTTTTGGCATACTTTGCTGTCCAAGTACAGAAATGCTAAGTAGATGCTGACAAGTGCCAGTGAAAGAGCAAGAGCATATAGAGAATGTGTTTGCCTAGCATCCTAGAAATGTGATAAATGATGAGAGTTTGTAGGGCTATGGAAATGTTTGAAAATGCTTCATAATTATTAACAGCTTTGATTTTCATAGCAGAGTTGCACCTCGCTGTATAGCAAGCAAAGTTTTTTCTTCATTGGTACTTTATTCATTTCAAGTGGAATTTTGCTGCACCCAGATTTTATTCAAGTTCTAATTAAATCCTTGACTTGATTAGCCAGTATCTTTGGGTGAATCTTATTAATAATCATCCCTTAAAAGTTAAATAAAATTAAAGCAAGTTTTTGTGAAGTCTCTAAGTGCAAACAACTTTACCATCTAAAAACCCAACAGTTGCTGCTGAGTTTGGCCAATCCTCACCTCTGCTTCTGACGCTCACCTTCCTACGTAGCACGGTTCTGTTCTGCACACAGACAATAACCATGGCAACTCCCAAAAAGAAACCAAAAGCAAATACTGACTGCAGATAGAGATAACTGAAATAAAGGGCTATTATTTTCAGAAAACCGTTTAGCTTAAAGGAGGCCAATATATCAATGCCTTGATTCAGTAAACATCTGAACGTACGTAGGTAAAATGGGACAAGATTTGAGATAAATGCTACAGCTCAAAGCTCACTTCAGAACAACACAGTCATTAATGGTAATCAAAACTCCACTTGCAGCACTGCTGAATGCGGTCAGCTTTAGTGATGCACTGCTGAAGCTTTGCTCGTGTTTCATTTGTTTATGCTATGATTCCACTTACACCCCTAAATGCAGAGGGTGCACCCAGTACACCCAGTCAGGCAATACACAGGCTTTTGGTACATAAGGAAGTATTTGTTTAACGTGACCAGTTCCCTTAGGGTGCTGCAAATCTGCTTTCTGCATTTTAGACCATGTCTGAAGGTATTTCTTAGAAGATTAAATACTTCTTCCAGAAACCTGAGTTTGTATCAGATCTAGAACTGCAAGAAACTGGAAACTTTTTCAGAGAGGAACTTCTTTCTTTTCCTGCTCACAACACTCACAACAGACTCAGACACTATGAGAGACGGTGGCAGAGGCGGCACTTGAAAATAAAGCTCCTATTATATTAACAGAAACAAGACAGAAAACAGCAGTTGGAGGTTTAGAAAGCACTAATTGGATTACATTTTGTTTTACAATGAGAGCATGCATCAAGCAGACGGGACTAACTTCTGTGGTGATACTCTGGCAACACGATATTCATATAACAGTATACACAACTTCAAAATAATTAGAGAGTGACTTTACTGCGCACTGCATCAAAGCCCAAAGGTAATATAAATGATTCAAACATGTAATTCACTTTGGAGTTAGATGAATTGGTACTTAAAGCTATGAAAACATAAAACCCGCAGTATAATTACAATAGCTCTCTCCAACAGTGTGGAAAGTTATATAACAATGAACTTGTCAGTTCAAACTGAAGGTTTTTTTCTTTTGTTCCATAGTTAAAGAAGATGTCAAGAATCGTTGCAAATAAAATCAAGGAGAAGAAAAAGCAAATTTAACCCAAAATGAATTTGTATTACAAACAACAACTGTTAAGTAGCTCTGCAAGGTAAGTCTGACAGTCTCAGGAGGGGAGCTGTTTCTCGCACGGCCTGACAAGAGCCCAGGCTTGCAACTTCAGTAAGTGTCTTTGTCTCCAGGTAAACTTTTGTACCATCTAGAAAAAGTTAGGCTGGATAATTACCTGCAGCATTGCCATTTAGGGATCCACCCAAAGGCCTAAAAGCATTGCACTTTTACCGAGACAGTATAATTTTGCCCATTTGCCAAAGACTTCCCAGCCCGGGTACAATTTGCCCAGACAAATAACTCATGTCAGAGATGGATGTTCCCAGAAAGGAATCCATTATCTTCACAACTTCTGCAAACAGCGATCCCTGCCTTACTCATGAGAGGGACCAGAAGTGTATGCCAGAACTGGCTTCTCCTTACCTAGCAGACACTAACCTGTGGTCAGACAGTGCTGCACGTTTATCAGTGAATGAAGCCAACAAACACAGACAAAACTAGTAAGATCGTGAAAGCAATGAAACATCTGCTGATGTCACACATCTCTATATAGCATCAGTATCTTCCCAGTGCAACCTCTCTTTTTTTTTTTTTCCTGTCCAAAGGAGACAGAATTTTAAGAATTCAAAAGAATTGCTTACTGGGTCAAGGCAATGGCCCATGTGGGTCGTAAGTGGTGGAAGATGCTTGTTAGGCATCTGCAAACCCCGAGAGCTGTCAGCAGTCCATTTCTCTCCATTATCTCTCCTCATCCAGTGCCCCCAAAGAATACATATGGAATGTTAGAAGGCACATCCCTGCCCGTTACCTGAAGAATTTCTTACACGGCCTGCTATACCAATGAATTCTGGAGTTTTGTTACTCACCATGCATTCCATTTTCAGCTCATCATCTACCATTTCCAGAGAATACCCATTCTCATGCTGTGGGTTTCATGAAGTCAGATCAGAAAATTCAGTCACCAGTTTTGAGATCTATTTAGATCCATTGGATGCCTCTTTTTAGTTGAGGTTTTTCACAATCCAGCTGTGGCCTATTTAAAGACAAACTCTTAAGGCCGCTAAGAGATAACAATCCAAACCTAACTTCAGGAATTGCTGCACAAAAGTGCATTCCAAACAAATAACAACTTATTCTTACTCACTTTTAAAGCAATTACAACGAAGAATTTCTAAGACAAAGATAAGTCAGCAGAAAACATGACTGAAAGATGAAAAAGAGAGACAACGACAGAAATTATTGGTTAGTCTCCTTTTTCTGCAGCTAAACCACACAGATCCAGTTATATCAAGATCCACTTGTAGAGTGCAGTGAAGCTGGACAGAGACAAACTTTTGGAAATAACCAACTCTAAAGAGGACCAGATGGCATGACCTTCTCTATGGGTCACTGAAAATACACTAGAAGCCACAAAAATGTTAAGGGTAAAGCTTGTTTTCAGTTAGAAAGCTGTACTGGAGCACTGAAAATAAGGCAGAAGAAGAAACAGAAGATCTTTCTGTTGCAACTAATTTAATTGAAAAGGGATGACTTCCCCTCTCCAGCCCAAAACAATGCATTTCATCTGTTTGGCAGCTGACATATTTGGAAGAATAAGTTAAAATGTGTTTTCTAATGATTTGACATCCCTAAGTACCAAAATAAATTGAAAACACATGTATGGAGTAGGAGCAGCAAAAGGAGACTAGTTGTCATAGACATAGTCCTCCATAGAGACACAGTCCTCAAACTTAAGACTGAAGAAAATCATTACTGTGAAGTGTCCACCAAAGCTAATGGTTCCTGATGAGTCCCAAACCCCAGATCTGTATAACCAATACTGCAATTTCCAGTAATTTCTCTGTGAGGAGGTACTGCACCCTCACAAATCTAGAAAGAGCTCAGCCCAAAGCATAGTAAAGCCTCCCTGTTCGGTCCCAGAATCAGGTTCTGTTACAAGATACTACAGCTATATATGCAGCAAATTGAAACTCCGAGAACATCAATAGCAACCTGAGAAAATGACAAATAAAAGATCAAATATCAGATTTTCAAAGTTTGGACTGCATCCCATCAACACTTTTCATTTTACTCCTTTTGTACCTTACACCTGATTTACCTTCCTACAAAAGCAGCTCGCAGCTGAGCAAAACCCCTACTTCTGCAGGTTTCTGTACAAGATTCCTTGCCAGAGTGCAGAACCAGGTTTATTTCAGGTATGTGAGGCTACAGCAATGTTCAAATCCAGCACATGCATACAAAGAGTCAAACAGGTTGGTAAAGAGTAGATGCTGTGTTCACTTGGCAATTTCAGGTCGTCAATGATTTAGGAAGCCTCTGGGAGGTGGAAGCAGGACTCTTGGCTTTCATCATTCAGCAACACCCACTGTACGCAAGCAATGGCTTCTCTGCCTCCTCTCAAGGATGAAGCAGGTGAGAGGGAATCATCCTACCAAACAGGTAATTGCTTCAGGAAGGGGTACAACCAACACATGCTAGATTAACCAAACCTTTTCCTTTTGCCCTTTCTTAATATAGCATGCTTTTCAACATCCTCTTCATTCTTCTTGCTTTCCTCTGTAGTCTGAAACTTGTTCACCTCTTTTAGGATCAAAATTAGATACAGTGCTGTATCTTGTCACCCTAGTGACAAAGAAAACTGAACGATTATCCTTCATATCTTTCAGACATCCCTTTTTAATACATCTCAGGATGACATTTAGAAATATCACAATCATATCAAAGCACATAGATCTGTCGCTAGTATAGAGAGGGGTGCAGAACAAAGCCATAACTCTTTCTCTTCTTTACTGTACATGAGTGTATGCAGATTACAACAGAAAAATAACATAAAGACCTTCATTAGTTTTCTTGTGAAAAGCAGGATTTTCACCTCTGACTTCTCAAGCTGATCATATCGTGGAAGTCATCTTACTGGTACGCACCTAGCTCATAACAAGATAAAGGAGATAAATGATGTAAGGACATGGTTTACTGACGCTGGTTGAGGGAACTAGCATGAATTCTGGTAAGATAAGAATTTTGGTGTTACTGTACCCAGTTTTCCACTGGAAGATTTTCCATGTAGTATCAAAAAAAACCCCTACCCTTAAGCTGGAGAACTTGTGCAAGCCAGATTTTATCTCTAGAGTAGCTTCACATTATATGTGTATGTATCTTGGAAATATAAAGTTTAAAATGACTGTTCTTCCTTCCGAGCCCAGGGTTTTTTGCTCTGTGATGTGATCAAAACACAGTGGTACAGTTACTCTCTGTTTAAGTAATAAATCCTATCACATCCAACACAGGTCAAGAGAGATTATTTCAGAAGTCTTTATGTTAACAGTTTAGGATATATGAATAGCACCAACAAATATAAGATGTGGCAAAATCATGAGTGCTATTCAACTGAGTTACAAGGCTTAGAAATATGAACCAAACCAGTCTGCTGCTTGCAAAAGATACTCTCTCAGGCTATCCCTGAACAAGAATGGAAGATTTTTGATTTTTCCACTAAAGGTTTAGGTCATCCAGACCCAGCTGTAACTGGACTTCAGTATTATAATTCAGCACTTACATAAAAATGTCATGAAGGTGGCCATGATAGAGTGGACATGACTGAGTGCATGACGTCCTGCTATTCTGTATTACTAGCTTATGAATATACACCTGTGAAAAGAAGGGGAAGAAGAGGGGCATGCACTGGACAGCTGGAAATTTAGAACTGTAATATGTAAGAGGTAATATGCTGTGAAATAATCTGCATTGATGTTTTGCAGGTGAACAATAAACACTTTAGAACTGATTATATCCTAAATTTCAGTGAAAACAGAGCTCTACGAGCTTCAGAAGTGAGGACACTAATGCTTTGGGAAAATTTTTAGCTATGGCATGTGACAGAACAAAGCCTATAGGTTTCAAAAATTGCTTGTATCAGAATTTTCCTATTTTGCGTAACAGTGAATAGTCTCTTGTGTCAATGCCAGAGGGAGTCAAAATTCACCTTTAGCTATTAACGTACAATCCAAAAAATGAAATACTTTCCAAGGATCTTTGAAATGAGATGGATGAAAACAACAGACTACTGTCATTCACAAAAATTGCACTCCTGTTGTCTCTCAAAGTCCTTCAAAATTGAGGCTGAAAATGTCAGGCTTAGTAAAAAGCCAATTCACTCCTGTTGAAACTTCTGCAAGATGTCAGCATGCACAGTATCCCTCACAAATTTATCTTCCTGTGACAGGCAATATGGCTTTAATTTCCCAGGTCTCTTTGTAATGTCCGTTTACTGTCTGTCAGCCTCCCCATATCAACAACTATCTGATACACTATAAACTGAAGAATTAAAAAAGTAACAATCTTCTCTGTTTTGTTAAATAGGAGAATAAAAAGCTTTCTTGTCCTTAAGATTCTGGATCAATTAATTAATATCAACAAAACAAACAGAAATTAGTACTCCAATAATATTAAAATATTTTTATGACTGTCAGGGTTTAGGGTCAGGGCAGCCCACTAGACCAGTAACAGACTTTCTCTGTTAACCCCCCTCCCTCCCCAAAGGGAAAGGGAGTAAGGGAGAGAGACTTAGTGATTAGAAAAGGAAACTAGAACAGCTTTAATGAAAAGGAGAAGAATAAAAAAAGAATATATATTCAAATATATAGAAAACTAGTATCAAACTCAACCCCCCGATGGCAATTCCATCACCGTCACCACTGATGCTGTGGCGCAGGCACCAGGGCAGTCCCAGACTGGGCCCTGCAGCAGACGGGAGCTGTGTTCAGGAGCTGGATTCTGGCACTGGGTTCAGAAACACAAAGATTGGGATTGAAGGCAGAATAGACAGAGGCCTCCTTGGAGCCCATCTGTGGAAGAAGCTAGCACGAAACTGGAAGTGGACCCAAGCTGAGCTGAGCAGGGCAAAGTGAGATGAGATCCTCCTGATCCCCCAGCTTTATACTGAATGTGATATATATAGGGTAGAATCCCTTGTTGGTCAGTTTAGGGTCACCTGTCCTGGCCACCCCTCCCTGCAGGTGCAGCCTTTCACTCTCTGCACCCCCCAATGTGGTACACGAGATCCAGCAGTGGCCTTGGTCTGCACACCAATCCTTGGTGCTAACTCTGACCATGGGGTGTTAGCACTGCTGGAAGCAGACACTGTCTGTGAGAACAGGCTGCTAACTTCAGACAGTGCAGTTAGTTACAAGAACTGAGCTGAAAAGTAAAATCACTGAACAGAATTAACTTCTGTTCTCACTCAAACCAAGACAATGACTCAATTCACACCTAATAGTGTAGATTCGGTTTCAGCTTTCAGCAATATCTCTGCAAGAAGTGTGTTATATCATTCACCACCTGTAGCTCCAGCAGGATTCCAACCAATTACAAATTAACAATGTGAAAATCTTCAGCAAAAATCAAATTTTTCCTCCCTTGAGATACTGTATTTTATAAGGAAGGAGAATTCAAAAGAACATAAAATAATTTTTCCTGATACTTCTACAATTATTTTACACTGCCTTTAATAAACTGAGGGAAGTGAGGAAATATGTAATTTTTAAAATCTCTGTATTTTATTGACTTTACTATGCTCAAAAGCTCAGCTAGACAGTAAAAAGTGCTTCAAACTACAAAAGGGGATCTTTGTGTTTAAGGCACTTACTGAATTCTTTTAATATTTTGATTTTATCAGACAGATACTGAGTCTGGTAACCACAGGAAGTTACTTCCTCTATTTTTGGCATTTCTAAATTCTGATAATTTTTGCTAGCTGAAAACTTTCACAGTGCACAATCATCTCAGAAACAACACTTCATTTTACAGCAGGATAGGGCCTTTTTTAATGACTGAAATCTCCTCTCACCCTGCCCTGCATGGATTGCTTCAAAGATTATCCACCATCTGTTCTAGAACAGTTAAACAGAGAATTTCAACTCTATTAAAAACAAGCACACTACTATTCATGCTCTTAAAATCCCTAATAGGTATGTACCTCAAAGGAAACAAATCTTATTTGGGTTTAGTTTTAATCTAGTTCACTTCATTCCCAACAAATCAATCACTTAAAGCCTGTAGAGTGCTGAAGGTATGAAACTGTTCTCGAAAAAGATGGCTAGAACTAAAGTTCAAATGAAAGAGGAACCAGGCACTAAAAAAAATTAAAATACCTTAAAACTAAAAGCAAAATGAACCGCTCTCGGCTGTTATCTTAATACTGTTATCAAAAGAATTAGAAAAAACAAGCTTGATACAAACCTGATGAACACAAAATATCAATGTAATGGGAGAAATGCTGACATCAACTTTTAGAAAAAATTGAAGGAGAAATAAAAATAAAGAAAAAACCCTACTTGACAACAGAGGGTAACAACAACTGGGTACAGAGTGTACATATCAAAGGCCACTCTAGGATTCTAAAAGCTTTTCCTATAGTCTTGACCCCTAAGGAAAACAGGAACAATCATCATATAACTACAAGGTAAGAACTGAAAGAGCAGTGAAAAGTGTATTTATCCAGTTTCCAGCATCAAACCAACAAAATTAGATTTTGTGTATGCATTTTGTTTCTTTTCACTTTGACCTCCATCCTGAACCCCACCCATTTATGTATTCACTTAAAGCTTTGAAGCACTGTCACACACGTGCTAAGCATAGAGCTTTGATGACATCTAAACGGCTGCCAAAAGACATGGGTCCACAACTGGCATCCCATGGGAAAACCATCGAGAAAAGAAGAATAGAGCACTTGAATGTAATTTATCTGTCATCTATGTGCACAGCTCCTTTACACATACATATCAGCTGCACACATACATATCCTCATGCTCTTGCCAAGTTCTCAGGGAAAAAGCTTTCAATCAAAAGCTATCAGGTTTGATAAAGATTGCATCATTTATCCTCAAAGATCAGCTTCACCATGCTGGATGGAGGAAAAAAACCTCAGGAATTTTTTTGCTAAGGAAATAGCTAGCCCAAATACTGTAACAAAAAGCACCTGATTTATTCGCTGAAAGGCCAGACGTAAAATATACCAACAGAACACCATGAGTCACTAATGAACATCAGTTTATTTGCTGAAATGCTCAGACAAAATGTGACAACTGAACACCATCGGTCACCAATGAACAGCAGTTTCACAGGCGTTTTTAAAAACAGGCTAGCATCATCTATAGGCATTACCTGGGCTTCAATCTACAGAGAAAGGATGAACAAAAGATCACTTTGTAAAAACTTGAAAATTGATATTTTTAGATGTGTAAAAACCAACAACCCAGAAGGTAGTGACATAAGACATCTGAAGTAGAAAATTCAAGTGCTTTAACTCAAAGAGTTAATTTTGACTGAGTTTTGCTCTGACTGAGAGCAAATTTTGACTGAGTTTTGCTCAACTATATTCCCTTATTATCTGTCACATACTAAGACCAGCAAGACCCAGAGGTGTGTTAGAATTACCGTAGGTTGCATCTGCCTGCAGAGAAGGACACACAGATCTGTCTTACAAATTGTGAAAATCTAGGATTAGTCAATCTCTGGTCAAGTCTTTGGTGCCTAAGAAACAAAGAAAAGTGACCTATTACCTTTATACCACTGGCAAGGGTAACCACTGCCAATCTTTAACAGTCAAGTAAACCTTTACTGGGGGAAGACTTAAAAAAAATGGCTCAACTGACCTCAAAGGGAGAACCAGAAACACACCAGCAATGTTCATGTACAGCAGTGAGCAAAGGTTTCCTTCCTTGCTTACACTGAGAAAATTGCTGCTGCCACCTTTATTTGAAAAACAGCCCAGTACCCTGATCTCCTGAAACATGATGATGCTATTCCTTATTCAGAGAATGAGTGCTATTTTCAGTTATTCCACAGGCCAAAATAACAAACCTTGTAGTATTTAAAAACAAAAAATTAAAAAAAGTTTTGTCACTTTGCCATCACATAGAGCCAAAACTAATACAACCTCCAGCGAAACACTGGAATGAACTCTGCAAAGCAGCAGCAGTCCAGTGCGTGTCAACTGTTGGTGGCCTTCCACTACAGCTGGTTACACACCACCAATACTAGGTACCAGTCATTTCAACCCTGGGCAATGGATTGTTTTTCATTATCTCCATATCTAGTTTTTATGCATTTTTAAGCAGACACATAAAATTAGAATCTTTTTGACTGTAAAACTGACTTCCTAAACCTAATGAATCTCCCTCTAGTGTTTTCATTTCATTCAGGACATGCTGTAATTCCCTCTGATGAATACAGCAGGCATTAGAAGAATGCTGGAGAGCTTCACATAGTGCCACGTAGGACTGACCACAACTGAATGTGGTATGGCAAAGGTATGCTTTCCAAGGTAAGTGACTGCCAGGATTGAAAGAAACATATTGAGGGCTTTTCCATCTATGCATTACACATGATACTAAAGAAAGGTGCACATCATCTGCCTATCATCTGTGCTTTGTGAGGACCACACCTGAAAATACTATTTGTAATGAAATATGTTAAATGTTGAATTCAGGATTAATTTCTTCTGACATCTTTTTATATATCAAATTAAACCATTCATTGACCTTAACCATCTATTAGTTTAAATGTGGTCAGTTATCTAGTCATGTGAATAGAGGCTACCTGAAAGATAACGACAGTTACAGTGAATTTAGTTTCACTCACACAGGCAGAGTACACAGTTCAGAGCTGAAGCTGTAGGAGGGTAAATAACTGCACTTAAGCAATAATGCAATACGTGAGCATTGCATTATTGCATCTTCGTGCAGAACATGACCCTAAGCAAATACCAGGAATTACCTGCCCTTTTACCTATCCCTGCCAATATTTTGATTAGAAGAATTAGAAAAATGAAAAACAAACCAAAAAAACCCAACCAAGACCAAGCAGGTTTGCTCACATGTTGTCCAAGGGATGATCAAAACACACGCATCCCTTCTACCAATGTTTCTAAACACAGGCAAGTACTTCAAAAAGCAACTGAGCTAGCTCTTCACCAAGCTTTCAAGGGTGAAGATGCTTACAGAGGAAACCCCACAACTTTACTGACTCTAAGTAACTAATCAAAGAGTACCCACACAACCAATCGATTGTGTATGTATCTAATCATCTGGCCTTTCTACAGACAGCTGAGCTGCAGCTGGATGAAGCTGTCTGAACGCAGCTCAAAATTACATGTTTAGATAGACAAAAGAAATTTTCATAATGTAAACAGGAAAGTGTCTGGGTTGGATAAATCTGTTTAACTGCTACTGTCCATTGGAATATAGTTCCCATCCATGGCACCATTAAGTGGTAACACAAAATTCTTGAAGTAAAAAGACTAACATCTGCACAAAATTTTCAAGGGTAAAATCTCTTACATAGATTATAGCCTTTTCCTTACTGGCACAGCTAGGCATTTTTGAATGCTAATGCAAGCATGAAAAATACAGGTCTAGAAGAAGCATTACTCTGCTCTTCCAAGCTGAGTATTCTCTGTGGAGACCTTACAAACATAGTTTTACTCCATACAAGCTGCTGTACTTCTGGGCAAGAGAAGCAAATGGTACTCAAATAATAACAAAAAACATCTCTCAAGAGCACAAAAGGTATTAAATATGTTTTAAGTGTGAAATATTTACCTAGTCTTAAATTTCCCCCCTCCCATCTTAGCAACGATGAACTTAACATGTTGAATTTGTCATTTCTGTCTACATCTGGTTTTGTAACTGTGAATGCAGAAAAAGTGAGTAACTTGTGTTGAGAGGAAGAAAATAAGGTGTATATCATCCCTCAAAATAAGCTGTCTGAACTTTACGAGTGCAACAATCCATTTATCAGCTGGAAATTACAGCTCTCATGTGCACAGAGACCTCACAGCAAAAAGGTGAAGAAACCCAGATTACTGTAGTTTGCTTTCACTCTCCTTCCACTGACCAAACGCCAACTGTTTCACCACACTGATGTATACACTCAAGGCCTGGTGGCTCAGGATGTGATTTCATGGTCAGTTTGTGAACAGAGGTAAATGAGGACACCATCATAGATAGTGGCTTTTCACCTTCACCCAATCTCTAACTACTCACTCTGACCTGCTGCACTAGCATTCACGGTGGACCACATCAGCAAAATAATCTGTCTGAAAACTAAATTAGAAGACGGACACATGTTCAGGTAACTGCTGTAGCTCACCCATATCAGGCTGGAGGGAATCCTGCACTGTTGAGAAAAAAATGACCCTTTCATCACCAGACTCCACTGTTTGCCTGGAGGCGACCATGTAATCTCACCCTTTCATGAGAAGTTCTTAAAACAGTTAAAATTTCCACTTAAATACCAACAGGGCCTAACAAAAGCAGGACACCTAACCAGGCACCTAAGTTCCATTAAAACAATACAACTTTAAAAGTTTTATATTAAAGAAAACCATAGGCTGTATTATATAAATTAGCCTAGGGCTAATTATTATAGTACCAAATCATGTTTTAGAGAATAAAGCAAAACTGTGTAAAACAAAAGAAAACAAAACAAGAGATCCTAAATGCCTGCTTCCACTCCTTCTTCTTGAAGAAAACATAATGATACTGGTCCTCACCTGAAATGTCATGAGATGCCATGATGACGGTGAGGGAAAAGTCAATGCTGAATAGTCATATGCGAGAAGAACAGTGTACCCTATCCCTATAAAAGGAACTTATTATGCACATTCATGAAATATATCCTACTGCTCTGCTTGAAAGCACTGCACCTGCAGCAGAGACCATGTTCTAGGAACTGCTGCCAGCAAAAAAGGCTATCTCCATTTGCCATATTAGATCCAACTGCAGTGCCTTTTTTTAGCGTGAATGTGCTGACAGACAAAACATCATTAAAATTCTGCCTCCCCGTAACTCAATGACAAAGATTCCATTAGTTTAATCACAGAGAGATTTCACCCAAGTTACTCACAAATGCCTGAAAACACGGGGGAAAAAAAAAGCCGAAAAGGCCAAGTGCTGTTGATTTAACTCAGGAGAGTTGCTACATACATATAATTAGTTTAGAAACAAAATAGCAAGAAGTACACACAAAATAACAGCAACTCACCTTTTGAGGGGGTGGTCCGTGGTCATCCAAGTAAGTGGAATTTCCTACAAAAAGAAGGAGGATGGAGATAAACAAAAGTCATCCAATACAACTTCAAAACTTACCAATTCATGGAACCAGTGTATCTTTATCCCACTGGCTCTGTGGTGTCAAATAATTAAAGGAAAATAAATATCCTCTGCTTTAATTTTTGCTTAACAAGAGAAAAACAAAACTAATTTATTTTGGCTACATTTGTGATAAAAGATTAGATGCACATTGTCATTTCAGCCTATGACTAAATGGGCCAAGGCAGCTTTAATTAAATAAACATGGCATTCAATTATTTGCATGACAAAAACTGTCAGCTGCATCCTTGCACATTTAACCTCAAAAAGATTTCTTAAATAATGAAGTATCAAAGGCTTTTATCACATTTTGGTCTGATGGAGATGACAAGCATTCACTTATCTCTCATCCAATATGGATTTTCCCCATCCTTCAATCTACTTTTTTGTTCCCAAACAGTATCAATAGAATGGGAGTTGTATTGGGATGTAATCACACTTGCCCTTTCAAGATGCTCTTTTAATTCAGACAAAAAGCAGCAGAAAAACACAACGCTTCTAAAATTTTTAAGTGCTCCCTTCTTAGTTAGCTGCAATAAAAGAGACAACTATTTCAGTCTTTTTATCCACTACTTATAAACACACACTGATATATAAAACACACCCTCACACACACACACCCTCCATAGGCTGTCTTCCCTGCAACTGTCCTTCCTTCTGCTAAAGGATTCATCAGGAGCTTTCCCAACAGGTCCCAGCAGAAGATGAAACCTTGCAGCAACTCCGAAAGTTCCCCTCAGGTCACATATGCGTCTCCTCTCAATCATCATCTTAACCAAGACAGCAAAAATACCTCTGCTCTAACCTTGCATGAGTATGGAGTATGAGAATAATTTTTGTAAGTGCCTACTAGATACCCAAAAGTCACATGGAGGAGTACTGTAAAAAGCATGTTCCACTCGTGAGCTTCTCCATTCTCTTGACCTTCTCTTGATAAAGCAGACTGTTACAGTCATAGTTTATGCAATATCTTACAGAGCAGCATCAAGAGTGTCTGAGCTATATTACAGAAACCTTTTCGAGGTATTCTTTAGAATTAAGAAGCCAGTAATGTAACCAGTTTCACCTTTCTGCATTAGTAATCTATGTTCGTAGTGTGTACACTGCATTTTCCTTCTTTTGTAATTTTTGTAATGAACAGACACCCTGTAGGTTTTATTATTATTCTAAGAATTTTTTTTTTGTTTACAGTACAGTCTAGTTACTACTGTAACCACTTACAGTACAATTCTGTCCCATTTCATAAAGGGTTTTTTCATGACAGTTGTTTGCTTGAATCCAGGAGCAACTAACGGTGACAGACACAAGGGATCAAGGAAATGACAAGTACTGATTTGAAACATAGTCAGAATAACTTACAACCAAAGAGGAGAAGAAGGAAAGCTGCAGACATTTCCCACTCCCTTTACACTGCCCCAAATGCCACGTGCTGAGCTAGCTCCCTTCCGCTGCCAGATCTCCTACTTCTGCTCCTCAGGCATATGAACCAGAGCGCTGATCTCAGCATCCAGAGCACGCCACATCCATTCAATAGTCTGAATTCTTTCGGGTTCAAGTTCAAAATGAGAATTTGTTTTCAGTAATAAAAGCAAAACCTTTTTCTGTATGATTCATACCATACCCTAAGTAAAAGACACTAGGTTATTACTCAACAAATCCAGCTGCGATGGAGTGGAGCAGCAGGCTCTGGGGTGAGCAGGCCAGTTCCTTAACCCTGCAAAGTCCTGCATGTGCTCTCACTGATCATCATGTCATTTACTTGGGCTTGCTTCATTCTGCCTGCAAAACCAGGGCTGCACTACAGGAGCTTTAATGCATACAGAAGTACCCTGAAAAATGTGCATTTGGGTCAGAGTATTTCTGCAGAAAACCTGCAGGGAAGATGACAACTTTCTAACCAAAGAAGAGGCCATGAAAAGCTTATTACACGTATCTCCCAAGATAGGTAATTCCAAATTTTATGAAATTAATACAGGGTGCCACTTTCAAGGTATGGCCACTTTCCAGAGAATACATATCAGATTAGGTTAGTTTAAAAACAAAAGAAACAAACAGCCTTATATATATTGCAATGATGGAGAAATACCAAGGTAAAGCTTGTCTAATAAGAGATGACAAATTAGTAGAAAAAGGAGACTTGCACAGTAAAAATCAGAGACTTCAGAATGAATACTATAAACACCAAAACTATGGTTCATAAGCTCAAGCGTTTGCTGTATTTACATCAACATGACAAGCTTACCTATGATGGATAACATTATTATGCAGATTTTACAGGCTCTGGCACAAACACCATGTGTCTGACATCACTAAACGCCACAAGAAGAGAAGAGGCTTTCTGTGGTGTAAATGATGTAGCGATAGAAGGGGTCATCTTTCCACATTAAAACCCTAGTCCATTGCCCTAAAGCAACCTATGTCATTGAATCATTAGGATGACTTCTCTCAAGTCCTCCAATATAAAGACAAAATTGCTCGTCTGCTGCCTGACAAGACACATCTAGATTCCCCCCCCCCCCCCCCCCCCCCCCCCCCGGAAAGGAGTATTTCTTCTTTAGAAATGAGATTCTCTGTCTTCCTGTAATAGCGTGGAAGTCCAAGGCATTAGAAAACGAGTCAGACAATAATCAAGTCTCAATAGTGCTATTAAGCATTCCACAAACATGCTCAACAACACATCTGAGCTGACTGAACACAGCCTCCTCCAGTTTCATTAGGAAAAGGAAAAATAAAAAAAAGGAAAAGTCATCAGCATTATTATAGAACATGGTCAATGGGTGGAATCATTCCAAATTTTTCCATAATTTATTATCTTTGAAGTTAAGTGAATCAGCTGTATGTAAAATCTTTGGGGAAACCTTGTGGTTATGTTCCTTTTTTCTTGGAATCACTGAAGTGTGGGGGTTTTGCTTGAAGCAAGCCAAGTTTATACTGAGAAATACTGGTCAGTCACTATGATTAAGGACAAATATTACTGTGTCCAGTTCAGAACCACAGAAAACAATAATAACTGCAATCCTGGAAAAAAAAAACTTTCCCAAAAGTGACAGGGGAATATGGGAAGAGGTGGTAAATGGGCTTCATATGAACTGAAGACCCTTTGATAGCAACCAAAACAGGATCACTCCATTTGAGCAATTGAGATATCATGCGGAAAGAATTGAGTTGAGATAAAGGGAGAGAGCCAATATGGAAAATATGGAGTTTTGACTATTTTCCTGGAGCAGGGTTTTCCCTTGGTGGGAATCACAAGCAGCAGTCTCAGGGATCTGGGATCCAGCTACTGCCAAATTTAATGTGTCTTGTGAAAATCCTTCTTTGTTCTCTTCACTTGGTTGTAGTCTCAAACATCCAGGCACCAGTACAACTTTACTGGCATATCATCCCTCAGATCATCTCGCATCTAAAGGAAAGGAACAGTTTAATAGTTGTCTGATGAGTCTTCTCGTCTGAAAATCAAGGCTTTGAAGAACAACTCCACCACCAAACACCCCTAAACATTAAGAACAGCACCTTCAAAATAAACAGAAGTGGCAGTGAATAATCATAAGAGGATCATTTCTGCTCTGCTTCCAGACAAAATATTATTTAAGCAAGAAACTGGAAAGCCATCCACAACCAAAGTCAGTTCACGGCTCCCCAGTACCAGTTATCATTTAATTCTATGCAGTTTCCTCACTCTTTTCTTTCCACCTTGAAAAATTTCCCACTACAGAAAAAACTGAGGAGGCTCCACTGGTAGGTGAACAGGATGCACGTGGCTGACAGCACATACCCAGGCCAGACAGGACTGCCAGAAACAACAGACTGGGGGTAGTTTCTGCACTTTATTGTCAACCTCCTGCATTTTATAGGTGACTCTTCGATTTTTCTTTATCCCCCCCCCCGCCTTAGAAACTTGGATTTTTACACATCTGAAATAATAATATGCTCTTAGTCATCATATCGTGGAGCCCTTTGTGGTCCAAAGGCAGGAAGGGGCCTAGGGACTATGACTAGAAAACCAGCAGCTTATCAGAAGGGCGTTGCCCATCTCAAATCCAAACTAAAAGAAAAACCCTTGCTATTGCTGAGGTCAGCATGATCATACCATCTTTAACATGGGCAACTTTTTCAGAACTGTGCAAAACAGCAAAACCCCACTGACCAATCTGTGCTGGCATACAAAGCAACTTATTGCAATTTCTTCCATCGTACATAAAAGGCTCTGCACCTACAATAGAGTTTCCTCTGTACAAGACTAACATCCTGTCAGAATTTTCATTTTGACCATGAAAAAATGTAGACTGAGCAGTATTAAAAAAAAAAAAAAAAAGGATTTTTCTGCTTTCTTTCTTGCCTTTCAAAATGTTTTCATTATCCCTCATTTTTAAAAACATAAATACAAAAAAAACCTCAACACCAAAGTCATACATTTAATTCACTCTACATCACTGAACACAATGAATCAAAGAAGCTCAAACATGATAAAAAATACCTATTTGACTTTATTACGCAGTGCACCAAACCCTGGTAACTTCAGAAAGATATAATTCAGAGTTGTTTACCTACAAGTTTCCTAATTCTAACACAATTAGGTGAGAAACTGGCACACATAAGCACAGTTTTTGAAAAATCACTGGTAATTCAAGGTATGTAAGATATATAAAAGTACCATTGGAATATAGATACGAAGGCTTTGAATAATGTTAGATTCTAAACCAATGCACAATATGTATCAGAGAAAGATTCTAAATGAAGAAAAATACCTTTACTAGAAAAAATATTAAAGAATACTGACTTTCTGTATACTTATCATTTTGTCCAAATCTATTAGTATTTATATTTATATATATTGGCCTTTTAACATACTCAAGACTAGAGTGTTGAGTTACTCTATAGATTAATTTCTTTGGAAAAATGCCCACATTAACTGTCTTTGTTAGATTCAAACATACTGAAATGTATAATTTTAATTCATAAATAAAAAATTAAAACTTTCACTGCTTTAGTTCAAATTAAAAATATAAATGAAAAAAAACCCAAACCCAATGTTATTGATATGACCCCATCTATGCAAATTAAGTGATCTGTGGCAAGCACTATGATGGAAATATTGAAGACACTGGATTTATCAATGATACTTTTGTTTTTGCTTCTACCCTCTAATGACAGATTTTCCAGCCTACAATTCTACAAGATGAAGGACCCATTTTCAGGAATATTTAGAAACACTGGCCAGATGAAATTAAATCTGCATATTTGATAATGAAAACTCTTGGCTAAAACTGCTCTCAAATAAGGAGAAAAATATTTCCATCTTACAAACTCACAAAGACAGACCCTAGGTGGTCCAACTTCAGAAAGTTCATAATCTTCCTACTATAAGTATATTGTATATTTTTCCTATATACGTATCAAGCATGTGAATATTTTGTTCCAAGACTTTTGCTGGGAAAATTTTCCTAATCTCCAGTTGTTAGACACTTGCACCTCATCTTCACTCTGTAAGTCTTCCATCACCCATTCACAACAACTTTTTTCTTGTACTGGCCTTTAGCACCAGAAGTCCTCATAGCTCAGTATATACTGACTCCAGCCCAGTGTACCTACAAACAACAATCTTATCCTTCTCTGTCTCCTCTGGAGCTATTCAAAACCCATGTGGATGCAGTTCTGGGCAACATGCTCTAAGCAATGTTTAGTGTTAATCCTGCTTTAGTAGGATAGTTGGAATAGATGATCCCCAGAAGTCCCTTGAACCCCTACCATTCTGTGATTCTCTGCACTCCTAGTCTCTAGATCTCCGAGATCCTTCTTGCCCTTTCCTGAGATCTTTGTGGGTTTAGTCATCCTTCCACCACCCAATAGCCTGCCCAGGTACCCTTAGCGAGAGGCTGACTGCCATCCTCCCTGGTTTCAGCATGTGTAGCAGAGAGATGCAGACAGGACAGGCATGACCCTCCTCCTGCACAGAGGACACTGCAGAAGACAAAGTTACTTCAAAATCACAGATCCCCTCCAAACTGCATGGTTAAGCCTTGCTTCAACACATCTTAAACAGAAAAGTAATAAGCATTACAAATATATATATAGGCAAGTGTTTCATTTTATTGTTTGTTTGGTCAGTCAACTGCTTTATTCTTACTAGGGCAGGGAGAGGGAAAGAAAAAAAAAACCCAACAAATCAAGTAATAAAACAAGACCCAACAGGTATTTTCCTGCACTCAAAGAAAAAGCAGATATGCAGCTCTCTATCAAGACAGTGCAGAGAAAACTGAATGACCACAAATATAAAGTGCCATTAAGCCAAATTATTTTGATTTTTATTTGGATGCATTTTTCTATGAGGACAAAGACTGTGATCTATCTCTGCGGCCAGGTAGCTCTCTACTAAAGGTAATTCAAAGCCACATTAATCCGTTCTTCACTCTGCTTTTCAACTGGCTCTCAAATTTTGCTTTCCAGTATCATATAGGAAGTGGACACTGATTAAATGTGGGGTTTGGGTTTTTTTTTTCCCCCCAAAGAACATTTTTACCTTGCCTTCTGTGACCAAGTGTGCCAGATATTCTATAACGTGTATTCTTTCCTTAATTTCCTTAGCAAGATTTACCTTAACATAAATGCAATCAGTTCTATAAATACACAGAGTCCTGTGTTACTCGGTGCCTTTTAGGGTCTCTATGGGAAAAATTTTCCTCCCAAAATGTGTGGTCAAGCAGTACTTAAAGCTAGCCAACTACAAATTAAGCTGTTCAAAATTTAAGGGGCAAATTGGGAAAACCTCACTGTGCAACAGATAATCTGCCACCCACTGAAATCACACAGTCAAAGATTGGTCTACTTCATCTTCTAACTGGCTAACATGAGAAGAATACTGGAAACTGTGTAAAATTACTATGGCTAAAATCAAAATGGATCAGTGTAGCATACAAACTAGTAAGTTAGAGAACAGTTAGAAACCATGTTTGGAAATGAGCTAGACTTGATGACATTCAGGTAGCATACTTTGGAAACTGCCTGTGGCAGGCTGCATTAACAACTATCCTTGAGAATTAACAGAGAACAAATGAGTGAAAATCTCTCTGAAAGACAATACTTTGAAAGTCATTATCAAAACCCAACAGTCTTAAACTGGAAACAGAAAAAATGTTGCAGTAAGTCAGGGAGACGCAGACTGTCCGCTACTGGAGATCTCCAACAGTAGATTAGGCAGGCATCTGCCAGGAATACCAGGTGTTGCCATGCTGCTTTAGAAGTGTCAGGCAAATTAAACCAGCTTCTATTCCAGCCCTATTTCTTTGCAATGATTTATTAATTTATTAATAAATAAATGAAAAAAAACCCCAAACAAGCAAGCTTCCCTTAGGTGGTATTCTGGGTCCTATCACTCAATATTCTCATTCACGACTTGAAAAAAGGCATGAAAGACCTCTGGTATTAAATTCGATAACAATAAACTACAGGATTTGACATCTCCTGAAACTCCATCGTGAACACCTAAAGATACTAGTAAGTTAAAGAACTGGTCTGAAAATATAAGATTCAATTCAGTAAAAACAAGCATAAAAATTCAACTCCGATAGAGCAACATCTTCATAAAAGCAGAAGGGAAACAAAGGGGAAATTGTAGAAAAGAGCATAGGGAGAGAAGCTGAGAGGTGAATACCAATTCCTTTCCTTTGGATCTCTCTCTTTGAACACCCTGTGGAAACAATTCAGGAAGATCTTTTCACTCAAGCTGAATGTACAGTGATAGTTTCACTGTCTTGGCAAGAAATCTGTTTTAATTGACTGCTGTGTGGAGAAACTTTTTAAGGCTTAGGGTTACTTCATTTCCCTCTTTTCCTCTTGCGTGACAGACAAGTGCAAGAATATTTGCAGGCCATTTGCCTTCATCAGAGAAAACTTTTTAAACTCTACTCTGCAAGATGCATGACGCATAGGAAGAAACAAAAGATAGTGGGACAAAAATGGTGGCAGGGCCATGACACTTCCCCTTTCAATGTGTATGTTCTCCCCTGCATGGAGCGCAGCACAGCAAAGGCAGGAGACCTCCCTCTGTACATCCACAGTACAGGATCACAACTCCACAGATAAACCTTTTCTCCACAAGTCTCTCCTTACCAATGTGATGACAGTTTAAAGGTGAGACTGAGGGGTGGACAAAGGAGATAATAATGAAGCTTCAATGGCGAGCATGTCACGTGCAAGGCTCTGCCATTCAGGCCACAAACTCCAGGGAATCTGTATCTGATCTGACACTTTCTCAGATGATACCCGTCTCAAGAGTCTCCTATTACAAAACCAGACATCTTCTCTGCTCTTTTACATGAAGTTTTTCCAGAAACAAGGATTTTATTATTGAAACTTAACCCATCTTGCAAGCTTTATTCCTACCCATGGCATTTATACAGATAGTTTCAGATACACGTCTCCCCCCCCCCCGAACAGGCAATCTTGGAAAACAGCAAGTCAATAAATTATGGAATACATCCAGCTGGCAAGTCAACAGTTATTCAAGGAAGATTTTTATTACTATTATTAGTATTATTAAGTACTATGCTGCAAATCCTTTCCAGAATGAGTTGTTGGGCATTTGGTTTAAAGTTCCTGTCCCTGGAGGCACATTTCTGAGAAGCTGCTGAGGTCCGTGGTCTGACCACAGAGGCACCTTCCTAGTGGAGAAGAAACGAGTACACTTCACAGACAATTGGTCGCATAAAGGTCTAAAGAATTACTCATATTTTTATTGCGTGAAAGCCAAATGAGTTTTCCTTGCATGTGCTTTTCACACCTCTTGAGTCATACAGTTGCTATGATCTACTTCTTTATACTAGGTCACACTTCTTTAGAGAGGCAGCTGAATTGAGGATAATGGACCCCCCATATTAAGTAGCCTGCAGGATCAAGAGTATGTCTGTACTGTTTTCCACTTTGTTCACAGTTCACATTCTCCTGCTTGATGTCAAAAAGATTGAAAATAAAAAAAACAACCAGTCTTTTTACAAGTCTGTCTCCTTTTCCTCCAATCTACCACTTTTTTTGTGCCATGATAGAATCACTGTAGAATGCTTCCCTATACTTACATATCTCTTGAAAAGCAAGAGCACTGTATGTAAGAAATGGTTAACTTTCTATTGCTTTCTTCTCTGAAGATCAAGCTAAATAAAATACTAACTCTTTAACCATTATTAGCTTTCCATCTTCAAAAGGCTTAACAGGCACAAAACTGAAGTAGCATTTCTTGCCAAGGTCTTTTAGAAGCCTGTAGCTGTGAAAGAGAAGATATAAGTAGGTGAGGTAAGGACCATACTGTACACCTAAATAAGCTACTACTTCTTTATGACACATTAGCATAAAGTTTTATTAATCTCTATTAGAAAAAAAATACTAAAGCTTCAGCTGGTTTTATAGACTTCCCACATGATTTAATACAAATATTTTCCACTACTATAAATGCTTTGGCCAAACTGTTCAATTTTCACACTACCCAGTTACTAGCTTCTGTTCATGAAGACATTTTAACTCCTTTCTCCCTCTATCTCGAAGAGATGCACTTGAGTGACAAAAAGATTTTTCGGGGCAAGTGTTTTGTATTTTACAAACTTCTATAAGGAAATTGCAGGTTTGAAAAGAAGGGGCAAGATTTAGCAACCATAGAGCTCTGGATATGGCTTAAACCTACCTTTCCATTTCAGCACCCTTTCATCTCCTGCAACTGTAAAAGGACAGGATTAACCCCATTCCTCTCATTCCAACCCCTTGCAATGCATACCTTCTACTTCAGATTTAAGCCTTTACTGAGAAAAGTCATTGTAGTACATGGAATAGATAAGTTAAAAGTCAGCGTTTCAGAATGAATTTTCTTCTTCTACAAAGCACCACAAGTGTCCAGCACAAACATCGCAATTTCTAGAAAGATGGCTCTTTCCTGCCTCATTTCTCATCTTCAATGAGATTCATACCCATTTTTGTAGAGGCACATGATTCATAAACACTCTGTAGGATGCCCTATGAAAAAATTATTGAACATACTGTTATAAAAACCTTTGCCCTTCAAAAATCTAATGATGTCCGTATAATTGAAGCTTAAGACTCACAACGCATACACGAGTCTTACCTGTATGAAAGAGAAAGCACAACCCCCATGACTTTCTTCAACTCAAAAACTTATCCAGCAATCAATATAAATATGTACTGATGGTATTTCCCACATGGCAAACAGCAAATATTTGGCTATGAGTTATCAAGCATTTAGTATGCTTTCAGTTTTCAAAAGTTTGAATCAAAACATTTGGAATACAATGGACACAAGAACAGTTTTCAGATGTTTGGTAAATTCTTGCAGTCTTAACCTCTCCAATGACTAAAAGGGTCTCAAATTGTCAGCAGTGGCACTATCTCCTTTATGTTAAAAAGGTAACTACACTGGTTGCAGCGTCACAAACACACAGACCAACCCGTCCAAATTTAATCAACCTCAGCAGAAGTTTCAAACTGATATTACTTCTCTCATGCTCTCTACCTGTCCCAGAATGATTTGCACTTTCCATATATACTTTTAACCTAACTAGTGAGGAGCTCAAGTCGATGAAGGCACTAAAAAGGTCTAAAATGCATTTTGTCTTACTTGGATAACTGTTTATTGAGCACGGCTCTTGGAAGCTTTGACCACACTTAACGAACTCTGAGATGCAAGCACTCACTACTGGTAACAATTACCTAGGCGTGCTCTTTCTTTTTATATCATTCTCCTGTGTTTTATTCAGCTTGGAGAACCACATCAGGATGTCACCACTAAGGTGTGGTAGTTTAACAGAGCTCTAACTGCCACTCATCGGCTCTCCCGCAGACCATGCTTCTTGTAAGAGACATCTTAAAATACATGAAAGATATCTGTACCATGTAGACTATCACAATATAGTAGCCATTACCTAAATTCAGCTTCTCAGTTTTACACATACATGAAGAGAATTTGTTTTACTCTATTTACATATAGCTATATAAATATATATCAGCAACAATCTCTGCTTTGCTTGAGCAGTTGTCCGACTCCTAACCAATACGAAATTAGTTGTTTAAAAAAGTTAAAGTTATTCATATTGGAACATATTACAGGACAGTATAACTTAGATGATATATGATTGCATTACATTACTAGGTGGTGTATTATTTTTAGGACATACCTGTCAGAATTCTTTGTAAGAATAATAATATTTTTCTAATACCAGAGCTTTATGGCAATACTGTTAAACTTTTGCTGAAAGGTGAGAATAGGCCTTTTGTTCCAATCGTATAGCAGGCAGAACATTCTACAACATTTCATAGGGTCATTTCAGTGACAGTATTTCATTTCTACAAACTTCCATTGAGCTTGGCTGAGTTACAGAGTAAAGAAATTGCAGCATACTGAAATTAACATTCAGATACATGAAAAATGCAATTCTTCATCCTTTATTCTGTGTAAGAGTCTACTTTTCTCAGAGAGATGACATTTGGTCACCAACAATGGCAGAGAAATCTACCTAGAGAAATCTAATCTAGAGATTTATTGTTTTACATTAAAGAAAGCTTGAAAAACCTCTAGAGCTAAGCCAGGCTACTGTTTAATGTTATCTAACTGCCAACAGCAGCATTTGTTAACATGATTTTACAAAATACTCATGATGAACTACTAAACATGGGTTCTTCTCATATCTTAGAAAACAAGAATACAAAAAAAAAGTTATAAAAATGTAATACATAAAAAGTATCTTCTCCCCTATTACAAATTTTACAGAGTTGTGCCTTTCTGTATATTAGAAGTGTAAATACTAACTTACCTACAATTATAGCTCAGTTTACTCTTACACATTGTGTATTTCCTCAAATGAAAACAGTCTTACAAGGCAAGATCATCCAGATCTCATTAATTTGCTTATGGCTTTGTCTTTCTTCATGTGGGATTCCTGTCCCTTTACAGCACAGGTTCTCCAAGTGCAATAATTCTGAAGATAAATTATTGAGCTCCCCAGTGAGCAACATACTGCAAAACCCCTCCTAAGCGAGCCCCATTTGGTGTGACTGGCAGTCTTTACTCAGGAGATGTATAAGAGAGATGTGTTCACACAAGCACAACAGAAACAAAATCAAATCTTATTTCTCATATTGAGGTTATCTGCTCATGGGGTTTCTTGGGTTGTGGGTTTGTTGTTGTTTTTTGGTTGGTTGGTTTGCTTTTTATTTTGGGTTTTTTGACGCTTGTGTTTTAATGCCATCAAACAGACTGGATACCTTGCATCTTGAAGAAGGCCATTTTCCGAGGGTAAAAGCTCAGACTTTTCTGAAGCCAGATACCTGACTATTAAGGAATGTAGCATCTCCAGACATAGCAACAATGATCTGCAGTGTAAAAATCATGACAGACAGACAACTATGCTGATGTTGCCTGCAGTACGGTTACTAGTTACTCATGGAGAATTTAACACTTCTGTGGATTGTCCTGACCTCTGATTCAAAGACAGAGGAAACTTGCTAATGAATATTGAACTCTACTTTGAACAGACTCTTGTGGGAGAGGGATGCTATTTGAAACAACACCCAAAAATCGGTATCATGCCAACAGCAAATTTGTTTCAACCTGAACGCAGCCTGCACACTTGAAAGGAGCACATTCGACTGAACTCCACTGCCACAGCAGCAGGCATGCTCAATTTGCCACCCTGCTATGAACATGAAATAACCTTTCAATAATGGCTGTAGCAGACTGCACATGTATTTGGCCTCATAATGCTCTAGGCTTTGGGACACGTGTCAGGATTTTTGTGGCATTATTTTCCTCTGCAGCCCTCAAAAATTTATCTCAGACTTCCTACCACAAGTCATTTTGTTCCAGGTCCTTATGGATCCTCTATCAGCAGCTCTCATGCTATGGTCAGCCAGAGTGTCAGTTCCTCAGCTCCCCTAACTCCAAACAAAATACAGCTGTGAAAATACCTCCTCTCTGCTGCCGCTGCAACTTCACACAAGCTGTTTAAGAGGTCTCCACTGTTTTCTTCTCGTTTCCCATGGCAGTCTCCACTGTATTACATTATTTACCAATCAAGAGCCCTTTATAACTTAGTTTTGTCAAACACTAAGAAACAATGTAATTCCCTAGCAGCCCTCTCAAAAATAGTACATTATTTTTTACTCAAATGAAAACAAATAGTTAAGAAAAAATATAAATCAGTCTGAGACTGATCAGCTCAGTGCTCAGTCTACTGGCACTGAAAATATATCAGCCCAAACTGATGAAAATTAAGAAGCTGAAAATGGGACCTTAAGGAGCTAAAACTGGGATAGAAACCTTGACAAAATGCTGGGGCATTTCAGACGACACCAGTGTATTTACACAGGCCGAACTGTGAGTTTGCAGCCAATGCACAAGTAATAAAGTGCTTCAAATGACTCAACTGGGCCAAGAGCTCCTACTCCCATGCCAGGCAGTTTTCCTCATTTCCTTACAAACCTTCCTTAAATTAAGACAGTGTCACCTCAAACACCTCTAACAGTAATTTTTTTCTTCAGAGTCATCTTAAAATCTAAATCATCATTTGACATGCTTTGTAAGAGCCATTATAGAAATAAACTGATCTAAAAGCTCTGGGAAGGGTTACTTTAGTACAGTGGTTACTACAAAGCCAGGAGAGCAATGGACAAAATCAGTTTTACACCAGTAACACTTGCAGGATTGAGCCTTCAGAATAGCACCTCTTCGGAAAGATGATTTTGACAGCCTTTTGACGTGCTTATATAGGGCCCAGAACACACTAACTTCACAAAAACACATCAAGATTACAACAACCCTAAAAGTTTCTTACTCATTTAAGTCCAGGACTTCACATTCTCTCTGGCTTTTTACTCTTTCTCTGGGATGTAAACAGGCATTGCATTTAGCTCTTAAGAAAGTCTGAAATATGCTGCCATTTTACTTTATGGAAACATAAAGGGAGAGGCATAAATACGGTGCTGTCATCTGGAACATGCGGCAAGTGAGCAAAAAGAAGATTTTTCACAGGCTGCTACACAAGGCTCATATAAAACTACAAAATTTTACAGCAAAACAGAGAATCTCACATACCATCCCAAGTGGAAACTAGGGTAGTTGAGTTGCTTTTGTTTTCTTTTTAAAACAAATGGCTGGCACACCAATCACAGCAGGAAACCAGTGCACACATCACCACCACCCCCCAAATAAATCAAAAAAGTCTGAAGCTTGACAGCAGAATCAGGAAGGCCAGTTTTGCCCTCATATATCCTTCATGGTTTTGATTTGTTCATTGCTTCCCTCCTTCCCCCTCTCCCTCTAATTTAAAAGTGTGTCTTTATTGTAATGAAATCATAAGATTAGCCTACATGTAATCTCCATGGGAAGAAAAGCAACTTTGCACTTGATTTATCACGTCATATTAAGCTACTCTATTTCTGCTGGGGCTGGGAAGGATGCCAGCAGGCTCAGCATACCCTCTTCCGCCACCTTCAGTCAAGGAAAAGATTTCAGGGCCTTCTGCTTCTTTCTAGCACTCAACAAACCACAGATCTGATGATATTCTCCCTTTTAATAATGCAGCTGAATGACAGGATACATTTACACCATGTATTCTCTATGGCACTTGCTGAATGTTTAGTTGAATTTTAAGTACCACGACTGAAAGCTATTAACAGAAGTCATCCCTTATGAATTTCCCAGGGGAACTAAACACAAACAAACAGAAGCATGAGTATCAGCACCTCATCACTGAAACTGCAAAGTCTCAGACCTACGCTGCAGTTTCCCAGACGACTCTGGCAGCTGGGCTGCTGCAGGTGTAATGACCCAGGGAAAAGCCCAGATGCCATGCAAAATGCCAGTCTTGCTTCAAGGGGTTGGGCCACATCCTCAACCTCTTCCACCATCACTGCTGTGTCTGGGAATGCTACCAACAACAGCGGGACCACTTCTTTTAAGTTAAACATCTACAGAGTCTAAGGCAGTGTTCACAACGGCCAACATCCACAGCTCCTGGGAATTGCACACCTTGGTTTAGACTGTGGAATCATAGAATTATTTAGGTTGGAAAAGACCTTTAAGATCATCAAGTCCAACTGTTATCCTAACACTGACAATTCTACCACTAAAACGTGTCCTTAAGTGCCACATCTACCCATCTTTTAAATAAGTTGTATCATCACATCAGATAATGGTGCTCTAGTCACAAACCACAAGAAAAGAAAACAGACAAAACCAAACCACCATTGACCTAGAGACTCCTGATGTTCAGTTCTCAAACATTCTGCAGAACAGGTACTTGTGTCATCAGAACCCAAATGAAATCTTAAAATAATTTCTGGAGGGAGCCAGTGCTGAAGTCAGTGGAAACTTCAAGTTACATAATTTTTGGTTACACAGAATAGTTTCTCCTCTGAAGGAAAGGGGGATTTCCTGCATAGACCTGAGCTGTTGCAAGGTGGACATTTCTGCCACTTTTATTCCTGTGCAATATTCCGATGATATTAACACAAAAACACCAGATGGTCAAAGAACCCTTGCCAAAGGACAGATGCATGTGTGCACAGCATACAACTAAAAAAGCGACTCTGAAGCTTCAAGAACTTAAATGTGTTTATATTATTCTATATGACATTGCTAGTCAGCAATGGCTTTGCCCAGATGGAACAGGACAGCAATCTATGTCAGAAGCATTCAGGGCAGATTGGGAAATGTGATTTCATAGTATAACTAATATCTAGGAATAATTTAGTCACTCAAAGACCACAAAGGGGAAAGCAGTTTTACTCCTCCCAGCCGCTGACCCATATCCTGGAGGAGCTACAGTTTCTGTTAAAACGATCACAGAGAAACAGGCATTTTACAGTTTCAAAATTTGTTTGCAGCACAGAAATAAGTGAAGGCACTTTACACTTTTCAGGAAACTCATAAAAGCAGCACAGACATGTCAGAAATGTAGTCACGGTATCTCCACTGACTAGAAAGTTTCTGCCATTACACACAAAAGAGTATCTTCACATTGAACATAACACTGTTTTCACACAGCTGAAATTAGAGTCTTTTATATTTCCTTGCAATCTGTCATGCAACCTGGTTTTGACTTGACTTCTGTTGTTGTTACATTATTTAGTACTCAGAACATTATGCAATTTTGGCATTTAAAGTATTTTTCTGTAATTATGCCAGGTCCATATTTTTCCACAACTGTTTGTTATTTACAGTCAACCTATTTTTTTCTAGATTGTTCTGAAATGTATGTCTGCTCTTACTGGCTTTTACAATATGGTTACTTCAGAATCATCTGCAAACACAATCAAAATATTAACTCTCTACTTCCTAAGCATTAAAGCAGATGCTGCACAAAGCCACCTTCCTTAATGTGTACGTATGCCATTATAGCTCAGCATTGTGGCATATGAAAAGTATTATACTCATTACTATTATTGTCATCAATAAAGAATATATGCTAGTAGAGAGTGCAGGTTAAATAAAGAAAATTTGCTTCTATAAAACATTATCAGGTTTCTGATTATAATTGCAGTGTTGCACTCCAGCACACACTAAATCACACAGAACCACATCCCACAATCAGGTCCTATTCCAAACCAGCAGCATCCTCAGCACCTCAAGAGACCATCATAACCAGCACATGGTCATCCCTCTGCCTTCTGCAAACCTGCCCTGAGCTGTACCTGGGTGCCAATGTGGCACCTGCATCACTGAGCCCCCAGTGCCACCCTGCAGCACCCAGACTGATGCCCTGGCAGGAGCTTCCCTCGCCCAGCCATGAGCTGCTCCTCAGCGGTGCCACCTCCCTTCTGAGGGGGACTGGGAAGTGTCGCACCACCAGCTCCATGAGCAGCTTTCAACAACACAGCCTCTGAGCACTGACCCGCTGCAGCAAGACCATGGTCCCAGCACACAACAGTCACTCCACGCATCGTGTAAAACGCTTGAACAGTAACATTTTTATGGCTGAGAGCAAACTGCGCGACACTGCGCACGATGACGCTTTTAAACTTGAATTAGTTTATAACTGCATCAGCAAATGCAGCTTTGACTGCTCCAAAACTACTATGTGGCATGTATGCAGCTATTCACTGAGATGGTATTTTCATTTCTATCAGCTCTGAATTGAAACCTTGCATTTTGGAAGTAGGACCCATGAGAAGCTGGCTATTTTGGAGACTTCTGGTTAAACATTAAATTAAAGGAGACACAAGAATTAGAAGCTGTTTTGAGATAACCTTTCTTCTCTTTTTGTTTCTATGGAAACAGAAATATGCTTGCTTTCTCTTGTTACTGCTGGTTTTAGAAAAACTCAAGTACATTCACACTGTCATGTAATTTCTTGGGCTTACTTTAGCAGAAATCCCCATTCTGTAAAATACTTAAAAAAAAAAAACCAAAACACTTTGGTGTGACAAGAGCATTCCATACTGAACAGCGGAGGAGCTGCTGATCTGCTTCTTCCTAAACTCCCGATGTCACCATTCACCTGATCAGCAGCAACTGAGAAAACCAGTACAGAGGGAGAAAACATTCAAAGCAACAGCTGAAAAACTCACTACCACTCAACAATATTTGACATTTTGCCAAATTAAACAGAAGGCCAGCTCAAGAGCTCTTTCTGTACGTGCCATCATATGTTTATGTTTCCTGTAAACACTTTACCCATGACACTTCTGTACCTTCTTCAACTGTTAGGAATGCCATTTTAATGCAACAACAATAAAGAAAAGCTTCAAACCACAACCCCAACCATACAACATTTAAGAATGACAGCTTTCGCTCAGGCGCTACCAATACACTTCACTTGCGACACAAACCTCATCCTAAAAGCCTCTTGCCACAAGTCATGGCAAGTGTACAACGCAAGCCAGGTGGGCATCAATGCAGCCTTACAGTTCTATCAGCACTTCAACTGCCACCCTACTCAACATAGAAATGGAAGTCCCCAGTTAAGCTGAGCCAAGCCGCCCTGCTCTCCTCCAAGGAGCCTGTTACAGCTTTCCCACTGGCTCCTGCAACAAGCCAAACCCCGTGAGGCCCCATCTGGCAGCCCCACAGCAGCATTTTTTAAGCCTGGCCATAAGGGATGCTTGTGCAAGGCCACCACGGAAAATCCAATGTTCCCCACGACCAACAGGAATTTCTGTCTCACACAGAGGCACTGTGGTCCTATAGTAACTCTCAAACCTGTGGTCATGGTGAGTTTGCCACGGCCACACAAGCAGCCACAGAAGTAATTAAGCTGAGGAAGGCTCTTCAGGGCAACAAGCTCTCTTGCTAGTAGGACAGGCCAAGATACACATGCCACTGAAAGTATTAGCAAGCATGTAATACATGCATATGTGTACACAGCAGCTGCTGGAGTTACAGAGCAGTCCATAAAACAATCTCCTCATGCACAGGGCAGACAAGCATCCTGCTTGAGCTGCAGATGATGTCATTTGCACACCTAAAGCTTCCAGAAATCTAACCGAGACATTCTCCCTTTGGTGTCCAGAAGACAAGAAATACTCCATTTGCCATCACCTGCAAACATGCTGATCTAAATGAGCTGCCCATCAAGAGAGACCACTGCAGAGGCAAGAATGAATGCCAGCCTCCAGCTGGACACTGATGGTGCTGGTGGGAGGCTTTCCTCTCCCAGCCTGCCACTTTCTGCCTCATTTGGGACCTGTCTTACATTGGCACCTCATGAAGCAATGGGCAGCCTGCCTCCCAGCATCAGACACAACACAGAGTCCTTCACCGATTCTCCAGCTTCTCTGCTTAATGCTCCTTGGCATCTATCAACGACACTTCCAATATAGGCTTTCTCCTGATTTTCCATCTATGGTCCTTGGCAGCAGTCCTGATGGCACACCATGCTTCCCAGTGGCTGCCAGGGTGGGCACAGGAGATCTCCTGCTCTTGTCAACCTTCCCAGGTTGACAACAGACCAACTAGTTAAGAAGGGTGACTACTTTTCATGAAAATGGCGAGGGAAACATCACCAATATTTTAACTATTAGATGTCTACAGCTTCACATGGCACTATTATGACTAAACACATTCACTTTTTACGCATCTCCTTCCCCCAGACAAAACTGTTTCTTTCAATGAATTTTTATGACATCATTTTCTGCAATCTAAAGACTGCAGAATGTGTGAACAACTTTGAGCATCGTCCTTCTAAAGTCTTAAACTTTACAAAGAGTTGTAAAAACAGTGAACATCTATTTTAAAATAGACTCTCAAGCTAGACATAGAAATTACAGCTGGAAACACAACCTGGTTTTTTTACTAAGCAGAAAAAAAAGGGAAGCAAGACAATACATACAGACAAAAGCTTCATACTGTGCTATCCAGACAGTTTTCAGTACATGTAAGAAGCACAATTACACAACAAGAAACAAAAAAAAAATTAAAATGAAAACCCCTTTTTGCTGAACCAGAAAGTATCCTATTTTTCTGTTTAATTGAATGTTTTCCAGACAAGGCATCTGAATTCAATTAACAGAAGTTTTGTTTTGGGGGTTGCATTTTTTTTTTTTAACTAAGTGGTTTTGTTTTGTTATTTTAAGTACTGAAAATTTAACTATGTGAACTCATTACTGATGAATGTCAGGATCATGGGATGGTAAAAGCATAATCCAAGTTTTGAATAGCTCCTTAGTAAAAGTTGTGTGCAAAATAAACATAGAATCTGATCACGTTGAAACATTACAGTGAGACGTGCAAGTCATGCTGTTACTAAATCATACATTCTGAATTTCAGTAGTTGTTTACCCTCAAAGTCTTGAGCATGCAGATGATGTACTAATTTGATCCCAACTGTCTCATTTTAATGACTTTTTTTTTCAGAAGACAGATTAAGGTTCTTTTTGTTCCTGGTAATATAAAGGTCATTCAAATAAATCAGTGAACTTGAAAAATGCATGCAATTAAGAGTTTTGCCTAGTATTTCCAGATATTGTTTTGCATCTGGTATTCAGAGATCGATACACAGAAAGTTCTGATGCAGCAACACAGTAGTAGTCAGTAGTTTCTTTCTGCTGTCACTCATGACAACTTGGGTTTCTCTGGAAGCACAGACCTGGTGTGAACTGTCCAATTTTTATTGGAAGTGTATCTCACAGGCAATACTGGCTGGAATTGACCTACATGGGGCTTCCTTTGCCTTCCTTTAAGAGGCGTGAATGACCACCTAAACTTACAAAACTCCCTCTCCAAAACCTGCCAGGATCCCGATGGATTCTGATCCAGATTACAACCGGGACACAGCATTGCTGTTACAAGGTACTGAGGAGCAGAGGGGTCTATTAGGTCTGCGAGAACATGCACTGAAAGCCATGAAATTCTGGACACCCACAAAAACCCACAGCAGTATTAGACACAGCACATGTGAGGAAGATGGCATGATCTCACTAAAATATATTAAAACCGAGGCAGGCTGCTACTACCAACCAGAGAAGCAGTTTGAGGAGGGGGGTGGATTTTAGCTGCTGATACAGCCATACAACACAGATAAAATATCCATTTTAGACATTTTCAGACTCTGATTAATTTGTTAATAGAACACAACAGACTCTTCTCCTAGCCTCCTCGAGGGTGCTACCTGGGCTGAAAATGTGCTATATAATATTCTGAATCATGAGATCCTTCCTTTTCCAGAGGCTGCACATGCAGAGATGTCTCAGGCTGTTATGCCCTACACAGGAGCCATGACTGTTCTTTTCTTGGAAAAAAAAAAAAAAAAAAAAAATCACCATTCTCCTTCCTAATGTCTGACAAAAAAAAAGATACTAAAAGATTTTGTCTGTACCAGATTCACCTTCTTTTCCAGAAGTATTTTTTTCAAAAACAAGAGCTGAGACAGAAGTAGAAATCTCAGCAGGCAGAGGGTGAGAGAAAGAAGTCTTCCAGCACTGTCCACGTGAATACTTTCCTTTGCACAGCTTGAGCCCATTAGCTTCTTTCATTGTCTCTCCACTGTCCAATAAAAGTAACTAAATCCAGCCTTATTTGTAGTATGCCATTATTTAAACACAGGCATTTATGCCTCTTTCTTCTCCAGTTTTAACATGGCAAGTTTCCTTGGATTAATAAACTGGTCATCCTATTAGATCTCCAGCTTTACGGGAAATAACTGGCTGGGTTTTTACGAGGGTGTGGATGTGCATCTTGTGACCTGTGAGTCCTCTGTCAAATTGTAAATACATCAAAAAATGCACAACAAAATACTCAAACCACACAACAATATAACAATACCTATCAGCCATGGTAAACCCAACCCTAATTTTAAAGCATTATTTTTTTATATATATCCAGATCCAAATTAAACAAATTCAAAATTTGAGAAACTAGTTACTCAGTATAAGTTAACACCACATTCACAAGAACAAGTATGTTTGTTTTTCTAAAACGGTTCTGGACCAAAAATTAGTTTGTTTAGTGACATGCTAGTGCTAATCCCAAGCAAAAGCCCTCTTCCAGTCGATTTTCAAGCAGATTACCAGCTCACAGCTAACGCTGGTAATTTTGAGCACACGCATGCAACACCTGACACATGAAAGCCTAGAACTAACTGCAATACTGAGGAAGAGCAGCTGGGATTATTCAGCTATGAGAGGGCTACTCTTCTACCTTTCCTGCTACATTACACTAAGGAATATAGGAGGAAAGAATCGTCGTTCAGCATTTTTAGTCCTGTTGTTCAAGACATGAAGAATTATAAAAGACTCCGCTACCATTAGGAGAGAAGACTGACTGCCATCCATTTGAAGAGAGGCCAAGCATTGCAAGGTCAATCCAGAAACAGGGCACTAACATTGATGTTGATATTTGGTGCTGGTTTAGAATTTTTTGGTGTCCTGGTTTCAACCATGGTACAGTTAAATTTCTTTCTAGTAGCTGGTATATTGCTGTGTTTTGGATTTAGTATGAGAATAGGGTTGATAACACACTGATGTTTTGTTGCTGCTAAGTACTGTTTACAGTATCAAGGACTTTTCAGCTTCTCATACTGCCCTGGCAGCAAGAAGACTGGAGGGGCATAAGATGATGGGGGGGGGACACGGCCAGGACAGCTGATCCAAACCAGCCAAAGGAATATTTCACACTATATGATGTCATGCCTAGCATATAAACTTGGGGAAAGGCTGGCCAGGGGCCACTGCTCAGGAACTGACTGGGCATTGTTTGGCAAGTAACTGCATTCTGCATCACTTGTTTAGTATATTCTCATTTTTTAATTATTATTATTATCTTCTTTTTTAATTATTATTATTTTCTTCCTTTCTGTCCTATTAAACTCTCTACCTCAATCCACAAGTTTTACTTTTTGAAGTTTTACTTCACTTTTTCAGGAGGTCAAACTCCAAGTACAATCCGATGCTAACCTTGCTGTTTTCTGCGAAAAGCTCTAGACAGAGATCCAAGAAAAGCACAAGCAAAGCGTTCTCCTGGCATGTATGAATATCTCCCAGGAGCAGCTATGATTGTTTTGCTGCTCGCTTGGCTCCACTTCTGGGACAGTCCCACTCCACTGCTGCTCTCAGCTGCAAGACCTGGCTGGCTGGTGTGGCCAAAGGCAGCCCTTGCTTGCTGGCCACGCTCTGCAGTGCCTCTGCCAGCCTCCTTGGCTCTCACTGCCTCCTCCCCAACCCGCTTCCTCTCTCTGCCTGTATCTGCAAAACATAACCTGGCTCCATCAGTTTTGGGCTCAATGAAGCATCCTCCCTTGCCCCCGTGTCTCCCCAGTCACATTGCATCCACAATCTTTCTTCCTCCCCTGCGTTCAAAAGGGGTGATGATCTTGAAGGGGGATCATGTGGGAGAAGAAACAGGAAACCATTCATGTTGAAAAATTTGCTCAGTGAAAACTTACACAGCTTGTTTGGAGAGCTCACAGAAAACTCTTTTCCACAACAACTTTGCAGGTTTGCTGGTGACAAAATCTGCTACAGCCCAGGAGCTCTTTGCTCTCTAGCTCCCACACAAGCTACTTGTTGAAGTCCATGTCATGAGTAAGCTATTATCCACAGTTGTTTATAATACCAAGCCTCACAAGCCGTATTTTGCAAAGGCACAAGTATCCAGCTCAAGCACACAGAGTTCAACCCTTGGGCAAGGTATGTAGAATGAACACGGCCAAAAATGCCACAAAGTACAGATTCTTTCTTGAAATCAGAAAGTATCTCCCTCCTCTCCCTTCCCAAAGGCCAGAACAAGTTATTCTCATATCATAGTCCTGTACAATAAGTAGGAAATTTTATCACTCAATTACTGCCCAGTTCTCCCACCCAGAGACTATTTACAAAGTATTTACAGAGTCCACCTGCTTTCAGTGAGAGCTGCCATTTCTGAAGCAGAAGCACAGCAGTTGATGCTGCTCAAAACTCCTCAAGTCTATTTTGACTCAGACTGTTACAGACAGTTTTATTTCAAAACTAATGTGACATGATGAGGTTGTAGAAAACTGACTTATTTGTGGAATGCCAAGTATTACGACTCTTGCATTCGCCAAAGATATCAGCAGAACGTTTTCATTTTTTCGTTCATAAAAGATGTATCTTTGAGCCTTTGCCACAAGAAATGTTTTTGTCCTGCATTTTTTTTATAACCTCTCAGAACATTTTTCTCCTCCCTTAATTAAAAAATGTGGGGGTTTTTTCCATAGCTTCTACACAAACATGTAGAAAAGCCAAAATGTTTTTCATAAAATAACTTTTAATGAAGAACTTGCTACTGATACTGACCTTGTTACAGACAGATCCTACTCAACAGATTTTTCTCTTCACATATCTTATGGTTGTCCCTAGTTCTCCACATAACTGCATTATCGTTGCTACTTCCAATTCAAATTTATCTGACTGCAGCTTCCAGCTATTGCTTCCTGTTATGACTTTCTCACATGCTGTCATTTCCTTGGTATTTTCTCCCTGTAAAGGTACTTGACTCGCTGTGATCAAGTAATGTCACAGTCATCTTTCTGCTAAACCAATACCAAATTCCACATTGAAAGGTAATTTTTCCAGCCATCAAGTAATTTTTGCATAATTTTTTTTTCCTTGTACCCTCTCTGTATTGTTTTTTAATTCTAAAACATGCGGCTGTTTATACTACGCAGAAAGAAATGTCATCTCACTGATCTTCTGTTCATATATATCAGGAGCAAATCATTCCTTTATTACTACAGCATCAATCTTGAGGGCATGTGGATATATAATTTTCTTTTTCCTGTGTATATCACAAGCTTAAATTTGAATATTGACTTATCCCACTGAGTAATTTTGTAAGTATTTGCAAGGATTCTAAATCTTGGTGACACAACCATTATACTAGTGAAGCTTAGGCCAAAATTAACAGACATTTAAATATACAAAACATTATTCTATCTCTGCAAGACTGAGAGGATTTTTCAGATTTAGACAACCAAGTTTTCACTCCTTAACTGAGTATACTTGATAGCAGCAACACTAATAGCCAAGCTGCACAGGACAACACTGTTTATAGTTTACAAGTGTTACTTGTTCAACTCATATATTTTCAGGATTAGTCTTTAAAAATTCTGCCTGTGACCTATGGATTGAGACTAATTACCATTTGATCACAGAACATAATATTTAGCATCAAATATTTTAGTCAAAAAGACAGCCTAAATAGACACCAGCAACTCATCTCTGTACCAAGTTAATAATACCCATAATTTAAAATTTATATTTTGCTAAAAGCCATTTAATTATACTTCCTATCGGTCACTGTCATTAAATATGCTATTTCACCTCAGACATACCTACATTTAAAAAATTAAGTCTACATCAGCAGATGTCAAAATGTGACTTTGAACAAAATCTGTCACCATCTTTGGTCACCATATAGGTGTCAGTTTTGTATGAAAACACTGTTTTACAGAAGGACTGGATATGTCTTCCTCCCATATATACTATATTACTGCAGAATTTACGTTCATGATTTTTGAAGAATCTTTTTTTCTTACAGAGGAAATATTTGACTGGACATAGCCAAAAAGGCTGCAGTGTCTTAAATCTCATGGAACTTTACCTGTTGTATTTCCTTTTTTGAGCATTCTGGATATTTTTCCCCTCCTTTTTTTTTTTTTTTTCCCATAAGCAAAGCCAATTTCCTATGCTATCATAGTGATTTAGACAGATGTACACAGAAGTGCATAGGCACTTCCTACCTTTGCCTGGGCTTAGCTTTTAAAATGAGGCAAGAAATGTATTTAGCATCTGTCCTTTCAACACATAAACAAGAAAGATGATATCCAGAGAATTTTTAGGAGGTTCTTACATCTTCCAGTTCCCCCTCTATATTTAAGTATCAGAGATTTTATGTTTCAGTTTATTCTTAAATACAGATCAAGTGAACCTGAACTAACAAGTCCACATTTAAATCTCTCAAAATGTTAGCACAGGCCTCAGCAAGTATCAATTCCTCACTGATCTGCCAGCAGACCTTTAAATCCTGAAGTTCTGCTAGTACCAGAAACAACAATAACATTTTTTCCAGAGGTCTCTAGTAGTTCTTTTTCACATTCCATTTCCATTAGAAGTTCTTTCTGCAAAACAGCATTTCTTTCCTGCATCTGTTGAACCACCCTCATGTTGACAAGTTCCCCTTGTAATAAATGATGAGCATTATTAGGGCTGGTCAAAAGGCTCATGGGAATGCAAAAAAAACCACTTAAACATACCGATTTCCAGATTTTTCCAAAAATACACACTGATGATAACAAGAAAGCATGAAACTATGGACACCTCTGTGACCCACAGTTCATGAAGCAGACAGCAAAGCCACACCTGGAAACAGAAAGAGCGTATCACTTTGACAGCAGGCTGGCTAAAGAACTACAGAGCCAGAGTGCACCTGGGCATGCGTGCTGCTGATGAGATGGCCTTGTCCTGTCACACACTATGACTGCTGCCCTGCTCATACAGGGAACATCTGCCCTCACCAGGGGAAGATTTCTCTTCATGCTTAGTAGTGCCTCAGCACCGCATGTATGGCCTTGTACCAGCACTCAAGTCTGACAGGAGGAAGTTGCCACATGGTCTTCAGCTGCTTTCCCTCAGCATTGCAGCAATGGCAGCTAAGGACAGACTGCCAAGCTGCACCTACCACCAATGGCAGCACTCAGCTCCTGTTGTAACGTCCCATTTGCACTTGCTTAGAAATTAAAAGAGCTTTGACCATTGCAAACAGTATTTTCCACATCAAACCTCTGTCTTGTGCTGCAGGCTTTCAGGAAATCACATCTAATGTATGCAAAAAGGAAATATTCTCTTATTACATATGCAAGCAATAGCAATTAAAGACTACCTAATAAAGCACCCATTTACCTCATTGTGAAGAACTGCCAGTGGTAGATGGCATAAATCTTACTGAGGTATGCACAAGCTTCACAAGAGCAAACCAGGAAATACTGTTCAGTGTGGATTAAGCACACGCAGCAGCGTCTACTGCTGTGTGGATTAACTATGGGGCTAACGTACAAGCTGCAGAACAAAGAAAGCAGGATCTCTGAGATGCTGGAGAAGAGAAACATTGAGTATTGAGTATCTACACAGCTAATAAGAAATCCTGCTCTCAAACTAGTCATCTCTGCTAGCAAACATTTTTTACAGAGAAGATAATTTATTGTTACCCCAGTCATAACTGTTAACTAAAAAAACCAAACTTTAACCCTCTTTCCATAGTGATCAGCTTCACCAGTCCTGTGGCAGAAATAGAACATTTTCTCATCTCTTGAAGGAAGAACAGTTCCAGTACTTCCACCCAAACATGGCAGAAGTGTTACTAACGCACAAACCCATCGCTTCTACATGACATCAATACTCAGTAGAGCACTATGCATTTCACCCCTTTCATTTGCAAGGCAACAGATACGACAGTACAAGGCCTGAGACACAATAACTTTCAGATTTGCAAGCAAAAATCATTTCAATACTTATGCATTAGGATTTTTTTTTTTATATATAAGAATTCTTGTCTCTGAAGTCTAACAAGACATGCACACATGAAGCATCTAGCAGAGAAAGTAAAACTTAAAACTAAATAGTATCTACATCTGTGGTACAATCATAAGCACCCAGTTTCTAATAGTTACAAACATGTATACTTTTTAAATGGAACTGTAAAGATGTATCTATAACAATACAACCATCTCAAAGGCAGTAGTAACCAGAAGCCACTAATGTACCAAACTCCTTCCTGCCACAAAGTTTTTCAGCCCACATTGAGGGGCTCTCACTGCCTCCAGAGCTGACTGAAGTTTACATGGAAAATCCCCCAGCACACCACAGACAAGGGACTTGAGATATCTGTGGTGATAAAGAAAAAAAAAAAAAAGGCTCAACTTGTCTTCACTCGGAAACCTATCAATCACTTCTCCAAGACTTTTTTTTTTTTTTCCTCCTGTGCAAAAGACAAAATAAGAAAGTTCAAAAGGTCATTTCTTTATCAACGGATCATTTCTCCCCTCTCATCTTTTGGCTTACACAAGAAAGGATGGGCCAGCTGTAAAGGTTTCTCTTTTCTCTCTGTTTCGCAGGTTATTACCTGCCATCTCCTTTTCCATCCCACGAAACAGAAAGTGCCTTTTTCTATAACCACTCCTAACAATTTCCAATGGCTAAAGACACTCACATGGCTCCCCAGAGCCTGTGCCTCTAGTAGGGTAGTGGCCATGAGTTGACCACCACCAGATCCCTCAAAGTATCTCTGTCACTTGTGAATAAACGTAAACAAAGAGTGTAGGCAGGATGCATGGGAAGGTAAGGGACAGTATTAGACCTCCTGAGAGGACCTGCCACAACTGCAATTATTGCATTCTCTGCTGCTCAGTCTCCTGGCATCTCCTTTCAAAGAGCCAATTTAATCCCTCCTTTCTCCCACCTCCTGAATCTAAGAGTTTGACAGCATTATAATTGAAATAGGTATTCCCTAAATAAAAGATCAGAATTTTTCTTCCTCCTGGGAAACATTAACTAAAGCAATATCTTTCATTATTATACAATCCCCATGTTTTAGGCAAATTATATGAATCTACAATATGACCTTCAAGCACATGCATGAAATCCCGCAGCACAATTTATTGCCTCTTTGTTGCTATTGTAACTCTCTATTGCCTAATTAGGCAATTGTCTAATTGCCTAACTATGAAGAGCCCAACATATGTCTCTCATCTTTGTGTGTATCTTCAAACCCCTTTGACCTTCAGAAACAACTGCAACCAGCACACTAAAAGCTTTCTGCTGGCTGCATACAGTAATAATTTCCAGAGAAACAGCAGTAAAGGTAATTGCATTTAAAGCCACCCCACCTCCCACCCCCCTTTTTCTGGAATAAAAATACCACTCGAAACAAGAGAAACTAATTCTGAAGAAATAACTTTCAAAGAGAACAAATCTTGTTTCAGGAAAGAAGACCTTCACCCATTTGACAGAAGCATCATCTGTGATGCAGATTCACTGCTAAACTGTTAAAGTTGCATATGCTGAAACACTTCAAAGATTGTTATGAGGACTAAATCTCTACTGTGCCCTTCACCTACTGTAGTACCAATTTCTACAAATGTGAGTAACTCCACATACAATTATTTTTAAATGTTAATTTCTCTGTGTCATGAATAGAGATACGGAAACCCTTCAAATTGTTTCCTTTCCACAAAAAGTGCTATCTGGTCTGAGCGAGAACTACTAGATGTGAGGGAGAAGGATTTGGGAGCACAGGGCTTTTTCCAAGGACTAGCAGTGGATAAATGCTAAAAAGCTCAACTGCTTTCCATCATTCCCTTTAATTGAATGAGTTACACAGAAAGACCCAAACAGCCACTCCCATTAGCCATTGTGAAGGCTGGACTTGCAGCCTATGGCCATGATACAGATATTCCTCATTCCAGAAAAATCAAAACATGCAGCCAAAGAAAGGCAGACCGTACCTACAACAAACACAACACAATACTGTTTTTCCTTATGCAATGATTGCTGCACTCACCAGAACTGAGACGTAGCCTGGCCATCTCAGAAAGCTCTCATGTCACATTTGCACTGCACAGTGAAGTCCTGTGGGAGACACCCAGCTAGTCCTGGAAACAAGCCACTCTGATATTGCATCAGTCTCATTGTACTAGCACAGTACTCCGCTTGAGCTCATTATCCTGATTAGTACATGAATTACTAAACTAACTAATAATGGTTTAAGGAGAGTACAGATTATTCTCTTATTCTTCTCATCTTCAGTAGAATTGTAGCATTCTGGCCCCTCAGTAAGCTTTTAACATGACAAACGTACTTGCCTATATTCAGACCAGTATAGTCATGTTTTTTCCCTTTCCTGAATGACAGTGGATCTCTTTGGAGATCCTTAAAACCCAGGACTGTGCTATTACTTTCCCACCCACTGCATGCCTTAAGTCTTCCTTCCAACATGGTATGAACCACACAGCTTTACCATTTTTCTGTCTGAACTTGCCACTTTAGACACCCACAGTGCCTGCAAGTACTGGAACAAAGCTTTCCATCCAGTTTCATCAATCAAAACAAAATTATTCATTTCCCCATGAGCTAAACTGCACAGTCAGTCACCGCTGCATAAGGCAGGCTGTCTTGGCAGTTTCTCAAAATCCATCCATACATGCTAAGTTTGAGATATATCTAATCACCTGAGTCATATGGCATACACATGACAACTCTAGATCTAAAAGCCAGTAGCTCCTATCCTGAATTTCCTACTGTTTCAGTCATTTTTGTTAACCTTAAGAATTAAAGATATCAACAAGTTTTGATTCAGATTCATCCCAAATGATGTATACAGATGGGGTTATTTGCTCTACAACCTTCTTCAGTTCATTAAAGTATGAAACTAAATGCAATGCAACAAACCCCACTATTTTCCTCTGTCTGTCCTATTAGTTAATTAGTAAAGCAGTGACTCTCCCTGGTTCTTATGGTTTAATCTGTGGAGCTGTCTCCTTCCCATTAAATTCTCTAATTACAATTTAACCACATGGGAAAATATAGGGCTCTTCATAGTTTTTATTTAATTGAGGAAAAGTCTCTAGACTAAATATTTTTCCAGTTATCATGTTCCATTATTCTTACCACACATTTTGAGCAATGATTCCTCGTGACTATCCCTGAGAAAGGACTGACTCGGTTTCATTTACTGATATCCTATTGCATCTTAATCCTTAACAGGCCAATTACTGAGGTATGTTAAAGAGGATGAACTGTTAACATCTGAAACATTGACCCAACTTCCTCTTGTGTTATAAAGCAAAGATACATTTTTGAGAATAAACTATACTCTTCATAAGGTTAGAAGACAAGGACATAAACTGACTTGTCCTCCAATTCTGTACTGAGCAGGTCAAGGGAGGTTCTCCTCCCCCTTCTACTCTGCACTGGTGAGTCCCCACCTGGAGTACTGTATCCAGTTCTGGGCACCCCAGTTTAAGAAAGACAGGGAGCTACTGGAGAGAGTCCAGCGCAGAGCCACTAAGATGATTAAGGGAGTGGAGCATCTCCCCTGTGAGGAGACTCTGAGAGAGATGGGTCTTTATAGCCCGGAGAAAAGGAGACTGTGGGGTAACCTTATTAATGTCTATAAATAAAGGGAAAACGTCAGGAGGATGGAGCCAGGATATTCTCATTGACATCCAGTGATAGGACAAGGGGTAATGGGTATAAGCTGGAACATAGGAGGTTTCAGGTAAACATAAGGAAAAACTTTTTCACAGTGAGGGTGATAGAGCACTGGAACAGGCTGCCCAGAGAGGTTGTGGAGTCTCCTTCTCTGCAGACATTCAAAACCCTCCTGGATGCGTTCCTGTGTGACCTGCTCTAGGTGATCCTGCTCTGACAGGGGGATTGGAATAGATGATCTTTCAAGGTCCCTTCCAACCCCTATAAATCTGTGATTCTGTGAGCAGCAAAGATGTCATCTGGGTTTCTTAGGGTTTCTTTTACTCCCCTCAGTTCTGAGCTTTGAGAAGATCATCAAAGTTACTGGAATTCTACTTCAATGCAACTTCAAATAAAATAGTTTTAAGTCTGACACAGTGTAATTTTTCAGTTTGCTTAGCTATATCAGTTTCAGCATAGAATGAATTTCAGATACAAGATGGACAGCCTCACCTGCATTGTTTAACAAAGACAACTACATATTAAGCCATTTTAGATGGAAATACATTTACCCAGGTGTGTCAGCAAAATGCACCAATGCTAAGGAAGCTCACTGGAGGGCAGGATCACTCCTCCAATTTCTATTCAACCTTGAATGTTGATCAATCATCTATTCTGTTCCAGGCAGGCTCTCGATGGCCATCCTCACACAGCAACACTTGAGAAAACAGCCAGACAGAATAAAAAGGCCGTGCCATTAATACACACTCTCCTCTCTTTACTTTGTGGATCTGATTTGACCCGATGCTCAGAACACAAAGGAAGCAGTAATGAAAACCCTGAGTATCAGATTAAACCCAACCCCAAATCCTCTCCAGTCCTCATCTGTGAGGGGGAACAATATGAAACTCAAGTGGTAACCTACTCACTAGAACTTCTAGCCAATGAGGACTGCATTTCCAGACAGTATATACAGCAAGCACCATCCATCACACTGGATGTATGTACAGGTCCCATTGCAGTTAGATTCTCACAAAGAAATTGCTTCTTGAATTCTGTATCTTCCTAAAAACATTTGTCTGACATTCACTTTCCTATGCATCCTTGATGACGTTAGGAATACCAATTGTTCATGGAAGCTACTACTACTTTCAAATAGCAGATGTTGCTTTCCAAGCAGCCCATTGCCATGTTCTTCCTGTTGAAAAGCAATTGATAACAAGAGCTGATACAGTCACTCCAGGACTACATTTAAGGTGTTTTAAGCCAATCTTGCACAAAACCCATTTGCAAGTCCTTTCAGTGGGGTTTTCTTGCTCCAGCATGAAACTCACCCTAGTTCTCTGTTTACTTCCAAATTCAGGAGTAAACACTACTTCCAGCTCAAGAAAACATCAGAAAGCTTTCCTTTGCAGTAACACACTCAGGTATTCTGGCAACCTTGGAAACTCCAAGCAGGAAAACAGACCACCCACACGTTAAAGCTCTACAGAAAATTTCTCTTGCTGATGTGGAGTCCTTCTTTTGATTAATAGATCAGATCTCAGAGATTTTACAAGGTAGAAACATCTATCCTCATTGTGACAGTTCATTTGCTTTAGCAGACATAAAAATACAGGAGGAGATAGAGGTCAGCAGTTAAAAGTATAAAACAGTTTTAAATGATGGCAAGAAAGATATTCCAATATCTCACATAAATGACTCTATATGTTCAGAAAAGAAAGTCTTCTGAATGCAGTCAATAATATCCAGAATTAGTTGCACTGTATCTGGCATATGGAAAGGGAAAGGTAAGCAAAATACACATAAGATTTTACTTGTGGTACTCATGAATAAATCAATAAATTCACAGATCTTTTAGCAGCTGTTGAAATGGCTCCATACCATCATGAAGACTTGTCAGCACCCTATCTCTAAACTCAAACACAGAAACTGCCATGACAGAAAGTAACTACACTAAAGTTAGTTCAGCAATGTTATTCTTTACCACTCTCCTGGTTTGAGTCAGAACAGAACTCATTCTGTTCAGTGATTTCACTTTTCAGCTCAGTTCTTCTAACTAACTGCACTGTCTGAAGTTAATGGCATATTTTTGCAGGCAGTGTCTGCTTCTAGCAGTGATAATGCTAGTGATAATGTTTAGAGTGAGTACCAAGGATTGGTGTGCAGACCAAGGCCACTGCTGGATCTTCTGTACCATGTTGGAGGGTGCAGAAAGTGAAAGGCTGCACCTGCAGGGACGAGCAGACAGGACAGGTGACCCCAAACTGACCAACAGGGCATTCCATCCCATAGATGTCATATTCAATATAAAGCTTCTGTTACAGATCTAGCAGATGCCTCTGAACCTAAACCTTGACAAACATGATCTTATAAGATTGTGGACTAAAAACTAAGGTCCTCTTAACATAGACATGTCAAAAACATAAGTTCAATATATTTATTGCTATTATTAATTGAATTAGGAAAAAAACCCCAACCCTGTAGTTCAGTGATTTGTTAGATTTTTCCAAAGAAAAAAAAAGGGAATTTCCAAATATTTGATGTTATTACTCAAGAAATAAATAACTAATGACTTGACAAGTCTTTTAAGATCCAGTCAGAACAAACACCCATGCATGAATCTCATCTTTTTATCTTGAATTTGGTCTCTCGTGAACTCTGTCAGGTTTATGGAAGGAATGCACTGGACTTTACATATAAACTGCCAAACAGCATCTTCAGATACAAATCAGAACGTACACATGAACAAGAGCAACAATTATCCAGTTCTAATTAACCATCTTAGAGCATTCCCAGCTACCATCCATCTCAGACTTACATAATTCCCAATTGTGTGTTAATATTTTACAAATACATTTGAAGTTATAAGGAACTGAAATTGTAAATTCTGAAAGAAGGGCTTTTGTTTGATCTTAGACTGATGCTTGACAAAATGCAAATTTGTTACAATTTCATAGGACTGTAGTTCGGCACCAAACTAAAACACAACGGAATTTGTCCCTCTGCTCTGAACTTAATCATTTCTGCCTGAGAAAGACAGAAGAGGAGTTTGTAACTGTATAATAAGAAAAGTTGCACAAACCTTACTTTGGACATGCTGCTGTCTATAATCAGACTAGTGTAATTTTGGTAATTACTTCGGGACAAATGTTAGGACAGCTATGATGAAGCTTCCTGGTGACGTGAAGCTGGGAAGAACTGTCAGCAGAGGAGGATTACAACTTGGTCTATGGAGAACTGTGGTGATGCTGAGGATTAGAATAGAAGAGGTCAAACTAAATAGAACAACACTAAACACTGAGGGATCCTCTGTAGGACAGAAACTTTTCACCTGGAAACGATGGATATAGATTAACACGTCTATATATATAAAAAAGATAATAATGAACGTTCAAAAAGACAAACAAGACTGCTCAAGAGAAAGAAAAGAGCACTTGAGATTTCTTCAGGCAGCATTCTGCAATTTTCTCCCTGTAGTTTAGCAGCCTGACAACCTAGCTGATATTAGCAGCTCTATAGATGGTATCCATAAAAGCGTCCTCAAACACAGCATTTCTAAACAAACGTATAACCTTTATTTGTTTATGGATTCATGTGTATTCTCAGATGAAAATACAAGGGCAAGGATTTCAACTGCTGGGCAACACCCACCCCAGTCAACTCCTTCCATCATTTCATCTTGTTGCCGGAGTATGCAATTTGGGATCAGAAACTCTCCAAAAGGATGTTAAGCTTTCAAAGCGTCCCTGGAGGCAGAGAGAACACGAAGGAGAAAGTGCATTGAAGCAAGATGCCCAAGAACAGTGCTCAGCCCTTAGCTCACATTCCTAGAGATGCATCTTGCTCGTCGGCTCAGTACATTACCTTAAAAACACCTCTCTGCAGTTTCAAACCTCTTTGCAAGCTCAGCCATTAAAAAAAAAAATTAGTGATCTATGATTAGAAAAAAACCCAACAAACTAAACCAAACATATACTAAGAAAGAGGGGAGAGTTTTCACCTCTGCTAACTGTAGGAGTTGAAACACCTGCACCCAATAGTTGCAATATTATTACTGTTGCCAATTGTGTTCACAGCTTACTGCACCAGTGACATGTCTAAACAGACAGAGCAGGGTTTCAGCACAAGATCATCCCCCACATTAAATCCAGTCGTTCACCTTACAGCTCAATCAACAGAAGCATCAACCGGTACAAAATGCACCACAGCTACCTGAGAGCTAGACACACTCATCTTCCTTTCAATGAAACATACTTCAGATACTTCCAAAACATTTACTACCATTTTTTTTCTCTCTTTAACTTAGACTTCCTCTTTATTCTCTTCAACCTGTAGCAAAGGATGTATGGTGATCTACTCTAAAAAAAAGAAAATAACCTCCTGGAACAACAAAATATTATGAGCTAGACAATTTCTAATAATTTGGCTTAATCCACCATCAATAGGGGAACTGCATTTCTACACTGCGCATTTCTGGCAAACTGCAGCTTCTGAATTTTTGCTGAGGGCCAGCATCCCCACAAGAGAGGTGGAATGTTTCCTCATACTCGGCACCTCATTTATGCCACTGAAAATAAAAATCAAATTTGGAAGAGGTTCAGCATCAGATTTTTTTTTTTGGCTTGTCAGCAACTTTCTATTCTTGATAACACAAGAACTAACAAACGGGGAAAAAACCACCCTCATGTTTTCATCAAATTATGCCACATCATCTTGAAGTTTCAGCTGAACTTTAAAATTCAATGTAAGACAAAGTCAACAACTTCTAAACAGGCTGATATGTGCTATTAAAAGCTGCTTATTTTGGTCCAACTCAGATAATGCCAAAAGAGGAGGTTTGATTATTTTCAGAGTCATTCCAGTAATTACACATGCAGAACAACCACAGTGTGGCTTACTATTCAAAAATAAACAGCTTAGCCCTTATGCTTATCGAAAGGGAAAATAAAGGTAAGCTATTTTAAACAACACACCAAATATATCCAGTAGTAGAGGCATATATAGAATGTGGGTTGTCTGCTCCATCCCAAGCCTCTAATCATGTTTTCCTCTACTGAACTGTTGCCACAAAAATTCCTAAAATGTCAACAGCTCTAACATACAGGAAAACATTTGAAACAAAACATCTTAACCACAGTATTGCAATGGTTCTTGGCATCTGGGGAAGACACATAGGACACAAGAGTGTTTTCACTCAGCCTTGTGCTATAAATGCTTTCAGAAAGCTACTGCTTGATGCATGTATTTCCATACAATGTACTACAGAAATGTCTGACACCTGCGAAGTTCAAAAGACAGAGACAACACTCCCAGGGAACATGGCAGTGCTCAAATCAAGAAGTTTGCTGCTATCAGTTTTCAACAGATCTAAACAGCATCTCCAAAATCTAACCCGGGTTTTCTAATCTCCAGCTATTGTAAAGGCTAGTCTCCAAGTTCTGCAGAATGAGCTCAGTCATTTAGCATAACCAATTTTATGAATTTCAAATTCCCAATTTTATTATCTCCACAAAAAAACAACTAGCAAACATTTACTTCTCCATTCAAATGTTAACACAGTTTGAAGCAGCACAATGAAAACAGCTAGGACAGATGGGATCTGGCATCATAATCAAGGCCAGAGTGTCCCTTTTAGCTGCAGGAGATTAATTTGTTTAAAGAATTCACAAGTGTAGCCTCCCAACATTTATATTTTAAGACAAAGACAAGGTTAAAGAAAAACATAAGTAATTACAGTTTACATATTCTTAATTTAGCCAATACATAGTTTATTTCCATATCTCTCAAAGTAAACCAGCAAATTTGTTTAGTTTGTTTATCAGTTTGCCACTAATAACTCTATGACTTAGGATGGGAAGACAGGACATATGGCTATGTGTGTATCCAGATGTTGCATGAAATAGCACCCATTTCAACCTCCACACTCCCACAGCCTTGTTCACAGCTTCTAGATTCACTGCAGTATACAACAACTTGTTTTAACACACCCCACATAAAAGCTAATGCAGAGCTACAGGGTACCAGTCCAAACAAAGTCAATGCCACTGTGAGAAGTATAGCCCCTCAGTCAGACCCCAGAGCTGACTGGGAAACTTACAGATGGAGGTTCATGCATTTTGGAGGAAGACAAGAATTTTATATGAAGCTTAGGTCCCCTTTTGGTAATACTGATCTAACACCTTCTGGTCAATAAGCTACTAAGCCCTTGTGTGTTTACTCTCACAGCCTTCAAGCCTTTTTCAGTGTTGGTGGTAGCACTCAACAGCGTAAGAGTGACATGAAACCTACGATGGCATCTCCTGTCAACCTGCAACAGTCAGCATAGATGATTCAGCATCCATCCAACTAGTATTAGCCAGCTAACATAATTCAATATTTTAACAGATAATACTGACTACAAATCATAACCACTACCAAAATCTAGTAAATCTAGATTTTAGTAAATCTCAATCTAGTAAATCATCACCACTACCAAAAAAAAAAAACCTCAGCTGTGGCAGGGTGACCTTCTCAGCCCAACACACCCCACTGGAGTACCCCAAAGGATTTCCTTTGCATTCATTCACATCCTTCACTCTACTTCTAGCTCTACAGAACACATTCACCAGACAAAATGACCAGGACACAGCCTGCAACTAACAGAAGACATGGCTACAGCATGTCCAAAACATTATTTTCTTGCATCTGCTCTCTTTATTTTGGTTTTTAAACATTTGTAATTTTTTTCAGCTGCTTGGTATTACTAGAAGCTTTAATACAAAAATATGTATTATATTCCTGGTATCATTTTGCAAAACTAAAGAGTTTTCTAATTTGTCAAAGATGTGCCTATCTCAGGAGCCATCAGGTTTCCAGAATGTCAGAAGAAAACAACTGAGTACACCAATTACTACAGTCCCAGAACTCCGAAGCAATAGGAAAAAAAAAAAGGTGAACTAAAATATGAATAAAGCTAAAATGCTACAGTTTCTGAAAAAGCATCAAATATTTTACTTGCTACTGCCAATGTTCTCTTTCTGTTTTCTTCAACCTTTCTTGTGTGCCACTGCCACCACTGCACTTGCCAACATTTTTAAATGCTTTTCACAGAAAACTAAGGAAGTCTCAGGCTCTTTCCACCCTGCCCTGCAACTAGAATAAAAAGAAAAAAAAAAAAAAAAAGAAAAAAAAAAAAAAAAAAAAAAAAAAGGGTCTCACCTTTGTTCTTCAGAGAGGCATCTTCTGTATTTATGGAATATATCTCATATGAGCTATAAAGCTAAAAACAATTAATAGTTTTGTGCCTTTCATAATTGTTCCCCCTCCCTTCCTAAACTGTGAGATATTGAAAAAACAATGTTATTGCAACAACCAAAGATGCTGTTAATTAAAAATAGGTTTACTTTGAGTATTCATTTTGTCCCATACTACCTAATGTGACAGTACAAGAATCACTTAGGACACTATCAATAGAAATACACTTTCAATTAAGTATATTTATCTATCGTAATGTTCTCAGAAGCTCCTACTAAACTCATATGATTATCTTGCCATACCCTTTAAAAGATATGTTATCATGGGCCATGTTAGTATTATTTCTCCATCTATTACGGAACATTTATGTTGGTATGTCAGACAAACCACGTTCAAAACCCAGTGATGAGGACCACTATTCTGACCAGAGGTTGTGCCATGGTCAGGTGAGACAGCATTACAGAATCCTTCATAGAATCGTTTTGGTTGGAAAAGACCTTTAAGATCACGTCCAACAAGGTAACAGACTCCAGGGCAGAGAAGTGAAGGACAGTGACTGCCACTTTCCCAGCAAGGAAAAACTTTCCAGCAGCAAAGCGTCAGTGAAGGAGCAAACAGACAAATCCTGGCGGCATGTTAGTGTCTCTGTCAAAAAATGATGTAAAACATTACTGTGCATGCTTGGCAACAGAAGCACCTAGGTTTCTAAAAACAGCAGATAAGTTGCAATTTTCTTGCCCTTGAAAATTACCAGGTTTTATGCTGAAAACAAAACACCATATGCTCCTCAGAGGAGTAAATCCTACTCCCTCAGTAAATCAGAACTTGGTAACATGAACCCGAAAAGCAAGTTACTTCTTTGGAAATTAAGACAATCTACTTTTTTTTTTTTTTTTCCTTACATGACAAATTATATTCATGTACCTAGAAAATGCCCATGTTACACACTTTCTAAAACAGCACACTGGTTAAAACATAACAAACAGGAAATAAATGCTCTTTTGGCTTGGAGCACAAAAAGCGTTAAGCTTATTTTTGTAGCATTCAAAAATAAGTGTATCCTGTGGCATCTGGAACACACAATAGCAATGGAGACAAAATGCTGTCAGTTCTCAGCAACAACTGATGGACATAATCCTATAAAAACAACAAAAACAAACAAATAAAAAAAACCCCAAACAACTTAGAGTCGCTTAAAAGCAATCACTGGAAGTCAGATTTTACAATAGTATTGCTTTTATATTCCCTACAAGATGGTTAGTTGTTTCTAGTTTGTAAAAAACTTCCTTCTGTATGACAAGCTTTAAGTACCTTTCAGTGAGATACAGAGTGGCATTTGGCACATCATGATGCACACTAAAAGTTGAATGAATGTGCACCTTCACATTTACCATTCTTCACACTCACAACTTCAATTTTTTCTGATAGTTTCCCTAATTTTAGTCACAGCTTACTCTGTTGTTTTAAATCTGTCACATGTAGATTCAGCTGCAGTATTAAGTGAAATGTGACACACTATTTGCTCCTTAACAAAGGGGTCACACCTCACAACAAAGAATCCCACCAAGCAAAAAGATTTTATTCGGCCACTGCCACCTGTTTCTAGGTGATAATCCTCATAATCCAGGTGAACCAGGCATAAGATCTTTTTGTCCAACATACACCCACCATGTAGTTTAAGAGATGCTGCTTGCAGAATACTGGACCTACAATTGTTATCAGATAAACGATGACTGTCACATAAATGATTAAGAAATGCTAGAAGCATAAAAGTAAGATAAAAAACCCCAAAAAACAAACAAAAACCAGGATGAAGTTACTTTTAAAACAAAAATATCATTTGTTGTTTTTTGTTTAGTCAAGAAATCTTTAACCCTATGGATCACCTAGAAAAGCTTACTTACATATGTAAAAATCATCCCAAAATATTTAATTCTAGCCTGAAACCAAACACCAGAGGAGCCGAGGCGGGTGCTGCTGCCTTTGAGCTATGCTATTTTTCAGAGCGCAGCTGTTCCCTCTCTCGGTTCTATTTGTACATTAGCTGGAAGCTACAGCTGGCTGCATTTTTCTGAGAGAGAGAAGGATTTTGATGCAAGTCCAACAGCAAGCAGTGGTTATTTGTTCTCTTTAGATCGCAGGGTTTTCTTAACTGTTAGTAGTAAATCTCAGGCTATGTGATGACAATTACAATGCATCTCAAAATTTATAGACCATATTGATATTCACTTTCAGAAAGCCAGATTCAGATGCACATCCAAATTATTTCTTTAAGAAAAATGCAAAAATAGATACTCAGAAATTCCTGCAAAATCAACTATTCCTCTTTGAATCTTAAAACACTGCTGGCTTTCTGCAATACCAGCTGACTCCTGGTTGTTTCTAGATATTTGTTCATGTGGCACAGAAAATGGCATAGAAAATGGCACACTGACAGAAATAAGCTTAAGACTTAAAAGTATTTCCCTCCTACACCTAAAAAAGGTCCCTTCTTTGTAAATTCTTGTCTATCTAAATCAAAGTTTGTATTCAAGAAGTTCACTTTGTATTTACAAACAACGAACATGGTCTCCTAGACTGTTTCCTCTTTCTGGTATCAAACATTTCTTTCTGAGATATCTGTGCTGGGTTTTTAGTGTTGGTTTCTGATAGGCACTGTTTTTGAAACCCTGCTCTGATTATCAATATTTTTGAACTCAGAATTACTCCCTTTATTTAGTAGAGAAATTACAATGCAATGGAGGCACAACCAAAATAAATTAATAATTAAAGAAAGAAATTGCTTCTCCTACATGTAAGAACAGGAAATCCCATAATCATTCTTCCAAATAGTAAAACTAAGTCACAGTGTAAAATATTCTGTGCATTTTAAGAACAGAAATTTTAACTTCCAATGCAACTTCAGCAGAAATTCTTTGTGCTATTGCTTATACCCCTGCCTTTCCAAGAAAAGGTAGGCTGGAAGAGCAAACACAGTGGATGAGGGAATGCTGGCTGCCAGCATACCATAAAGTTGCCTTCTCACAACGGGCTGAGAAACGACTCTTATCCAAAGGTTACTTAAGGGAAATTTCCTACTCCTTGCAACAGCACATACAGTTCTGCTGAGCAACAAAGTGTATCTTTGTAAAAACGGTGTAGAAGTCTACCATAATAAAGTAGGACTTAATGTTCATTTTATAGTATTAATTCTTGTAAGTATTCCCAACTCTCTTTATTGCCACTGTTTATCCTTCTGAGCAGAGATTCGTCAGCTTTACATGACCACTGGGCAATGGTGCAGCACTGCCAAGTGCCCCTTCCCTCTCAAAAACACCTCCTCGCCTGGCTTATGCTTGCAGTTTGAGTGCTAGCATTCAACAACAACATCATTCGAGTCCGATTTACATCCAAGAGGCAGCTGAAATGACAACAAAACAGCAGAACAGCTTTTCATTTCTTTTTTTAAGCCAACCCACCACCCTAAATTAAACAGCCCTTTTGCATGGCCTGCAACTAACAGGGTGAGTCCCCGCTGCCGGAATGACTAAAGTGTTTGCCAATTTTAAGGGACAATTACATGCGTCTGTTATTTGAGAACTGCTGCCCTCTCATTTTATCTATTCGAGTAATTAGAATTTTAACAAACACGTACCCTTCCGCAAAGGCCACAAGTCATCTTTTAAGTATTTAATCCTTTTAATTTTCCTTTGTTTCCTAGTTTTGAGGTGTTAGGTTTTTTCGGAAGTGGCCTTCACCTCTCACCTACTGGTGATTCAGTAGCAGACTCCATGTTAAAACCTAAGAAGTCACTGTCAGCTGGTTTGTCCTTTTCCTTACCTCATGTTCAGTGCTTCAGGCAATTAGTAGGCAACTCAGTGGGGAAAGCTAGAAAGAATAAAGGGAGAAAGCAAGGCCTTTTAAAAGAGCAAAGTACTTGGCATCTCTTTAACTGGAGAACATCAAAAGAAAGACTTCTATGATGTGTTAAAACATTTGAGGAAAAGGAAGTGGGGGGGGGGGGAAGGAAGGAAAGAAAAATTAAATACAATTATACACATCAATTCTATAATCTGAATTATTCAAATTGTCAACTTGCAACATCATGTCATCTGTTGAACCTCTGCAAAGATATCAGAGCCTGCCCTGATGAAACAGAACCTATCCTTTCAGTGTTGACACTTTAAAGGTTTCCTATGTAACACACACAGTTACAGGAAGACTAGGAAAAAGGATGAAAAGGTACTCCAATTGCTCTTCCTTCACTCTAGGAAACAGAAAAAGTGCTGCAAAAAAAACCCCAAACAAACAAACAAGGGGAAAAAAATTCCTTCAGGTAGGAATGCTTACCAGTGCCAAATATGAATGTCATGTGTGTGAAGGAAAATCTCAGAATATTACTGGTCATCTCAGTAAATAAATTAACATGATAACAATTCTGCTTTCAATTCACATGTAATTTTAAGCTAAGCTTGCTATAGTTTTTTAAAAATTAAACTATAATTGAAAAAAACTATTTGTTTTCTTTTGTCTCCTTAAACTTCAAGATTCCCATCCTTGGCACAGCCATCTGATTTAGATCCAACTTGCCAGAGGTATCAATTTCATTGAAACAAACCTACTTCAGTCCTTTTCTCTTGAAAGAATCAGACCATGCCTCTGCAAGATAGAATCACACTGGAGTCTGAGAAACAAAAAACAAACAGGCTAGGTTCTGTCTGAGTTTAGCTAGGAGACTGAAGCATCCTATCTTTTGAAGTTAATACATCCTAGAGGCACAATGAATTTACTGTACTACTTCCCCATTCCCAGAAATTGCTCTCCTACTGACCCAAGAGGAATAACATACAAAGCAAGAAGGGGAAAAAAGTGATTGCTTTAAAAGTGGTGAATGATAACTAAAATCAGAATGGAACATTCACTTCCCAACACGATTATATACATCCTGTCTTGGATTTCCCATCCATTCTCTTTTTCCTCCCTCACACTCAGACACATGCGTTATCTAAGATTCTTTTTCGGAAAAATCTAAATTTTATAGAATACATAGAGAAGCTAATCAAACTGTACTTCTACACGTTTTCAGCTACAGTAAATTGCAGGTCTACATTTTTCTATTTTGATTCCTAAGCTTGAATCCAACTGGATATTTAACTGTGTGCAAAACATAAACCCAAGTTTATTACCAAAGTCACTACTTATTTTTCTCCTTGTTTCCTATATCCTTCTCTGAAAATGACATGATGCAATATGATAGGTAGACTTTACACAGCTACTAAAACAAACCTATGTAAAGAACACCATGATCAAGAAAAGTTTGCAGCAGCATATTCCACCTTCCAGCTTAAAAGAATAAGATTGAAAGTATCTAAAGTTAAGTAGTTAGCAGTCCAGTAGTCTGCCTTTCCCTTTGCATCACTAAAATAATATTTTTTCTATGTTCAACTAATTCCTAGAAAATAATTTCCCAGAGCACTGAAAAAATTCAAGTCTTAGAAGCAATTCTTGAATGTGAGATGCAGCTTTGACGTATCGATCTTTTAGGCTGAGACTGATTACTGGGACTCAGGCTCTGTTCCTAGACCTGCCAGTAACCATCAGCAAGTCTATCTTGTCCATCTTGCTTAATGCACGCGTACATTAGAATCTAAGCAACTTCACATAATTCTTTATATCCATTCCTTATTCATTTTTACCTAAAAGGCAGGACACAAATCCTGACAAGCTGCAAGGCAAAGAAGAACACATGGGTTTAAACAATGTATTACACGTGCTTCAGCTTTATGTTGTGCATGAACAGTGGAATCCTTTTCATGTTGATTAAACTGCATGCAACCTAGAATGTGATTTCTTTTTCATATATATATATATAGTCATACACATGTATTATTGGTCTTGTTTTTCCCAGAAGCAGATTATGTCTTATTTCTATTACAGAAGAAGTCCTGTAACCCAGCATCTAAGCCTTGTACCATCTCTACACTCAAAAACACGTAGGAAAAAAATAACTATTGAAGAAACAAACCTAGCAGAACGTCGTCCTAAAAAAGAAAATATGGCACTAAAGACTGAACTCCAAGTAAAACAAACTGAAGATAGAGTTGCATAAATAAAATAATATTAAATAATGAAATGTAAATTCTAAGAAATTCCAATATACGCCAGTATAATAAACCTACTTTGGTCACACACTCTATGTTATTTCTAGCTAAAGAAAACAAATATCAGGCCCTACTGAACTGTACTTCTCAGCAGGAACCTAACTTTTGTGTCACACAAAGACTCAAGCTCGTAAGACTCACATAAGAACAAATAATGCAAACTCTGACTTTTCCATTGCCTAATACAAACTTTCCCAATTCTAAAATCCTTTTCTTTCTAGGATTTTTAAGCTGGTAAAGCAATTTTTTTTTTTTTTTTTTAAAGAACTTGCAATGTGTTCTAAAGCACACAAAGGGACGTTTCACAAGTTTATACTTTCTATAAACTGTTCTTTGTGAACCACAAAGAAGTACAGCTGCCGGAGTCAGAACGCATTAACTCTCGCCTTGTAAGCGTGAACATCACTTTGTTGTAAGCGTCCCAAAACACAGTGAATGGAGGAAAGAGAAAGAAAGCTTATAATATTCTTCTTCTTTGTTCTTCTCTCCAACTTTTTTTCCCCAGTTGAGCAGGACCATTTGCCAAAGTCTTGGTGTGACTGGCACGGTATTACAAGCCTCCTGTGTGGTATGACCAAATGCGATATAAAGGCTTGTACTAAGGAATCTGCCTAGCCATGTGGCATCAGGAACTAGAAATCCTCAGTTCTGCACTCCACAAACCATTCCCTGCACCACTGTGCCACTAAAGAAAATAACGGGGATTTATTGAAAATAAGAGAGACACTGGCCAGTGAGCAGGACACAGTGTAGTCAGAGATCAGGATTGCAAATGGCCTAGAACAGAAGAGAAGCAGGGGTGTTTGGAGAAAAAAAAATAAAAAGAGTGTAAACTGTACTTATGATTTTATTTATAGAGTATGAGGAAGGAAGTATTTTTAACTAGAGCCATATTACAACTTTATAGCTAAACCTGTCATTTTTAACTCAAACTCCACTATATATTGAATCGCTGTGGTTTTCTTTTTTTTTTTTTTGATGCTACCATATTCATAAAGGAATAGCCAGAGATCATCACATTTATTTGTTACAGAACCGAAGTTTCAGGCTTGAATGAGGATCCAGAGTACTCTGCCTGTAAATAGAGAATTTTTATACTTTGTGAGACAAAACATAACCATGCTGCAAGAGTGAAGTGCAACTGATCTGTCTTAAAGTTCCATAACTACTTTGTGCTCATGACACAATTTTGTTAGAATTAGAAAGCAACTTCTCTGGTCATTTTTCTCATAAAATGCAACTGTTAGCTCAGAATTAAGGAAATCTGTGAGTGTAAAATTTTAGCCAAAAATAGCCACAGGGCCTAACAGATGGATAAAATTTGCCCGAGCCTTTCATGAACTCCCTCACATTTTGAGCTCCCTCATATTAAAAATATTTCTGTATTCAGAATAAATAATTTAAGGAAACATTTCTGAAGCTGACCATACAGCTTTTAAGCTGTGTTGGCTACATAAAGCAGCTGTTTTAATATCTACCCATGCCACAAATGCAACTTTTTCCATTCACAGCAGAGGCTTTGGTGAACATATTCCACAGAGGTGTTGAAGACAGCTGCAGAAAACAACAAGAAATACTTTTCAATGGGAATAGGCTCCCTAACATACAGTTTATCACTTATGTGCTCCCCCACTACTATTCCTGGCTCTTGCAGGCTCATATTAAGCAGAACACATTAAAAGGTACGCTAGGTTCTAGATTAAATCAGGAAAGTTTTACCCAGCAACCTGTCCTTCCCTCACCCCACTTTTTCCTCTCCCAGCTCTCACTCCCTCCCACACGGTTCCCTGTCATTTTCAGAGTCTGACGTACAGGTCTGCAGTAGAAGTCTTCCTTGCTGATGGGAACCAGGCAAAGAAAGATTCTAAAAAAATTGTCACTTGCAGACAGGAAAACACAAGTTTCCATACCTATACTGCATGGAGGCTCTGATGAGTAAAAGCTGCTCCACAGTTCGGTAGGTCTGGTTTCACACTTCCCTGAACCATCTTCAGAAGCCCCATTAGAAAAACAACTTCACTGCTTTTCAGGAACATTGTGCAGATATGAGCCTCACAGACCGTTGAAACTCAAACCACCCCAGCCAGGAGAGGCAGGTAACTGCTGAGATAAGTTCAAGTAGCAGAGTTTTCATGTTGCTCAGCATCAGTGTTTTGTGGGACATGCTGCAGAAAGGACACAGGGAATCATGGCCCTGTTTTTGATAGTGCTATTGATCAGCTAAATGACACCAAGCAAGGCATGTGGCCTCTCTGTGCCCTTTACAAAATACTAAAACAAAACCAGTTCATACTTACCTTCCTCTTTGATGTGCTAGATGGAAACTGCTGTATGAGGATAAAAACCATAAAGTTGTACTCTCAGTGGTGACACAGAATGAAAAGGAAGCAAGAGAGACACTTAGCAGCTTCTTTTGCAGAAGAAGGAGAGATTTCTTGGTCTATGACATTTAACAAGGAAAATCCAAGCCTGCTTTCTTGTTTTCATTTTGCTAAGGAATAAATTTATCATTGATACAGTATTTCCAAACAAACACCTCTAACTACAGAGCAGGGTAGTACAAATAAATCCACTACATAGGCACAGCTGTTACCTTGGGAATAGTTGGGTCCATGCCCCTCACAAGCTTTAAAACATTCAGTAGCATCTTTCAGAATCTCATTTCCCTCTTGTGCTAAGCACATAAACCAGCACCAAGCCCAGAACCACAGCACACAGAAATGGGGCAGGAAGTGTAGCAGCCCACCGGGATACCCCCGAAATAAAACCCATTGGATCCTCCACTGCCGCTATGCACTCCCAGGCTGGCCTGAAATGCCCCATCCTTGAGGCACCAGAGTGCTGAGGAGAGTGGCACTGCCAGTAATGGTATCGCAACAACTTACACAATGAACTTACTGCACGCAGCTCTCTGGACTCCTCAGCGCCGTAATAAGATCCGGTTACTGTCAACCTCAGCCGTACCTGAGCTGAGGTCAGAAGGTGAAAGACACTACATGCTATTTAAAAATCTTTCAGCTTCTAACACTCATAACCAAAATGTTCCAGAGGGGGAAAAAAATTGAAGCTGTCAGCTGTTTCTATGTAGCATAGTGCAAAAAACAGATGACCGCTGAGCTATACAGAATCCCAGAGCTTTGCCAAAATTTGCCTCATTGATTGGATGAGACAAGCATCAGATTCAAAACCAGAGAGGGGAAAATGCAACTGGCTTAATAGACTATGGCTGTTTATCAGAAGATTAAATAAAATCAAATACATGCTATATTTGACTGACTACCCAGAAGAATATTCTTGAATGGATGAAATTAAGTGATCGGTTTTGCTCATTATTAGTGAGGCAATGTAGAGAGCTTGCAGTTGGGGAAAGAAGCAGTTAGTACTTCAGCTTGCATTTAACCACACTTCTGAGAACAGCTACTACACATGCAAGAGAGAGGTAATATTATCTAGCTCCTAACATAACTTCCATCAGCTCAAAATTGATTTAAGAAACAAATCTGTAACAGAAAGACAATATGCAAGTATGTGGTATTCTCCCTCTTATATGTGCTAAAAAAGACCATCTAAGAAGCCCCTACTTAACAAAGAGCTTCCCTCACACATTGACAAATCACGTTCCCTTGTTCAGAAGGTGAGGCCATACCTGGAGTACTCTGTGTCCAGTTCTGGGCTCCTCAGTACAAGAGACATGGACATACTGGAGAGAGTCAAGCAGAAGGCCAACAAAGATGATGAAGGGACTGCAGTACCTCACATATGAGGAATGGCTCAGAGAGCTAGGAGTAGTCAGCCTGGAGATAAGGCCCAGGAGGTTGTGGTTTCTCCATCCTTGGAGATATTAAAAAAATATCTGGACGTGGGCCTCGGCAACAAGCCCTAAGTAGCCCTGCTTGAGCATGGGGGTTGGAAGATTACTTCCAAGCTCAACCATTCTGTGAGGATGGCTGAAAATCATTCAGGTCTGACAGAAAACCAAATTGGTTGTGAAATACTCAACAACCAGAGGATGTGTATCTACAGGAGCTACTCCTTGACTTTTATAAAACAAATTTCTCTTTCATCCCAAATTGACTCTGGTTTCAACGTTTCCTTGGCCCATAAGTGGCAATACATCCTCAGATTGCAGCTAACTTCCAGTCTTTTCCACTCCATGACTGTTCCTAATGGTAGCCAATACATTTGCTGCTATTCACTCATATACACAGCTACCTCTATGTGCCTGTTGCAGATGCAGTTATGACCAAAATGACACAACTGGAAAAAAAAACAAACAACAAAACAAGACAAAATGGAAAAAAATCACAAACAAACAAAAACCAAACCAAACAAAAAAAAACCAACAAAAAAAACCCCCAAAAAACAAAAACCCAAAACCAAACCAAACAAACAGCAAAACCAAACCAACAAACAAAACCTCAACCAACCACAGGTTGGTAAACTCATCCTAGTTTACTTATTGTGGTCTCTCCTAACAGGCAACACAAAAGAATTCTGTACATTTGTATTGGGAGTTCTGCTAGGAAAGAACAATCAGCTGCAGATATGAAAGGAACTGAGAAGTCAGCAATTTCACAGCCCTTGCATTACAGTATCTGCTGCAACCTTTCAGATTATATCAAAGCTGTTGTCACATACCCTTTTCATGGAACTGCAAGACTTAGGGGGAAATAAGCATGGCATCAAATGCACACATCAAGCTGGGATAGATATCCCCTGCAGTGCTATTTTTTTTCCACTGCTTTACATAGTTTTTATTTTTAGGCATCCTAAGCAGTCAGGTTTCAATGACTCGCTGCAAGAAGTGACTTATCCACCTGAAAATCTTGCTAGCAAAACTTCAAGGCTCCTCTCTCCCTTCTACCTCCTCCTGTTTGGAAACCTTCCACTGGTCATCAACCAACATTTCTAAGAATAAGTGCCCTGATGACCCAGATTCTTCCACCAAACTTCCAAGTATTTCTCTGTGCACAAGTCAGGGACTCTGTTGTCATAAAGACACAGGCAGCCTGAGTTCATCTTTGGAGATACCTCTTACTCTCCCTGCTGACTTCAGAGGGAACCTCTCAAAGGAGGAGTCAGGGTCTTAAAGACAAACCATAGGCAGTCTAAATTGTGTGTAACTTTCTTCTGATTGCCTACTTGTCCCCTCTTCCCCCCACCTAAAAACCTCTTCTTGACACTGCACTGTCCAATCTGAATGCAATTTCTATGTGTAATCTCATCAAACTTGTATAGAAGAGGTCTACCAACATCCCATGTCCAAGATCTTTCTGTGTATTTTGAAGAACTCATTAGCATCTTTCTTTACCTTTTAAGAACTGCAAAGGCATAGACTAGTCATGGGACACTTCTTCTAAGATCTCACTTCCTTATGATTTTCAATGCTCCGATGACTCCTTTCTAGATGTAGGTTAGACAAAATAGGCAAGAGTATTTGCTTCATAACACAAGCTACTGAGAAATGAGAACCTGTCTGAAGGAAGTAGGACACACAGGAAGAGACGATATGGAAACCATCCACTGCTAAACATGGTCTAGAGTTGTACAGGAATGGATTAAGAAGATGACTGGACAACTACCAGTAAACACAAGAGGAGTGGAAGGAAAAAGATGTGCTCACATCTTGGAAGGCAATAAGAAAATAAATGAGAGAGGATGAGACTGAAGAAAAAGACTACATTGGTACTGTATTTTAACTCCTTTCTGATACCAAAAAAATAAGTAAAAAAAAAAGTGGCAGTACTTAATGCTGTATTTTACTAATTGCTATGAAATAAACAAGGTCATAGTTACACTAATCAATCCCTTTTGTCAGTCACAAAATGACTGTGTCACCTGAAATTGAATCTAAAACTGGTAGATTTTGAGGCAGTTCTCAAATGCTTTCTGAAACAGTATCACAAGGCTTGGTGTGCCTCAATCCCTTCAGGTCTCATGTCCGTTTCAACACAGGTCACTGCCATGGAGCAAAAGGGTTTCACTTCATTTTCTGAATAGACAATTATCAAAAAAATATAAAAATTAAAAAAAAAATTTAAAAATTCTATTCAGAAATACTCATCTGCACAAGCATTCCAAAACAAAGCTGACAAGATCTTACAAAGAAGACATATAACCAAAATTTAGATTTCAAGAGCAAACTTTTAATTCTGAGACAAAACATTTTATATAAATCTTTGAGATGATCATAGTTTCCTCCAAAGTAATCTGTCATTCTGATCAAAAGTAGAGCAAAACCAGAGATTTCACAATAGTCCCTAGTAGTATTTAGACAAAAGCTGTGCAACATCCACTTATTTGCTACAAATTTGTTTCACGTATTTTAGAAATGCCTGTTGTTAAACTACAAAGACAGTTGTAAGGAGCATCTCCTCATCCCCAAATGTCCAGGACCTTCCAAATTGGGAGAAAAAACCCCAAAACCAAACAATCACACATACATGCATGCACACAAAAAAAAGTAGAAACAGTAAGTCAAATCTCCTTGACTATTAGCTTTTAATCCAGAACTGGCAGCTCATCTCACAGATTTGTCACTTCCTAGTAGTTTGGTGACCTTGTACAAGTACAATGTTATGTTGGCATCCTCTCTGGGACAGATACTTTAAACTCAACCAAACATCTACTTGACCAGAAGAGGTTTTTAAAATAAACATTCTCAGGGGTGCTAAAGCATACTATTTACACATGGCAGAGATGTACTGCTTCTATATTCAAACTGCCATGGGCTCCATGATCTCCATCCCAGCCTCTTGATGACTTCTACCCTGAATTATTAAGTGTGATAAGAAGCAAGCTTTGGCAAGCATCCAAATGTCTGTTTCTAAAGCGTTAGTACTCAGAAAACATAATACAAACCTAATCATTGTGCTTCCATGTTTATGAACAAAGCCAAACATCTATTTTCTACACAAAAGGGTCTGCTTCCCTCAGTGCAGCTCTAAAAGAACAAGAGAGTAAAATAAATTTCAGTTAAAGAATTGCTGCCCACTTCCTATCCACCCCTCAAGCCTCCAAACATCCTCTAACCCAGATTCTAAAACAAAGAAAAACAAATGCCTCATTATATAAACAGAAGTTATGTTTGAAAATCCACTTGCCTGCTCACCAATAATGATGGGGAAACTTTTCTTGGTGAAAAGTCATGTGTCATCATTTTCCACAGCTTTCACTTGGAAGTTAACAAAATAATAATAAAAAAGAACAAAACAACAACCAAACCAGCCAACCAAAGAACCAAATGAACCACCACAAGCTTTTAGCTGATGCTTTTTGAGCCACTGCTGCACCAGTAAGATCAGGTTTTACAGGCAAGCACCTCCACTGTCCAGTGAAAGGCAGCCATGTCTAAGGCAGCTGCAGCATACTGAAGCCCAGCGTTCCTTTCCAAGTTAATGGCAAAAGGCTACAGATGACTGACATGTCTGAAAATGGCTGATCCTACTTGCATAATATGCCTATCATAAACTCTAATAACCTGGAAGTGGTTCTCCCCACACTGGTAAGACAGGAAATACAGATAAATAGCTGAGAGTGGCATGAAACCTACAGTGAGATCCAAAGAGGAACCTAATTCTCACCAATGTGAAAAAGATTCTCATCCCTTTCTTGTCCCCATGGTAAGAAAGAGCAGCCTTCAGACCCTTGCAAGCCCTGGCTCCAAAACTGACTACTTCAAAAGCACAACAGCACGGAAGGGGAGCAGGGGGAGCTCCCCCAGCCACACACAGCTCTTCAGGAAAAGACAATCCAGTTAGGAAAGGGCTGTGAACGCATCATTAAAAGTTATCTGTCCTGAGTAACAATGGGGCAGTTTATTTTGGTGTGTTCACACAGTCTGGCGTGGGTTCACAGGGGGGCTATACAGCCCCTTGGCTGTCATCCTAACAGTGGAAGCACACAGGACTTGCTTTCACTGCGCTCACAGGGGGTCAGCAGCAGATGCAATGTCACAACTTCCAAAAAAAACCCTATAAACAGACTTCTTTGTCCAGTCCAAGATGAAAGCATAGACTCTTACATCTCACCTGTAAACCTGTCTTTGCAAAGGGACAGCTACAAGACCAAAATAACTCTTCTTGAATGGGTTACAGAAGCCATACGGTATTTTCACACCAGGCTAAGACAACGACCCAGAAAAAAGGATTCAAGTGTCCAAAACCTATGCCACAAAATAGAGCAATTATCATACAAACCACTCTCCATTTCAGTAATTCCAGTTTCTTGCTATACACAAAAGATACTAGAAACTCTCTCTTGTTATTAATAAATGAATTTAAATTACGGAATCAGAAGAGAAGGATGGGGGAGAAAGTACTGATTACTAGCTGAAAACAAAGGGTAGAAGAGGACACCAAAAAGATCAGAGATGAAAAATAAATCCTTTTTTTTTTCTTTATCCCATTGTATTTACTGTTTCAAGCTTTTGTGTCAGAACAGTCCTAGCATATTATATGATCTGTTCTACCATTTTACAGTGTTCCCACCAAAAACCACATCAAAATCAAGTCACTCCATTATACTTTCATCCTATGTTCTTCAAATTTCGACGATATAGACCTATATTTAAATAACAACTCAAAAACTTCCGCATACGGTCTCTGATGATTTTGACATGTGTTACTGATTTCAGAATAGTTTTATCAGGAACCAGTGCAGCAGAGCTAGCACAGATGTTAATCTGAGATCTTTTTACTAGAGTTAAGGAGAAAAAACAACAAAAAAAAATGTTTAGACAGCCTTTATTTCCCCCAACAGAGCATTAAGGGAGCTTTTGTATGAGTTATTTTTGCTAGAGAGTCTCCCTTTCTGTTCAGCCTTCAATGTTTACCATTTTTTGGTCAAATCCTAAGCAAAACCAATCTTCTTCCTCCCTAATTTCATATGAACATATGAGAACAACTGCATCAAGTCCTTTTCTCCTCCCACGACAGCCACAATTCATTTAGCCCGAGTATTCTCTGATAGAACACAAAATGCTTGCCATTCACTTCAAGGGAACAAAGCTTCAAGAAACTGGATTTTTGCTTTGATTTTCACAAATCAAGTCTAAGTAGCACCACTGGAAACAAGAAATAATTGACCCAGCTACATTTTCCTGGACATGAACTCTTCAGTACGAGGACGCATATAAAAAGTGATGCCCTTTTGTGAGACTCTGGAAATCAATTATAGCTATAATTCCTGAAGTAAAACTGCACAGAGACTGTTAATGAACAGCAGCAATACCCTTGAAAGAAAAGCAACTGGACCCACTGATTGCCTCAGTCTACACAGGAGCTCCTTCTAACACTAACTCTTTTACATGGCTAAAATCCCTCCATAAGAAAAAGATTTATCACAAGTGTATTTTTCCTTTAAGTATTTCTAGGGCTATGATCACTGTAATATCTGAGAATACCATACTCTGTGACACATCTGTCTTCAAAATATCCTTTGGACAAAAGGGCAGATGGAATTAACACCCAACTTGTTCAACGTCATATGAAGTCTGTCAGGGCAGGGAACTGAAGCCTCCCTCATCTCCCTAAGCCCAAGTGGAGCATCCCATTTAACCAGCAGACTTGTTCTCTCACAGGTGGATACATCACACTGCCGTATAACCTGAAAGTAAACCAAAACCAAACACAATTTTGAAAAAGCTATAGTAATATTCTCTCTTAACAGTAACTGAATTAAGCCTTTAAATTCCTAGTCAACAGACAAGTTGACAGTATGGAACAGGAAAATGTACACAGCTACATATATGCAATGCCCAATTCCTAGACTGAAGCCTGATTTTGACAGCAGAAAATACATGTAGGGATGGAGTCAGGAAGGCTGAGGTGTGGCTGGATCTGAACTTGGCAAGTTATGCAAAGAATAACAAGAAGGGCTCCTACAGGTATGTCAGCCAGATAAAGAAGGCCAAAGAAAGCATACCCCAACCCAATGAGCAAGACTGGCAAGCTTATAACAACAAAAAAGGAGAAAGCTGAGTTACTCAACAACTTTTTTTTGCCTCAGTATTCACTGGCAACCTCTTTTCTCACACCTCTCGAGTGAGTGGACCACAAAATGGGGACTGGGGAAGCAAAGTCCCTCCCACTGTAAGAGAAGATCACGTTCCTGACTATCTGAGGAGCCTGAATATATGTAAGTCTATTGGACCTTAGGAGTTTCAACCCAGAGTTCCAAGGGAATTGGCTGATGTAGTTGCCACACCACTCTACATGACATTTGAAAAGTCCTGGCAGTCAGGTGAAGTCAGTGGTGATTGGAAAAAAGCGAAACATTTCATCTATACTACTGACCTGTCAGCCTCACCTCTGTGCCTGGGAAGATCATGGAACAGATCCTCCTAGAAGATATGCTAAGGCACATGGAGGTGATTTGAGACAGCCAGCATGGCTTCACCAAGGGCAAGTCCTGCCTGACCAACCTAGTGGCCTTCTATGATGAAGCCACTACATCAGTAGACGAGGAAAGAGCTATGAATGTCACTGATATGGAGTCCTGTAAAACCTCTGACCCACAACATCATTCTCTCTAAGTTCAAGAGATATGGATTTCATTGGTGGAGTATTCAGTGGATAAGGAATTGGTTGGATGGTTGCATCCAGAGGGTAGTGGTCAACCACTCAATCTTCAGACTGAAACTGGTGACAAGTGGTATCCCTCAGGAGTCCACACTGGGACCAGTGCTGTTTACTATCTTCATCATAGACCGCAGGATCGAGTGCGCCCTCAGTAAGTTTGCAGATGACACCAAGTTGAGCGGTGCAGTTGACATGCCTGAAGGATGGGATGCCATCCAGAGGGATGTGGACAAGCTGGTAAAGTGGGTCACGTGAACTTCATGAAGTTCAACAAGGCCTAGTGCAAAGTCCTCCACCTGGGTCAGGGCAATCCCCAATATCAGTAGAGCCTGCTTGATAATGGGATTGAGAGCAGGCCAGAGAAGGAGGACTTGGGGGTCCTTCTGGATGAAAAGCTGGACATGAGCCTGAAATGTGTGCTTACATCCCAGAGGGCCAGCTGTATCCTGGGCTGCATCAAAAGAAATGTGGCCAGTAGGTCAAGGGAGGTGATTCTGCCCCTCTACTCTGCTCTGATGAGACCACACCTGGAGTACTGCATCCAGCTCTGGAGCCCTCAGCAAAAGAAGGACATGAACCTGTTGGAGTGGGTCCAGACAAGGGCCACAAAAAAAGTCAGAGGGCTGGAACACATCTCCTGTGAAGAAAGGCTGAGAGAGTTGGGGTTGTTCAGCCTGGAGGAAAGAAGGCTCTGGGGAGATGGCCTTTCAGTACTTAAAGGGGAGGCCTATAGGAAAGATGGGACAGTCTTTTTATCAGGGCCTGTTGCAACAGGACAATGGGTAATAGTTCCTTTTAAACTAAAAGAGGGTAGATTTAGACTAAATATAAGGAAGACTTCTTTTTTTTTTCCTCTCTCTCTCTTTTTTTTTTTTAACAGTGAGGGTGGTGAAACACTGGCCCAGGTTGCGCAGAGAAGTGGTAGGTGCCCCATCCCTTGGAAACATTCAAGTTCAGGTTGGACTGGGCTCTGAGCAACCTGATCTAGTTGAAGGTGTCCCTGGTCACTGCAGGGGGCTTGAATTAGATGACCTTTAAAGGTCCCTTCCAATCCAACCCATCCATCTGAATAAATGCTGTCCAGTTTTCCAGATAGATTTAGAATATCATCACAACACAGTCACACAGTCTTAAAACGTGTTTTCTATGACTTCACTGTACAGTGTTTTATAACCAGCCAGGATAATGTAGTCCAGCAACTGCTTCATCTTTTTGAAAGGAAAAAGCTCGAGTCAGTCATAAAACAAAGTGCATTCAGGTTCTCTATAGAGTATTCCTTGACAGCATCACACATTAGGTAGAGCTTTGTTCACCTTATAATCACACAAGCTGTGAGTGATGAGCAATTCATCGCTTTTTAACAAAAGCTTCTTGGAGATAAGGCAGATCTTTTGTCTTCCAGAAAAGCTCACTTAAGAGATTAAAAAATAAGCAGAAGCCTAAACAAATACTATCTAAAAGATAATACATATCACAGTGGAGGAACTCCAAACACAAAAGTTAAACCAAGCTACAGACTTGTTATTCTGGTTCAGACCATCTCTTTCCAAGGCCTTAGGAAACAGCTTCTAAACCTACCTTTCGGTTCCTTACAGTATTAATGAATTTTAACATGTAATAAACTCCAAGTGCAATGAGTTTAAACAAACCACTGAAAAGCCAGAGAATAATCAAAATGCTTTAAAGTACAAAAGAGCTCTTTTGAGAATACCACACATTCTTGAAAACAATAAGAAAAAACCAAGTCAAATGTGTCATAAGAACATAATGAGGGCCTTGTTAAAAGCATACTCATTTCAGAAACAGGTATTGTGTGACCATACAGTAAACCTCAGCCCCAGACCTGACTGTCTTTCCTTGGATGTGCACCTCCTCCTACTCACCTACCTGAAGAGCCTTCAAATTGTAAAGGATTCACAATCTATGTGCAAAACAAAACTGGATGAAACAACCATTTTGGCCATAAAATAGCAGCACGACATCTACCTACAACGCAGCATACTAGATGCTTTTATTTTTTAGAAAATCTTGCCTTAAAGAATTCTGTGCTTTCCATCATTTTAAACATAAATACAGTATTACCAGAACACAAAACTCAAACCAACACCCCCCAAAACCCAACTGCTGTCCCCTTCTACAGCTTAGAAATAAAATCTGTATAGAAAACACTGTCAGTCACCTTTGTCGTTTGCTCTGGACAGACAGTTTTTCATTTCTGTTCCTCTCTTAACACCTTAACAGGACTGTGCCAAACACTTCAGAAGAAAAAAACGTAAACCAAAAGAACCCCAAAACACCCTACTGAAATAAACCAAATTTATTCTACCTCAAAAAACAAGTTTCACTTTGTGTAGAGCTTTTAATATTTTGAAGACTTTTGTTGCAGCCTCCTCAAATACTGAGATTTCTTTCTGCTTCTTCCACTTGACAAAATTATGGTTGTATTCCCCCCATGTCCAAAATAAACATAACTGTTGCTGTGACAACTAAGTTTGCGGAGCACCTCTGGCCAAAATACATGAGAGCTTCCAGTGGCACACAGAGTAAGAGCAGGGAGCAATTTGGAGATTGAAACACAAGAACACAACTGGCCACTGAAGTCTTTTTTCTTGCATGGGAGATTACAGCACAAGCAGCTTCCACTTCCAATCAAACCAGTGTACCTGTTGGCAGGCTCCTGAGGAGCTTACCAGGGGAAACGCTTTAATTGACATAAACAACAACTTTGCACTGCAAACACTGAAGACTGAAAGATTTTGGGGGTTTTATAGCCACTAGAGAGTTGCTACAAGCCCTTGTAAATACTTATTTCTGCGTTTTGAAGCATGTAGCTATCACAAGCCAAAGCTGGGAAGAATAAAGCAATGCAAAACCATTGCTGTTACAGGGAAATGGAGTCCCCGGTGCATTCCCCAAAAGCCACAGGGCTGTCCAAGATTTACGATTTCTGTCTTACTCATCTGAGGGAAGACTCTTCTCACTTCCTCCCACTGCTGGAGTTGGTTTTTGATTAGCGAGCCAGGATTACCTTGGCAGAATCAACAAGCAAGACCTCATTTGTGCAAATTCCAATAATCCAGTTTATTACTGGAAAGCCTGGCAGTTTTTAAACTTTCTTGTTTTCTGGAGCTCATAGATGGTGCAGGACTAGTATGCACCCCCATACAGCAAATTTAAGTCTACTGGCAACAGATGTGCTTTTAAGTATCTTCCACAGATTCTTAAGAAGTAACTCACTAATGTCCATGCAGAAAAACAGGGTTCTAGATCCATCCTAATGGGATGACTCCAGTGTGAAACTTGAGCCATGTTACCAAGAACCACAGACAAAAAAAAAAAAAAAAAAAAAAAAAAAAAAAAATTCTGCTTTCCATAGAGGTTTCTGTCCTCTGAACTATTAAGTTTGACGTAAGAATGGGATAAATAACAAAGCACAGCCTCATATCTACTACTTTATATTCTCCTTTGCTCCATGTGACTCCAGCAGAGTTTTACAAACATGAAGAGATGGCAATGCAAAGTGGAAATACAGAATACAGCCACCTTCTCCCCTTCAAAGTGCTGTCATGTTTTTCCAAGATTCTCTCCAATCAGTATAGCAATCAAACAGAAAAGAAGACACGTAGGGACAAGACACAAGAGAAGCTGATTGAGGAGAAAAAAAAAATTACATTATAATAGTCTAAATATTCTGAAAATATACTCATCCCCCTCACCACCAAAGGCAAGATCACGGGACTTGCAAATCTTCACACTTAATTCCTTAATTTGAAAATAAACTTATAACTCCTCCTCATCCACAGTGTATGATGCAGGCCTAAGAACAAAAAGAAAAATTTTCAACCCCATTATTTTTACATTGCCTTGACTTTGTTTTACGGACACACCTGCCTGATGCAGGTGTGATTTCTATCTCTATCACTATTGAAGTTGTGTGTTGTTACTTAGGAACATTCTTTCATGTTCCGAGGTAAAAAATATCCAAGCATTCCCTCCAGAGTAACATAACTAACCACAAGCAATATACTGAAACTTGCAGTGCAAATAAAAACAACTAAAGCCAGACAAGATGACCCCTCCCTGCGTTGTAAAGGCCACAAAGTAGTTAAACAAAGAAATTAGCTTTCCCTTTAGGCTAGGCTTTCTTGGTCCTTGTAGATTTAATTTCAGCAAGGGCAATTGCAAAATTCATACGTTGCAAATACAGTTTGCAAACTAACTGCTCCTTTTTCTTTGGGGATTTAAATTTAAACACCATAAACTGTGGGTTGGAAGGACTGGAAGGAAAGAGTTGCTTGCACACTGGATCTGTGGCTTCAAGGGGAAAAGAATTTTGAATTTTTTTTTACTGTCATGAGACTTGACTAGTCCAACTGTTGTATAAAACACACATGTACATATGTTGGGGTTTGGTACTTAACAGGACTGGATGTCCAATACTTCTTCCTGCGAGCAGTTCTGTTAATTGTCTGGAAGACAATGAGACTACTGGTTACAAAACAATTGTTCATAATTTGCAAACCTTCCCAGCTGGGTATCTCAAGGAGCATGCACCATTCTTGCAAAATCTACACTTAGTACAACAACAAAAAAATATTTATCAATGTCATCCACGTGGATCAACTTTGACAACCCTAGCGAAACTGTACACCAAGGAAGTCTAAAATAACTTTAGAAAGTAGCATGTAAACAGGCACCTTAGCAACCATCCACTTGCCTGCAGTGGCAGCAAGCACAGCTTGCTTAGCAGGTACTCGGCAGTGGGACACCAGTCACAAGGACTCTGTTTCTGTCTCAGCCACTGGCCTGCTGCGGGATCTTAGACAAGTCCTTGTCTCCTCAATATCCCAGATGACAAAGGCACAGAGAGGAAATTCCTATGCTAAGAGATATAAAAAGTGCAGAAGTTCATTAACAGACAGATATTAATAGATTTGTCTACTTGCTCCTGAGAGAATCTAACACTTCAAAAAAACCCCAAACCATTTTCAAATAAGACTGTGCACTTTCCCCAGAGGCTCATCATGTTCAGGCAGACACAATAAAGGCTATTCTGCACTTGCTGAATACCTCACAAAAATTACCATGACCCATCAACCAAGATGCAGTGGTTTCCAAGCCTTTCATCTGCAGGCCTCAGAAGACTTTCCAGCAGAGACACAACTACTGGCTACAGTGGTTAGGGTAGTAGATCCTAGGTTTAGTTCCCAGATCCATCAAAAGCTGTCAAAAGGCCACAAAGTGAGAAGCTGTGTAACTACGTTCCTCACAGCCTATTCCCACGCAAGCCAAGCAATGTTCATCCTTCATAAAAATTAAAATTTAAAAAAATGATATCACCTTTCCTCTGAAAACTAGAGATCTGTGCTTGATTCCATTAAAAAGTCAATCAATTGTAAGCAAAATCTGCTTCTACCTTGGTGGAAAATTTGTCCGTTTCCTCTTCAGTGGAGGAATTTCTTCCTAATTGTAACATTAAAGGAAGAAAAAAAAAAAAGTAATTAAAACTCAAGCCAAAAAGGCAATATTCTGTTGTGTTTGGGTAGTTATATTCAGTGTTTCTCCATCTCCTGTTTTCACTCGAATTTTCCCTGATTCTTTTCCTGCAGTTGCAGTAGAATCACAGAATAACATGAAATGGAATAGCCTTCTGTTTACCTGGTGCCATTCCCCCCAAGAAAACAGGGACAAATTGACTTGGGTTGCTCAGGGTCTTGTCTGTCTGAGCTCTGAACATCTGCAAGAACATCCCAACTTCCCTGGGTAGCCTGACCACCCTCACTCACACTGATAGGGTTTTTTCCTATCTCGTTGGGCTTTCACTTGTGGCAACTCATGTCTGTTGCATCTTGTTCTACTGCCATGCACCTCCCAGAAGATCCTGTGTCCTCTCCCCACCCTTTCATCAGTTAACTGAAGACACAGGATAGTTTTCCTTTAAAGAGCAACACAACTCACACCGAGTTGTATTGTCAGGATGTTCATAAAATACGTACACACAGATACAGACTTTTGGCTTATTTTTCTGACATACAAGCACTGTATTTCTGTTTGCAATCTAACGCTGTCTCTTATGGAGTGCCTTTCTGCTGCATGCACCACGAAAGGCTTACCCTCAGAGACAAGTAACAGAGAGCAGCTATTGTGGTTAAAAACTCACATCACAACTTATTCTGCAGTAATCCTTCCATACAGAAAAGCCTTTAGGTTTTGCTCCCCATTTGAACTAGTCCTGCCAGTCTGAGGTACTTTAACCGACCTCACGATACACTCTGTTTTTCACAACTTCTCTGTGAAGCAGGGAAATGATATTCAGTGATGTGGAAACCGTCCACAAAGAAAAACCACGGGCAAACTTGTGGTCAAACACGAGGATGAGAACTACAGGCCACAGCATGGGGCTTGTACCTGCTCCACCGGGGCACCTCCTTTGAGGTCATGCAGGTTGTAGCGAAACGCCGGAGTGAGGAGTAGTGCTAGAGCGCTGCTGCTCCGACCCTGCTAGCACACCTTTCTCTCCACAAGTAAATCAGCTGCACATGGACGGATGCTTGGTTCGCAATGTGAAGTTGTTTGGGCTTTTTTGATTAATTGGGGTGGGGTTGCTTTTTTTTTTTTTTTTTTTTTCTTTTTTTTGACAACAGCATCTTCTTCCAGGAGCCATTCGTTGCCCGGTTCCTCCCGCCTCGGGCACGGCACAGCCCCTGCACTGCTGCCCTCAGGCTCCCCCCCCCATCCCCCAAGCCTTCCCCGGGGCTCCGCCGCCTCAAGACCCCACCAGACGGCCAGAGGTAGCCGGCAGACCGTACTCTGCCACAGCCACCCGTCAGAAAAAGAGTCGCCCCCGGGCACAGGGCTGTCTCGGCTCTGAGGAAGGGTCTCAAGGAGACTACATTTCGCCAAAATTAACTTCCGAGAAGGGCGCACCCCCGCGCCTTACGCCCGGGGCGCCGCCGGCCCTGCCCGTCTCCCCGTCAGACCTCACCGCCCCGCGTCCCCCCCCCTTGCCCACCCCTCCCGGCCAGTCCCGGCCTCACGCCGCCCCCACCGCCCGGAAAACCCGGGGGCCCCGCGGCCATCCCCGTCCCCCGCCCCGGCAGCGGAGGGAGGCTCCAGCCCAGCCGCCACGGGGGGCGAGGAGGAGCCGCAACAAGTCCCCCGCGCCGCCAGCCGCCCTTACCCAGATAGTGCCGCAGGTCCAGCAAAAAGTGCGGAGGCCCCCCGTTGAGCTGGTAGAAGAGCGAGCCCAGGCAGAAGAGCAGCAGGGCGGCCATGCAGAAGCCGTAGTCGCGCAGCGAAAGGAAGGGCAGCAGCGAGAGGGGCCGCCGCCTCTTCCAGCTCCCGCCCTGGCCCGGGCCCGGGCCCCCTCCCGCCGCCGCCGCCGGGGACCGGGGCGCCGGGCAGTCCCCGCTGCCGTGCTGCTGCTTCTTCTTCATCCTCCCCTTCGGCGCCGCTTGGTCACGGAGCCCGCCGGGGAAAGCGCATCCTCCATCCGCCCGCTCGGCTCCTGCTGCCGGCGGCGAGGAAAGTTCCCGGGAGCTCAGGGGACCCGTCCCGTCCTCATCGCCGGCTGCCCGCGGCAGGCGAGAGTCCCCGGCGCTGCGGCGGCTGCTGCTGCTACTGAGCGCCGCTAAGGGGAGGGGAAGGAGGTGGTCACCATCCCGCTCCCGGGGGCTCCTCTCCACCTCCTCCTCCGCCGCCGCTCTCGCTGCCTCTCTCCGCTCGGCCTCTCGCTCCGGTGTCAAGTTACAGCCAGTGCTCCGCCGCCGGCCGCCTGCAACTCGCCGCCGACTAGTGCGCGCCGCCCCGGCCCGGCCTCCGGTCCCCGCTCCCCGCGACGCGCCCGTTCCCTCCGCGAGAGCGACCCCTGCAGGTGCCGCTGCCGACCCGGCAGCGGCGGGGCCCGCCCCGGCCGCTCTGCCCCACCTGCCCCGCCCCGCCCTTGACACCGCGGGCTGCCGCTCGGGGACGCGGCGCTGCGCGGGGAGCCGGGACGGTTCCCGCGGCGGTGCCGGGGGTGTGACAGTGCTTCTGCCTGCGCAGGCAGCCCCGCGGGGCGCCGCGGCCGGGCCCGACTCGCCCCAGACGCCGCCATGAGCCCCTGCCCGCGTCTCTCCCGCTGGGACAGGCCTCGGGACACCCCTGCGAGGCCTGGGCGAGGGGTCTCATCTCGCCAGGGCGCCAGTGGTCCCCACACACTGCGTTAGGGCTGACCCATCTTTCCTTACAGTGATGGTAGCCGTGAAAAGGTTGAGTATTACGGTGGTCTAAACAAGTGTAACACAGCATTAAGGTCTGATGCCTTTATAGTCGTGTGACATCATTCATGGGGGAAGAGAGGGATCGCTCATCTCGGTGCAGCTTTGCCGAGGTGATTAAAGCAGGGCTGTTGTCTGCTGGGAACAAGGCTTTAGACAAGTACGGAAATTACAAAATCAAGATTGCTCATGCAACCTTAATTTCACCCCCTTGTACATATGGCTTATGATACAGCCTCCAATTACTCGACCATGCTATTTTTCTTCGAAAATCACTTTCCACCATGTGTAGGGTGAACGGCATTCACTCAGTGCTGAGCTGTTTAATAGCTTCATCCTCTTCATACAACATATGTCCCCAACATGTCCTGATGGCTTATTTGGAGCTGTTCTTGTCCTTGGGCATTGTCTGCGGTAGAAATGAATTTTATTCCCTCATGCGGCTTCGTTGCCAGTGCAGCAGTGGAGGGAGGAGGGCTAGGGGTGGTACTGCCAGTTCACACTTCCATTTTACGGACCTGGCTGGAAGGGCGGGGAGGGGACTTCCCCAAGATCTTGCTCGTGGGATCACAGGAGACTCTTCATTGCTAAGCAATAGCAAATTCTATCCACCGTGGTTTGGGAGAGAAGTAGGAAACCATGACCCAAGTGCAACTGGCCAGGTCAGAAATTAAAAAGAAATCACCCTTTTCCTTCTTAGGCTTAAAAAATGCATCCTAATTTAGGGGGCCTGAGTCATAATCTTTGCTTGCTTGCAGCTGGAAGTTTTGCTCAGGAGACTGTGTTCAGATGGTTTTGCCACTTAACGCTGAAAGGCTTGAAAATGCCTGTACCTTACCTACAGCAAAGGGCATCTGCTGGAATAAGGAAATTAATCTTGCTAGTGTGGACAAGAGCACGAAGCCAGAAGCTGACAATAAATAACCAATCCCATTGCATTCCTTGATAAAAAATATCCACATACTGGCTGAACAAGCAAACTTTCTTACATATTTTGGAGAGGGTTCTCCTGGTTTTAGTTACGTAAATTCTTCAGCATCACCGCACAGATCCTTGGCGGTCTTACACAAAACCTGCAGCAAAGACAAAGTTAGGAATGACACCTCACTTTTCAAAAAGAGAAAAGTAACATGATACAAAAAGCAAACCCCCTTTGGGCTAGTGAAGCACCACAAAAAGAAAAAAAGGAACAAAAGGAAATCTCTAGGACTGCCATTCACTTTAAACTGAAATATCCAGCATGTTTCTGCCAGATAAAGTCATCACTAATTGCATGGTTAAACTACCACTTAATTCTCATGAATGTTGCTTTGAAACACTTAGGAAGTATTGGGGGCTTACCTAACGTGCACTGCTGCCATGGACGTTGTGTCTTGCACTGCTCCCACGGGTGTTTTATATTGATTTATGTGCTTTTGAATACTCCCAGGTCTACTGGTTTGTTTGAATGACCACGCTGCAGATTTGTTTAGTAGTTCTAGTTGCTGTTAGAGGTGAGAAACAGGTAAGCACTTACACTGAATGCTTGAGAAAAATGGGTATTCTGATGAGGAGACAGACAACACCTGTAAGGTGAATCAATAAATCTTTATTTTGCTGGTTGCAAAGAATGTCTTTGATCTCTAGGAAGATGTTTGTGGGGTTTTTTTTTTTTAATTAAAAAAAAAAAAGATAGAAAACCAGACCACTCAATGGGGTAAAATTTAAGTAGGAAGACTGTACTGTTGCAAGAGTTCTTGCTGTATTTCTAAGCACCAAGAGGTGAACAATCTCTCAGAAAGAAGAAGAGATAGAAATCTTTGTTGCTGGAACATATACTTAAATGTATAAATTATCTGTAAAATTACTTTCGTATATATGAACTATCACACCTACGTTGTGCTATCAGTTAGAATGACTGAATCAAACTAGGGCAATGATCAGGAAAATAAATATTGTTTGCTTTGTGCTATAGCTTCGATGCTATAGCTTGCAACTGTTTTCGTATTTTTAATTCCCCTGTTACTCACCCACTTGAACAAAACCAGTATGATTTTGCATGCACAACATAAAGCAATTAAAACATATATACATCCTTAACTTCTTACACTCTCATTCACACAAAACCCCACAAAGAATCCAAAAGACAAACCTCACATTAAAGGGATATTACAGTCAAAAAATCAAGTGTTGACACTCCAGGATAGTCCAAAGGTAAGATTTTTCAGACAAACTTGTTTTGACTTGTAGAGGGTATGACTTACAATTTAGTCTTTAATTATGATGCTATTGTTTTGCTCAGAGGACCACTGCCTTGTACAGTGCATGAGACAGACACTTTTTGCTGTATGTGCAGCTTTTCAGCTTATTTTCTATCTCTTTTTTTCAACATATGTCCTCGGGCTTTGTTTAAAGCTATTTAAATACTGCTTGTAATGTGGAATTATTAACATCATAGCAGGCTTTTCTACAGCATTCCTTGTTACAGTACCTTGAGCATATGATAAATGCTTATGAATTACTTTCATGAGATGTAGCTAGTATCACCATTTTACTGATTTGGAAATGAGACACAGAGAGATTAAGGTTAAATGCATCCATTAATTTTGGTTGCCAGCCTTGAGATGACTAGAGTTTGCCTTGGTGAAGTACTTAGCATTATGCAGCACTTTGTATGTTCGAAGCATAGCTCCCTTTGACTTCAGATGCAGCTATGAATGCTAACTACTTCTACAAATCAGACCCCAGGCTCTCAAACAGAACACCAAGCATTATAAGAGCACTCGGTGGCCACCTGTAGTTCAAGTAATCTGCCTGACATAATGTAGGAGTTCTCTGGTGCTAGCAGACACAGAATCAATCATTTTCAGAGTGGTGTTCACTGCAGCAGTCCTCATCCTCTGCCTGCCTTGACCTTGTCCCACTTTTCTTTTTCCTCCTCTCCTAGAACTAGTCTCGGGTCCAGGATCTTTGTCCAAACCTGTTTCCTGCAATGACCTCATCCAGTCTAGGTCTAGCTTTTGCTCAGACTGAATCCCACTCCTGGCTGCAGTGGTTCCAACAAGAAGGATGTAGCGATCACAAAGGCACTTCCTCAGGGCTAGAAGAGGATGCTCTGCATGATCAAAGAAGCAGAGAACATAGCTGCTAAAAACTTCCATGCACCTCCACATCGGTGCTGTTCTAGAGATTCCTGAGCTGATTCATAACTCCAAATGCATGGATTCAGAAAGAAGTTCAATGAGCAAGATAAGGAGCGTGTGGAGGTTATGTGTCTGGCTGTACTCAGCATAGAGACTATTTGTCCCCATCAACATGGCTTAGCCACTGGCTAGTCAGCTCTGCTGCTCAGCCAGCCTGGATGTAATGCCTTGCCAACTGGGCTGTGTGCTCACGATTCTGAGCCTATGTTGCTAGTATCTTATTTGGGAATATCTGCACCAGGCTGCTGGGCTGCTGCAGCTCTCTGTTTCTGAGCACACATAACCTGAGGTTACAGAGAGATCTCCAGACTTCTATGGGAATAACAAAACCCACACAGCTTAAAACCAAAAAGCAATGCTCCAAGGAACAGATGCACTGTGATTTCCCATTTTTTCAGTGGTAGGATTTTGTTTCTAACATAGGCAAAATGTCTTTCCTTTATTCTTAGAAACATCTGAACATTTTCTTTGGAAACTCTCTAAATAAATTCTCATTAAGCAAAATACCCCAGCTGGGATATTCCAGAATAGGCAGTTTGCAAAGGTATATATAACTAGAAAGGGATAAGATAAAGCTTATTTTTGTAAGACAGTAAGGACAGAGGAAACTTAGCTGCAAGGCTTCACCGAGTAAAGGTTCATTGGTATAACAGAATAACATTCTGTAATGTCATCTGAGAAGCACCCGTGAAAAATCACAGCTTTAGATTCCTCCAGCACTCTCTGTGATTCAGAAAGGGTTCAGAGCATAACAGAGTAATTGATGGCTACTGTACAGGCTTTACTTTGCTTTATTCAGCAATAGCTGATAATCTGATGGAGATCAAATAAGGGTGCACCATACCCTTTCATTTCATGCATATAGAATGCTTGCAAGTCTCATCTGCCTTGAGCGACCTGGAATTGCAGCCCTGTGCTGGATGGTTGTATTAATTTCTGTCCTTTGTGGAAGGCTCAGGAGTATATCCTTGGGAAAAATCTGAACATCTGAAGACGGGGAAATGAGCTTGTATACCAGATGGATACAACTTAGTGACACTCTGATGGAGCAGGTTCACTTCAGAAGAGGTATTTATGATTTGTAATTGAAATGATACTTGGAATTACATGAGCATGTTCTGTAGACATCACTTGCAGAATGATGGATTTATCAAAAGAACTTATGTTAGCCTTTTGGCATTGCTTGCTACCCCCAGCAAAGTGCTACTGACATGTACTGCTACTCCTGATACCACTGTTTTATTTATTTTCTCAGAAAATGAGTAACAAGAGAATTCAACCAGGACACTTTCCCTTTTAATCAGCATGCATATCATTCAGAAGAGGTAATTGAAACTAGAGGTACAAGAGGATGTTGTGTAGTGTATAGTCTTGATGATCGATCCTTTTCTCTCATAAATACCCAATCAGAACTCCCCAGCTGAGATCCCTTTGACTTTGTGTCATCTTTGTATTGATTTTCCAATAGCAGTCTAATCCTGCATTTGTCTGCAGAAACTACTAATAGAAAGGCAGAAGTATCAATGTGCAAACATGAGTTTTCACATGGCAGACCCATTAAAAGCTGCATTTGTTTAGACAGTTAACAGAGTAATGCTATATGATGTGCTGGGCAGACTGAGACATGAAAAGCTGGAGACAGTCACATGGGAAAAATACAGTACTGGTACTAATTAGGTACTAATTAAAGTAGATAGGCACTTGGAAACCAAGGAAATGCAAAAATACATAAGAAACATGCAACTACCTCCAAAATAGCTGGTGCATACATGCAACCCTGTGCAGATGTATGCCGCTAATATCAGGCGGCAGCAGAGCCAGGTTAGTGCAGGGGTCTCAGCAGGATTAGCCAGTGCAGGCAGAAAGCCATCCTGGCACTGGTTTACCTCAGCCAGTCCCAAAGACATTTTACAGCTCCCCGCAGTGCACCACATTCTGTAACATATGGAAAAACTTCAGGAAGAAGTACCAAGATGTGCATTGGTGTTGCAGATGGGAATGCTATGGCAGGATGATACTGCTGTCTAGTCTAGTCTGTAAGAAACCTCAATCCACATCTCTGAAACCATTCCTAAATTTACTATTCTAACTCCTAATATTTTACTAATAGTAACCTGACTAATGCTGTCTTATAAAATAAGGCAGACTTATAAACAAGGTTCTATGTTTCCCACAGATGAGGTCTCCAACCAGTGGGAGAAGACTCTCCAGTTTGTTTGGGATTTGGTTTTAGGGTTTGGAGGGGCAGGCAGCAGTGAGGGAGAAGGTGAAAAGCCCAAGTGAAAATAAGGTAGAAGTCGGAAGCAAGTTCATATGAGGCACTGGAAAAGAGTGGTGTACCAAAGGTGAAGACAGAGAAGATGCTACATCTAGTGTGGCCAGCAAGGTAGAGGGGTGATTTGTACTTACAGGGGGAAAGAGGAGAATTCCTTCCTAGTGGGGTGGGGAAAACAGCACCTGATGTGGTGTGTTGAATGCTCAGCAGTTTCAGATTCCATGTGGAATTGTCAAAGGCAGCTCTCTGAACAACCTGGGGTCTAAATCTCTCAGTAAATTTGGCCCTGTGTTTTTTTCAGCTCATGTCAGAACTTATAAACAATTCAGAAGCTGAAAGTTACATTACTGAATTATTCATAGACAGATTGCATGTAATCAAAGTATTTCAGAAAAAAAACCCCAACCCTGTTTGTTCACATATCCAAAAGCCAGCAAATATCAAGCTCTTCAGCATGGATCCCTCACTTGGTAAAGTGGTATTTCCCAAAAATATTATGCGCTGTCTACTTTTGTATAATCTGCCACAGGGATGCCATTACATATGTTAAGTCGAATTTTGGAAAAAGCAATGTACAAAAAAGGGACTGACCCACAAGATAAAGTTAACTTTCGAGGTCTGAGAATCAGGTCATCTTCTAACCTCCCAGATGAATGGTGGCCTCACAGTGCACGTGGTCCGTGAAGCTGCCTTTGCTCCTCCTTCAGCTACCAATGCCCTGCTGCTTTCAACACCAAAACAGAATTACACTATATTTCAGATGATAAAAACTTTTACTTGTGAGCTACAGCAGAGGGAATGTACTTCAGAACTGTTTGCCTTTGTTTCATTCTCTCTAGTAAGAGGAACTTGGTCTTTTAGCAAACTTTTAACTGTAGAGTGGTGATAATTCGCTGAGAACTGAAATTGAAGGTCAAATTTAAAACCGACAGGCCAACAGAGTACTATGCAAATTGTTAGAACAATATATGATATTTGTCCCGTCATATAAGGGACCGGAAAAGAGTGGTGCATCAAAGTGAAGACGCTGTCCTGTATACAAGTATGCATATGCACATGTATGAGGGAGCTATAGGTGGAACATGGTGACTTACACCGGTTCAGGCAGCTTATTGCAACAGCTCAGAGAGTTCTATTTCTAACTTAGTTTTGACTCATTTCCCAGTTACATATATAACATTGGCTTCCCATCATTTCCTTGACACATGCACAATACGACCCTAAAATTTTAAAATTTAATAAAGTTTCATTTTGCCTCTATATAGTCAGATTAGGAGTTTTACTCAGTATCGGCTTGCCAGAATAACTGTGGGCAATATGGAACCTTTTAATTCTTTAATTCAGTAAGACTATCTCTCATTTAAATAATTTATTCTTGGTAATCTTGCAGTTTCATGTTGCTGTTAAAATGTGAAATATGCAAAGCAGCAAGTAGATCTGCATATCATAAACTGTTTCCCCCCACTTTTAAATTAGATTCTTTGGCAACAGAAGTCCTAGAATGCTGTAAGTATTTATTTTAAACCTATATAAAATACATCTGGAAGATAATGCCTATGAAAAAGCCTGTTGAGAAAGTAGACTGTATAAATCAATTATTTAGGACCTGTGAAGTAGAGCAATAAAATATATAAAATGAATATAAAAAGATGCAATGCAATTAACATAGTCATGAATGTTTACACAAAAACAGCAGCCAAGCATTTGCAAGAGGAGAAAGAATGTCATTCATTTATAATGAATAAAGGCAAATAAACCAAAGGCTCCTTGCTCAATTTATTGAGTTTTGCTCAACATCAAGGCTTCCTCTGGACCAATTTGATTTTTCTGCAGTCTTTGTCCAGAGCCACATGACTGGAGCAACACTATGAATTGCTTTAAGCACTTCCAGATGCTGGAGTTGTCAGTTTTAGATCATACTGTTTCCAGTTCTTGTGGAAAAAGAAAGCATATATTCTCATTATACTGGGCCTTCAACTGAGCAATCTCCTGATTGAGAGACTTGAGTTTAAAAACCAGAGCAACAGTTATGATCAACTGGTCTGATTGCTGTTGCTTGATAAAATAAAAAATGACTCTGTTGCTGCTGCTGCTGCTATTATTTTGTCTCTGCTGTATTTTACTTGCCTGCCTCGTGCTGCAGCAGCCTTAGCTGTTTCAGCAGGACTGTGTGTGTGCTGCTGGTTGAGCTAAGCCAGACTTTAACATCACACCTTGTAAAGGCAGCTCCTATTGCTCTTATGGGAGGCTCTTTCAAAAGTTGTCACCTTTTTTTCCCTTTCTTTTTATCTTAAATCAACACAAGCAGTCTCAACCATATGTCATTTGCATGTAAGAGAACAGTACATTGTGGTTTTTGAAGGTCTGCTTAAAGTGTTGTTGCCTTTTCACGTTCAAACTGCATAAAGCAAAAAAAGATGTATTCTTGTAACTTTATGAAAAATGTTTGTGAATTTACTGTAAAAGAAAGGTCATATTGCCTTCTCTCCAGCCTTGTCTTTTTATTTCATGATCACACTTACCCATGGACAGAAGACTGTTGCAAGGACTGTGTATGACAGTCCCTGCTTACACTCTCAGATGAGTTAGAGGCCTTTTACATTTCTAAAGTCTTATGTTGGCTGAAGGACAGGAGATGACAGATGTGCATCTGGGTAGGAAATCTCACCCTGAATAGCATAATGGAACCCCCAAAATACATACAGAGGTCACATGATATATAAAGCCCTTTTTTCCTTGAGGACTGATAACAAGAGAACGGTGGCAGGACAAGGCTGTTGCTCCAAAATCTGCACACTGCACCAGCTGCATCTCCACTCTTCTGGACCTCAGCCTACATTACTTGTGCCAAACACAGTGTGATGAAGAATTATTCCTTCTGCAATCATCTGTGTCTGATCCTAGGTCAGGAAAAAAATACAGCAAATGTATGAAATGCAAGTGCTGTGGAAGAAATTACAGTATGGGTTCAAAAGTGTGATTCTCTTACTGAATTCAGAGATTTGGTTGGCTTGGCTTGTTCATCTCTTCAAGAATGGATTTTCACCCCAAGAGGATATTTGAACAATTACATTGATTGTTATTCACTTGAGTGTTACACCATCAGCATCCGTATAGTTATGGATCGTGGCATTAGAGGATAAACTGCACCTTTTATCCTCATTCAAACTCCCTTTCCAAATGACAGGCTTGTACCTCTAACTCTTCTCAAGATGGAAGACTAACATTTTCTCATTCTCATTACCAGACATATTGCTCACACAAGTGGCCAAAATGTTTCTGTCTTCACAAATGTAGTATGTTTGTTCAAACCAGGGGAGGTAGGTGCAAAACTGAACTCTAATGTTTTGAAAATTCTTCTCCTTTTAACCAGAAACATAATGTTAGATGGAAATAAATCATGATTAGATCAAGCCCCCAGCCAAAGCCAAAGGAGACAGTTTGTTGTAGTGATATTATTTTTGAAAAATAAGGATGGTATAAATTTTTTTTTTTTGGTTGGTTTGTTTTTAAATTACTGATGCTTTAAATCTAAGCTTCAGAAATGTGGAAGTGGCTTCATTTTTAGCCTTTAGACTTACCCCAGACATGATCCCCCATAAGGACAAGTGACTGTGCATTGTATATGTATACAATGGACTAACTGTTAGACTAATGGGGGGCTGCAGGAGGTTTCTGGGGCCCCTTCATTAAACTAATGACAAACATTCATCTCTTATTACAGAGGATACATTTTCTCCTATATCCCTTTTGCAACTCACTGGATTTTCTCCTTTTGAAAAGACATTTCACTTGCGTTCTCTGAATTCTTAAGCAAATATAAGAGAAGAAAAAGACTTTTATTACCTATTAATTACCAATTCGGTTTTCTAATACTAATAGACAGCTGAGGTTCTTGTAACTGCAACGCTTCTTATAGTTGAGACATTTCAACTTCTCTGAGCTTGTGGACATGGAAATCTAAGTTCATTTTCCATGCGGTTTGGATCTACAAAAACTACAAGCTGAGATATTTCCCATAATGTTGAAACAGCAAGCTGTACTTTTTATTATATATCACCTTTATGTATCTAAAAACAAGAATACTGAGGATTCGGTGCATGGGTTAGTACTGCATGAGTCAATTAAATAAGAGACTTCATCTGATGATCTTCAGGCTCTTTAAAGATCCTTTTTTGAATATTTCCAGCTTACAGTTTCCCTCCTTTGTCCTGTAACTTTTGCCTCCTGAAAGACAGTTTTATTATTTTTAATTAAAAAATATAATTTTAAAATGTAGTTTTAAATTATATTTTCCTTCCTGAAGACATGCATTGTCAATGTCAGGACTCCTGTTGCTATCAGTTTGTAAGGAAGAAACATGCCTTCTATTCCTAAGAGCCATACCTGCCTCCTGACGATATACAGGAGGCTAAAATCTTAGGAGGCACAATTAATTAATCTCATGTAAGTTTCTTTCTGGCATCTGCAAAAATGAGCCTCCAAATGCCCACATAGTATGAGACTCCAGGTGTTTGCTTTATTTGAAAATATTTGAAAGGATGTACCCTTCCTACAAGGCTATAGAAAAAGTGAATCCTGGCTTATGAGCTTTTTAGGTTGCTTTCCCAATTCTTTCTCTTTCCTCAGGGAACCCATTTGCTGTCAGGGCAGAGCCACAACTCACCTTAAAACAGTCCCACATATTTCTTGTATCTCAACCAGATGGACCAGATGGTCCTTACACTGGGTTTTGTTTGATAAATGAAAGGTGGCAAAATGAAAATCCAAATCATTCCTCCTTGCTACCTGCAAACCTAGGATGCCTCTACTTCTCATCCCCTGGCTCTGCTTTAAAGGTCTTTTCCATGCAAGAGACCGGAACTAGGAGGGGGTGATGGTAGTCATTTTACAGGAGTTTTATGGCTGGGAAAACCCTGAGAAGCAAAAAAGATCAATATAATTTCAGAAGAGTTTGGATAACATTGCTAAATGGTGGGACTTATTAAATCGGGAACGGTGAACGCACATGAGTACCCCACATGCTGTTTTTCTGCATGGCTCAAGACTTTTGTAACAAATTAAAGCAAGGCTAGAAGATCCCAAGAAGTCTGGCAGAGAGGCTGTGATACATTTTATAACATTTACATCATTGTCTTATGTTTTTCAAGGGAAATTACTCATAGTGTGATTTTTCTACTGTGAGCAGAAATCTACTCCCTCCTGCAGCACTGAATGCTAAGTTGCAAAGAGGCAAGGATTAACTGGTGATAGCAAGGTGAGAATTCCCAAAGTTTGTCCAGTGTCTCCTGATTTAAACTCTAACTGTCCTTTACTAAATGAATATGAAACATGTTAATGCTTTGGGGATATCTGCAGTGAGAAGCTGAGATGGGACACGGAACATACCTGTGTACAACTCAGTTCTTTGCTTCAGAGAGGCTGCCAGATGTTTGCACTTTGAGCATGCTTTGTAACGTAGTCTCCAAAAGGAAAAATCATATACCTGCTTTGCCAGTGCATCCAGCTAGAAAGAATTGTTTAAAAAGTTGCTTCAGGGATGGCAAAGCTCCAAAGTAAAGTTTTTGAGAAAGTTAGGATGCAAAAAAATATCAGAAGTTGTGAAGTGTGCAGAACACATCTGTAACAACAAAATGGGGCAAGCTGTCTTCCTGCAAGATATAGATCTAGCTGAATGAAAGTAAACTATAGGAAACAGATGCTAAAAAGCGTGGAAAAAAAAATTACAGTAGGGAAATTTCCAAATTCAGAGTCCAAAAAAAATTTTCAATTGACACTATTTTCCAACAGTGTACATTTTGGTAATTGTGAAACACAATTTTATCTTTTAAAGAAGACATTGCCTATCAAATAAGCCTAAACTGCCACTGCAGAATTCAGTTTCGAGTTGTGACTACTGCTTGATGCAACATGTTCATTTTGCACTTAACAACAGTAGTACTAGACTTGTCAGGAATGAGGGACTGGACCTTATATTGAAAGCACGTGGCACACTAAGAGGTAAGATAAAGCCTATAGGCGTTCTGCTGTGTTTCTTAGTGTTATGCTCTAGAAAGTGAGAGGCAACTGCTGTCACTGAAACTGCCAAGTCCTGTTGGGATTTGGCTGGCTGGGAAGTGAAGAATGAAAATAACTGAGAATAGGAGAGTGTTTTGAGAAATTGCAAATGCATCATGTTTAGAATATGTGCAATTTTTGCAAAAGCCAGGTGCACAATCTGACACTGTCCTCAAACATGGGCCCTCTGACTGCCAGGGTGGTAAATGTGCTGCAAAGGCAGCTGTAGAGTATGTTCTGAGCAAAAAAAGGCCACATAGGGAGACCACCTTGCTGTACCTTAGTGCTGCTTTTTAATTTTCAGTTGAAACCACTCTTTAAAATAATTTGAACTTTGTATTTGTTATTATGTGGACTTTCCAAGCATGTAATTATTACATTCTGTTATTACAGTGGCAGAGTCTGCTAGCAGTCCCTCATGCTGACATTTTAATCACTAGTACTTACTATTGCAAAACTTCTCATAAGCAGAACTGATTTGTAAAATCAAATGTTACACCAGTTATGGGGTTTGACATCTTACATAATTAACTAATTTACTATACACCATAGGTCACTGATTTTTCAACGGGGAAAAAAAAATAGTTCTACTGAAACTTGCATCCATTATTTTCTTCAAGGTTTTTTTAACCACTGTCATTTCCATGAGAGAAATTTATTACTTAGATAAACGTGTCATGATTTTGAAGTCTGGTTATCAAGATATTTCTCTTTTTAGATGTGCAGTATTTCTTTCTGAATGCAGTTGAAGTAGTTAGCTCCTGAAACCTGTCTGACAAAAGGATGCTTTATATCTTCTCATTTCAGCCTTTAAAAATCAATATTCTTTTTCAATATGAATTTTAACCAGCTTACTGAATAACTTACCTTGCATAACAAGTTTTTCTTCTTAACATTATTAACAATAGAAGCAAAAAGGGAAGAGAAAAATATAGCAGTGTTTTATGTCATCTATTGATTATATAATATTGATGTAGTTGAACGACTGGATGGATTTTTCTAACTCTAATTGAAGGGTTAGTGTTTTGGAAGCAGAGCAATTTTCTACAGGATAGACATATAAATATTATGCATTGTGTTTTAATTCCGTCTACACTACAAAAAGATAGCTTGTTTATCCTCAAAGTTCATAAATTCTCCCTTTCAACTCATGCATAGTTAGTCAAATATAATCTAGCTGATTAAGGATCAGCTTACAGACATAAATGAAAACCATCAACAAAAACAAAAGAAAAGGGTCCCTACCTGTGCACTTACTAAGCAAGCGGTGGGTATGCTATGCACTAAGATAGACACAGAGGACATTTAAAAGCTTTGATCCTGATCTAAGATGATCTGAAATGAGAAGGAATCATAAAATCAAAGAGGACAACCAAGGACACTGAAAATAAGAAGGGGGCAGTATGGAAGAGAAGATGATGCATTGAATGATGAATTGAAAGTCAAAATTGAAAGTAATTAACAGATCTCCTGAATGTAAAAGACTGAGTCAGATGGACCAGGCAGCCTGCAACAAGCATAGCAGAACCAGAGAGACAAAAGAGTGCAGACTGGAGGTATGTAAGTAGATTGGAAAAAAATAAAGCTGCTGTTCCCTTTCCTGTACATTTTCACATGATTTTCTACACTTAGAAGGTATTCAGGTTTTGCCAGGGAGCACTACACTTTTCAGCTCCATAATTATGAACCACCAAAGTCTGAAGGCATTGCAATTGTGATCCAGAAAGGCTCTTGCCTGAGTATGTTCAGGTATCAAGAACTAAATGGATTCCAAAAACCATGTATACACATTTTGCTGAATAGGTATCCATCTCATTACTTTAAAAACTTTTCTCCTATACATTTTAACATGAAAGGCCAAGAGGCTTTAATTAGAGAGCTAGGAAAAGTTTTCAACCCTTTGAATAATCATGAAGGCGGTGTGGCCTGACTCCAGGAACAATCTCAGCCAATTATGGAATCCGAAGGACATAACAGAAAAAGGCTGTGCTGTAGTTGTGGTTTCTGTCATTACCTTCAGTAAAAAAACCATAAACTGTATGCAGTGGGTACAGTTATATATCATTCACTTTTTGCTTATGTGGCCAAGATCCTAAACAAGAAAAACACTTTCCCAAAAAGAAGGCATTTTTTTCCTCGTTGAAAACACCTCCCTTTCCAAGTTACTGTGGTGAAGATGGAGCATCAAGTGATTTATACATTTTTTCCCCTCAAAAGTAAAGCAATTTTCTAGGACTATATAGAGGGTGGAAGGCAGTAGAAATTATGTATACAGACAACATTTGGTTAAATCATTCCTCAGAAGCCCTACATTATGAGGATCCCTACATCATTTGTGACCTTATGGGAGAACAGTGTTAGAAAACACAAAAAGGGATTTTTCTTTTCTTCTTTTCTTCTTTTCCCTTTCTCTTCTCTTCTCTTCTCTTCTCTTCTCTTCTCTTCTCTTCTCTTCTCTTCTCTTCTCTTCTCTTCTCTTCTCTTCTCTTCTCTTCTCTTCTCTGTGTAATACCATATAGTAGCTACAGAGTGCTGTGTTTTATTTTTAAAGTAGTGGAATGATGGAAGGAGGTCCACAAGGGACCTTGTTATATCATTTAGCACATCCATATCTCCCAAGGTGGAACTGGCTATGCCTAGACTACCTCAACAGATATTTGTACCTAAACATCTGCAGAGATGTTCTGACAGCCTCTGAAAACAAAGAGCCTACCACCTCACTGGACAAACGGTTCCAGTTCTTTGCTATTCTGACTGGTGATGTCTCAGCTGCATCTCACTTGATGCAACCTGAGATTGTTACTTTTTGTCATAATCATAGAGGTCACTGAAAATTAGGGCTTTGTTGTTTGCTTGTTTGTTTCTCATGGCCTGTAGCATTTCTGAGGATTGTTATTACCATATCTCCAAGTCACCTTTTCCCCAAGGTAAACAAACTAAATTCCCATGACTTCTGTCACTGGTCATGTATTTCTTCAAGCTCTGCTCACCGCTGTTACTCTCCATGACTCATGGCAGTTGTTTAATAGTCTTTTTATGTGTACCCTATTTAAATTCAGTGCTGGAAAGCAGAGGCAATGCTTTGGTTTGATGATATCTCACCAAGGCTGGCAGCTCTACATTTTGTCATTTAACTCTCCTCTCTGGGACGCAAACTCCCCATTTTCATAGACAATGGGAATGGCAAAGTGATGAAGCTAGAGTCCTAATTAAAAGGATTCTTTGAAAGCTGTATTCCAACTAGCATTTTCCCTGAAATGTAACAAAAGAAGTCTAGATTATTTTCTCTAACAGATAGGGTGGGGTATTAATCATAGTTCTGACTTCTTAAGGAACCTTTCTTATTCCCTACAACAAATGATAGACTATGCAAACATTTAACTTAAGCTGTTCTTTAACTAGACTCTTCTTTTCTAAGAAAGTTAATTATTTAGTTAGAAAATGGGAGGGAGGGTATTACTTTCTGCAACATCTGAGTAATTTAGGAGCTTAATTATCTGTGAATGGTTATTAGATTCGGTTTTTTGAAACCTACTTTTGAAAATTTGGCCCAGAACTAAACAACAATGTAAAAGCTGAAATAAAATGCTTATTTTTGTAACGTATGTTTACATTGTTTAATATATGCTTACATATTTTAATGTATGTTTACCTCCTAATCCTTCTTCATATGTCCTGCTCCAGTGTCAGTTTGCTTTGGTTTTATTAATTGATTTCTTTTTTGAGACTGATATTCCCCATCTTTTTCCTCTTGTCCATTAAATCCATATTCATGTACATATTTTTTAAAAGTTGCAAGTTGTCTCTGTTTCTCTTTTCCCAAACCAATAACATTCTACGGCTCAGATAAACAGCCCTTATGTAAGCTAGGAAGCAAAACTGCTCCTGCAATCTCTTTTCCCTCATTATAGTCTGCCTCTGCAAGGACAGAAGGTGTAGCTGCTGTGGCCTCCACCGAGATTCATTGAGCACACCCTACTGCTAAATTTAAAAAAGAAATGGCTATGCAGCAATCATTAGCACTGCAGCTTGCATGGGGTATAATGCTCGATTGCTAATGAGCTCTCTGTTGTGGCCGTCACCTGATAACCTTCTCCTGGAGGTGAGTGGGTGCAGTTCTGGAAATATTTCACTGCATGGATTATTCCCAAAGGGCAATATGGACATATCTGTCCCAAGCTTGTCCTCCTCAACCTTGCACAGTTTTCTGACATTATTCTAGCAGGCTTTGCACTGCAAAGTGCTTCTCACATGACACCACACCATGTGACAATACCCTCAGTTTCATGCTGTAAAACCATCAATATGATGGTTATATATATAGATTGCTTGAGATGCTCTGAAATGGAACAAAAGCTGAAATCCAAAACTCCTGAAAACATAATTATCAACAACTATCAACTCTTAGGGCCTCAGTGCAGCAGATGAGGCCCCAGGAACATGCAGGGCAGAGCACTGTGCAGGACACATAGGCATGTTATGCTCAGAGGGAAGCTGGGCATTGACACATCTTATATCACACATCTTGACACATCAGCCATGTATTTCTTCCTGCCGTGGTTTATTCAGCAGGACAGACATCTCTAAGGAGGCCTGCTCAAAAGTAGCTAAGAAAAGTTATTTTAGTTGTAAATAAAATTTCACACACAAAATCCTCTCGCTACTTCTCAGGGAAAAGTATGGCACAGTACGCACAGTTGGTGAGTGGAGTTTAAACTGGATTGTAATAAATACCCATTTTCTTGCCACAAGAATCAACTGACAAGAACTTCCTCAGAGCTCTTGGGAGCAAGATAGACACGCAAAGATGTTCCGCTTCCACTGATAATTTCTATCAACCTGTTCAGTGCACCAAGAAAATCGGACATGAAGGCTCATCTCCTTCTCACCCACGCGTGGGTGTCCTACCCAGGGACCTATCGGGCAGGGGCAGACAGTCCCACTTTGGCCCTCTTTAAAGGTGCTCAACTTTGGATAGACACTTGATCCCTGGGCCCAGGAGTGGAGATCAGCAGCCTTTGAAGAGGGAGAGTTTTGCAGAAACGTGGCAGTTCAGAGTTTAAATTGTTTGAGGCCAGAGGAAGACTCAGCACTCTTCTCCTACACTTTGCATGGGACGGCCATGCTCACCTGTAAGTCAAGTGTTGCAGTGTTAAAAGCACTACATTATTTTGTGAATTTCACTACAAGTGAGAAATTGTTTGGCAGTAGATTTAGGGACAAGGAAACATATTTTAAACTAGTAAACCTTCTGCCAAACAACTGAGTCGTAGCCTTGCCTTGTTATAGGTAAACACACAGAATTGTGAACCTCATCAAGAGTAGAAAGATGCAAAATACATTTATCACTGCAGGGAAATAAACTGCTCAGCTGTCTGAGTGGTCCCAAAATTACACGCTTTCTCTTGTTGTGTAATGTAAAACACTTGCTCTTCTACCAGAAAAGCAGACCTTTGCTTACAACACTTCAGTTTTCAAGTCCCTCACAAGCTGCTTTAATTAATACCTGAGCAGTCCAAGCAGGAGCGTGCCTGTAAAGCTTGTGCAAACACATCCCGCTACTTAATTCCGTTAAGATATAAACAAAAGCCATACCCCTCAGGATACAATATAAGAAACAGCAATAAATATTTTATAGAGATGGAAATAAAGAGGCAGGAGTTGCTGAGAGATGATAGCTGGCGTTAGCCTACTCTGTGGTATGCAACCAAATACCAACTTTAACGTAAGTATGACAGAGAGAAAGCAAGAAGGTGGAAGGAAGAAGGGCATGTTCAGTTGAATTCTTGTGCTTCTGAAATTTCTTATGCTGTGTTCACACAAGACTTTATGTTGTTATTGAATTTCTTATCAAGATGATGCTCTGAAGTCTCACATCCACTTTAAAACTAACTTCCTCAGAGTTGTGGCTGTGAAGAAATCCTTGAAGACACAAATCAAACAGAACTGATGCAGTCTTATCTTCAAGAGACCAAAGACAATCAACAGCATAATTTTCAACTGGTATGACCTGTTCATCCCTATACAGTACTGACTTCAATATCTGAAGATGCCAGGCTAAATGTTATCATTATTAACTGTCTTACTGCTGATTGTTTTAGTAGAAATAATAATAAATAAATAAAAATAATAACACAAAAGATATACTTAAAGACCTGAATAGGCTTATGTTCCCCTTTGAGCACTGCATCAGCCTGATTGTACAATCAAGCTGATTGTATTTGCTGTTTCTGAACAGAAGTAAATCTTACAAAAATATGTTTGTAAATAATTATTTTCTGTGTGTTTGTGATGAGCTCAACAATTTTTCAAGGCCTTCTAGAAAAAAAAAAATTCTAGAATCAGGAGCTGAAATTTGATTCACCTGTCCCAAAATGAAAAGTGGGTGTTTTTTTTTTTAAAAAGGTTTATTGTTATTTAGTCAGTACTCGTACGTGAATCAGCTAGTCCATAGATTTTAATATCAGTTGACATACCTCCTAGCCCATTGCTTCCCCACTGCTGGGCCTTTCCTTCCAAAGTTATGGTGGCACGCACAGAAATCAGGAAGCACACTTTGCGCATGAAAAAGCAAAAAAAAACCCCACCAAACCAACACCCACACCCAGAGTACTTCAGTCTTCACATCAACAGTCTAGGCAGCCATAAGAGCTGTACTTAGACCATTACTTTTTAAGGTAAGAAATCCTTAGGTGGCTAGGACTTTTGTGGCCATCAGTCCATCTTCCTTGACTGCCAAGCTCCTAACGCTTCATCCCACAGCTGAGTGGCAGCACCACACGTGTCTTTCTCCAGAAGGCATCCAGAACCTGGAGAGGCTGAAGCCAGGATTCCTGAGCTAGCTCTCTTGTCCTCTCCCACTCAGAGATTTCTGTACCAACATTTACAGCTATATTATTGTTTTCAAAACTTCTATGACATTCTGTCCTCATGGAAATATAAGGGGAAAGAGAGAGAGAGAGAAAGAGAGAGAGAGAGAGAAAGAGAGAGCTAGGGGGAACACATGAACACACTGTTCTTAGTTATGCAAAAATGGCAGTAATCTCTTTAATTGGTGTGGAGGTCAGCAGCTTGGTTTGACCATTTCACTCTGGAAATAATACCTTTCAGCACTGAGACAGAGCATGTGCTCTATCCTGAGTGGGAAATGACCTCTAGTGAGTTACTGGGAGAAACACAGTGCTTACATGTTTTTCTGATGCCTCCTGACCAACTACTGCTTGCATCTGCAGTTCTTTAGCTGATGAGACTTAACACCACTTAAAAAGGCTGGCAATCTCCACCTGCTGAAGACAGCTTTTCACTGTCTGATTTTGACCATCTGGATACAGCATCCTTACTTTATTTCTTTTTTTGAAATACCTCTTTTCATGAATTCCCAGAAAATTGGGTTTCAGTCTTCTTCTTGATGCAAGCTGACAAAACCATCTGTTGTTTTCTTTCAGCTGGTTAAGCTTTTTCCTTCAATTCTTTTGGCTTTGGGACAGATCATTTGTCCCAGATTTTGCTGGGTCTCTCCTCTGTAATCTATAACCTGCCTTTGAAATAAGTTTCCAACACTGTCTTTGAAGTGTACCTCCTTTCTACGTAGAAGGTTTAATTAAAAAAAAAAAAAGAAGCATTTTTTGTTTACTTATCCTAAGTCGTCATATACTTTCTGAACAGAACTCATAGCCCTATTGCTTACAATGCCAAAAGTAACTGTAAATGAGTTTGTCATTAGCACTTGAGCTTCAAAAAAGCATTCTTATCACTAAAAACACCATCAGGAACATTATCTCTCTTGGCAACAGATGTTTTAATATATACTGTGAGCTTCAGTGCTGAAGAAGATGTAAAGACATACCAAGAAGCAGTAAAGCATGCAGGGGAGGTGGAGCTTAGATAAGTTACCTAGGTCATTAATGGAAAATTATCCAAACTTAAAGTGCCGAGCTACATGTATAGTAGGAATGTATATGTATAGTATGCATATAGTCTATCTGTATTCTTTATTCGACTATGCCATCATCTAACAAAAAATATTGCTAGCTACACAAAAGTATGCCAGACCTCTATGTCAGCTTTTTATTTGCATTTGTCATTGATTTTTACATTCTTTTTTAAGGTCTGTCTCAAGTTTTAATTGTGCTTGGCCACAATAAACCAGAAAGATTCTTTTCAGAAAAGGATCTAAACATAAACTAGGTCGTACTCACAGAAACTCTATTTGTCATCCCACTCCATAGATCTTTGTACATTATTTTCCTTAAAGTTAATATGCTGCTAGTTGTCCTGATCCCTTATCTGCTTTTCCTCTGGGAGAAAAACAAATCCAACAGTCAAAATTTGCATTGATTTTACTGAAGGTTTCCTGAACTTGGCTTTGAATCTGGCTTTACGTCTATACAGCGTACAAAACTCTGGATTAAATCTCCTGCTCATTTTGCTATGCTGTATGCTATCTTAATATGTCATTAACTTGTGAATATGGTTCCTCAAACTATTATATCCAGGAAACAACTATAAGCATTACAGAAACTATGCATTAGATGTGCAAAACAAGTAGCGTGCAAGCATTTCATTGGCGAGTTCTACCCTGTGAAATCTGGGCAACAGGTAATGACAACACCATTTAATGTATATACATGTTGATCTGTATATTCAGAAACTCCCAGAGGGCTTAAGTGTGGTATTGAGATGAAAAGTCAGTATGATCGTAACAGACAGTTCAGTACTTTTAGAAGAGTAGCAGTCAACACTGTAAAGACTGAATTCCTGTGGTTTTCCATATCTGACTGAATCAATGTGGTTTTCCATAGCTAAGTTACGGATAGTGTCATTCCCTCTGGCTGTCCCACTAACACAGCACCGCTTGGCTTTGAAGAGGTCCTGGGCAAGAATCCTGGGCAAAAAAGTTACCAATGCAACATAGAGACTTGGGGTTGTGACACAGAGCCAACCTAGTAGCTTGGTTCAGGGCTCATCCAGGAGCTGTTAACACCCGGTGAAGAGCCAGACCAGAGCCACAAAACCTTGCCCAGTGTTCTATGTGTTCTGTACTTTTATGCAAGCATTTTTTTTCACAATGCAGAAAATGAATAAAATATTATTCCATATATGAATGAAATATTTCATAAATGAAAGCTCTTTTGTGTCAGTTTATTGTGCGTGCCTGAAATCTTCAGTGAGAAATACAGAAAATTCACTAAGTCTGTTCTGTGTTCCAGAAAAAGAGGTGCTTGAAATGTCACAAAGTTCATGAAACATGATGATAAGTGACAGATGGATGATCCTGTTGGTTGCCAGTAGAAGACTGCACTTTCCTAGAAGTGGGAAAGAAACCTTTGATGCTTTTAGCTTTTTTTGACCAGATTCGAGTCTGAACAAGTCTGTTACTGTTGAAAATGAGGGGAGAAGAGAGCATCGTTTTTACACCGTTCTTTACTCAACATGCCCATATGAAAGAAGTAACATGTTTTTTGTTAAAAAAAAAAAAAGAGAGAGAGAGAGAAAGAAAGAATCAAGAAAACTTTCCTCTCTATTTTTAAAGACTAACTTCTCAAAGCATGTTAAACGGGTTCCCATCCTGGAGGCTGTTGAGCATGTCCTGAAGAGCACTGGCAGGCAGGATGAGGTGCGAGGTGCTGTATGAGAGGAGGGGTATCACTAGAGCAGCTGAAGTGCTGCCTATCCAGGTAGTTGGCAGCACATGTGAGGCTTCAGTGTTGGTGGGGATAGCATCTGTGAGTGCTGGCAGAAGTTAAAGCTGGATGTGTCTCCATCCCCAGAGAATTGTACCCATTTCCAGAGAGCATTCTGGTTCTAACAGACTGATATCCTAGACCAGGCCTTGTTAAGCAACGTATTCTGGTTTTAATCAGCCCTTGATAGATGCTTTTGTGAAAAGGTAAACATAGGTGGCACTTGAGGAGTTTACTTGCTGGAGAGCTTTGGAGATACAGTGTTGCAGAGGGGGAAAAGAGCAAGCATGAAGGACTGACACTTCTGCATAGGAGAGGGCTGCAGTCTCTCTCTTTTATTCCCCTATTATGCCCCAGCCTCTTGCTTGAGCAAATGTGGTATTTAAGCATATCAGTCAATGGGCAATGCAAATAAGCAGGTTTGCTGTATTAGCCCCAAAGCTGTCTCACCAAAAGTCAAGCTGTTGCATGTCAGGAAGAGCAGGATGAGGATTAGTCCCCCTGCTCTCACTGGATTCCTGCAACTGCTACAACATCACTATAGGCAAGAGGAGTAATTCCCAGAGATAATTTATCATCATCTGTTTACAAGCACTGTCACTTCTGTGCAGTGACTTATAAAAATGATGCTCTGGTAAATCTTCCCAAGAAAAGGGATGGTAGACGTTACAGCCACCAGTAGTTCAGGTTAGGCTGAAGGCAATGGTCCTGTGTTTCCTGGAGCTAAGACAGTCATAAACCAAAACCAATGGGTTGTGTAGTCTTCATCCATTTTGTCACATTCATTTCCCACCTCTCTCCTTTGAAAAAAACCCTCCCTTTGTTTTCCACAGAGAGAATTAGCACAGCACAGAGAGAATTAGCTGCTGGCAGCTGGTGGGAAATAAAGCTCTTCTCCCCTTGTGCTGCTGGCAAGGGTAAATGAGAGGCTGATCCCCCAACCCCAAACAGCCACATGCTGTATCCCAATTAGAAAGCATCATGGCATGAACTACCCTAGTCTCACTTACCTTCTGCCATAGCTGCCAAAATTATTTTTATTGTTGTAAGTAGAACCCTGTTTATTAAGATTTAAGTAAAGTGGAAGCAATATACATGTGTGTATTACTTAAGACTCATGATAAAGTTTCAGTTGATTCTTAGCCTCAAAATAAAAATGAAATAATTCCCTACAGGTTTAGGGTTGTGTGAAAATCGTGCTTACATCACCCAGACCAGCTTGAACTCTTATACCCTGAATGGCTGATAAATGATAACCTTCCTGCCTATGGGAGGAGGGAGCGGTTTAGTTTATATAGCTTAAATATGCTAATGTTTCCATTAGTCACACAGCTATTCTTTACATCGGTTTTGCCACTTAAAACCAGTTTGTGACAACTCTCTGATGGCCCATGCCAGACAGGTGTCGCCCCTCCAATAAAAGACCACACCCTACCTGCACTGACATTGATTTCATAAATGAAAAAGCTGCCAACTTTTTTCTCTGTAAGGTGGACTACTTAAAAATAGACGAACAGTTAGCAAAAGTAGTTTCTTACCATTCTGCTAAATGAAAGCACAGACCAAGCCAGTTCAGAATAGGAACATTTATAAATGTTTGTAATGCAAGGAAGATTACATTGTGTTGCAAAGCACTGAAACCTATTATTAGTATATGCAGAGTCACACACACGTAGATGAGAGACAAAACCTTCCACTGAAGGGGAAAAGCAGATCTGCAAGGTAGAAACTTAGCAGGAGAGAGCATAGACAAGGAAGAGGTCATTCAAAGCATCACACAAGAGAAATATAAACAAATTGCAAAGGGACAGGAAAACATGCCAAGAGCTCTCTGCCACTGCTTGGACAACCAGGAATTAAACTGAAATGAAAGTTTTTAGCTAAAGCTGAAAGGCTTTTTAAATTTGAATGACAACCCATTAGTTTAATGATTCAAAGGACAAGGTGGGAAGGAAACCTATTAAAAAAAAAAAGAAAAAAAAAAGGAGTAAAAGGGAAGGAAAGTTCCTTTTAGAAACAGGTTGAGAACTCACCCACAGGGAGGAATGTCAGCAATCGGTTATCCCTTGCAGCACACCTTACTGTTAAGTCAACAACAACCATCACACTCCTTCAGCTTACTCTTTGCTTCTTAAAAAAACACATTTTCATTTTTTCAAAGGTAAAATACAAAAACTTCCCTAAGAAATACAACTGAGCTCAGATAATAGTGTTGCTCCTGTGGCCACAGCAGTTGGTGACATCTGGGGAACAATCACTTTAGGAATGAAGATAGCCGAGACCTGACTGCTTTTGAGTCACATCACATCCCTGCCCACCTTGTGATGTTCACCCTGTCTTGAAGCAGAGACATCGGTGTACAGACTCTGCACTAGACTAGCCAGAATCTTTGGATACTGATACAGAACTTACCTTGGCAAAACCAGATCAGGATTCCCTCCCTGCTTCTGACAGAACCTCTGAGATCTCTACAAGCAAGAGCTAATTAGCAATTGTTAGATCAGCCATGCCCCCTTTTTTCTTTTTTTTTTTTTTTTTAATTAAAAATATCCCTCATCTGAGCCTAGCCCAGCCACACTTGTGCTCCTCTGCTTGGCTTCTGGGGCCTTCACTCTCGCTGCTCTGTGCTCCTGCCTCTGCATCCAGCACAGACTTGGTGTTCCACAATATTTTAGGGGATGTTTTAGTGTCTCCCCAGCCTCTCTGGTGGCAGAGCCCGAGCATTTCCTGCAGATAGGGCTGGCAGTTGACAGCAATGGGACAGGAGGCTCCCTTGATAGCACATCCTCCCCATGACTGTGGGCTCAGCAGTTCCCCTGGTAGCTGCACCACCAGGCAGGGTCCTTGTGATTTCCTCATGCTCTAGAAAGCGGTGGGGAATTGCTCTTCTGGGATAACTTCCATTTATAAGTTTATGAGACCACATTAAAAATCCAACAGTCACTTAGTTACCCACGCAGACAATTTCTTCTCTCCAGTAGGATTTTTACGGTTTATATAACATAACTGTGCTGTCCCTCCTGAGAAGTGTGTTGGACAGAAAGTCAGAGATGTGAAGAAGGTGGCCCACCTCATTAAAGGACGAATAGTGACATTTTCCATCAACTACATGATGAACATGCACTGCCTCTCACCTCTGCTTTCAGGGTGTTCCACACAACCTCAGGTGATTTCTGGAATGTTTCGGCTGGCCAGCAGATTGAATGCATTCAGCTTATAAGTAAGAAAAAGATGTTTTATAAGGCTGCCAGCCCCGCACACCCTCTCAGGGCTGTGAAAGACAAGCAGTGTAGCTCCTGGCACCGACCGCCTCATCCATAACCCCAGCCCGGTGCGATGCCTCGCAGGCACATTTAAGGTGCAGCTGAATACTATGAGAAATGATTTGTGAGCCAGGTGCAGTTTAAGCACTGGCAGCTAGAAAACCCATCATTTTTATTTTTAAATGAGCAGATCTGAGGTTTGAGTGACTGAGAACCAATAAATACGGATGCGGGGTTTTTTTACAGAGTATCTTTTCATAGTAGAGCTGGAGTTGGAGCTCTTAACCTCAGAAGTTGGGATGGAGCCATACCATATATGTTTATGTGGGTGTACAGGAAGAAAAGTTATTATGTTTTAGTTAGCTAAAAGAAGTTTAGTATGAAATGTTAACTTTCTGCAAAAACCAAGCCTCAGCTCCCTCCCCTTAGATTATAAAGCAATTTCACACCATCAAAGTGAACTTTGAAAACACAGCTGCTCGCCTCGACTCTCTGGTCAGAGTAAAACTGAGCAAAATTACATCTGGAGGGATTTAGATGTTATCTTTCTTCCTATTGAAAATTTCACTGGATAATCTATCAGAGTTCTAACTGATCTCCAGAGCCAGGGACTGTATGGGGCCATCCATTTGTCCTTCTCACTCTTTGTGATACTGGAGGCGTCGTTTTCACAGCCATGTCCTTTGGCTTATAGGAATCACTGGTAGTGCTGCTCTGGGAACTGCATGTCTCTGTCAGCAAATCCATGAACGTCTTTTATCTGGACACAGATGTCTTCCTCCCCAGCTATTTACAGAATCCCAGGAAGTGTTAATCAGGAAGCTTCAAATAATATTTTCAGCTAAAAGCAGCTTTGCCCTGAGGGGTAACTATTCTGACTTCAGGAGCATCAACCTGCAAGCTCAGTGTGCAAGTGAGCAGAAATAACCCGTTAGCACATTTAGATCATCTTTGTCATCCTCAAAACTCATCGGCATAGGATCTTTTAAAAAGAACACATTTTCAAATTGTACCAAGGTCTTGCAAGACAAAGATTACTAAAAGAGAGATCTGATTCTTGTGGTAGCTTGTTACAATTCAACTGTTTTGGGCTGCCAAGTTTATGGTTTTTCTGGAGGTCTTCCAAACTCCATAGGGTATGGAGTTCCGTAATATCAAGTATCATATAATAAACATTATATATTTAATTCTTATTTCTGTATAACTTGTCTGTTACTATCACAGTTTTACAGATTATTCAATGCAAAATTCCTTCTCATGTTTCTCTTCTTTCCAAACTGGCTATGCAGGAGTAATCCAGGTGATGAGAGGAATTGAAGGCAAGTTGTGTTATGGTTCCTCATGTACAAATTCTTGTATCGGCTCAGCTTTGACGAGTGCTTTCCTGTAAGTTGAAGAGTGCAGGACTTCAACTTCACTGTTGTTCGGACAGCAGTGAGGAAGATATAAATGCTATAGAACAAAGTTTGTGTGGCATCTGTCCTGACACTGGCAATTTGAGCAATAATTTCCTCCCCGGATGCTGTGCAGTTTGAGAGAGTTTGGCTCAAGAGGTTAAAAAAATAATGGAATGGAAGTAAACAGCTTTAGAGAAATGTTATTTGGAGACTTCAGCTTGTGGAATGCTTTGTCTACAGTAATAGGAATTGCAACAAGTAACAATATTAGATATATGGTAAGTATAATTAAATGATACATCTAGAAACAGAGAGCCCATCTGAACATCAAATACTTTCTCTTAGGATATAACTTTTTCAGCTTCTTTCTTTATATCCTGTCTGAATCAGTGGATAAGATTAGTCAAACACCACAGACTTTGGGAAAACCTGAATCTGGGTCTAAATGTCAAGTTTTGGTTCTGTTCTACAGACCTGCGAATTTCTTTGCTTATAAAAAAACCTCACAGCAAATAAATAAAGAAATGTTTAATGATTCTCAGAGCAATAAACAGCAGCCAGCAGCATCTCTTTCCCATCAAATTCAGTCACTATTGAAAAAAAAATAGTTTCTTTAAAGTCAATCAGTAAGAGGCAGACTTTTTCCCCATGAAGATGAACCATTACTCAGCCTGTGCATCCTGATATTTAGCCTAACACTTAGCCCTAGCTGCTCTGCATTTCAGAGGCGACAGCAGGGGGATGAAGCATTCTTTGGCTCCTCGAGGGGTCGGAACCACAGAAAAGGTCAAACAAACAAAGTTAAAACAACTATGAGACTTGCTGGCCAGCCAGCGCTCTGAATCCAAGCTCAGCGGTACTGCTGCTTGGTGAGTAACGCAATTAAATCAGCTCTTGGTCCTGTACTTCAGAAACAAATCTTATAGCATTGTGTACTGCTGCCAGATGGATTGCTCAAGCTTGGAAAGCTCCCTCGTGTGCATATATTTAATCATGATAGGCCCTATTCGTGGAAAAATGTGGCACTGCCAGAGGGATTTTTAGCCACTTGACTGTAGAAAATAACAGCAGGGAGCAAACCTCAATGCGTAGGCTGCAGGCGCCGAAGGTGGGCTTTGTGGGTTGCAAAGAGACGTTTATTTGTTGGGAATGGCAATAAAGCAGGGTCCGGAGGAACATGTGCTGGGAGGATTTGCTGGAGCACAGGCCAGTGAGCACTGCGGGATGGTGCCAGGGATGCTCTGCCAGCCTCCTGCCCCCGGAGCCATGTGGCAGCCCCCAGTCTCTCCCAGAGACAGGCACTGGAGGTCTGGTGGTGGCTGCTGTGGTTGTTTCTCTTGTTTGTGAGGTTGCTTCAACGCTGAAAAAAATAATAATTGGAAAACCAATGAGAAAGTAGATGTCTGGAATTTGTCTGGACTAAACGGGATGGGTAGTTTCTCTGCTTCCCACTTTGTGAGGCGTTCTTGGAAAGCTGGATGAGTGAGCAAAGATAGCATCCAAGCCATGTTTGTGGCACTCACTGCCTAGCCACTTAATTCACCAGAGTCCCCCTGTGGTGACCCTTGCAATGAAAACACTTCTACTTCCTTTCCTTCACATCAGGTACTTCTGGCTTTGTCACAAGCTTCATTATCACATGGAAGGAGAAAAGCAGGAACAGTTTAAGGCCATGTATTAACACTAAGCTCCACAAATTGTATATGTCAGCCAGGAGAGATCTTTCCTCAGCTGCTACTCCTGGCATCAGCTGAAAATTTGAGAAGTCCTATGGAGTAACACAGTAGTGAGCTACTCAGTTTTTAATGGAAATGGCTTTTCCTATTTCATTTGAATTCTCACAGGCTTCTGGGCAATTAAACTGGGGTTTGAGGTACTGCAGGTTGCTCTTAGCCAAAAGGAAAGCAATCTCATATTTGACCACTTTGGCTAAATCCATGTCGTTACCACTACTCCAGATCATGGAAAAAATGAGATGCAAGGAGGAAAGCACAAGCTGCACCTTCCAGTATATCAGCAAGCCTCCCAGATGTGTTAACATCGTTGTGTTAGATTAGACTATGGGTTTGTTCATCTTGCTATCTTTCCTGCAGGTGCATCCTAAACTATCTTCATGGAAAGAGTGTGAGACTTTTTCCCCTGTACGCTCTCCCAGCTGTCCGTGGTTTATGTTCTGATGTAAAGCCTTCATTCACACTATGATCTTTTTAGCAGCCATAAATGAAGCTGTATGCCACAGTCTCTCCAGGTTCCTTAATTTCTCCGGCCTCTACACTGTCATAAACTACTATTTCCTCTTGCTGATTTAATATCAGTGGTTCACTGTGTTGTGAAGACCCTGTGCAAACTGGTCTGCATTCACATTTTCACTGGCCATCATCATTTCACTGGCCTTTATCCTACCCTGCCTCAGTCTCTCCCTTCATACCTCAGAGCTGTTTAGTCTCTCTTCATATGAAAGCTGTGCTGCACTTAACATCCCTGTCCTCATCCTATACAACTTATAATTCTGATATTGTTTTCTGAGCTAGCAGTGACCTTAGGTAAGACATAGAAAAACATGTAAATGCCACAGCTATTGTTAGGAAGGAAGATATTCAATTAAATATCACTAAGTCAGAGAACTACACTGAAATAACTACATCCCCCTGATTCACTGGGACTCATATTTGCCTTACAGGATGTCCAGAAGTTTCCTCTTGGACTCTTCCAATTGTGCCAAGGCACCCTAGATGTGCCCTAGCACAGGGCGAGATTTGCCCAAAACATGTGCCATGCTAAAGACGTGCCCATCCAATGGCACGAGACAGACAGGGGCAGCCTGCGTGGTAGGACTAGCGTCGTAGATGGGGAAGAAGATGGGCAGTTATTAGGGGTAGGAACTCTGAGTGGTTAATTTTTAGGCCAGTGAGCTCGAAAATAGGTTTAATGTTGTGAAGAGAAAGTACCGAGGGTGGGGGCAATGATAGTAGCAGACAAGAAAGTGGCAGAGGTCATTGGAGCCCCTGGAAGAATTAGATGAGGACAGCATCCAGGGAAGTGCTGTGTTTGTGGTTAAGGAGGGCTGAATATGCATATTTTGGCTAGGAAAAGTCTGTGGTTTTGTCCTCAAGACAGAGCACCAAAGGCAAAGGATGCACAGAATAAATAATAAATACACAAAACCATGTCTAGGTGATTTTGTCAAGGTATATCAAGCTGGACTTCATTATGGCACAGGGCCAGCAATAGGTTGACTTCTAATTGTGATGAATCAAGATAGGCAGAAGTGTGTTTGTAGTGTGTCTGGCTGAGCTGCTTTCCCCACCCAGCCCTCACGCTGCAGCACTGGGAGCTGGAAGGTGTTGGTAACACACCCGTGTTATGACTGCCAGTGTTCACACGGCACCAGAGGCTGGGGGGCAAGATGGGGGAGAGGATACAGCCGACCTGAGCTGACCAGTGGGCTATTCCATACCATATGACGTCAGCTCAACTATAAAGGGAGAGGGCAGGAGGAGGATGGGGGGGCATTCTGCTTTGTCCTCCAAGCGGCTGCTACGTGTTCTGGAGCCCTGCTTCCTGGACTCGGCCTGACATTGCCTGCGGACGGGAAGTAGAGAATAACATCTTATCTATCACAACCCACACCCCTTTGCTTTGCATCTCATTCTCTCCCTGCGTGCCGTGCTGAAGGGGGTCGGGGGGAGTGATAGATAGAGCTTGGTGGGCACCTGGTGCCGTGCCAGGGGCAACACACCACAGTGTTCCTTAGTTCAGAGCAGCCCACAGAATTATTTGTAGAGTTTCACTTTGTTGTTGTAAAGAGAAAGTAAGAACACCTAAAGAAAACAACATGTAAAGTTTGTCTGTAGTCGCTGAATAAGATTATTAAAAGGTTTTGTAAAAAATAGTTCACAGCCTTAGCATTCTTCCACTCCCTCTGCAAAAGGCTTCAATTTCTACAAGATATAGCTGGCTAATTGATTTCCTATCCATACCACAGAGGGAGGCAGGAGCTGACTCAGGATCAGGCAATAGGAGCATGGATATTCATTTTCAGACAAGTGTAAAGTAGCCTGTAGCAGCAAGACACAAACTCAGGACATTGATAATTTTCTGTTAAGCTCAGATTTCTAGCTCCAAGTGCCGGGAAGTGTTCATGCAGACAAGGGGCTTTCCCCAGTTTTGCATCTGCACGTCACACCTGGAGGCTGACTGGGCTCTGGCAGAGCCACAGTCCCTGGTGGGCAGGGGGAGAGCTGCCAGCTGTGGCACAGCTGGCTAGATGGGGGGGGTCACAGTGGCACTGGGATGGCACAGGCAGTGTGGCTGTGGGGGTGCCTGGCTGGCTATCACGTGCTGTTGCTTCTGGTGGGTGCTACACAAAGCAAATAAAAGGGCGTGGAGCTACATCAACGAATTGCAGAGCTTTCTTTTTCTTTTGATATCACTCAGAAAATTTATGGCACAAAAGAAATATATATATTTTTTTTCCCCTGGAGTTTCTGTCTCTTGCATGCTGTCTTGCAAAGCACTGTTTGGAAACTGCCAAGGCTCCCCATGCTCTCTGGCTTTTTTGGTTTTGTTTGTTTTTAAGAAATATAGTCTCATCAAGATGGAAAAATATCCAAACTCCTGCACAGAAAATTGAACCAATAGACTATCTCCTGACTTGGAGCCTGGAGGATAACTGTAACGAAAGCAAAATGATTTTTTTCTTCCCTCTCAGTCATACATTGATTAGCACTGAGATTTACCTCTGTCTTAAGGGTTGCTACAAAGTTGAATATGATCAAAGTCAGGTGGTATGGTAAATTTTCTTCAAAGAGATACAACATGCCCTGTGTGAGAGGCAGAGAATAAAACCAATGTGCTTTGTTTTGAAAGAAAGGAGATTAGCAGAAATGTACTTTCTCCTGAACAAGAACCCCCCAAATTAATGTGATAAACACTATTCTAATAAGTATTAGTGACCAGACCTAGGAGGCTGGACTCCTCTGGCTATGCTGCATAGTGATCTAAGTGATCTGATTTCCCTCCTAAGGAAAATCATTCAAGCATTTAAGAAAAAAAAAAAAAAAAAAAAAGGAAAATTACATAATATCAATCAATGGCAATAACCCCCTCAACTGTATCCATTCCATTTTTTGTCATTGAGCACTTGCTGCCTTATTGCTTTAGGATCAGGTCTACTGGCAAAGTCTGGGTCTCATCACTTCTGTGATTTTTGTTTGATTCCTAGAATGTAATGGTTAAATCATGAGAATAATTTTTTTTTTTAATTATTATTTTTATTTCTAATTATTTTTTTCTTACTAAAAATGGTCCAGCTTACAGAAAATCTTAATTCTGGCTGCAGTCTCTGTGCACCATGTGAAACTATTCAGCAGATTTGCTGTAACGCTTCAGGATCTGAACAGGGCCGTCCCCAAAAAGCCTTTCTCCCACTGCACCAGCTGAGCCTCAGCAGCAATGAGAGAATAAATTTTCTTGAGTGAAATACTTGTGGCTGTGGATCATAGGGCAGAGAGGAATAGGCTGGAACAAGCACCTCAATAAATGATCTAATGACAAGCTAAGCAAGGCGAGGTGATGAGAAAAGGGGGAGTGAAAATATGTGACTGGCACAGGACAGACGTAAAGAAAGATGGGGAAGAGGAAGGGATGCAGGTGGTCAGGACTTAGAGAGCTGTGGTAGCTGGAGCATGTTCTTCCTGAAACACAGCCAACCCTTCAATACCCTTCATCTATCTTTTTAAGGAAAGTATCTGGTTTTTTTCATATTTTCTAAGTTGCAGGCATGACTCAAACCTGACATAGCCACAAAACTGTTCTGTTACTGTACAATCTGCCTCATTTGGTATCTGCCACAAACTTCCTCAGTAATGCTGTCCATAGTCCTACAGATTTATTTGGTTTTCCTTCTTTTAAATCTGCTACCTGGACAGTCTCTTAATTCAGAGTCAGGTTCTGCAGCAACTGAGAGGAGCATCCTGTGGGAAGCATGTTTGGCTCATCCAAGGAGTTGCAGAGTGCTTGGTAGGGCGAGCTGAAGCTGTACCACCCATTTTAGTTCTTCTGTTTCTTATCTTCTAAGAATATTTGTCTCTATAGTCTTAAAAGAATAACAAATCCAAAACTGCAGCAAGAGATACCTATGTATTAATAGATTAAATACACAGATTCATTACAAGGAGAAAATGAGATGGACAGAGGGAGAAAGCATTAGGTATTTCTTTCTAATCTGCCTTTGGTATAAATTCTGTTAAGAGATATTTTATCTTTCAGTTAGTAATAATATTTTGCTACTCAGTAACCATTCTTAAAACTGTAAGAACACAAAGATCACACAAATACAGAATTCAGGACTAAGAAAGATTCAATCCCCAGAAACATTTTTTTTTTCCTGTCTGCTTATCTAATAATTCCAGCTCTGAATGGACCACATATGTACTTTCTGAAGAAAATTTCTTTCTTTTTTTTAAGTTTTGAAGTGCTTCTCTCTAAAAGTATTATTTATGTGGTCTAACTTTGAAGATCGCAAAGACCAGAAGTTGTTTACCATAACAGTTAACAATTTTATAGGCCATCAATGACCTGGATTAATTGCATGGAAGCAGGGAAAATTAAAGCCAAAAAATGCACAGGCAACACAGTTCCCTTACTATGCAATATGTTTACTGGATTTTATTTCTTTACTCTCCAGTAGATGGCAATCCAGTACTTGGCCAACAAAATAATCAAATCATGTGAAGTGACTTCTCTGTGTACAAGTCCATGGGGGCTTTAGTTTTTTATATATATATTCTAAGTGCAACTTTGGATTGCAAATGTTTTCCAAGTGAATCATTTGATGAGTGCTTTATTATATTGCTGGCCAGCATCAGCCAACGCTGTAATAAATAAGATTTGAGAGGTTTGTGTGGAAACGGCAATGCCTTTCAGCAAAGGGGAAAAGTTTTATGTCTTTGAAGGCTGCTGGTTGTTTTAGTGATGACAGTCTCTTACACAGATGTTTTCAGAAGACTGGGGAAGTAAAAATGTAAATTTTGGTGTCTAGTCATTTGGAATTTCACTTACTCTTGGAGTGGTATAAATCCATTTCTTATGTTGAAGTGAAAAATTTCACAGAACTCCCCAAATCCTCTCCCTTCTGTTTGACCTTCTCTCCAGACTGCAGTTGTGTGCCATACGAGTGTCTGTGCCTCTTCTGCTTATTTGTATTGCTCCAAGGCCATTTCTGGGATTGTCACTGTAAGATCAAACCCACAGAATGTTCCAGATATGGCATGGACCCTGCCACAGCTGATAGCCTAGCTATTGGGCAGTGACTGGCTTGAGAGCAGCTGTGAAGGAAAGGACCTGGGAGTGCTGGTGGATGAGAAGCTCAACATGAGCCATCAGTGTGCTCTCGCAGCCCAGAGGGACAATCGTATCCTGGGCTGCATCAAGAGAAGTGTGGCCAGCAGGTCGAGGGAGGGGATTCTCCCCCTCTACTCCACTCTCGTGAGGTCTCCCCTGGAGTACTGCATCCAGTTCTGGAGTCCCTGTTACAGGAGGGATATGGATGTGCTGGAACGTGTCCAGAGAAGGGCCACGGGGATGATCAGGGGGCTGGAGCACCTCTCCTATGGGGACAGACCGAGAGAGTTGGGGTTGTTCAGTCTGGAAAAGAGAAGGCTCTGGGGAGACCTTATTGTGGCCTTCCAGTATCTGAAGGGGGCTACAAGAAAGCTGGGGAGGGACTTTTTAGGCTGTCGGGCAGTGATAGGACTAGAGGGAATGGATTAAAACTAGAGATAGGTCGATTCAGGTTGGACATTAGGAAGAAATTCTTCACCATGAGGGTGGTGAGACACTGGAACAGGTTGCCCACAGAGGTGGTGGAAGCCCCATCCTTGGAAGTTTTTAAGACCAGGCTGGATGGGGCTCTGAGCAACCTGCTCTAGTGGGAGATGTCCCTGCCCATGGCAGGGGGGTTGGAACTAGATGATCTTTAAGGTCCCTTCCAACCCTGACAATTCTATGATTCTATGATTCACCTATTCTGCATGCCCAGGTCACCAGGCCCTCAGCAGAGTTTGGAGTGAGTGAGAGTGGTGGTATTTCCCTTCACAGCAGGAAACAGGGGGGAGGTATGGATCTAGGGGCACCAGAAAGGAGGTCAGGGGAGTTGGCACCAGCTGTGTGTTGGGTGACACAGTGATGGCTGAAATGCTCCTCATCATCCCACATCCTGGCTCAAGGTTCTCCAGGCAGGGAAAGCCATAGTCCATCTAGATTACCTGAAGAGAGCTAGGACACATCCTTCTGTGAAAAAAAGCAACAAGTCAGTAAGCAAAAAAGTGAAGGGACAGCAGTGAATTAACAGAGATTCAAGTATATTTTACTAATATTAAATAACCTTTCCCATCTCTAAGTGCTCATAGGTTTTTCTTCATTGTTTCATTCATTAATTGTTTTGAAGTGTCATGATTTCTAAAAGTAGGAATCATTAGAGGCAAAAAAAAAGGCCTCTTGTCTAATTGGCTCATTAGCAAAGAGCATGGGGTTGCTGATTTAGTGTGCTCTCATTATTTGGATTTTGTATGTTTGGTTTTTAAAAAGCCCTGGGGTTTTACAGACCGTTAACGTAATGGTGATGACAAACCTTGTAGATGCCATTTTCTTTTGAAGTCCAGACAGTGGGAAGAAAATATATGGCTGAGAAAAACAAACTATCTATTTTATGTTCCCACTGCTATGTATGAGAAAGGATGAATTGAATGCTGTTGTGATTCAGAGTTAGAGATACCCTGCTCAGAACAACATAGAAACAGAGCACAGTGGTCTATAGTGAGTGCCTGATGTCTCACCTTGTCCTAAGCCACAAGACGCCTGTTCTGGGTGTAGTTCACACAAGTGTTTAGAAAGAAATGAGAGCTTTCTCCTTTTTCTTCAGTTCTTTATATATTTTTAGGTATTTCCTCTTTGAAAAACATCTTCTTAAACTAACTCATTAAAAATGCATGGCACAGCCTTGTCTAATACACAACAAATAAACGTCTGAGAATATGAGACCTCTGTGTTCCTAGAAAGTAGAAATGCTGTGTTTATTTTTATGATATTCATCAGCTTTCCACTAGTTTCTCCACTCAGCCCTTCCTTCTTTCCCTCCTCTCTCCCAGCAATCCCTACTACATCAGCTGCCCTTAACACAGCCAGGGCAAACACACGCCAGGAATGCTCCAGAGACAGTTTTTTGCCTGGGCTGCTTATAGGGTTTGCTGTTCTTGGGTGGCTCGGGCACACCTTGAAAGGGCATGAAGGAAGAAGACATGCACAGCCCATAAATGTTATTCCCACAGCACAAGCAGGACTGAACAGAGGTAAGGAACACTGTTGGGGATGATACTGGAAATAACAGAAAACAAGTAACAGAAATCAAATGTTTCCTACTCTGCCACTGTGCAAACCCTGCACGAGCCACAGGGTGCAACCTGAAAGATCTTTGCAGTTTGCTCTAAATAGGATTTATGTAGATTTACTTCACTTCTATGAAGAAGATGGTGTTGGTAGGATCTCACTGTTATCCACTGTACCTTCCTGCTCTCCTGGGCCTCTCCTTGCTTATGCCTCAGTGCTCCTGGTAAAAATATCATTATTCAGAATTAAAGAGTGCATCTGGCCTGGATGCTTTTCTCACTTACATAGCTGAACTGAATTTCTCTTCTCCAAATAGCATCTTCACTTCACAGAACTTTACACAAGTGCTGAGCAAAGTAGATGCACCTGGAAAAATAAGCAGAAATAGTTACCAGCTTGGAGGGCCTCTGGATGGTTGGTTTGTTTTCTCACCTCCGTTTCCCGTTTGAGTGTGGGATTTTTGTGAGGTCCTGATGAGGTATTCAATCAATAACAAATCAGCATCACGTTAGCTATATTTTCCCCATGACAACTTACACCTCTGGTGCTGCTTGCATGAGGTATCCCAGAAGCACTTTTATTCTTGCATACACCTAAAAGAGCACCAAATGACAAGCTGGAGGACGGAACCTGGACAAACCTTGGCTTTGGTCTTCTCAGAGGCTGAACAACTAACATGACAGCAGGATGCAGTAGCATAGAGCTTGCAAAGCTGCAAGGAGTGAGGCTGACTCTTGACCTTGTATGCATGCAGGCAAGCATGGACAAATGTGTCTTATGTGTTTCTGGGCATGAAACATCTATGGTTGGAAAGTTTTGCCTGCAAGGTTAAGCACTGTGTGTTGCAGACACTTGTCTGCTCCAGAGGAGGTGTATCTACACACTGGGAGCTCGGGCCATTGCTTTCAATGTTAATTTGCAGGAATCCCTGTAGAATCAGGGAGAAGCATCCCATATTCCTGAAGCAAGACACAACTGACCAGATTGACACATACACAAAATTACAAAAAAATAAAGTTTTGCAGTACCTTCCAGAAGTTTTACTGTGGGCCAAACGGCAAATTGTTGACTCTCTCTTGCCTGTGTATTAGAAAGCAGCCTGAAACCCTCTTCCGTTTTGTCATGAGATTGCAGAGGAGAAAACTGAGAAGGCAGCAATTGGTCCCAAGGCATGTTCTAAATCTAGCCCTTGCGGGATAAAAAAAGCCTCTCTCAAAAGGGAAGAGGCTTAATAAATTGAGAGAGCCTCTCATCTCTCATCTCATTTCATTAGATGACTTTATTGAGCACATAAGTGCTCACTGGTGTAATTGAATTAATCTAAGCCATTCTTCTGCTCTTCAGAAACTGCACTGCTCCAAATGCAAAGCGCCTTCTGCGTTGCGCATAAGCAAGTGCAGCCTGTGCTGCTCTTTAAGAGCAGCAGACCTGAGAAGTGGTGAGCAGGCATTGCGGTGGGAGAGGAGTAGTCCTGCTCTTCACTATCAGCAAATCCAGTCTTTCTCATGCAACTGCTCCAATGGACATCAGGTAATTCAGTGCTGCTAAAAGAAAACAAAAAAGGTGTACAGTGTTTGCCTGTAATTTTAATGTCCTCAGCAACATCACTAATCTTGCTTTCAGATAGCCACTGTAACCTATAGAATGGCTCACACCTCAGAGTGTAGTAGGCCGTCCACAATATTGCCAATCCTTTTTTTTATTTTATTTTCCGGCTTTGTAGAATGGCTGACCTGAATATACCTGGAAGTTAAACTAACCTCAGCTCTTGGTAGCAACCTAGTTCCAGTGGGGACTGGCATATGGACGTCAGGGTGAAAGACAGGTTACTGTGACACTGCTAGTAGAGTACAGGAATGGCTCACCGTAGGGTTGCATTTTGGTTTTAATCGACATTAAACTTGTGAGAGGGGCAATTCAGTTTCACCTTTCAGGCAGAGAACAGGTGGTGGGGTTTTTGTTTGGCAAACTGCAAACGAGCCCCTTAAATCAGAACTTTAAAAGTGAATGCTACTACTAAGTAACAGCAACTATCAGGTAACATAATTGCTAAAAAATAAAAACATTGTTACTTAGATCTTTAGTACCTGGTGAGTATATATATTCAGTATCATATGAGTAAATGGAAACAAAGAGCAAAAGAAATAGTGTAAGATTGAGAGCTTAACTCTCTGGTGTGTCCCCCTAAGGAAGAATTTGTGGGCATAAATACACATCTTTCTTTCCTAAACTTTCGCAGCTGTAAATGCATTTTGTAGCTAAATGGGGAAATACAAATTGTGTCACTTTCAGAATAGCATTTGCCAATATAATGAATGTAGAACTTGTCAGAGATGCAAAGCATTCTGCTTACCTGGGATGGGATGGGATGGGATGGGATGGGATCCACCTTGGAAGAGCAAAGTTTAGAACCTCCAAGCCTATGCAGGACTTGCCTCAGAGATGGTGAAATTAAAAGACTGGATTTAGTAAACAAAGCTGTTTGAAGTGCAAGATTGTAATCCCAACTCACCTCTTCCTCCTACTCAAATCTATCTAGTCTTGGAAGCAACTAATCCCACCAGGTGTCTTTCTGTTTGACTGTAGGCATCTAGAGCTTTTATGAACAGCAGCCTAAGCAATAAGGTTCCCTTGAAATAGGACCTATAGATTTGTTCTAGTCTGACTCTTTTTGGAAGTGTACTAATTACACAGATGTCCTGAAAAGTTTTTCAAGAGGTTGTTTGTTGTTTTATTTGTGGTTTTGTTCTTTATTTGTTTGTTTGCTTGTTTTGTTGTGTGTGCTTTTTTTTTTTTTTTTTTTTTGTGTAGAATATTGTAAGTTCATTTATGTAAGGAAAATTCTCCTGCGTGGAACCAGGCTCAAACCCACTGAAAATTATAGAATCTCAGTAATATCAGAGCTTTGGGGTCAGGGCTTGAATATCACCAGTACACCTATATTCTGTAAGCACAGTCATGCAGGCACAAGTTCAGTATAAACTGTGTAGTAGAATTGAAGGAAAAAAATAATTATGTCAATTCATGCAATGAAAGACTGCAGTTCCTGCAAAAGGGTGAGCTTAGGAGCTAATAAGACTTCTGCTTTATATTACTTCCTGAATGCTAAATGATTAACCTTTAGTAGTCTCCTGAGGTAGCTCTGGTGGTCTGCGTAGCGTTACATTCGTAGCTTTTAAGTCTCCACAGGCTTACTGTGAGCTTTCTGCCCAGGCATAAAGTTTCTTTTTGCAAGTATTAGAGGCAAGAATTTTAACACTTTCTCTAATGCCTCTTTTCCTGAGGCAAACACTTGATTGTGGAGAGCGCACTTTCAGAATAAGGAGAGGGGAGTATGTATCGGGGGGTGGCAGCGTTAGGTTTTGGCAGGGGCTGCGGTGGTTAGCACACCTTTGAATCAAACACTTAGCAAAATGCTGAGAGCGATAGGTAGAGGCTTTGTGTTTCAGCTGTTCCCAAAGCAATCCTGGACCACAGCAGCCTTGGAAGGGAAGCAATACGCCTCCCAGCTGCAGAAACGGCAAGCGCTCCAGCTTTTCATGTTGCACAGTGTTTGTTTTGTTTTGTTACTTGAGAGACTCTTGCAAACAGCCTGGGCTGGATCCAGCTGTGGACCCGAGCGGCAGGCTGGTCACTCTCCGCCAGCCAGCCGAGCAAGTGCCTTCGGGTGCACAAGCCCAGCGGTGGCCGACTCCCCAGTGGGACTGAAAGATATTAAGAGAGGAGAAAACTTAAAAGTTCACATCTGACATGCTACCCTGTTCCCACGAACCGTTTGCCACGTTGTACAGTTCAGATGGGAGCGTCGCCTGAGAGGAACTGAAGAGTCAGCTGTCTGGATCCAACCCAACCGATGCATTTTGTTTTCTCCTTATGTCATTTCCAGAGTTAAGCTTCTGGTTAACGACAACTAACGCAGGCACAGGCCACCCTTGTTACTTAGGACTAAATCCACAAAGGACTAACTTCTAGCTATGGTGCACTGCTGCCATGTGGATTTGCCAGCCCTCTGTTAGGCAGCTAAGCCTACCCATCAATTACACAGCAAATTTAACTAGACCAACAAATGCGGCACACTGAGCAATACATCACTCAAGCGAGCTAGAAGGAAGTCCCAACAGTTGTGTCCTAAGGCTCCTTTGCCCTGAAAGCCAGACACTGGCATCTTATTGCAGACTGCAGAGATTACCTGACTGCTCAGGAGCCGCAGTTGCCCTCCTCTCCAGACTGAGGCACCCCGCCAGCCCAACAAAGGGAAGTTGCATTTAAAAACCAGGTCTGAAATCCTTTCTTGCAGGCAAGAGCTGTACCTACAATTCCAGAGCATTATGCTTGTTTACTCCTCCTTTGGTTCCAACGAATTTTAATTATTCCATTGTAAAGTGGACAAGCTCGCAAAAGGAGACCTGGGACACCTCTCACACACAACTCCCTGAGCCCACCAGCTGGACATTCATGGGATATAAAAGACAAAGTTTGGACAGTGACGATTCACACCCCATGCAATCACATTTTGAGGGCTGCTTCTAGTCCTGGATTATCAGGGCTTTTCATAGTTTTCATTTTTTTTTTTTTTTTAACCCCTTTCCTCCTGCTCTAGATATGTGTCCCACAGGGTGAGGAACTACAGGATTGGTAAGCTGAAGGGAAAGTGCCTTTGATACAAGCAAAGACATTAAATAGCTGGACACTGCTAGCAGACCAGTAAATAGAAGATCAGTTAGCTAAATTAAAAACAACCAAAAAGAGAGAGAGACCAAGGAAATTTATTTACTTTTTATCTATGAACAGTATGACATATAATTATAGACAAGTTTTGATACACAGGAAAACCCTTTTGTCAACCATTTTTTTTGCTAAATGAAACAGCACAATAATCTTTACACATTCATATTTTGTTTTTTTCTTTTTTTTTTTTTTTTTCTTTACAATACACAGCTTTCTTGGGTTGAAGCAAACTGCAGGACATATTGAGTACTGGTATATTACAGCTACTTACATCATTTAAGAACAGCAAATGGAGAAAAATAAGTTATTTAAATATTGATTTCATATACAGAAAGTGCAACTTTGTTAGTTGTTACATAACTTGCTTGACAGTTTTGATTCCCCAGAGGGTGTCAATTAAAGATAGAAGTATCTTGGACCAAAAGTATTATTTATTCTAAAAATAATACAGTACAACCGCACAGCTGTGACTTGGTGAATCGACCACTATTGCTGCTCTTAGAGATGATGACCTCTTTGAAAAATGCACTGTTGAATGCTTCTGATCACGCTCCCAGCCTGCATTCAAACCCAGGCTCATAAGAGAGCACGGGGAGCTATGGATGTCATTGCCACCTGCGTAGTGACAGAGGGTTATCGATCGACGCCTACGGTTATGATGGCATTCGGTAAGATTTTGGGCTTGCTGCTTCTCTTGTTAAATAGCTGTTTGAGTTACAACGGCACAATGGATAGATACTTAACATCGTTAGCCTGAGCAGAGCAGATTAGGATTCCAGCAGCAGGTTTCTTTCATGCTTCCCAAGAGCTAATGAGCAAATTTTTGCTTAGAGCGCTGAATGGTTGCAAGAAAAGGTTATGGCTCTCATACTGCACTGCCTCACCTGCTCGGGGAATGCCACAGGTCACTGAAACCGCAGCAGGGAAGCTCACACACTGAGAAGCTTAAGGCTTTTTCAGATTAAAATACAAACTAAAATTGTAATTCAAGTAAGACCATGGAGCACAGTCTTAAAAATAAAAACAAAGCAACTAGTAAAACTCACAAATCTCAGACTGCTTACTCTAGTCCTGATGGCTGTGATTTGGTTTCCCTGGGCTACGTACTCATTTGAAAATTATGGGTTTACAAAGAGTGTTTGGCATACAGGTTCAGCCCATTCCCATAATTCTTACGTAATTAAGAGAGGGGAAAGTAATTAATAGAGGATAGCTTGATTATGTCACTTGCCTTCCCTGAAACACAAGGAAATTTGTTTCTTTTTTATTGCTTGGACTATTCCCTTGCTCCAGTATAGCTGCTGTCTACTTATTTCTACTCATTCTGTCCCCTGCCAGCAATCCCAGGAAGTCTCGATACTCTTTCCATCTCCTGCTTACTGATAGTCACCATGTACGCCTCAGAGAGGAACAATGGACAAATCGTCGTTCTTAAAAAGACAATTTTTTTTACAATTTTTTTCTATTGTTAGATTTTCACCAGCTGTGCAAAACACCTATGCTGTCTGTTTCCTGATGCTATCACATTAGAACATGCAGATTATCCACACACCAAGGAGAACACTGCAGAAACAGGTCCGGAGGAGCTTTGCTTGAGAACAATTTCAAGTTACAACCAGTGAATTAGGTGCCTTTACATGATGGTGTGCAGTAGACAAGTGGTGAAATATGAAATGAGGAAAGTAAACCTAAAGCATACCAATTCTATCAGGAGCCAAATTAATTATCATCTGTTGTAAAATCATCAGACTTAAAACATGACCATGAAAGGACCATACAGAATAAGGAATCATGGAGTAACCACAATTTTTCATTCATCAATCTGAGAGTATTTTATAAGGAAGAGTGTCATTAGCTCAGTATGAGGCTGGGATAACTGAGGCACTAAATAGTGAAGTGCCTTGTCTGGTTTTATATGGTAAGCTGATGTCTGGTTTTATATGGTAAGCTGATGTCAGAACTGAAACTGGAAACAGCTACACATCCTGGCCTGAGCCCAGGTTTCTACACTGTCTCCCTTTACCTGCCAGAGTGTCTTGCTCTGTCTTTGCAGAGCGCTTGTGGAGCTGGAGGAGACACCATATATAGATCTCAAAGAAAAAGCTAGTTATCTGCTATTCACAATAATCTGTATTTGGTATATAAAATGTGTACCCATATAGAAAAATAAAATCTGTCATTGGAATGGAACATTTTACATGGGTTTAGGCAGAAAAATATCATTACATCATGGAAAAATGGTGCACCATATATGCCAGAACAATGCTCTCTTCCAGTGAGAGGTAGCATTAACACAGTCATGAGGGACGTCAACTGTTGTAAAATCACAGTGCAATTTGTAAGACTATATAGGATTTTTTTTTTTTTTGTCCCTGCAATGGAATTACTGGATCTGCTGATTTCTATGGGACACAATTTGCTTTTCTTTTGTGATGCATTTAATCTCCCACAAGTGAATTTTCAATTGCAGAAACCCCCTGTTTGGAATCGATATGGTCAGGGTACCAAGTCAGAGCTGCAGCATAATGATTGACAAAATAACACAGTACACAGAATATGATTAAAATGAAAAGCAGTTACATATATACAAGGCAGTATATCTTGGAACAGTTTAGTAACAGCAGTAAATGCAGACTGTAGTGAACAAGAAGTTAGCCTGACAACCGAAACCTAGCATAACCTTGCATTTGTAAAAGCATCTCTACAACACAGAAGGTGTTATGATGAGGCATTTTATAGTAGCTACTTCAGCTGGAAACCACCCCAAGTGCAGCTTAAGGGTGACAGGTTGAAACAAGGCTTGGGAAAACATGAATACAGGTAAGTGAACACTAGGTAACTGCTTAAAAGCTTGTTTTAAGGCAAATAAAAAGCTGATTGCTAGAAAGCCGTTATAAAAATGACCTCAGCTCTGTACAAATACAAATAAGCTTTCTGACTCTCCATGGGTTAGTTGCATTAGAGTGACAGAGGTGGACCATACTGAAAACTAATTCCAGTCCATTAACTTTGGCCTAGCTAAAGGCTTTGTGGCGTGTTGGGATCTACACCGAGCAACAGCAAAGATGACTGGGGAGGGTTGCGTTTTGCTCTAGACTGCTAAAATTAACGAAAGAAATTTGCCAAACAGCTTCTACTGGAATTTGCACCTTGGCTTGTATAGGACCGACTCCAGGTACCTGGAACCCAGATGTACAGAAGACCCCAAAGTAAGGAGCTCTCCATAGAAACAGGGCCTATTACTAGTATTACTTTCACAAACTCGAGGGAAATGTGCAAGGGTCCCTTAATTCTGCAAAGCTGTCTTTTTCTCAGGCCAACCCTGTGCACTTTATGAAATAAAAATACTTTACAGGGGAGTGAGGGGGGAGGGAAGTACCACATCTGTGTTACCTGGTGGTTGCTTCTCTTCTCCTTCAGTTGCCAAAGACAGCAATAGAAACATTTCATATCCTTTGAAGATATCTGCCTGTCCTTGGGAGCCACTTCCTTGATCCCTTTAGCTATGTGAAGTAATTAGAGCAATATTGGTGCAGGAAGAAGCAGTGAATTCTGAATCAGGCAATGCCACACTATGAAGCATGTCAAATTGCCTCTGGATCAAGAGATTTGAAGAGTCTTGCTGCTGCCAGGAGCTTGCTTATGTGCCTTTCCTCTGTGATGCCAGCTTCTTGAAGGCAAGTTTGTGACAGAGAAGGCACTTTGCTCAGTGTGTTGAATCCTGCTTCTGTGAGCAGGCTGGAATACATAGGTAGACCAATGGAAATCAGCCAGTCAGATACAGAGGTGATAAGTCCTGGGGATACAGGTTTTCGGCAAATTTCAGTGAGCCCTCCACTTGGAATCTGGACAGTAAAGAAAAAATAAAGAAAAGAACCCATTATGTTAAACATAACTCTTGTTTTAGAGCAAGTTTTTTTTTTTTTTTTTTGCTTTTTGTTTGGTGCTTTTTTTTCTTCCAATTTGGTAGAATTTCATAGCAGATGTTTCAACTTCTCTCATGTAACATTTATCCATAGGAGAGTGGTGTGGGTTGAAAAGTAAAGATCACTTTGTACAGGATCAACAGCAAAAATGTTGGCAATGCATATGTAGTGGGCAGTATCCAGCTGCATGAGCAACCGTCATGTGCCATTCTGAATTAGTCTGAAATCAGGAAAAAGTACTCCAGTGACAAGACATTACAGGGTGACTCATTTAATTCCTCAGTAAGGCAAGAGAATACAATTTTGCTTATCACCTCCTCTGACAGACCAAGTTCTCATTAAAAGCCATGAAAGATTTTGACTGTTTCCCCCTCCTGCTTCTGCTAAGCAGAAGTGGACAATAGTATAGATTAAGAAATAAAAATGGAGCATAAACCCCTTCAAATTTCAGTACAGAAGTTTAATACATGCCACTCTTAGTGAGCAAGTCTCTGTTACCACTGCTCGCAATCTTAGACTTTCAAGACTGTTATTTATGCAAGAGAGAGGGCTATCTGCTCCCCTTTCAACTACTAACTGTCCTTCTTTGGAACGGGGGGAGATACCTCCTTCCCTTGTAGTACCCCTGTCTACATTGTACCTGCTGGGTGAACACAAGGAGCACTTCTGTACCAGGACTTTGCAGGTATCTTCTTTTACCAGTAGTCAGTCCTTTTAAAAATTCTGCTCATAAAAAAGAAATTTGGTTTATGGCAATACTCACTGCCATGCGATGCTGCTTCCTCAGCTGCTTTACCCGGATTTGGTCCATGTTTGTGGCAACATCCTTTTCAGGCTGGTCTAAGTCTTCAGAGTACCTCTGTACCAAAGCCTCAGGAATGCCACAGCGACCGTGCTGAATATTCCCAGCCAGATACAAAGGAGAGAGGATAGATTAAAGAAGTGTATTGATACAGGCCAACCAATATAAACACAACGACAAGTGCAGGATGGCAGCAAGCAGTTTTCCTCAAGATTCCATGAAAACCAAAAATGCAATCCCTAAAGGAAGGACCAGTTCTCAGGACTCCTTCCTTCCCAAAAAGATATCCTAGCAATTCAGATTTTCTTGGAAGTGTAAAATCTAATCATGACTTCCTTTTTCAACTCTACTTCCTCATACTAGCAGAAAAAGAGACATTTTCACACCCAGTGCCACTGAGGTAGTAGCAGCCTGACAAAATGAAGGTTCAGAATAAGTTTGGAATTTTCCAGTCCTCCCACAACACAAGAGTTACTTTAGGCATAAGGCCTGATAGCAAAGACAAATATAGTCTTAGAATGTGTAACATCCCAATGATTTATGGTTTACCTAGGCTCTGGTTACTTACAGAGATACAACAGATATAATAAATGAAAAACTATCCCTTGGAATGTTAGTAGATTAAAAATGCTGAAGCAGTGTCCTCCACTTACCTTGTCAGAGTATGGTTCTTCAGTAAGATCAATGTCTTCAGACTGCAACTTGTTTTCTATTACCATTTCCAGATCCATTCCCCTGCTACAAGAGACTTTCCTGACTGAAGCAGGACCTAGCTTTATCACGTGCTGCTGAACACTAGCAGTCTCTGGGAGCTCCGATAGCCAGGGTGGCAGTGGGCTAGGAGGAGAACTGGGCTCCTGTTCAGAAGATGCCCTATGGACAGGTACTCCGTGACAATCCAAGGGAGTTGACAAGCTGGTCTTTTTTACTGGCAAACATGGTGCTTCTAGACTTGAGTGGTTCCCAGTTGCGGTTGTGGAAGGATGATATAATCCATTAGAAAGGCGTTCTCGGCATTTTTTGGCAGGGACAGGTGGTGGCTGAGAAGGATTTTTTGGTTGCATTCTTGCTTCATTTGTGCCTTTATGTTCAGCTTCTAAACCTCCCTTGAGGACTGGAGCATAATCAGCCCGTGCAAGGTCATGAAAGCCTTTACTTTGTATTTCCAGAGGCGTCCTCGTTGCAAGATGCATCACTAAGGCAGGCTGAGCATCACAGTTTTTCAGGGGGAACAGAGCAGGCTTTCCACCTGCAGTCTCCTTTACAGAGCAGTCCAATTCCTTAGCTCTTCCCTTCTGAGAACTAGCAGCTCCTTTATCCTGCTTAGCAATCAGGTCATCTACCATACAGCTGCCTCCGTGAGACTGAGGTTGCAGGGCAGTTGCCTTTTTTGCTACATCCAGTGAATCCTGAGGAAAAGAACCTACTTCCTTGCTAGCGTCCTGTAGATTAGCATTGGATTCTCCCTGGAGATCATCCAGCGAGTGAGACCTTGGCCAACTATCTACACCCTGGGGGCCATCCAGAGTTTCGTAGCTCCGACAGACGGCAACCGGTAAACTTCTACGGTTCTTCTTCAGACCCATAACAGCTGGAGGTTTGACAGAGCTCTTCAGAGCATGATGTGCACAACCCAACCGGCTTTCTTTTTCCCCTTGCTGAGGACTTTCTATTGACTTGGTCAGTGGAAGCGTAGGATAATTTGATAGCTGGTTTCTGCTGAAGTCCTTAAAGCTATGCTCACTTGCTGATTTTGAAGGCAGAAGACAAGTCCTTCGAGTTTTACCTAGAAGCCAGTAAATCACAATCCACTGTTAACAATGAAGAAAAAAATTCTGCAGTGAAAATAATGGATCACTTCTAAATGCCTTTGAAACAAAATTGTTTACTCTCTTTCTGTTACCTCCAAATGTACAAGAATTCAGTGCCATTTTATGCATATGACGTTGTGAGCTTCAGCTTTATTAATGAAGAACTGGCAAATGTGGCCACATTAAAAAAAACCAACAAACCACCACTTAAAAATATTACTTAACAATATCCTACAGTGTATTATATGGACTGGTTTGACTCCACACAGAAATAACTCAAAAAAACTAGCATTTTTTCCTAGGTTTCTAATTTCTTTAGGATATTGATAATTAATATTATATCATATTCCAATAAGTTTACTAGATTGTTCAGGAAAGATTTTGTTTTTTCTTTAAAAAAATAAAATAAAAAAACCCCCACAAAAATCAGTATAAAGCAAGGTGTTTTGTTTTGGGGTTTTTGTTAAAGTTTTTCAAAATAAAACAAGCTTAAAACAAGTTTGTTTGGTTTTTTTAAAAAAAAAAAAAAGGTTTTTAATAAATTAATTTCTATTACAAACTGCCAACAGTCTCGTTTCTTCTTTTAAATGAGGAGCAAACTATTTCCAATGACAAACTAGAGAGAAAAAAGATGTTGAAAAGACTGGTTTTGCACCAGTCCCTTTGTAAAGTTACTTTTAAGGACAGCAGTTTTATGGAAAAAGGTCTTGAGATGGAGAAGTGTTTCATAAGGAGGTTTCAGCTGACTGATCTTAGTGTTATTCTCATGTCATAGTATTTTATTGAAGTGGAAGGTCTTAGAGATGTGGTGTTTTATTATAACCACTTGAGACGAGATGACATGAATCAATATGAACCATATGTTCTTTGTAAGCTTTATTTTATATTTTTATGAGGTATGCACCACTGATTTTAAATAGCGAAGTCCATCAAATCTGCTTGATAGAAAAATTCTGATCAAAGGGTCTGAGCTCATTAGAGTATTCATTAGTATGAAACACAAGGTCATTTCTCAGATATTGCATAGATTAATTTTTTATTTTCTTTTTAACAAGACAGAAGTAAAATTTTCTCAAAGCAGACGTCCTCTCAGAATGACAGGACATCCTAAACAGTTACTGTTTTCAAGGTGGCAGGGATACTTTCCCCCATGTGCAATAAGCTTTCTAAGATCAAGATAGATAGATAAAGCTCAACATTTCTTTTTCCAATAGGGAAAAAATAACCCAGACACAAAAACCCCAAACCAACAAATTTGGCTAAATGGTATCAAAACTCTGTAACAAAGGCTATCACTAGCTGCCAATTAGAGGACCAGTTACTTTCAGAGATCCAGAAGTTTTTGAACTTCAATGGAACTAAATTTAGTGTACTTTTAACCAATAGATGCTTACTTCTATACAGCTTGCCTTCAAAGCTTTATCCTGAAACAAGCTCCATGCTTAGCTTTTGAATAATATACACTGCTTGCTTTGAATATGAATGAATGAACCCATTTAACCTGAAAGAGAAATAGCTTGCTTTCTCTCTTTCTCTTTCCTCTTTCTGTGCTCAAGGAGTTTAAAAAACAAAGTATCCAGAAAACTAGAAAAGAAAATGGAGGTTACGTTTAGAGTGAAATGAGAACATTCCCCTCAAAAAAAAGTTGTTTGCATTTACTGGTATGCCAGGAAGGTTATTCTGTTTAAAATCAAGGTGTGCCTACAAGGATGAATGGAAGCATACAGGAACTCCTTTCTCAGGAGCTGTACAGCTCACAGTTCAGCTCAAGCTAAAAATTACTACTTCCTGAGAATGCTAATAAAGACACATTGCATGTTATGTTGGATGCCTCGTTACTACCTTGAGTTCAGGTAGCTTAGAGAAGTGGCAGAAAGACTTCTCTGCCTGCACCTTTCCATGGATCTAGGCCACCTCCTTCTGAAAATAACTTACAACCACATTAAAAAGACGTGTAGGAAATGTTACATTCATTTTTTAGTGCCTTCAGACACTGATGTCAATATGTAATGAATATGGAAAAGAGTGTTCTCTTTTCATTATTCATGTTTGTGAGCATATATCTGACTTGTGCAGTAATTCACCATATTGTCTGGGGCTTGCTGTCACAGCTCACATAACAAAATCCATGTATCTGTCTTTTCAATCTGAAATACTGAGCAGGGGTATATACTGGTTTTAGGAAAGCACACTCAGGAATCCCAACACTGAAAGAAAAGTTGTGAGAAATGCTACTATTGTGCAATATAAGCTCTTACTGAGGCTGTAAGGGTATCTAGTAAACAACATATAATTTCTCTAGAAATGGAATATGTCTATGTAAAGCCAGTAGCCTGGGAATGGAAAAAAAACCCAGGGAATAGGGAAAGGAAGAAGCAAAACCCAAGCAAAATGAGAAGAGAAAAAATTTTGGAAAGTAAAACCAAAACTTTGGTTCATTCGATCCCTGTTTTACATGAAAATAAAAATGTGGAGAGAATGGGAGGAAGCTGGTAACATTTTGTCTATAAAATATATAACCAGACATGCAATCTTCAAGCTCTCTGCTTCAAAATGGTTCAAAAAAATGTGCTGGGTTCAATGCCAATGTTTTGTGCAAAGGACAGGATTTCAGAATGTCATTTCTCTTAAGTAGATTTAAGTCAAGCAGTATCAGGAGGGCAGCTGTGATTTCTCTTTTTCTAGCTATTCCTTCCCTCCTCCTAACTGCCAGGTCTACCTTCATTATGCTTCTGAGGCATTAAGAAAGGAAGGTAGTATTTCCTGAAAACAGACTTTAAAATATCCTTTCCTAAAGTGGATGGCTATATAAACAATGTCTACAACTCTAACATTCCCTAACTTATTAAAAAAATCCAAACAACATACAAGGTTATAGTGTATGGCTAGTAAGGTTTAAAACACATTTTTAATGCTATCATTTAGAATAGTAATTAATTCTTGTGATTCCCTGGTACAGTTAAGCAGTCCAATGCTTTCTTAGTACTGTCAACTACAGTAGCATTTCCAAGCTTGTGCAGAAGGATTTAAGTGTATGGGTGAAAACTAAGATAGCAAAGGTGGTCATTGTGCAAAACAGGAGGTTTACGTTGTTTTCAGGTTCAGTTCAAGCTACAGACATCTTTCAACTCTATTGTTTAATGTTACAGTGCAGATTTTGTTAGAAAAAAGCACCTTCCACCTCTCATGACACTTCTTGTTTCTAGAATACAGAGAAAGAGCTTTCCAATTTTTCATCTGCCTCAGAAAAAGGAGAACATCTTGGGGAATATTTCCAGAAGTACCAGAGCTACATCAAAAAAATGTCAGTGTTTCTCTTACTACTTTCTTCTGTGTGGAAGATTGTCCTCAGAAATTTAAGTATTCAAAATCTGGCACAGAATGCATTCAGCGGCCTGTCCAGATCCCAGATTTTATTAACTTCATTTTGGCTTTGATTTCTGTGGCTACATTTAGCATGCATTTCAAACAGCTCTGTTGACACAACAAAGATGATGGCCCAGTAGACAATCCTAGCCTAATTGCTTTTTTAGCTGATTACAGACTCATAGAAATGTACATTACATTAGGCAATGTGGCCACCTGTTCTGTTGATTTCTTTTCTAATTAGCACTGAATGCTTAAGTGCTTAGGATGGTTTGGCACTATGGAAATCTGGGCTTCAGTTTCTGACCAAATCGGAGAACACCCTTATCTCACCCGATGAAGCCATGGTTTGTCTGCTTCTTCAGCTTTGAGCTTTGCATGTATAATTCTGAACTCTTCACATTCCCACTCTCCTTAAAAGAGCTATATACACCACAAAACCAAAAGGTTCAAAGAAGCCAGGCATGACTAGGGATGTGAACGACCTATAAGGAATAATGAACAGGCATTCTCAGTCTAGAAGAGAGATGCCTCAGGAAATAGTATGACAGTGGTCTACACACAGACACTATTAGGTATGGAGGTTCTAAGGAAGGCCAGGGATGTTCATAAAGAGAAACAGCTCCAGAGAAATGGACGAATGCCAGGAAACAGTACCCAGTTTTTTAAGTCCTTAAATGATTCAATCCCCAAGAGTACCCTGGGAAGCATCAAATATGCTTGATCTGTTCTTATACTGTCGTCTAACTATCTGCTTTTGGCCAGTCCTCTGAGAACTAGATTTCCGATACGGTTTCCAAATGAGTCTCAGACAGATGATGCTTGCACACAAAACAAACCCAATAACTGCACCATTGTCAGAAGTGTGTAGGAGAGCTCACTTGCTCTGTCTTGTTGCAAACCAAGGACTGGACGGTATGGACTAATGGTCTCATTGTGAATGGGTGCTTTCTGCTCTTACATTTCTTCCTAACACTAAATAACTCACAAACCGTATGTTCCTTGCTCTCTGTAAACTGGAATAAAATCACAGTGCTGCTTTAAGTACACTATGAGAATACCCAAATATTTCTGCAGTGGGACTTTGAGAAGTACCTATAGAAGACACACCTGTACCACTGCGATATTGTATAGCAAACCATTCTCTACCAAAATATAAGAGCAGCTCTGAAACCCTGATGCCAAAAGGTCCAATATCAGCCCCAAAACAGACACTATGCTAGTCACTAAAATACAATGTATAACCCATTCCCCAGAAAATTTGAAGACCAGTTTCTTCTCAGAATACAATTCCTCTTCATGAAGTGCAGTTTATCATTGCTCATCTGCACGTTATGATGTTTATACTAGAAAAACGATTATCTTTAACAGATGAGAATCCAACATATTTTGAAAACAATATTCATATAAACAACTGTGGCCCATGAACTTTGCAAAGAACGTGGAGCACATTGCAGTTTAACCAGCCTTGACGAAATCTCTGAATGAATCTCATGCCAAATGCTCTTTTCATAATAGTTTTCAAAACAAGCACTAAATGCATTTTTGAGCAAAAAATGATGCTGAAATGCAGCAAGCCATACGGGAAAAGTAATATAAAAATCATCAGTGGTATTTCACATTCTGCAAAACTCAGATAAAATATTAGTTTAAATGTAATAGTAAGTATCTAAGCAGACAGTCAATGATAATTGCTTTCGAAGGATTTTATTATATTGTTAAAATAAGGAAAATGTACAGGCAGCAATTTAACTTCAGTGCTACAGCTATTATTATGATGGTACTTAGAGATAAAAAGGAAATAAAATTGTCACATATGCCATATATTTAGCTATGATTATATTCCAGCATGCCTACTGTATGGGGATTCATATTCAAGAAAAAAATTCTCTCTGCTTTCAGGAATTTAATGTATTGTCCATTTCAGGCATTCAGCTTCAAACCAAATTGCCATTTTCTTCAATAAATGGTTATTTCTGAGTGGCAGACTGACAGATGATGCACATACTAAGAGAAAGATCTTTAGCTCATACTTTGATTTGGAAAAACTGCCACTACAAGAAGCATACATATCTCTATTTATTCTGTTCTTGGTTTCGTGTTTAGGCTGAACGTTACTAATGAAATCAGGCAGTCCAAGGCCAAGCCATAGCTCAAACGCTTGGAATGATAATGCCAAATTCAAACCATTTTAATCTATTTTAATATTTCATCCCTAATGACAAGTTTACACCATCCTTCAAGTAAAGCATCCTCGGTCAGCATGACAATCTGATTTCTTAGGAACAGAGAGCGCGATCTCTATTATCATTTCAATAATTTTTCAGCGCATCACCTTTCACTGATGAAAAATAAAGTAATAGGAATTATATGCATTTATTTTAATAGTTTCTTTCCTTGACAACTTCTCAGTTAATTTAACTTGTTAGTGTTCATACACTAAGAATTCCTAAATCTCTGCATCTGGCTTCTGATCAGAGGAGACTGAAACATGCAACTTAAGCAAGCACAAAAATAAGGCCTCAAACAGAGAACATTTTTTTCTAAAAAGATTTTGTATGGATTTAGAAGAAACCCTCCTAATCTCAGTGGAGTTCAGTGACTTCCATTGCCAGTGGTCCCTTAGACACAGGCTGTTGGAGTGTAAATAGTGCAAGCCTCATGAGGCACGGCTGCATGAGCGTATGATATGGAGTGGAGAAGGCAGGGAATGGCAGTAAGAGTGCTTATTCCCTTAGGATCACAAAAGAAAGATGATCTGTGAAATGCGATCTGTTTCCTCTCAATGCAAATAAAGAAATAAATTAGAAACGGTAGCAATGCAAACCAATGGCTTAAAGCAAGAGGAAAAGTTGTGGAGTCAGGGCAAAGGAGAAAGAGAAGTAGGAATTAGCTTGTGTTAGCTAGAAACAGGAGCAGAAAGTATATGAAGTAATTTACTGAAAAAAAGGCTGCAAGGATTACAAGGCTCATTGCCATCACCATTACCATTCTCCAGGTTTTCACTGCTTTCATAACAGCCAGAATCCCGAGGAGAGCATCCAGTTAGGCCTTGGCCTTCAATGAGAAGTTTCTCCTGAGATCCCGACTGGTCGCTGTTACCTAGAGGATACAAGAATAGAGTGAAAAACAGGCAAAGAGAAAATCTGGATGAACTTCTCAACCTTCCATTTTCAACACCATTATCCTGTGTGTCCAAAGAAGGGCAACAAAGCTGGTGAACAGTCTAGTCTTACGAGCAGCAACTGAGGCAAATGGAGCAGTTTAGCTCTTTATCATATTTGCCTAACAGGATGCTGTAGTGAGGTGGGTGTCGGTCTCTTCTCACAAATAACAAGCAATAGGACAAGAGGAAATGGCCTCATGGTGCTCCAAGGGAGGTTTTGATTGGATATTAGGAAAAATTTCTCTTCCAAAAAGGTTGTCAAGTATTGAAACAGGCTGCTCAGGGAAGTGGTCAAGTCACCATCCCTGGAGGTATTTAAAAGACACGTATACGGGGTGCTTAGGGACGTGGTTTAGTGGTGGCCTTGGCAGTGTTAGGTTAACAGTTGGACTTGATGAACTGAAAGGTCTTTTCCAAAATAAATGATTCTGTGATCTTCCCTGTTGTATTAATTGTATCATATCACTGTTTTAGAAGAGTGAGCATTAGGAAGAGCCACCACAAATGTTGGAAACACTCATCCCATTTGATAAAGGATTAAGCAACAGCCTCAGTATGAGTGTGAGGGATCAGTGTGATACATAACCAAAGCAGCAGGGACCACATGTGAGCCTCAGCTACCTTGGACTGAGTCCTGCAAGTTACAAACATGGAAATCTATTTAAAATGATGATGTCAAAGTTCTTTTTAAGACTTAAAAAAAATCAACATCCAAAACAAAAGCAAAAAGCACTAAAAAGAAACAAATCAAGTAAACAAGAATAAAATCCTAACTCTGACCTACTTTCCAGAAGGCACCAAGAGGAAGGATCATGAGTGGGTCTGGCAAGGTTAGATACTGTCCCCTAACAAAGGGGGAAGGGACAAGGGAGAGACTAGTGGTAAAAATTACTTACTTCCTTGGTCTGTGCAAAAAACCAACACTCAGCTGAGGTCCATTCAGGTTGCATAGGCTGGATTCCAGGAATTTACCCAGAATGTTTGGTCAGAAATCAGATTTTGTAAAGAAACTAAATCTGGAGCTACATACGTGGAAAACCAATGTCATGATGCATTATGCTGTTTTTCCTTCCCTGCAATAAAATGTCAGAAATGGCTATTCTGACTCTTATTCTCAGCACATGAAAGGTAGTTACGGAGTGGAACTAAGTGCTTTTGCCCCTCCTAGGTTCCATCTGTCTGCTCCCCACTTTTCCTTCTCCTCATCACCCCAACTTGGAGCTGGAATGGGTACTTTCCAATCACCACGTCACATACTTCTTCAAGCTTTCAAACCAAAACTGAAGGGCCCTAAAAAGCATTACTTTAGGGAAGTTCTAAATAAGTCTGCAGATAATAAAGAGAAGCTCATATTAGGTGATGAAAAGCTACTCTGATATAAATGAAAAGAATCTAATTCTGCAGCTGCTGTTCTGTTGGGGGTAGAGGAGGACAGAGGAAGTGTGGATGCCTCTTTGGGAAATGAACAAGCCACACCTCACTGAAAGCTCAGGCTACACAGCACTGTCTAGTGATACTAACCCACACATCTCTCTAACAGAATTAAGCATTGCCTATTTAATAAGCAGCTGTTTAAATTGCTGCTATGGTAGTTTAAGCTGAAACATAGAATTTTGCACAGAAGCAGCTGTGAAAGCCCTCACACAAACCATTCCACTGATTCTGCTCAGTGGGATACTACTGCTGACACTTAAGAGATGAAGGGGGAATTCAGTAGTGTCCTAGGATGCTGCAACTAGGTATTGAGGCCATTTAAGTTCCTGTCTTAAGCTTGATCCTCAAATGATTCTACTCTACCATGACTACTGTGTGGCTGCTACAGCCCTGGTTCCTCCTGTGTGGTAAAGATGCCATTGAGTTTGACCAGCATGCCTTACTCTGCTTTCCCTGATCTTTGCAACCACTTGCCTGAGAGCATTGGTACAACATGCAGAATTTTACTGCTGCACCTTAGATAGCTGGATCACTGTCTTTCACTTTTTGCACTTGACTGATGTATTTTCTTTCTTTGAAAATTGCTGTGTTGTCATGTGTACAACCCGAAGCTACCTTTAAAATCCTGCAATTCACAGTCCAAGAATTGTATGCATGTTCAGGTAAAATAAGAGAAAGTTCAATTCACTTTACCATTCTCCACAGACCTTTGGGCTTTGAACTTTTTGTTGCCCTTGATAACCTCAATCTCCTCCCTCTAGTCTAGAAGTTACTTCTTATTTTGAGTAGGTTATCTCAGGATTTATTCCTGAATGTCAGTATTCTAAAGGGTATGTGTTGTACAACTGACATCACTTGGGTAAAAGGGCTTAGATGAACCAAAGAATTCTGGCAGAAAAAATGCAAGTCTTAGGTCACTCCTCAAAAATCTACATGTTGTTACACAGGATTACCCTGGAAATAACTAGATTAGGAAAAGAAAAGATCAAAATCCTGGAACCAGCTTTCTGCTTTAATAGGTTCACAAAGTTCTTGGCAGAGCTGTAGTAAAACTGAAAACTTCAAACATCCCACATACTATCATACTCCTGTAGAAGTTCCACTGCTGTGAGGAGAACAGCTCTGTGCTCAGGATCGCGGATGTTCAGTTCATCCAAATCTTCTTCTTCTAAAAGCTTAAAGGTATCCAGATCTTCATAACCATTGAAGAGAAAAGTGGGCATGTGCTCCTGCATTAAAAAAAAAAATTAAAAAATAGAAGAGCAGCTGTAAGACCACATATTCAATCAACTTACCCTGTCAATAAAGATACTAGAAGACATTATCACAACCAGCAAAAAAATCAGTACCTTAGAGAATGCAAGCCACTGTACACCAGCAAAATTATAGGATTATACCTTGTATAAACATTGCTCAGAGTTCAGAGAGGTAGCTGTCAGAACTAGAAAGCTGCACTTGTTTTTGTATTTGGAAGCACAGTATTAAATGGCCTGGGTATCACGCTACCTGGATGCACAATACAGCACAACGTTATATGAAGGGAGAAACAAAAAGGGTGAACAACAGCCTCACCAGTTTATCCCTAGCTCTTCTGAACAGAAACTCTATAAAATTCCAAACTTTCTCTTTAAAGACAGGGTAACTATTTCTATTTTACACTTTTTGCTTGCTTTTGAAGTGTGTCATCTAGTAGCTATACTACGCAATGATTTACTGTCTCTAAGTGCATACAACTTGCAGCTTGCAGCACTTCATCAAGCCTGACAGGCAGTTCTGCCTGGACTCAGCTAATTTCACTCTGCCGCTAAGACCCGATTCTGCTAAGTGGTGTCATGATCCTTAGGATTATGAATCTGCTGTGCAGCTTTCAGGACTAACAGCTCCAAAGGTGTGGCCTCCTTCCCACAAGCAAAACTGAAGGGTAAACAGGAAGAGAAAATTTGGACCTTTAAGTTGATGCGATCCAAGAGATCCTCAACGGACTTGGGCTGGGGTGGCCTGCTTTTCCGGCGTCTCCTGGTGGGCCGCTTGGGCTTCTCTTCCTCTTCATTTAACACATCCACATAGATAAATTTGAAGGTGCCGACTTTGTTGTTCAACAGGCCCATCCAAGTGCCCATGGGCGGTTTGCTGATTATATCAATGATGTCACCTTTCTGCAGACCAAAGGAGCAAGAAAGCTATTTAGGCATGCTTTCTGATGGGAGATTTGAGCGAACACACCCACCTTCTCTTAGATTTTCACATACACAGAATGAACACTCTTCAGTTTTCAAAAAGTTAACCACAGCTCTTGCAAACATGTCTGATTATACTTGTTTTACAAATGGAAGAAAAGAGAATTAAATGACATGCCCAAGACCACAAAGCAAGTCAACAGAAGAACCTGGAACGGACCCCAACTGTCCAGATTCACAAACTTGCTTACATCCCAGCAGTGCGTCACTGCTGTTGTGTACAAATGTGTCTCAAGTTGTGCAACTATCTGAAACTGGTGTGAATAAGAACATGCTCAGTGCATATGGGTATAATCATATATCAGATCTCCTGAAGAAAGGAGGCATATGCAGAAGGAACCATGCAACACTGTTGCTTTTCCTTACGTGCTCCTGACCATAACAGAGAAATGGATGCACAACTGGTTTTGTATCCTTAAAGAGACGACCTGACACACAGCTGCTTAAGAATTAGCTGCCCGCAGGATTTTAAATAATTAACATAAGAAGGCAGAGAGTTTGAATTGAATACAGCACGATTAAAAATAGTAAGCTAATATCCAGAAAAATAAGAGGAGGGTGACAACTCACTATCAGCAAAGTAATTCAATATTAACTCAAAACAAGTTTTATTAACTGAAATGCCTTTAAGAGACACTATGTGCAGGTGCATCCACATTTATTCCAAGAATTTTGAAATTTTTTTTAATTGATGGATTAATTCATTGTGGCAAGCAAAGTATTTTTCCAATCTTTCAAACAAAATCCTTGCAAAATGGCAATGAATTTGTGACACAATTTTTTTCCAGAAACTAAAGACGCAAATGTCTTTCCCTGGACGTGGAGAAATACTAATACTTACTTATGTTCTATAACATTTTGATACAACTCAAGCAAATCTTAAATGTATCAGAATAAGACAGGTTCAAGGGTTTTGAAAAACAAGTGTAAACTCATCAAAGGTTAAGAATTACATAGCTCTTGCAAAAAGCTCTGAAGAATTTTACCAGAATAAATATTTCACCCCTTAAAAACAGATACAGCCAGTACCTTGAGCTTCAGAGAGTCTGTATCATAAGGACTTGGAGTAAAATCAGTATGAACTCTGGCTCGTCCACAAAAAGGTCCTCTGTAAGGAGGCTCTTCGTCATCACCATCTTCTGATTTCACGCTCTCCCTGTTGCTGGTTGAGGAATCTGTTGTACTCACTGTCTGACCACCTGTGTGAGACACATAGTATCAGTCCAAAAAAAAGGAATCTCTTTGTGAAGAAGGTTCAGAAACAAACAGAAACAAGGCAGAAAACGGGTCTTTTTACAAAACGTGGTAATCAAAGTTAAGAATCCTTAAATGCTGCTATTTCTAATATACACATGAGACAGGAGAGTTAGTTAATATACTTTGCACTCCTGTTTTCCCAAATTCAGCTCCTCAGTATTTAACTAGTGTCTGATCTATGGTACATCACAGGAGATGTCATCTTTCTGTGAAGTTTTGCTCACAAAAAAAAGCACAGTGGTATGAAGAAAATAATCTCTGAATCCTGCATGAGGGCTCCAGAATCCACCTCATGTCCAGAAATTTGGGTTTATGGCAACACTTTGTATTGTTATTACACAAAGCAAAAACCAGATGATTTTCAGAACATAATTTTAGTTATTTAAAAATGGAGCTTTCTCTTCTGTTCCTCACCACAAATATGTTCTTGGTTTCTAATGCTCAGTAATCCATAGTGAAGCAACTTCACATTGTCTGTGCCCCACTTATGCTCTGGTTTGTGTAGGGACAGTCTTCAATGCAGAGGTTTAGATCATACTCCTCTAACTATTTAATGAGAGAACCTCAAGATCTCTCTGGAGGGGAGGGTGGGATGGGGGCAAAGCCCATCAGAAATGCCCAAGAGAAATCTAGGATTTCTGAAGATGAGTCTGTTTACTACGGGCCAAGGACTGTCTCACTCCAATAATTTATATTACAATAGCAGCACCCAGCAGACCCAGCCAGGAGACAGGATTTCACTTTTTCAGGGCTCTGTATGAACACAAAGCAAAAAGATTGCTCTGCACCAAAGAGCTTAGGGTTCTCTGTAAACCCTTAATGACTAAGCCATCAGCCTTTCTGCTTTTTAACCACTGCTTCTGCTTTGACTTTCTGTGATTCTGCTTACTGTGGAGATCGCTGCCCCCTGAAGCCACAGAAATGGAGCAACACAATGACAACTGAACTTACTCATTGAGCTCTGACCGCTTAAGGAACTCCTCAGGCTCTCTACTGAGCCACCGGCTTTCAGCTTGGGTTTGTCCAGGGAGTCAGTGTCTGGTGGTGGTGACTGCGGAGAACCTGGCATGACCCCAGGGCTGGACTCCTGAAAGGGATTGAACCACTTCAGTTTGGTAAATGAGCACAGGCACTGACAGAAGCTGCTTGCTGATCTCCAATGAGAGATTCTGTTTTCCTGCTCTTTACCAGACAGGATGAAACCTGCTGTGTTTATCTACTTATTTAGTCATAGTAGCTATGGCAGAAATCCCACTTTATTAGGCATGATAGCAGGGATATAAGCAAACAGTCCAGTCTGAAAAAAATAGTGTTGTAAGTAGAAAGAAACATTACACAAAACTCCCAACTAAATGGTTTTAATGACACATGATACTCTTGCCAGCAGCACTTTCAAAACAGCTAATGCCAAATTCAGCTTTCTGAATCAGGATTTTGTATGAGGATGAATACAAACAAATCAAACAATGCCAGTGACACACACAGAAATGTACTTTTTTTTTTCCAGTGAATTGCTGATATCTTTGCTTATTTACCTTGAAGGAAAAACCCCCACAACATTAACCAGAAAATGCAGCCTATGCGTAATATAAATACTTATAGCACAAATGCATAAATATAAAAAAATGTTGCTACATGTGCAATAGATGAGGCAATTTCTCTTTTCATTCAGTCAAGCATTACAGGAAATCAAAAAGGGTCTTTCCTAAACCAAAATTCTGTCAGCCTCTGTGAAGCATAGTTAAAGCAAAGCAGCAGATACTTGTGGTCAGAACAGATTTTGCTTGGATTTTTGAATGAAGAAAGAGATACTGGCACATAGTTTGAGTTATGATGCCAGAAAGATACATATTCTAAAATGACTGTGCCAAAGAATTTGAAAACAAAAGAACTGTAGCTCGCGTACAAGAAGAGTTTTATGTGGAGATGTGTGGTCATAAACCTTAGATGAAAGCTACTATTTGCATGCTGCAGAATCATCAGAAAAAAATAAAGTCATCCCAGCACATGACTTCAGAGGTCAAGTCAATCTTGGAGAGGGCTAGACAGCAGAAGTATTGCTAACTCACTGTAATTCGATTTCTCCAAGTATCCCTTTCTTAGGCAGACTTTTGCAGAGGAGAACTGGGCAGCCAGTCAGACACCAAAGCATCTTCCTACCAATACCAAATCTTGTTAGACCTTAAAATGTTTTAATTGTAAATTTAAATCAAATAACCCCAACTGTAGCAGTGCCCCTGGTTACGAATCAGTATGGCTAACGGTCCTAACAGGAGAGGGATTCTGACCTTCCAAAGCATTGCATAAAACTGGTCATGTTTCTGCCTCTCTGGGCTATCTCCAGATTCTGCAGCTCGGGGTTGTTACTTCAAACGTTACGAACCGCTCCTTTTGCAGGTGCTAAGGCTTTGCATTAATGCCAAAAGGCAGACTTTGTAAGACACGACTCCCCTCTCCACTTCCATCTCTCCAGGGGTGCAGGAAAGGCCCCGGCCATCCAAGGCCACTTGGGGGCGATGTCAGCCAGGGAGAGCTCTGCTTTCCCACCCAGCCTTTCTAAGCTATTACACATTTCAAGCGACAAGATTGGTTTTAAACAAACGCTGAGGAGTTTTTGACACTCCGCCAACGCAAGGAACCCAAATTATATCAAAAGGGAAAAAAAAGAAATACAGCAATTGTTCCTAGGCTGCTGAAATGCAAAGCTTAATTTACAACTAATGTACTTCAGGTTTGCCTTTAAGAATACGCTATACAAATCTGTAATGAAAGAATAATAGGAAAATCTTCTGTGGGATGTCCCTTTCTGACTATGTTGTGCTTCTGTTTCCGTGGCCTGCTGCAGAGGGCAAGCTGGGATGAAGAAAAGATCTGTAATAGCAGAGAGGAACCATGTATGTGAAGTTATGCTGGGAATATAAACTAAGGTGTAAATTGGCAGATTAAATATATTACTGTGACCCTGTGTCACAGACCACTTCCCTCAATAAACAGCAATGATAGATAAAGAAATGGAAATAGAGAGAGAGAGAGACGTGCAATGTCATCAGCGACAGGCTTCTGCAGATGAGCTGCTGGAATGAAAATCTGAAAATGCCTTTTCATGGTTTAGCATCTATAGGAAGCCATTTCACGATGAGGGATTTTATAAGAACATAGGAATAAGCCACACAACATAGTCTTGTTGAGAAATTTCTTCAGAGATGCCTTGAAGTGTGAGAATCAATATTGATTATCACTTCTACACTATTAAGTGGATCCCACTGCAGAACTTACATACCTGCTCAGACAGAGAGCCGCTGTATTTTTTAGACATCCTTTTCTTCATGGTTTCTTTTACAGACTTCACCTTTTTGCCCAGAGATATACGGGAGGCAGAGGGTGATTTGATCACTTCTTTATAAACAAAGTCTCCTTCTTTGCCCTGTAAAATAAAACAGAGTTTAAGCCTATGAAATACAACAGTCATTTTTTTCCCCAGTCACCAGTCACTGCAGAGGTGTCCGGGCGGACAGAGGACATCAGCATGGTGTCCTGTTTAACGCTTTAGATTCACTGTTGAGACCTTCTGTAAACCACTGCAGCAGTCCACTGCACCTTACCCCTAAGGCCAGCTTTGTAACCTTTACTGCAGGTACTGTGTGTAGGTATGTTTGGGTCTGTTAGGATGCCTTTATCCCTTTGAGTTTCAGGTAGGTTATTTGACCTGACAGAAAACTCCACAGTTTCAGGCTAAGCCCTCTTGACAGGGCACACAACAATAGTTGTGGCTCATGTTGGTCAGTACTATATACGGTTCAGTGGAGCAAAGGTGCCTCTGAGATCCTAGCCAAATATATTTCTCTGTGAAGATATATATGGATACCTACATTTGGCTACCCAAATTTACATTTTATTTTCAGGCAGGCATTCACTTAACCTCTCTTGATGACCTTCTCTGTGGTTTCACTGTGGATTGTTTATACATTAAAAGAAAAGAAAAAGGTAAAAAAAAATGCTGCTAAATCCATCAACCACAGTAGAAGGTTACACTTGCACAGCTATTCTTAAGACATGCAACACAGTACTGCTGAACAAACTTAGCTTGTCCATATATAGTGGATGACAAAGGCCAGCTGCTTTGAACACATTTAACCTTTTCTAAACCAGTTTAAGGTACCTAGCAGTTACTTATACCACAAGCACACACAAAGAATTAACATGGATCAGTTGACGTTTTGCCAAACTTATTTGTATGACTCAGCCCTTATTCAGATTGTCCAGGCAACAGGTTAAACATGGTCTTTCACCCTACAGTGTGTCAGGAGCCATAGCAAGGCAGCTCTATTAGGGTTACCAACAGCACTCTCCATTGGCAAGGGTACACCAAAAATTGTAATGCAAAAAGGACCAAAATTGGTTTGGCCAAGTAGATTGACTACTGAATTTGGGGTCTATGATACTTCTGAGGACAATTTAGGTACATAAGATGACAAACACTAAAATAAGTATTATGTATTCTACATTACGTATTCGACATAAATGTTTTATCTTTTTTTTTCCCTAAATTTATGTATGTTTGCTACTTTACTAATCTTCTCCCAAAAAGTTTCTCTGAAATTCAGCTGATACTTTCCAACAACTCCATGTTTTTCCCTTTATGAGTTGTTTATTATTACAATTTCTTTAGTAACGTTTGGCCTTTTAGCAGAAATGAAGGAGCACTCTTTGCCTTATCTTTTGGGAAGAAAAACCTTCCATTTAATAGACTCAAATGTTTTCAAAGAAAAACTCTTGATCTGCATACATTATTCTACTGTACTGCATCTCTCCCAGTACTGATGTTAATAGAGAAAAATGTAACATCTAGATTTGACACTTTATCAAAACCAATATGAACAAAATATGCCCAAGTATTTATGTTTAAAGATAAACACTGTATGTTTGGAAGATAACTTTCTTACTGACTTGATAATTGATGAATAAAATACCCAGTCACAGTTTTGGCCAATTTAGGGGTAATTTATGATGTTAAAAAAAGTAATGAGAAAAACAAAAACAACCCCAAAAACCTCAGCTGACATAAAAAATAATATAATGGTGACATATGTTTTACAATTTAGATTTAAGTGAACAGAGATGTTACCAGAGCCAATGATAAAACAGAAAAGAAAAACATATATAGGGAAAAGGAAAAAAATATGTTGGCAATTTCATTTGATGTAATGTTCTGGCTCATGTCTATTCTGTTATTTTTGGCCTCAGGCTGACCAACAGTAACAGTGGGATCAACATGAGTAACATAAAATGGAATTAATTCTCAAGGGAGGTTTTTTTGGTTTTTTTTTTTTTTTGGTTTTTTTTTGTTTTGCTTTGTTTTTTTGTTTGGTTCATTTTTAAACACATAAAGCTCTGAGATCAACTGCTCAGCACCCAGCACAATGGGATCCTGGTCTACTCCAGAGCTCTTGGACACAATAGAAAACAAATAATAAATCTTTTATGTAATGACTTCCACCCAAATAACTTGCAGATCTTCAGCCAGTGAAGGTTTGTCTTATTATTTCAAACAGTAAGTATTTTTACCAAGAAGGTATAGTGATCATATGTTTTGCCTGGTGTGATGCTCTGAGGAAGCCAGATATAAGAATAGCCCACAGATGTGCCCCCAGATCCACGCTTGATCACTTGCTCCTGCCTCTTTACACATACGGTATATAAATACTTATACACCCATGGATATGGGTGGGTATGTTATTCTCAAAGCTAAGGAAGTTTGAGGTTAACAAAGATACTTTGCCTTCTTGGATCCCCAAACTGTTATTACAGACCTAAATTACACTTCAGTCTATTATAACTCTATTGCACATTTCATTTTATACTATTTCAAGTATGCGCCTTCTTGTCTTAAACTCACCATTTGGTCAGAACTATTTCCAATATGAAGGGAACGATTTGTCAAGTCAAATCCTCCAAAGCTACAAGTTCTCTGAAAAAAAAAAAAAAAAAAAAAAAAAAAAAAAAAAAAAGTATGGATACAGTTCTATCATAATGATTAGCTCACTTCAGAACATCTGTCATTTGGAGAACACCAGTGAAAATACGAATGTCTGCAAAACTGAAAGAAACAAACAAACAAAAGGATGGGAGATTATAAATCAAGAAATCTGTTATAGAGCAATTTGAGTCATTTATCTTTTCCAGAGGCAACTCCCTGTCCTAAGGTCTGCTGCTGTTGAGTCATCTATTGCCTACTCTTCTTTTTAAAAAGAAAAAAAGTCTTTTTGGTCTGAGGAAACTGTTCATCTTATGTATCAAGTTTTTCAGGGTGCTGGCAACTTCATCTCAGCACTCCCATCTGCCTTCTTAAATAAGCCCACAGTAGCACTGAAATGGAGAACCACCAGTCTTTTAAACCACTGAATAACCTACCTTCTGGGAACAGCTGCATAGACTCCATTTCCACTGAAACACAGGGAAATGCAAGAGGCCTTGCAGGGGAAGCCCTTGGTAAAAGGAGGGAAAAACCAGCCCAGCTATCCATAAGCATTGTGTCCCCGAAGACTCAGCAAGCTCTGATTCCAGATTACGTATTTATCATCACCCCTGTGGTGATACTTCGCAGCTCTGCTGCTTCTGGGAGAAAGCCACAATCACCTAGCGGAGTGACTCCGTTTTGGCGGAATGCACAGATGGAGCTTATCATAATCACCCAGAATAAAGAAGAAAATCAGCACTACAACATTGCTTCCCTCCCAAGAGTAGAGGGCAACCAAACTCAGAACAGTGGCATTCCCACGCCCAACTATTGCTTAACTGTGGCAGATGAGTCTCTGCTTCGGTATCGCTTGAAAAAAGACCAGACCCTCAAGGGGCTCAAAAAGAATCCAGCTTTCGCTTTGCAACCCGAAAAGAAAAACCTTTGATTTTGTATTTGGCCACTGAACAACCAGGTGCACAATACTCAAGTACCTGGCCCTTCCATAAGTCTCACAAGGCAAACAAAGGGTACGGAAGTTACAACTTAACTGCACAGCTTCAACTCTGGGGTCTAAGTATGGGTTGTGAGACAGGCAGATGTCTATATTAAATATTCTCTTCAGAGTTAGAGTTGAGACAAACAGGAGGTAGAAGATTAACCACTTGAAAAGCATAAATTCTTAGGGCCCAAACTACCCAACAGAGTAACTTCAAAGACACTTTGAGACTCAGCTAAGCACTGGATTAGACCTATGAAGCATTGCCCAATCAGTACCATGAACGTGTAAGTCAATGAAGACCCACCACCTGAGAACTACCAGTGGTCTCCTTCAACACTCTGTTAGGAAGAAGCAAGCTCTATAAACTGTGCCACTTAATAACAATTACATAAGTTAGTTTTATTGAAATAAACATTCTTCCTGCCTTGTTCACTGCTAATCAGCATCTATGTTAACAGCTTTCAAAGAGTTTTATTTTCTAGCTTTTATGTTGGATGCTGGGTACCTACAGTGCTTGGACAACAGTTTTTGTACCCACCAGAACTTTACTAGAACTCAAAGCCAGCTTTGTCTAGGCCCCACACACATTAAAAGGAGAGCTGTGATGTAGAATGTTTTAAAGTGTTTTCTTTTCCAGAAGGCAATATGACTATGGCATAGCTTTTAAAATTTGTTTTTGGAAAGCATTTGAGAGCAACCACAAGTAATAAGATCAATTTTTAAAGCACAGTATGTTTGGCTAAGAGTAATGTCATCCTTCTGTGAAGAGTACGTTCTAACTAATTCTACAGTGTATGGTAATCCCAGCAATGAAGAGAGGACATCTGGGACTGCTCTGAACAAACTCGTCTGTCAAACCAGCCAGAGTTCCTCCTAAAGCAGTCTTCTCGGAAAGAAAACTGTCTGTTGGTTAAAAGCTTCTGAATAAATGCAGCATATTAACAATGCTTATTGTTTCATTATGGTCTTCCTCATATATTTAATGTTTGACTTCTACCTTCAGATTCCACTAATGACCCTGGCAATACTGTACCAAACAAAAGGTCTGTGGATGAGGAGAGGGATATTCAATGGAAAGGCCATGCAATCAAAAGTATCATCATTTTGGGAGAAAAGAAAAACTGATGCGATTTGAAAATTCCATGCATGTCCAGGTCACTGAAACAAATATAAATGACAAAAATGAATGGTAAGGCAAGACAGAGTGACCAGTTCCACTGAATACATCGGCATTGCAGTTTCCCTGAGGTTGCAGCAAACAAACATTAAATATTTCTAGGAAGAAGGAGTGGTATTAGTTGAAGTTTGCCAGCTTCTTGCAGTTTCAGGAAGAAGTGTGTTGAAAAAGCTAGTAAAAGCGGCATGTTTTCACCATTTATCCCATCCAAATGAGGCTGGAGAACCAGGTGACTGAGGACCTCCCCAGGAACAACAATAAAATGCTATCCATTTCTTCTCTGTTTGTATCTCTGTGAAGAAGCAAGTTGGTCCAGATGGTTTTCATAATGAAATTACTATAGTGAGACTAATTATTACAAGAACCAAAAAGCTTGTTTCTGTCACCTGTATTTACAAAGATGGTCTTATAGGGTATTTTTAATTATGAGGCATCTCTAGCACATACGAGTATGCTCTTTTGACTGTTACTCAACTCACAGAATATGAGTAAGGTTTCTCTTATCACTGTAACATACTTATGGGACAACATCTTCTGAGTACAATGTCTATGAAAATAAACAGTGCCCTGTAAGTGGCAGCATAAGCAGTCAATGCAGAAGAATTAGTGAAGCTGCCAAGAGAGAACCTGCATGGTATTGGTATAAAAAAAATCTATCTATTTTGTGGCCGAAGAGCAAAAAGCGAACCATTAAGAGCTGGTCACCTCCCACAGGTTATTCAAGGAGACCAAGGCTGTGAGTCTTATAACAAGGATATGTCACATCTGAGGAAATGAAGCAGAGACCTCTCAAAACAAAATCTGTAGTTAAGATGAAAAGCTGTTTCTACTGTATTACTCACTGGAATTTCTTGCTTAACATTATGGGTGCACTGCTGTTTCCACCCACTGAAGTAGGGAATATATCTACATTGTCACCTAGACAACAGGGCAGCTGGCGCAGCTTTGGAGAGCTGGACTGACCCAAAGGCAAGTACCTAGGAAACTTTGCATCATGGTTAAGGGAACTGTCAAAACTAGGTCATATAGTCAGGAAGCAGCTTTGAATCACTCTGGAGTGCTCAAATCACTTAATTTCCCTTTGTACGGCACAACTTCTTTATTTTGGCCACCCCTTGTTACCCTTCCACAATGCTTTGAGGGAAGATGCCACCTTCAGCCCATGCTAGAAAGAAGCAGTAGTGGTCAGAGACAGAGCAGAAGGGGCACTTCTGGTGTTGGTGAGCAGCAAGCAGGAGGGAACTGTCTATATAATGTAAAACTTTCTGTCTTTCTGCAGCTGAGCATGTAGCAGAGAATACAGAGCTGGGTGGGTGAACTGATGAGATGCAAACTGAGAAGGGGAGCGCCAATATGAGGCAATGACGGCAGGAGAGAAACAGCACAGTTGGCTAAGGGTACTCTAATCCTCTGAAAATTTTGTTCATCTCTTGGTATACCTTTAAGAGAACACCAATTCCCAAAGCATCACAAAGATCAGATTTATAGCATCTCAAAGCTCCTCTGTTCACCAGCAATCTCAGCTTCTGCACTAGGCAAACTTAAAAAGTAGCATTTTGTCATATTGGCTCTTTCATTGAGTTATTCTGTACACAGACTTAGCAAAACTCTTCTCTGATGGGATTGTATCAAACTCTTCCCTTACAGCTCAATTAGCGCTTAAGAGTTTCTAGCAGCAAGGAAAGCAGAAGCACTGAATTTTAGTGAAAAAGTATAAAGTAGAAAGCGTTGACTGCAACCTCACAGAAACTGGAAGACCACCTTCATGGCAACTCTTTGACTCACAGACTTTTGGTGGATTCTCAAGAGAACCCTTTTAGTACAGCGATCCACAGTAGCAGCCCACTTCCTCTTGGCCTCCTCATCCTCCTCCAGCAGGCATCTCCTCAGGTCCTGCCTGTCGGCCTTGCTCAGGGTCCTGTCAGTAACGGGACGCACCAGCTGTGAGAGGTTGAGGTGACTGTACAGGCTTCTTTCCACCACATAGGTGATATTGAACTCGCTGACAGAAGTGCGCCCTCGTAGCCTTCTGTTTGGGAAGCCACAACCTCCACCCCCTTTCGTTTTGTGCCGCAGTAACTGTAGGTCGCAAGTTGTGGGGGATGCTCCTTTCCTAGCAGGGCGCTGGCAAAGAAAAGCTCTGGAACAGGAATAGTTAGTATCCATTTTCTTCAATCGGATCTGCTTCCTTACACTCTGAATCTCCTCCAGGGACACCAGAAGATGGTGCTTGTGCCTGTTGCTGTCATAAAAGCAAATGCTTTCTGTACTTACCCCATGGCTCAGTGAGCCGAGGCTCTTCTTCATTTCCCCATCTGTCAAGGAGCGGCAAACTTTCTGGGTCTTCTCCTCTTCTGGGTAAGAGAAAAATGTCCCGAGTTTCTTGGGAGGCTTGATAAGGCCACGGCTATCAGTTTTGCTGAAGGTCTTCACCAGCTTCCGGTTAGCTCCCCATGTATCAAGACTGCTGGATGAGGGAGAAGTAGTAAGTGAGTCTGAGTCATCCTCTGGCTGCTTTTCGCAGGAGCTGTCAAAGTAGAATTGCTTCTTGTGAACTCCGGAGTAAAGTGCTGATCTATCATCCAGTATAGGAGAGTTGTCAAGTGAGTGCTCTTCCACACCTACAGGGAACAAAAGCAGTGCAACGCATGTCATCGTTCATAATTCTCTAAGATGCTTCCTTGTATAACCTTATTATATTTATTTAAGATGTCACACATTTGAAACAGAAGCAAACTCTTCCTGATAGAAGGAGCCCATAAGATATTTGCAAGTGGATACATCTGAAGCAGTTCCTTCCATTTGTCAAATGAGAGTTCTGGGATAGGTTAACAGTACACAGACAACAGCATCCTGTAAGTAAACTCAGTTATTTTAAGTTTCTCTCTTCCATCTGAAGTATGACCGCAGATGCTTTGAGCAAGAAAACTTTAAAAGCTGGAACTAGGATCTGTTTCCCATGTTTTTTTCCAATACTTGAATAAGATGCTCAGCTCTAGTGAGGTTACGATAGTTCAGAAGTATACTCAGCCATTAAAAAAATCAAACAGGTTATCTCCAGAGTCCAATTTTGCTGCTGCAGAAAGCAGTATTTTCCCCAGAAAGTTATGGAGCTGAGCTCCAAGATGAAATTAAAAGCTTCGGGTTTTCAATGCAGGAAGAGGCATCAACTTAAGCACACAGAATTTACTTAAACAGATGCAAAGAGAAAAAAACCCAGGTCAAAATGTGGGTGTGCCAACCTCAACAGTGTCCTGGTAATGACAGAAATACTAGTTTTTTCAGCAAATGAATTATTTCACCGAAAGGGAAGAGGACTTTCTGCAGTGCAAATACTGGAGATGGGCAAACAGCCAGGTCTCCTTTTTGGAGCAGAGAGAAAGGAATAAAGGACTTGAAATCACAATTCCTTTTCACATTTATCATTTAAGAAACTTTTCTCTGTTGCTTTCTTCCGAGCAAAGTATAGGCTCAGGTATTAGGTGCAGTAACAAGGAAAGAGTTAAACAAGAGTCCTTGTTAAACACATCCCCCTCAGTCTTGCCTTACAAATTTCACAGCATTCATAGGTATGGATCAGAAACACACAGCTAAATTAGTCTGTATTTATTTTTTTTGTCAAAATAAATTTTTTGCTTGACCTGACTTTGCCTTCATGTTTGATTGCTTCTACAGTCTTACAGCAGAGCTAAGTTTGAATCATTACTGAAATACCTATGATTTACTAAACTCACTAACAGGGGACACATTTCAAGATGAAAGAAAATCAGTTGATGTGTACAAGCTTCATGTCTCATATTTGACATATACTTGCTGAAACCTAGGATGCTGTTTTGCCAAGATAAAACTTGCCATGGCAGTGAAGGGGTAGCGGATCACATCTAAGACACAACTTTCACTCGAGAATTTTTCTGCAGTAAGTCTGTAGACTGGAGTCTGATTTTGACACCACTTTCACTGGGCTATCCAACTTGCTCTTTTTCCCCTCTGCTCAATTTAAACAGAAAATAGACATTTTCCTGGGACTCAATATGTGCTGATAAACAATTTTAGTTCACTGAGTAAATATGTTTTTAAACAGCTTGTAAGATATGCATTCTGTCAACACTGTAACAGATGTTACTTGGAGTGAGTCCATGACACAAAGCCATAATGACACAGATGTAGATGTGATTTGTTTTTAAATGCTATATAAGAACACTGCCCAGGCATTAGGAAGCTTCAGTTATTTATCTCACTAGGAGCAGACTGACTCAGAATACACATGGATTCAGGTATTAGCACATTCTAGCAAGCATCAGATCATTCAGATATATATTTAGTGTGGTAACAGAGTCAACAGTAAAAATGTGGGAGAAGGATCTGGGACTAGTGTATTTTTCTTTAAAAACTACAGGAATGTATAAGGGAAATCTGGCAAGTTGTCCTTTGTCAAGAATTTCTTTAGGAGGATTATGAAGAATCCTTCTTCTGGGGAACTGCATGTCAGTTTTCAAACCAAGCCTACTCTCACACTTTGTCAAAGGTTGTTGAACACTGTTGGGAATTTATTGAAATTTTACTGATGTTACTCAGTCAAATTTTATAGCTAACTCCCCAAAACCTAGCTATCTGGGGTTTCACATTACTTTGCATTCATAAGACAGATGCAAGTAACAGCAGCAAACCACTCAAGAACCGGTCCAGTCAACCACAGGTAACTTGGAAGGCCAGACAGCAATCCCTAAATCTGACCACAGTATTTTTTGTGATCTTGCAGAGTGCTCTGACAAATCTAAATGGGAATACAGATCTACATTATGAGATATGGGGATGGACAGGATTTATGAAGCACTTTTAATTTGTAACATGAAAACTTAGGGGTGGGGAGAATTTACTGGAAGAAAAGTCATAGGTATCTATCCTTAATGTAGACTTGACTACTTAAGAGGCCTTTTACTTATGTAGAAGTTATGCATAAGTAATCTATGCTGTTATTTAGCAAGAGTCGACCCTTGGGAAGCTGTAGCAAAAACAATCTACAAAGGAACTCCAGAGCATGAGATAAAAGTGCAAAGTCAGAGTTATAGATAATTTATTTAGAAAAGCCTGGAGTTAAAGCAGAGCAGACAGACAGGAGATGGAGAAACAAGAAGCAGGACAAATTTTTGTGTTTTTGAGACAACTGTTAATTCAGTGCTTTTTTTGGGGGGTGGAGGGGGGACAGGGCTGGAAAAATGGGGGGGGGGGGGGGGGGGGAGGAATCAGAAGGAACTGTGACATTTAAGTGAAATCCTGAAGGAGAAAAAGAAATAAGGAGGTGAACTGTTGTAAGAGAGGGAACAGAGAACAAAACCGTTAACATGCTGAAGAGAAACTCAGGTCAAACTGCAGGAAGGCATCTGCAGACCCAGCAGCCCCTGGGCTGCCTGCTTCTGCAGCTGCTCCTACCCCTGCAGCCTCTGTCTGTTTGCTCCCTGCAGCTTTTCCCAAGCCCACGGGGAGGAAGGGGGTAGGACAGGCCTCTCTGGGGTCCCTTCCCCAGAGCAGGGTAAAAATAGCCCTGTTTTGTTTGCCCTTTCTTATAAACCATGTTTTTGCTTTCAAGGTAATCCAGCTTTATGTTCACCCTATAAGGTGACAAAACCTTTTCAGTTCAAGACAGCTGCCCAGTCCAGAGCTCTAGGTTGGTCATGCCTTTCATGCCAGCCACTAACACCACTGTCACCCAGGAGAGAGGCAGGCTAGATCACAAAGCTGCCAACAGCTTCCTGCCACATACCCAAGGAGATGCACATGTTCTCCTTAGATGAACTAGGAAGGAATCACAATATGGCTCAGCTCACTGCAAAGCTGAGGGGAATCGGCATAGGATCCTGGGGAGGCCACTTAAGAGAGGTACCCACAGTTCCAGCGAGGACTCAAACAGGGCTGTGCAGAGAGGCTCCTGAGGCTCAGGTTCTATTAATCTGAGTGCTCACACATGGATGCAGGTCATCCAGAGTTAATTCTGCAGCATGGTGTTCCCAGGGGCTGAATTCCATTTCCCATTTCCCTACTCTCCTCCTCCCTTCTCTCCCCCTCTCCCTTGGCAGTGGGGCCCACTCAGGAGCCAAACTGAAAGCAGGATCCCCCAGAAGCAGGAGTTAATGTAACACAAGGCAGCCGCTATCCCACAGGAATGTTTGATAGAGTTCCTGTACTTTTGCCACAGGATCGTGCCAAGTGGTGCAACTGTACAACAACCAGCCACTACCGTCCCAAACCTAGTGAAGGCTTCACCTGTATGCCACACCAGGCCTTGGAAAAGGGAGCGAGATGGTGGTGGCTCTGCCTACCTCCTTGCCGAGCCTGTGAGGCAACCATCTGGGATTGCTTCTAGTCTCATTCCCTCCCCAGCACGGGGCACAAAACATAAACCCAGTTCTGATCTCTTAATGAGGGGCTCTTCAGTGCTGCTCTGGGAATACCAGGAGATCAGCAGTAACTGCGACCTAGGCTGTCACTTTCCTCCTTCCACAGTCTCAAAATGCAGTTACTTGGGCAAGGCATGCACCATAGAGAAGGCAGTCTTTCCTACTGTCCCTTTAGAACACTTCACCTCTCCCTCCTCCTCACCCTCCACTTTCTGTCCCCTCTCAACAGAAACATGTATTCATACACTCAGTTTTAGCCATATGCCCATTGCTTTTTACCTTCTGTGCTGGGTTTTTTCATTTCTTCCACTCTTATGAGTTTCTTCCTGACTCTGCGAGTAGAATTCACCAGCTTGTGCAACCTCTTAAACTTCACCGACTCCTCTGTTTCATCATCGGATTGTTCTCTTGACTGGCAAAGAAACAAAGGGAATATTAATAAAGTAGTAGTTCCACGGCTTGCTCCTTCAAGTCAAGTTAACCCAGCTCATCTGCTGCGCTGTGTCAATGCAGCTCTGTAACTGGTGCTATATTTCCAGCCAAGGTCAGACAGAAACATTTAAAATTACTGAGGGTTTTGTTGGTTTTTTTTTTTCTTTTTCTGAAAGCATGACATACCATTTTGATTTCTAAATCAGTGCAACGTAAGATCCTAGGCATTGAAATGCATTCCTGCCCTTGTCTTTCTTCCCATGCATTGTGTAATAACTACTTCCACGTCCTCTCTCAGTACGTTTCAGGCAGGGCTCTTTCCCAGGGCTCTTCTTACCATACCAGTTATGCTCCTGTGGTTTGGGTCAGTCACTGGTCTGTCTGGCATCTCAGAATTTGCTGTTTAAACCTGGTTATAAACAGCTTCTCCAAACTGAAGCTCTGTCATTGACGACTTCTCTTTTTTTTCCCCTCAGTCTTCCCAGAAAATCAAAAACAGCAGCACAAGAAAGGGATAGGAAGGAAAAGGAAGGAGACCTCATCTGCCTCGCTCACGAACTGCCACAGCTACAAAATATTCGTTTCCTCCTCCCTGCTCCCTACACTCCTCCTGAAGGCTCTCGAGGCTAGAGTTAAGATGGACACAGCATTCCTCCAGCACTGACCAAGGGAAAACTCTGACCTTTTCAGATATACAGTGCAATCCATATTCCCCAGCATCCCGTTTCGTTTTGCATCTGATCCAGTATGCTCAGTTCCAGCTGTTTTCCCTCAAGTATCAAACATTACAGAGACAAAAAAAAATTCCCCCTCTCCAGCAGCAGTGACACAACAAGCTGAAACAATCCATTCCTTGTGAACAAGAAGACGACTTCGATTTTCGAGCCAGATCCAACGTTCAATGTGCTACTTCCTCTGTTTTAATCAGTTCAGAATGTGGAAGGCGGTGGTGGGGGGAAGGGAAAGGATGGGGAGAGGAGAGGAAAGGAGGCCGGCAGGGCTCTCCAGCTTGGCCAGGACAGCCCTGGCACTGTGCGCTGCTGCACATTCCTGTGTGCAGTGTGTGCTCCAGCTGGAGCGTGGTATAGATCGTATACTTTACTTTGTTTTCACCCACGGTCCCAGCCAATTCGCCACATTCTTAATGGTTGGCTCTAAACACCCTCATGCAACTTCCTGTCGGCGCAGATATCTGGGTTTCCACAGCGCACTCATGCTTTATTCTCCTTCTGCTTAATTAAATATATATATAAAAAGACAAAATCTGCCCCCCCCCCAAAAAAAAACAAAACCAAAACACCACTCTCTCCTCTTCTCCAGCAAAAATGCTTTTTTCTTATCCAGAGGCTGAATAAAAGACAGGCCAAATATAAAAACTGTTTCTGCTTCTCTAATACACTTAAATATCAGGATGTGGTAATAACGGTAGATGCCTTGGGGCAGGACACCAATTAGCAGCTGCACGGGTATATTTTCAAAGGAATAAACAGTGTCTGAAGGAGTCATGTCAGCTCTGAAAGCTTACCTTGCAGGCACGCACCTCACAAGGCCAGCAGAACCACATCAGAGCAAACGTCAGCTACTTTCTGCAAGGACACTGTCAATTACTGATTTCCCACAAACTTTGTGTTACTCCAAGACAGGAAGGAAGACCAAATGGACCACATATGGCAGTAGGAATTACCATTCTGCCTTCCAAGAGCTGCAGGAATGTGTATATTATGGGTACAGGCTGGCTAGGTACTTAATAACTTTCCTTTGGGAAAAAACAGGGTTGTAAAGACAAGTACCAGACTTGTTTATATCAAGATAAATTAAGCAGCAAGATGAGCATTAATTCAAAGATTATGGCTGGGGCAACTTAGTGACATGTCAACAAGACATATTTAGATAAGACGACAAATGGATTATTGAACGTAATCAAGAAGTTCAGTCAAAACTTCTTAGGCCATTAAGCGCATCCTGGCAAGCAACCATCATGCATACTCTGCATTCCAGGTATGCTTATTTTAAATGTAATTACTCTAAGTCGTTGCTTTCCTTCACTACTTTTTGTACACCCTTGGTTTTCAAGACTACTGTTCGTAAAACTCTGAAATCTGTAAGACTTAAAGAATGGCTCATATCTGGTCCTCTCACCCAGGATTTAATCAAAGAGTAAATAACTACTCTTACTTTCACACCACAGATATCTGATAAAGAACTGGACCCCTCAGTGTTATGAAGACTAAACAACAACAACAAAAGCTTTTACAATATTTGACATTTGCATTCACAACTACCAATGCAAAAGTGCATTAAAATATCCTCAGTGCGAGGTACTGACATTAAATCCGAGCAGGCGGTATACAGGCTTCCAACCACACTTCAAAATCAATGAAGTCCCATTGCAACCTAGTGCCTGCTGCTTTTCCCCACTGCTTCAGGACTCCCAGCACCCTTTTGACAGGGGGTCCTCTGTGAACAGCAACAGACCCTTCCTAGTGCCGGTGTTTGGCCAAGAGAGGTGAGAACAGCCCGTGTCCAGCAACACTAGCTGCTGGATAATGGGCCGACTAAAAACAAAGTCAAGTCTCTCTACAGCAGCCTATGATATTGAGCAGCATGTGTCACAGAAAATCTTCTGTAAAGGAAAAAGGACAGCTAATCAATTTATACAAAAAGGCCTAAAAATGTTGGTGACTATGCCAGTCATGCTGCTCGGGAAACTTCTCTCAAGTAATGCTGGTTCTCTGAAAAGGCAACCGTTTTGAAAAAGGGTTACTTTTGAGTCACTTTATGGTTTTGGAACAGTTCTTTTAAAAAGGGCCTTAAATTATCAGAAGTTTCCATATTTGAACATGGGAAACAGAGCTTAATTTTCCAGCTCAAGCAACGCTTTCTTTTACAGCTCATGTTAAACAGAAATGCAAAGCATTCGGGCCATAAGCGACACATTTGAAAAATCACTGAACTCCGATGCTTTGACTTCCCTGACCCACTCTACTGTCCCCGCTTCCATGGTGACAGAACTGAATTTTTGGTGGCCGTCCCAAACTTCAGATGAGAAAATTACCCCAATCTCCCCAGCACGTGTCAGGATGGGTAAACAGCTTCTTGGGCAGCTCTAGCAGCCAGGCCTGAGCACAGGGCTTCAATGCAGCTGGCTGCCTACCCCTCTCTCGCCCTCTTCCCCCTGAAGCCGCACTTCCATGCGCTGAACCACTGCAAAAGGGTAGACACAATCTGTCAAAGAAGGAACAATGAGTCTGCAACAGGCCAGGCCGGAGGGTCTCCGGCATGGGGGGGGAGGAGGCCTTGCTTCACACCACTCTGTTGATGCCTCCCAGCCCCTGACACACGGCCGACCTGCTAGGCCGAGCCTCATCACCATCAATGCCCTGGTAAAACAGTCGGGGCCCCTCCATCTTCCCATCCCTGCTGTGTGCCGTCGGAGCAGGCCTCTCCCCGCTCTCCAAGGGGAAAACAAACGGATTTGCAGTCCTGCAAATAGGAACAACTTAACTTCCATCTCCTCTGCTCCAAATTTTTCCATCCAAAAGCCCATATGGCTCAACTTTTAATTATTTTGGCTAATGTTGTATGTAGTAATTCTGTGGTGAACGCTTAAGTGTTTCATTTCTCGTTTCCAGGGCAACATTACATCAGATTGCAGACAGCTGGCTCCACAGCCTTAAACCATAACAAATTGGCCAAAGCCGATGCAGAAAAAAATCGCGCTCGCTTTAAAGAGAGCACAGGGCTCGGCTGGGCTGCTGGGGACCTGGCAAAGCCAGCGGGGCCCCTTGGCAGGACCGTCCGGGTGGAGTTGCCTTTCCCCGCACCGCTTGGAGCAAGTGCATCCCTGACACATCTGCAATGCTCTCACGGTGCGGAAACCTGCCAGCTTGGAGAGCTCGGCTGCACAAATGTGCTAAGGACTACAGGGAAACAGGGACTAAATTAATAGCATCTGGAAACACCACGGACTGCATGCAGAGAACTGCATGCAGAGAACTGCATGCACAGAACTGCAGCCACCACGTACCACATGGCTGGAAAACTACGGAGGGGCCAAGGCCCATCCCCACCACTTAGCTCTTTGCCACTAACAAACGTGGCCACAAACCTATGAAGATGCTCTCAAATCCAGGAGAGATCAATTCCCTCTGCCACCTCTAGTATCTCTTCTTCTTGGAAAACTTTTTCTACTCATGCACCGCTAAAGGCCACGTGTTGCATGCATCATCTCGTATGTAAGATCAAAGTAAGAAGCCTTACATTCAGGAACAAATAGGAAATTAGGACATGCACTTTGATATTCAAGGAACTTTCTACAGTTCTGTTCCCAGCACTGTCTTTGCTTTCTCTCCCACTTTTCTCACACAGGCTCTTTGCTGCTGCCTGCTCTGGAGGCAGGGCACATGCCTTGCTCTGCTGCTTTCTAACATCCAGCCCATTTCACACGCCACAGAAATAACAATCCTAACCTCCCTCTTTGAATTAGTGCTTCACACACACATACAGACACAGAGAAAAAACTAACATTTATTAGGCTACTTGAGATTAATTGGTAAAATGTAATCCAGAAGTAAGTAGCTAGCTTTCGGCAGGACTCAGTTTGGAAACACTTCAGGGTTATAGCAGCAGCCCTTAAAAAACACAAGGTAGGCAAAGCCTGCTAACTGGGTCCTAGTAAAAGTGTTTAAGAAACATCAGGACAGTATCCAGTTAAAGCTATCATAACTGAACAATCTGATTCAGCTCCACAAACAAAAACATATGTGACTTTTACATGAGCTGTGTGAAGCCACTTAGAGGGATGTTAAAATTTTACAGTTTGCTTTATTCCCAGTAATAGTTCAACTCCAAACTGAAACCTCTAGGAAACCTCCCATCTAAGAAACAAGAAAATCTCTTAATATCTGATTAACCCCAAGCTGCAATTATTTTTGCCAATCTGACAATTCTTTTTCAGCAAATTGGGGTAAAAAAACCACATTCAGACTCATGGGCATATCATTTTCCCCAGCCCTGGCTAGCTTACTTCTGAACTATGAGCTCTATAGTAAATGCAAAGAGATTTTGCTGTTCTCTTTAGGAGACGTGGCTACACGTGTCTTTTCTCCCTTCTCTCTAACAGGCTTTATACATCTGCCAAAAACCCCAACCATTCTAAATTCTAAAAAAAAATTTATTGAAGATGCCTGGATAAAGTCAGAGAAAGGAAAATAGAACAGAAAAGAACTTAAAAGCCCAAGGAAAAGAACTGAGAAAAGCTATGCATGCTGTGCTGTGCCTAAGAATAACCACAAAAGCCTTTTCTCTTTCTCTCTGTAACAGGAGGCACATCCTCTCCACATCACGCTACATGCTCAGTGACTTACCAGCTTCGGCATTTATAGGCCTAAAGCTCAGTTTCGAGTAATTCCCCCTGAGTCCTCAACTGCTGGCAGCTTCGTAACCCTAAAATTTAGGAGCAGACCCTTCTTCTTAAGTATTGTATTCGCTTCGAATCCTGCACACAAAATGCTTCTTCTCTGGAGTTACATTATCAGACACCAAACTGGCTCCGATTCCAGCACTGAATATGTAAAGAAGAAAAAGCGTGATGCTGGACTCAATTAGCTGTTTTCTGCTCACTGATTGATTCCCCCAGTTACTCGCTAGCTGCATAACTTGCAAGAAAGGCATAAGTCATCAGCTCTAAGCAAATCTTCTATTCACCACAAGGAAAAAAGGGAGTGTTGTACATGGCAAACAATCCCTGTTTTCACTGACGAAGACTTGCTGACCTCTTGCTGGCCTCCAGTTCCTTAATTACTGTCTATGGAATTTCAGTGAAAGAAAAAATACAGAGAATCTCTGCAAAGCCAGGATGAAGACTGACCCTCAAACACAACCGCTAGAGTGGAGACTGTGTCTATAGGAAATATAACTTAAGCCAGTTACCAGGCTTTTTTTTATTTTCACTTTCTAATTCTTTTGACAAAAAGCCCCCCTGAGAATTTCCCTTTATAAAGGGCTAATTTGACAGAAAAATAAACCTTGCCTAAATGTTTTTTAAATTAGTGAACTTAGATACTTTTTTTTTCCCCCTTGGTTTCAGTGCTATAAAAAAGTACATCACTAAGAACTGGAAAGGCAAATGATGTTTAATTCAGAAATCTCAGACTGGTCTAGAATTAGCCATGTTGTGGCTTTATGAAGCATTGTAGTGCGACTTCTCCTCTTAGGCTGAGCTCACACCACCCTTCCTAAAAAAACAAACTCAGAGATCCTCAAGTCAATAGGCACTCCTCTTATAGTCAAACATATCTAATCCCACACCCTGGGACAAATCCAGAATTTGGACAATTCTTGTCAGATCACAAGAAAACACAGACCAAAATTTCTACTAATCAGGGGCACTGCTATCCAGTGGTAGGAAACAGTAGCAAAGGCATACCACAACAGCACCCTCTTTAAGCCAAGAAGAGATTCTCCTTACTACGGACCATACCATCAATGAATCATTAATCTACGTTCATCTCAGAAATCCAGATTCACAGTGGGACTAAACTTCTACTTCCTTTGATGACTGGCTGACTTTAATGAGCCACCTAGCCAAATACCCTTTTTCAATTTCTCCATCTTTGTATTAGTGATTGCACAAAGCTTTTCTACTCCCTAGTGGTCATGTAAACTAGATTTACTGGTATGTTGTAGATGGGTTCTTACCCTTGAATTACTTCAGCCCCAAAACTCTGATGTAAAACCTTATGGAAAATTCTAAGCTTCAGATAAAACCAGCTAGTATTCTCCAATTTCAATAACATACCACCGCACATCAAGTGAAACATGACAGCAACTTCCTTGAAATATATCCCAGATTCCCTTAAAAGTTCATGGCCATGAGTGAAACTGTTCTAAGTTAGGGGGTTTGCAACTTGAGTTTTGAAGGGTTTAGGTTTCATTAAGAAAGTTTTGCAAACCTCTAATCCTTGCATAGGCTGTTTATAGAAAACTCTTTGAAACTCAGATGTGATAATCTACATCATATCCTGAGGTTACAAATAAAGGCCTCCAAAATTTTAAAGAACACTAAGAGAGGTTATTAATGTTTTTTTCCACTTCACATAATTAACTGCAAGAGTGTGAATTTCAAGGGCTGTGTAAATCTAAAAAGTGTACTGGAAGTGTCAGGTCCCCACAGGTAACCAGGTCTGGGTTTGGTCTGTGATTACTTACAAGGAAATCAAAGGACCATCCAACGGCTACTTTGATGAAAGATATATTACACATCAGCTGGTGACGACACTGCTTGCTGAAATTAGTGGGAAATATTTGTCATAAGTAATGAGCACAAAAATTTAATTCTCCCAGGAGGTCTGTCTTGATACTAGAATAGCTGCTTAGGCGAATTCCTAGATGTTAACTGTTTCCAGGTTTTAGTTAAATAATTTTGAGGAGCACATTACCAACATTAACATCTGCGAGCCAGACACATTTCCTCATGGTGAAGTGTTTCTCTCAGTGATTAGTATAATTAATTATAATGACACTACAACCATACCCTTGTACCACTTGTCATAGGTATATGTGGTAGAATGAAGTTCTGCATTACATTATTCACTATCTGTTACAATACAGCAATCCTTTCCAATTCTACTGCAGACTCCTCTACACATGGAAAAGAGACTCTCTAACAGGGCTCTCTCAAATGCATCTTGTGTTTTGGCAAGGGTAAGAGGACCTGGGAAGATTCCCTATTCTTTGGTGCAGGCTCTACTATTAACGAATGGAGTACACCACTGGTGCTGGCAAACAACCTTCTCACATTTTGAAAACCAAAGGTGGACCAGCAATACACGAAATACAGTGAAATTCATATCAGAGTAACCAACCAACCAAAAAAAAAACCAAACCAAACCAAGCCAAACAAACAAAAAAAAAAAAAGGAGAAAAGCCCTATAGTGAAGGGTGTAGTAATTTAAATTATATTCTAATCATATTTTCAATGACTCAAACTATTAATTCTACCATCATAAGTGCGAGGAAGGAAACGACAGTGGCAGGAAGGGGTGGAAAGTGGTAACTGACAGAAGTCTGTTAAAAGTTTCTATTGTACCACAAGTAAAGATTATTCAGTCTGGGTCTGCCAAATAGGGCAGTGAAATACATGTCTTTCGAGATTCCTAATTCCTGAACTGAGCAAGGCTTTGTTCCAATTTAATAGCGAGGCTTGGCCTCAGAAAAAATGGGGGCAGGGAATCCACACCATGGATTACAGCATCTCCTGCTGGCTGATGCTTGCAGGGAGAGCAGGAAAAAAACATTACACCACTATCCTCCACCCTCTAGGTAATAGGCAGAGAAATTAGGCAGCTGCCCAAGGACAAAAGAAGGGTATAAAAAAAGTCAAGTAATGTTTTAGAATTAATATTAAATTAATTTGCCTTCCCACCTCCCACCCTCTCCAAATACATGGCCAAAGATTTTTCGGTAAAGGAAGTCAACAGAGCTTGTCTGAATGCAGTCAGAACAGAAGTGGTTATGAACATATCTGATTACAGTAACTGCCTGTACATTACTGTTTCTCTGAGTCACGATAGCAGGAAGATTTTTCTCAGAGACCTTACGACAGACTAATTACCTCCAGTCTTCACATCGGCTGAAGCAACTCCTACTGGCAGTGAGCAGGAAGTTTACTTGGGCTATGTTACTGAGAACTGCTCGGTAGAATCCTATGGTGACACTGTTTAGTCCCACTAGGGACATACAACATGAGCAGGTCTTGCATGGTAAATAATACTTAAAGAAGTGATACAGTTTTATTCCTAAATAAATGTGTTTCTCCTGCAACTTCTGGAAAATTTCAGGCCAAATTGGTAAAAAAATTCCTTACAGTGTTCCACAGAAACAAACATAAGCCACATTGATGGTCTCCTGCTCTGTCATCACTCCATAGCACTGACTCTACTTAAAATTTTTGTCTTGTGTCCTGGAAACTGTAATGATGACTTGTGTTTCTCTCATGAAGGTTTTTGTATTACTATACCCATGGGAAACCCTGCTCTTATGCATGGATAGAGAGGGGGAATAGATTGTAACAAAATACGCTGTAATTCTTCTGCGACTAGTTTTCACCGAGACATGCTGCACATTGTCCCTGAGATCAGTGGAAAAAGAGGACAGCCAGCACCTCCCAGGATAGGTCCCTATGGCAAGCACATAGCGTGGGAATTTTGAAGCCATGTCTTAGTATAGGCTCTTTCTTCATCATAACTGTTACTAAGCACTGACAGTATTACAGGAACTTGGATAGTAATAATAAACACACCATCCAATACAATGAGGTACATCAGTGCCTTTCAGGAAATCTTAACAGAAGTTGGATCCCTAGACTCTGTGAAGCAAAGATGAAAGATCTGCATTAACTCATAGCCATGCCCATCATCAGCTCCCCTTTGTTACTTCAAAGAGTGTGCAGGGCCTGAAGGCGGCACCGAGCTCTCCAAGAAGAACCAAAACATAGAAACATCCTCTTCCACCCTTGAGCCTTCCATGGAAAAAAAGAACCCTACAAAAATGTAAGTCCTGTAATAACAGCAAAAATGGGGATAACACAGAGCATAGCTTTCAAAATACTCCAAGTATCCATCTTGCTTCAGCTTAAACACTACTGTTTAAACTAAAAAAAAAAACCCCTCATCATACCCTAGTATCCATTGGTATCCAATGCTGATTCCGAACATACATCAACTTTGAGCTTAGTTAACCTTCTCTGGAGACATTTAAAACCTGCCTGGACCTGCTCTAAGAGGTCCTGCTCCGGTAGAAGGGTTGGACTAGATGATCTTTTGAGGTCCCTTCCAATCCTTAACATTCTGTGATTCTGTGATAAGCTAAACTGACTATACTAAAAGAAGGGCTTTTTCCTTTTTACTGTAACAGTTCTGTAGTACAAGCGACAATGATGTTAACAAGTGGTTAAGCACTTTCAGAATCCATCAGTAATATGAATAAAAATAAAATTTAAAATTGCTGTATTTATAAAGCATCCCCAGTCTGAACCACGGAAATAACACAGTATAACCCTGAATAATGTGGATTTGCTGTAGTTAAACTTAGATTTACTCTCAAGGTAATTGGTGCTTCAGAAGTTATACTGTAATTATTTCTTTTCTTCCCACTCTTCACACTTACCAAATAACACAGTAATGACTGTCATGAGTCAGAGGTAATTCTATCAGACTTCATCTTTTGTCAGAGTCAGCTTTGTACCATAGATAATATAATCCTGATTCAACAGCTTCAGCACCTCTTGGATTGAAATGAATACAACCCAAAGTCCACTCTTGTCTGTTCTTCTGCCTTTGACACCAGTAGTAGACACAAACCCAATACTGCACACCCTTTCATTTTAGGCCCATTTAGCTTGGTAAATGAAAATGTCCTCAGGAAATAATACGAAGAACCGAAGCAACAAAAGATTATCTCATTCCAGCTAGAGCTCTTGCTGCATGGACTCAATTTGCTGCTCTCTGTTACCAAGCGAACCAATTGAAGATGGAAAAGAGTGGCAACACAAGAGGAAGTTTTCACCAGTATCAGCCTCATGGCAGATGAAGATGTGCATGAAGATGTGCACGCCTCCAGGTCTGCACAACTGCTGCTACTCTCCTCAGCATAAACAAATGGGGTGCCAGTTTCCTACTGGTAATGGTGCCATGCTGACAGTCCTGGGTAAAGCAATGGGAGGGCTGAGAGGTAAAACAGCACTGCAGGCTTCCCCCTGCCCACCTGCAGGCCATACTGTTGGAGGGAGATGCTGGTTTTGTTCTCTCTGCTCATAAATTTCATGGCCTCTCTCCTGAGGCTGTTAAAGCCACACATGGCAGGTGGGGAGGTCTCAGGCAAGTGTGGCACAGCTCTCTGTGGCACCCTTCAAACTACGGCCAGATACGCTACATGGAAGCTCATGTAAACGAGCTCTGGGTGGCTGACCTTTATCCACTGACCAAAACTGAAAAGCAGAAGCCCGATGAGACTAACAAAACAGTTCAGCTCAGAGTTAATTACAACTTCATGTAATTTATATCTGCAGAAACTGTCAGCAAAGTTAGTGTTTTGTTTTAGTAGCAGCACATGTATAATACACACTTTTGTTACAACCTCCCTCCTGCTTCTCTCCTTTGCCCCACTCATGAATCAAACATGGTGACTGGTACCAATTGGTAGTCTTTCAGCAGAGGGCACAGGAAAGGATTTATACCAATTTCTCCTAATGCTGGTCCTCCAAGCTAGGCTGGAGTTGTACCAGTGGGGCTCAGGGTATGAGGCAGCCCTGTTTTAAATGAGCTGAGAATTTCAGCCCCCAAAAGTTATCAAACAAGCTTCTATCTTTAAGAAGCATAAAAGGCACCTCAGTGTACAGAAAGAATGTGATACAATTTTGAAGTCCTCTTTTTTCCTGGACTTTCTGACTCCTGAGGACAAATAGGCCCTTATCTAAAATCCAGAAAGGGATCCATTCGTAATCTGCACCTGCTTTACATCCCAACACTTGGCACAAGGCAATGAAAGCTTGTCTAGTGTTACTGTGAGCAGCCTTCATTTCAACAGAGATGAAACATAAATATTCAGAAATAAATTTGTAAAAAAATTATAAGGCGTTTTAGACTTTTGATATGTTTGACTAAAAAGAAAAACAGTTTCAACTGCATTCCCACTTAAGCAAATAAATAACATGCATACTTTGTTGTGAAACAAAGGGATCACAGTAGTGAAACTAAAAGCTACAAACTGCTCTAAAGTGGCAGAGAATCAAGTCACCTACTGACATGGAAAGGCCTTTGTTTGTTTGTTTATTTCTTAAAAGCAAACAAACAGGACATACAATTAACAGCATAGCAATGACACTGGGCTGCCACCCTTTGGATGCTGAGATGATGACCTTTCAATCCTTTGTGGTTCATCTTTAGGGTTTAGTTTTGTAAGAGTATGAAATGCAAGTTTCCATTTCCTGTCACAGTAATTTAGAAGAGGAGGAGTTGGGAAAAATAATCCTTAAATCAACCTTGGAAATGAGTTAAGGATCAACACCAGTGATGTTAGTCATAAACACATGATAGCTATATAAGTGTGGTTTGTTTTTTGTTTTGTTTTTTTTAAAGTGGTCTTTTCTTTTCCTAAAAAGGAAAAGAACAACAACTAATGATGTTTGCCCTTTAGATGTCATTTTGTAGGTGGCCGTTCTTATGCTGTGGGTAGAGAAGACTTAAGAGCAGTGGAGTACTTAAACACTTAGAACACTCCAGACATTCTGCCTTCATTTTTAGATTCCCTTAGATTCTATTTTTTTTTTTTCTAAAACCAAGATTCTCTACAAAAAACTAGTGACCCATCCTTCCAAGTCCTCCTAACTACAAGAAGATCTCTCTGCCTGAAAAGATGAAATGAAAAAAAAGCCATTGTAGTAGTGTCTTGGTATCTCTCAAATCCCCAAGGTTGCCAAACAAACATATAGCAAGTAAACTGAAAATTATTATTATCCTAAATTCCCTCAACTGGCAATTATCCTGCAATCATCTTTTATCATTTGTGTGTAGAAAGTGTTTACTAAATGATCGAGTATGATCACAATGTTCCATTAAAAACTGCCTAGTAACAATTTGGCCATGAGACTGAAAAAAAAAAAAAAAAAAAAAGAAATTAATAAAAAAAAATGTCAACAGAACCAGAAGAGCCATTTCCAAATGAGTTTTAATTCAAACCAGAAACGTCAATTTTGGTGACTCATATTTTCAATTACTTTCTGAGGTTAGACAGCAGTGGGCTACCTAACAATGTTTTTAATATATGGAAAAACATCTTTGCTTCATGGCCTCTTTAAAATGAGGGGGTAGTTTTAAGTTGAGATTCCAGTTTTGCAGAGTATAAATCACAGAAATGACATTGAAAGTCAAGCCATTTGGCAAGAAAAAGACTTGAAAATAGAATCGTCTTTGCATGTCTCAAAAGTTGGTCATTTTAGATTTACAGAGATGTCCTTTGGCAAAACAGTCTGGGTGAACACATACTCTATCTCTAAGACAGATCTTTGCACTGTTTGTTTTTCCCTCTTGCATGTGAATTATGGCCCAAAGTCTTTCACCTCAGTTAACCTTGGTTTCTTTCTTGTCCACAAAAAGGAAGCCAAGCTGACTTTTGTTCTAATATGAACTTTCCTTTCTGCAGATGATCTGCTTTTCCCTGAAAGGCAAGCAGTTTCACAGCTTCTGTTAAATGTAACCAAGATAAAAATTAGGAGCAAGGACAAAAATCTTGAGAGGCATCTCTGATTATGGGATAAAGATCATCCTTTAAGTTAGCAGGAAGATGGTTCAAATTCTACCAGAACAGCAAAGAGAGGCAACAGAGCTCCTGGCTCAAAGTGCAAAGACGGCTTAGGAAAATAATTTGGGAGAAAAGGTGCCAGCTTCTTCCATTAGGGCAGAAATACTGAGTCATGTTTGGTCCTCAAGGGTATACACAGCTTTCAGTAACTTCAACAAAAGCATAAACTGCTGTCAGAAGATTTAAGGGAGAAATGTATCTTTCTGACATTTGACCATGGTAAATAAGTGTTTTGAGGCTTTTATGCTATAGGCACCTTAGCCAAAAGCCTTAAAAAGGGAAAGTTCAGGCTGTAAATACTAAAGAGGAAAAGACCAAGACATCTTTCAGCTGGCTAAACAATCTATTCTCTGCACATTTCTGATATATCTGGAGTATAAGGCAACACCAGTCACTCTCTGCTCCCACGTAAGTAAAGATAGGCTTTTTTTTTTTTTTAATACAAACAAGAAAATCTTTCTCCACCACAAAATATTTTAAACATCTTGTAAAATGACATAGCATTCCTCTTTTCATTTAGTGAGAAGCAGCTGTCTGTTTGCAGTTAGCAGGAAATTCCATTGCCAATAAAATAAATAAATCAATCAATGGTCTCTAAAGCCTATGAATCAATTATATGAGTTACAAAGAACCTCAATTTGACAGACAAATATGTTCTCCTCTAAGATTTATCTGTGAAATTTCAATTAGAGAAATGAAGTGGAATAAACTACCCAGTGAAAATGAAGATATTTGGAAGGAAAAAATAATTAATTCAGTACGGTATGACAAAAAGACTGTCTGGTGCCCACAAAAACAACAGAAGCTATACGGCTCAGAAGTGAAAATGAGAGAGGAAAGCTGTCTTACTGCTTATGGGTCTGTCAAACGCTGCAGAATCTCTGGGCTGAGTTAGAAAATGCAGAGATAGAACTATTTGAAATGATCAGGCAGCTAGGATTTAGCCAGACTCTCATCTAAAATATATCAACAAGAGCTAGGAATGACTGAGAAACTCTGATTCTCAGTTACTATGAATCATTGAAGTGAAACAGCCCCTTCTAAACACCTAAAAAACCTTTTCTGTGTATTTCGGAACATGGAAATTTTTGCCTGGGATCACTTGTACTTCAAAAGCTAAGCGACAAAAGGACAGATTAAAAAATAAGGCTGCAAAGTCTATGAAACAGGCCTTGAAGATTTAAAATTCGTGTTAAAGATTTTCTGCAGACACAACATAGCATCACAAAGTCATCTGCTATTAAGGAAATCACCAGGTAAATCAGGATATTTCTGTACTGCAATAAACATATTCAACTATTATACTGTACTGGGGAGCTATATATATCAGAATGACAGGTACTTACATTACAATTGGAAGACCCATCAAATGTTGAGTAAGAACCATCAGGCCATTCTGTAGCATCTACAGTGCTCGACTGCCTGTGCTGGGCTTCATACTCCTTAAGCTGAAATTTGAAAAGACAAAGAAAACATTTTCCAGTAAGAAGTAGCTATCAATATTAATTAAAATAGCAAGAGTTATTGTCCTTCCAGTTCCCTTCCCCCTTCTCCGTATCACTGTGGAACTGAGAAAATCAGAACTTTTGCATTACATTTTCTTGGTGTTCAAAAGAATTTTTAAATTTTTTTTTTATTATCAGATGTTTTAATGAGTTGGTGGCTTTGTTTTGTTTTTCTTAAAAGGGAGTGGTCTGTAAATACTAAATTTTGATGAACAGTCATTGGTAAAATATAAATTACACATCCCCACCTCAGAGGTGCAGTTCACAGTGGACACACTAAATCACAACAGCCTGTCAATTTCCTTCAGAAAGAAAATGATCTGCAGTAAAGACTAGGAACCATATATTCTAATTTTAAAAGAAAAGACCATCTTTCCCATTTTCCAATAAAAGGCTTAAGACATAAAGACAATCCTTCTCAAGTAAAACTGTTGAGAGGATCGTCAAGAACTGATATAACAAAAAGTTACTGCTAGTAGCTCAGACCACCAGGTGGGTACTGTACCAGTATATATACAAACCATCCAGGTTAGGTACAACCTTTGCCCCACCAAATTTTTAACAGCAGAGAAGTAAAAGAATTCCTTCATTACAACCTGGTAATTTTAAATGTTTGCAATATTTTTTTCATTATATGATTTCCAGCAAAGCAGTATTGTCTTCAGACAGTAACAGACCTTTATATTCTAGCATAATCTATTTCAAGACATAGTGTGTCAGTACAGAAATTTATCCGAGTGACAATTCATGATCTAAATCACGTTTTCTGCACCTCTAATGGAGCCATACAGAATACCCTGTGTTCCATCACAGTGTTTTGCACAAGGGTACAAAATTCAAAAGCGGTGTAGAAAGGTTAACATTGATCTCTCGTCTCCTGAGCAATTAAAACCTCAACCCTATTGCTGCACAAATACAATACCTTACAGTATTTTTCTTAATCCTTACAGTTATTTTTCTTGTGGTTTATTAACATTTAGATTTTGTAAAGAAACATTTGTGACAGCCTCTGTACTTATCAAAACAGGCATCTCTGTTGATTTTAATGTCAAATGCCAAAAACATCTGAATATGTTTTCTTGAAGGCTATTAAAACAAAACATCACCTTTCAGCCTAAGAAACAAGCAGAAGAAACTTCAGCTTGAACATTTGTGGTTTTTAAAATTGTTAATTCCTGAAAATGGAAGACTTAAATCAAACTCCCTTCAGACATTGGCAGCAGGAAATTAATAATAAATACATGTGTTCTAAAACAAATAAGCCAAGTTCAGCAAAACTTGAAGCATTTCTTCTAGTACTTAAACAAAACTACGAACATATATAATAAATAATGTCTAGTACAGGTGAGATTCCTCTCCCTTACTTTAGACAGCTGCTGTGAAAATACTTGAGCTTTTCAAGCTACACTTGAGCTTTTCTCTGCTTAGCACTCTTTATTGCCAAAGGAGAGAAGCAAATGCTTTTAGGACTCCATTCATTTACCAAGCACTGGATATCTACTTTTGGTTGAGCTTAATCTCACTTTTCCCCATAAACAAAAGAATTGCTAACTAATTTATGCTACCTAGTGTGATGGGACCAGCAGGCAGGCTTTCTCCCCTTCCTCCCATGTTTTCTGAGCAAATGAAAATTCCCAATTGGTAGATCCTACATACTAAAACACATTTCTCAAGGAAACTGAAGTGTGTACATATCATACCCTAGCAAGTGCTTCCTCAATGGTGATCATCTTCTCTTTGACCATCATCATCAGCTGGATCCGTTCCTCATCACTCATCGTGATCTCACTGGCCACATACCCTACATCCTCTCCTGCAGGAAAAAAAAACAACACAGAGATAATTAGCATGTGGAAGAGGTCACACACAGAGCAGAATACATTGAAACTGGAGTTTACCCAGAGCTCTGAAATCTGGTGATCATGTGGATCTGGCTGGACAGAAACAGACCTTCCCCAGAGCTCATGGTAAGATTTCAAAGGACTGAATGATTTGGAAGTAACTGAGCAAGAAAAGGAAGTGAATTAGGGCTAGAAAACTACGTCTACTTTGATACTGAAAGCGAGAGAGAACAACAAAGAGAAATAAAAAGTGATTGTCATCACACAGTTATTGACCCTGAAAGACAAGAATCAAATGAGAAAGTGCCAGAACTGCAGAAGGAATGCTGTAGTCAGCTGTCAGGGCTGATGGGAAGCCTTTTCAAGAATGGAGTTCTGGGCCCTTGCAGCTCTCTTCTCTGGAAGGACCAAATCCCCCAATCTATCCAAGCTATCTGATCAGCCACTGAATAGGCATGTGGTGCTGGCTTTATTGGAACTTTCAACTCCAGGATCTCGCTTTTTGGCATGTGTTGGCTTGCCATCACGGACAATTAGAACTTCTTTGAGAGCTAGGATGTTTAACTGAGAGTGTAAATGTGCCCTTTTTCAACAAGTAGGCTCCTGTCATCTTTTGCAATCCACCTGAACAGAAGCATAGTGATGTGGAGGAGAACCTGTTTGCAACACAAGGATCTAACAGATACAGATGGGGAAACAGGCTTGTGTGAAGAGAAATACTTAAAGCAATGCAGAGCTGCATCTCTTGAAGAACTAGAGAAAGACACTTGACAGTTTAAGTGGAATCAATCCCTACATTTGCACTAGACACCAGATGCACTTTTACCACTCCTTCTTGTATTGTCGTCTCCTACAATGAGAGACTAGATTCTAAAATGGGCCCTCAGGAATACCAGTCCATGGAGGTAAAAGAGAAATTCTGGATGAACTAGGACTCTCCCTTGGTTGAGGAGGATCAGGTTAGAGATCACTTAGGCAAGCTGGACACCCACAAATCCTTGGGCCCCAATGGGAGGCACCCACGAGTGCTGAGGGAATCTGGCTGATGTTATTGCTAAGCCACTCTACATCATTTTTAAAAGGTCATGGAAAATAGGAGAGGTACCTGAGGACTGGAGGAAAACCAATGTCACTCCAGTCTTCAAGAAGATCAAGAGGAAGGACCCAGGAAATTACAGTCCAGTCAGCCTTATCTCCATCCCTGAATAGGTGATGGAAAAGCTCATCCTGGATGTCATCTCTAAGTACATGAAGGAAAATAAGGTCATCAGAAGTAGTCTACAAGGATTCACTAAGGTGATATCATGCTTGACCAATCTGACAGCCTTCTATGATGCTGTGACTAGCTGTGCAGACGAGGGGAGAGCAGTGGAGGTTGTCTACCTTGATTTCAGCAAGGCTTTTGACACTGTATCCCATGCAATCCTCATAGGCAAGCTCAAGAAGTGTGGGTTAGGTGAGTGGATAGTGAGGTGGGTTGAGAACTGGTATTGAACAACAGAGCTCAGAGGGTTGTGATTAGTGGCACAGGGTCTAGTTGAAGACCTGTAGCTAGTGGTGTTCCCAGGTGTCAGTCCCATTCCCAGAGGTCCAGTCTCATTCAACATATTCATTAAAGACCTAGATGAAGGGACGGAGTGTGCCCTCAAAAAGTTTGCTTATGATGCAAACCTGCCACAGAAGGTTGTGCTGCCATTCAGCAAGATGTGGAAAGAACAAATAGTTGAATGGAAAGGAACCTAATGAAGTTCAACAAGGTTAAGTGTAGGATCCTGCATCTGGGGAGGAACACCACCATGTACCAGTACAGGTTAGGGGTAGAAAAACTGCTGGAAAGCAGCCCCATGGAAAAGCATCTTGGCGTCCTGGTGGACAATAAGTTATCCATGGAACAGCAATGTGCCCTTGCGGCCAAGAAGGACAATAGTACCCCGGGGTGCATAAAGGAGAGCGTGTCCAGCAGGTCGAGGGAGGTTCTCCTCCCCCTCTACTCTGCACTAGTGAGCCCACATCTGGAGTATTGTGTTCAGTTCTGGTCTCCCCAGTTCAAGAGGGACTAGGGAAATACTAGAGAGAGTCTAATGGAGAGCTACAAAAATGATGGAGGGACTGGAACATCTCTCTTATGAGGAAAGGCTGAGAGACCTTGGGCTGTTTATCCTGGAAAAGAGAAGACTGAGAGGGGGTCTTATTAATGTTTACAAATATCTGAAGGTTGGATGTTAAGTAGAAGGGGCCAGTCTCTTTTCAGTGGTGCCCTGTGATAGGACAAGAGGTAATGGTAGCAAGGTGAAACACGAAGTTCCACCTCAATGTGAGGAAAAACTTCTTCACTGTGAGAGTGACAGAGCCCTGGAACAGGGTGCCCAGAGAGGTTGTGGAGTCTCCTTCTCTAGAGATTTTCAAGACTCACCTGTACGTGTTCCTATGTGGCCTGCCCTGGGTGTTCCTGCACTGGCAGGGGGTTGGACTTGATGATCTCCAGAGGTCCCTCCCAACCTCTACCATTCTGTGATTCTAGGCTCCCGAGTTCAAGAGAAACATGGAAATACTGGAGAGAGTACAACAGAGAGCTACAAAGATGAATAGGGAACTGGAGCATCTCTCTTGCAAGGAAAGGCTGAGAGACTTGGGTCTGTTTAGTCTGAAGAATACTGAGAGGGGATCTTGTCAAAGATTATGAATATCTAAAGGATGAGTATCAAGACGATGGGGCCAATCTCATTTCAGTGGTGCCCAGTGACAGGACAAGGGGCAATAGGCATGAACTGGAACACAGCAGTCTCATGTGAACATAAGGAAAACTTCTTTATGATGAGTGTGATGGAGCACTGAACAGGCTGCCCAGAGAGGTTGTGGAGTCTCCTCTCACTGGAGACCTTCAAAACCTACCTGGATGCAACCCTGTACAACCTCCCCTGGGTGAACCAGCTTTAGCAAGGGGGTTGAACTCGATGATTTCCAGAGGTCCCTTCCAATCCCTACCATTCTCTGATTCTGTGATTCAAGCCTGAAGCAAATAGGTTGAAGTAACCAAATACCAAAGAAATGAGAAACATCTTTCTAATTAAAACAGATCAGCATTTCACTCATCAAGTCAAGATCAGAAAAAAGAAAGCATCTTGCTAATTTACAAATACTACTTGTAAATACGTATTAACCCCATCAGTTTGTGCCTGTGCCATCACCGACAGTCAGGCCTCATGTCTCCCAGCCTTGTGCCTCCATGTCTGCAGTCTCACAGAATATGACTCGTCTTTAAGCCCTGTCATGATGAACCAAACCTGTGACACTTCCAGACCTACAGGCCTCCAACTGCCACACTATTGCAAATTAATGTTACTCCTTTGTGATGCTGGCTCCTTCCATTGGATAGTTTGTGTGTTGTTAAAAAACAATTTACCTTTTGAAGTCTGCCTCATTAGGCCTTTCTGGTTCTTTCGGAAGTTTTGCCAAAAAAACTTATTTTTCTTTTTCCAGTCTGCTTTCCCTAAAAGGAAAGTGAGGAGGGAGGATGAGGGGAAAGGGAAAAAGAATTTCAGAAAGAAACATTATTTAGTAAATGCCAGAGAAGCTTTCAAGCATTAAGTTGCATTTTCTAATTCAAAAATAAGAATAAAAAAACATTCAAATGGTCTGTTTTTCTTGATTTATTCTGTACTAGAACTATGCTGATGTAGCTATTGCAGAGAAATGCACATTCCTTTATAATTACCAATGCTATAAAGGACTGAGATAAGCCAGTAACTTACATATTTTGAATTATAAACAGAAAATATTTTACATTCATTTTGATATCTTTTGAATTGTTAATGTCAAGTCTGGAAGCGTTTTTGAAGCATTTTGCTGGTTTATTCTCTTTAACTGAACCACAATTATGCAGCCTAAAGCCACAACTCAGATAAGTGATTTTCTAAGATGCATGTGTATATCTAAACAGTAAAGAAATACTTCACATAAATATATAAATGCACACACACATATGCACACATGTATGCACAAACATACATGCACATTCTGCTGCTTGGCATAAGAAATTCTATGATGCCATCAGCTGCATCTGCTTCTTACTCCCTTTATGCCTGGACTGTACAAGCCCTGGTCTATATGTTCATTAATATCAGATCTGCGTATGGCTTGATGACCCAGAATTAAATCACTTGTTCTGGAGAAAAAAGAAAAATAGCAGGATCTGGATCAAGGTAGTGTGTATAAATGCGTTGTGTTGAATTCACCAGGGCAGAGGCTACAAAGTTTATGCCATCTGCAAGATGCACCATGCTTGATCTGTCAGAAATGCTACTGATGAGCTACTTCATCCCTCTGCTTTTGAAAAATTCAAAGGCATACAGTTTATACTGTGACACTGAGTTTCAGCATGTGACTATAATACTTTGGATCTCACCCTAGAAGACCTAGAACTGTGTTTACTGACTCTCTGAACATGGCTTATGTTTAGACTATGTGGAAATGCCCCTACAAAAACATTAAAAAGAAAGAAACAAAAAAATCCTCCCATTTTTCTTTTCCTTTTCTTTTCCTCTCCAATGCACAAAATAAAATTTGTCCAGAATTGTATCAGCTCAGCTAGGATAGCAATATTAACTAATTATAGTACATTAAAAAAAATAAACTGACAGACAATGTAAAACAAATACATATTTAAGAATGCAAAACATTTCAGAAAGAAAGGAAGAGCTTCTGGTGTGATGTGGACAAAAGTAACAAAAAAACCACATTATTCACTGGTGTTAGTAATTTTCAGAATACAAAGGGATAGGCTAGCATGGACCTAACATGCAGACATTTGAAATTCAATAGAACAAGACAAAAGATGTGTATTTATCACATGACAATGCTGGTTGGGCAATTTCAGTGATCACTGAGACACTCAGCATCTGACTTCAAGCTGCTGAGATTCACCCTTCCCACACACACAAATGCTGCTGGCTTCTGCCAGCAGTGTGTTTACTCAGCTCTTCACATCACAGCACAAGTAAAACTCAAAACCTGTTTAGGAATTCCATAGGAGTATCAAATAAAATGAAATATACTGACCTACAGAGCCTTCTTCCGAACTTGATTTATGAATGGAGAGCCTAGGACAAAAAAGAGAAATGGACTTATTGATGCAGGCTTCTCACATTTCATGGGAGCTGTCTGATTACAGTAAATTATAGTTTCTAAACAATATATCATGAGCTGCTTTCTCTTCCCTTTTCTTCCCAACAGAGCAAGTTGGAAACAAAAACTGAATCCACTGATCTGACCACAATAACTGAGTTTCCCTCTTAAACATGTCTTTTGTGACCTGCATAGAAAAGTAGATACTGACAGAAACCAATGGTTAAGGCAAACGAGTTTAGCGATCCCTCAGAAAAACACTTTTTCACGTACTTTCTCCCCTTTCACTTGTACAGCAACAACTTGGCTGCTTTAGAAACTGTAGTGCTGGGATGCTGTATTTGTTTAGCAGTGTAACAGCTTTCAGCCTATTTGGTTTTTAGCTGAAAATGCTTTATAAATATGCACTCATTAAACTTTCAGAAGTAACTGTGCAGAAGAGAGTAGAGATTTAAAGACAAGGTGATGAAAGCTTGTACAGACCCTATGAAGTGCGACCACAGATGACTGGAGACTACAGCTTCTTTCTCCTGAGTCCCCTTCTGTGTGCTTTCCCACCAGTGTATACTCCCGCTCTCAAAAGCTAGCCAGAGAGACTTATTTTAACAGAACATGGACTTTATAAACAACCCACTAAAAGAGTAAGTAAATCTTTTGTTCTGAGTCTTTATGTTCATTGAACCAGTTTTCCATAATGGATTCCAACTCAGTGCCAATGGTTCATTGTGGGATCTCTGATGAGGCAACATCACCCTCCCTCATTGCCTTTCTTCCCCCTGTCTGTATAAATGGAGCTAATAGAAATTACCAAATCTTCTGCTTGTCTTTGAAGCCTTCCTATGGGAATTGCTATTTAACCACACAGCACCAAGCCAGTGAAGGGACTTCTGCCAGCTTCAATGGCTTAGCTGGAGGCTCCGAGTGCAAAGCATTACTACACAGTCTCTGCTGAGAGCTCAGCCCCACAACATGACAATGTCCTATTGTGTGGTGGCTGTACTACAGCCATGCAGAATGGAAACATGCATACCCCAGCATACCAAGAAGACCAAGTTAAATCGTTCTTTGAATGAGGCCCTATAACAATACACACATACTGTCCTCTTGGTGCTGTCCACAGTGTTTGCACAGGCTCCTTGCGTTTTCTTAGGCCCCCCAGAAGAGGGCAATGAAGACTTTTTGATCAATTCAGTAAACCGCTTGAAGGAAAATTTCAGTTCAAGCCAGTTCAGAGTTTAGAAGATGCAAGCAATTACTGGGCAACGTTTTGTAAGCATGAAAAACAAGCTCATCAATTTGCAAAGACATCATTAAATGGGAAATGAGACAGTATGAAGTTTCAGATTGATTTAGTAATTCATCTAGACAAGGAGGGTTTGGCACAGCAAAGCTCTGAAATGTAACCACCTTCATTCTCAGACTGATTAGAAATTTAATCCAGCACAAACCGCAAACTAATTGAAGGAACCAAATTTCAGATTTGTAGTGCACCAGGCAGAGGGAGACATTTACCGTTTTCCTTCCTGATAAAGTTTACCCTTGAAGGGGAAAAGTTAATGATATAGGTGATATGCAACTAAATGCTTGAAGAAGCCTGAATAAGAAACGCAGGAGAAAGATTCAAACCCCAGACTTTCTGAGTAAAAACTCTGGAAAAGCCAGTGTCAAAATTTAAATACTTTCAATGGGGCCAGGATTGCATCCAGATACTTAAAAGTAAAGTTGCCAGTAAGTATTTTTCTAAATACAAGTAAATCAGATGAAAAATATGTGGACATATATATGGAGACAATCAATTAAAAGAAAGCCAGGTTCTTTTGGAACTGACAGAATTAATCCACTATGTGTTTTCCACTCCGGCACAGACCTCACCCAATTAGGCTACTTATCATAAATGAATTTAGCATCCATGAAATGCCGTCCAAGTCACCATCCTTAGAAAATGAAATCTGTTAATGATCATAACTCTGCCTCAGCAGTAAAATCAGCCTTAAAGTAGAGAGGCAGTCTGTTGTGCTCTTCAGCCTCCAAATCCATTTTAATCCTTTTCTTCTCTTGCACAGTTGCCAACAACCATGCAAGTAAGTAGCAGGTGTAGCAGCAATGTTTGTGATGTGGACATCTGTTCACTGGGAATTAGTCTGAGGCCACCAACTCTCACACCCTGGCCTCCAAAGGGGAAGAGCAGTAGCAGCAAACTTCTGATGCACCTGAGCTAGAGGGTGTGAGGAGAAGAGCAGGATCCATAGTAAGCAGATCACCACCTCATTTATAACTGATTTAAGAACTATGCTGAGTTTCATCAGCGGATGCAAATTCCAATTATGATTTCATGCATTCCCTAAAGTGGAAACGTTCCATGCCTGGGCTGACCTTGAAAATGCTAACAGCTGGTCTGAAGAGATGGAAATGCCAACAAAACTTACCACATAGAGCCTGATAAGGCACTTGGTTTTTAGTTCCACCAGACAACTCTGACACTTAAAAATCCTCAGTGAAATCAATCAAACGTTTTACTTCCTAGATGTCTGGTGAAAAATACCAAATTACCTCGGAGTCACTGTATGTTTGATTTGCCAATTACACTCCCTTACTCTGTTAAATCTGCAGATCCTCTGTGAATGTGCACTGAAAGTGATTTGTGCTCTTCCATTCATAGACTGATAACTTGTACCGAAAGTTAATGATGCAGTGACATTTGGCAGAAGTTTCAGCCCTGTGTGTCTGAAAGCGAGCCAAATGCCATTACTCTACTCTGGAGGCCTTCATTTTTGTTGTGGTCTGATGTACAACTTCATTAGCAAGCTTTCACACGAGATGTGCTCTGTCACAGCATATAGCAGAAGAAATGTATGGGTATATGTTTAGACAAGAAGGAAGAAAACAAGATTTATGATCAGAGGGAAGGAGTACTTTCTTATCAACCAATGATTTCTGGAAGCAAGCTGCAGAAGGGGTCAAAACTTTAATCCATTAATTTCACAAATTCAAAACCATCTCTAGGCTGATACTTTGGGCCTCTTGGAACCAAACTGCTGAAATAAACAAATGGGGGGGGGGGGGGGGGGAAGCACAACATATAATCTAAAAATGGAGCTACTTTTGGGAGTAACCAAATATTACTGCCTTAGACAGATGTTTGGTTTCAGCAGAGTTTAGTAAATTACGTCTGACCACTCAGTGATCAGTGACAGAAAATTTAGTAGCAACAGCTAGAGTGAAGAACCTAAATCTGGAACCAGCTGATTAGAAAGGCTTAACAGAAATGAGTCTACATTCAGTGCTAAAATGTGCAAGCACACAAATAGGACTGACACAAAAGTCAAGACTCAAGTGCTGGAGGTTTGCAAATAGCGGAGTACCTTGATACAGCTGAAAAAGGATGACTGAGAAAAAAATAACACATTGATCCTAAAAGGCGTAAGGATGGGAAACTCCAATGGCAGTTGAAAGAATGAATATATACGGGAATAGCTGTACAACCATCATTACTCATGCTCAAGAAAGAGGAATTCAAACCCAAAATGGTAAAGAGAAAAGCTGTTAGAATAGTCAGGGAACTGGACAGCTTATCTTATGAGAGAAAGCTAGAAAAGTTTTGCCTGTTCAGTCTGTCAAAATCAAAAGCTGAAAGAAGATTGATTTATTGCCTATTAATAAATCAGGCACAGGAACAAGTATACATAAGCTGGGGAAACAAAACAAAAAAAAAAAAAAGAGGATTTAACTTTTTTCTAACTATTTGGAAAAACTTCCAACAGTAGGTGGAGAAAGGGAGGACAGCTTATAAAACCAACTAAGAGGGTGCTTGAAAGTTGGAGACCAGAACAGCTGAGACATTTTTGACAACAAAGATCTGGACGTAATGACTGCCTCTGGAGGGCACTTCTGGTTCTTCTTTTGAAGCCTCTGGGTTTTATATGAACAATGGCAAAGCCAGGCATCCAAAACAGACTCTGAATCTGTCTTTTCATAAAAGTGCTGCAGTCAGAATGACCTTGCTATATCTAAGTAATCCCTCCCTTTTATAAATTAACCCTTGAATCCTGGAGGTGAGCTCCAAAAGTTAGAGTGTGAGGAAGAACCGACACACACATTTGCATCACAAGCCAACTGAGATTGTATCTGATTATTAAGACGATTTTAACTAGGTTGCATCAAGCTACTAGGCAACAGCTTTCCCTGTTAACTCTGGACCGCCAGGGCTTATCTTGCATACAGAGCAGTTGATCTTACAAGAGACACAGTCATATGTGCCCTGAGATGTGAATGTGCTGGTACACCGCAGAACTGGGAAAGGAAACAAGTGACACCATGTGCTGCTTTCATGAATGCGCCTGTTGATTTTTGAAAGCTCATCATTCTCCAAACAGAACAAACATGGGAACTGAGAATGACAAGATTTCTGATGGGTTTTTGCTTCAGCACTAAGTGTTTTAAATGCAGATGTGCTTTAACACATGGCCACATTTCATTTACGGACTGTAAAATCCCCAGGTGCATAGCACCATCTGATAATGAAACCACCACTGTTATAATCTTCAGTAAACTGATAGTGGCCCTCATATTCCTTTCCAATGACTATTTATAGCCCATTGAGGGAAATGCTTTGGATGGGATTTTCAATCTACAACTATTATGCACATTCATAGCGGTGAATAAACATGCAAAAGCCCACACTGGATCTGCTGCAAAGCTGTTTGGTTATCTGTGTGCATTAGAAATGGCCCAGTCACATAATTAGTATGAAAAATTGACAGCCTTGTAACTGCTCCTGACTGAATACAAGATAATTTATCTAACCAGAGCTGGCACAGGGAAGAAAACGGGCCTTTAGTATTTTTATCAAATTTGCATGAACCTGAAGAGAAAGCAGGCCTGCAAGGTTCTGACCTTGCTGGCACCAGTGTGAGAAAGGGATGGAAAGCAAAAACGTTTCATTCAATTATCTTCTCATTAGGTTTCCATAGCAATGGCTCTTTAAGCAGGTCAAAACTTCCTCTGAGGAAACAAACACTGAGCTGCCTGTGGACAGTGCATGCATATGTGTATTTTCTTCCATCACCAGCAAGGAAGCCACCATGTTGGTCCCATGGGCTCCATCCAGTGACTAACAGCAGGCAGATGTGGCTACATCACAAATTTAATAACTGACTGGTTAGTCCCAGACAGGAGGCAGATAACCACCAGCTAAAAACCTCTTCGACAGCAAAGAGCAGGGCCCATCATACAGCATGCAATGCACCCCTGTTCTGGTTGCATTGCTTACTACGTGCCACGTCGACTAGCTGAGACAAGTCAGACTTTCTCATGAAAGGCGCCCTTCATGCTTCCTCGTACAAAATTACCAGGCTTGAAATCTTCTTCCAGCTGCTCAAAGGCACACTGGTTTTCCTCCTCACGTGTCCCGGGTGGCGTTTGGCTGGCCTCTCGCTCCTATTGTGCGGGTTATTGTGGGAGTTTCCTGCCCTACTTCTCTTGAGGAGGCTGTTTAAAGGCAGCATGAATAATTTGGCTTTGACTAAATCAGGCCTTGAACAAGTGAAAACAGGGTCGTACACATTCAGTGATTCTTTTCGATTCCTGCAAGCACAGGGTATTAAAAAAACATATCTTAACTGTAGACATCTCAAGTACAGCAAGCTCTTACTTCTTTTGCTTCCAATATTCTTCTCCATTTTTAAATTATGCAGAAGTAACAATTTATTCTGTCAGTCATTTAGTGCAGCCTTTAGCATCCTCCATTTGGGGGGATTTGTTTGTTTTCTACTTTGTTCTTCTCAGTTTCTGTCCTCTCTCTGCCTCACGTCTCCTGTCAACATCCTCCCGTTTCTTTGCAGGTCAGTTTACAAATACCTGCCAAACTTAATTTGGGCACCTTGAGAAGTTGCCAGAATCAAAGGCAATAGAATTTAAGCCCCCCCATCTGTGACCTGGAGGGATGATTTAATAACCTCCTGCATTCAAAACCTGACCAGCAGTTTGGATGCTGCAGGGGAAGAGGATTATGAAATCTAGTGTTAAAAACTGTTGGTGAAGGTCAGTCAATTAGTGTATCAAAAGGGACAGAATTGAGGTTAGCATGAATCCTTTTGCAAAAGAAAAGCTGTTTTTAAAGAGAGTGCTGCTTTCACTGAAAACCACTGTTGAAGATGGGACACTGAACTGCGGGTATGCTCCCAGCCTTAGGCAGATTTGGAATTCAAGTTTATATCACAGGACAGACACTGGCTTTCCTATGGCACATCTGTTCCAGAAAATCCTTAGAAACAGATTCATTCTCCTGCAGAGACAACAAGATGCAGACAGTAGCCACTTGTGTTGTGACCTCATTGGTTGCCTGCTAATAACTTCAGAGAAAGTCATAAGGCCCAAGCAGGCTACAACTCCTCCTCCAACATTCCCAACAAGCCATCAGAGACCTGGCCAAACTGCGAGGGGCTCAGTTTAAGATGTATGTCCCGCACACACAGAAAGGGTGACAAAGACATTCACTCTCAGGAGCAGCTGAAGCAGGGAGTCGAGGACACAGCTGCCAGAGGGAGCAGCTCCCCCACACCAGGAGAATGCAAAGCCCCCAAGCAATGCCACCTGGTACTGCCTGCACCCCACATGTGCCTGTTTTTCTCCAGAACCTTCTGCTTGACAAGTCTGTTTCTGCTTAGTTCCCTGAGCAGAGTCTAGGATTTAGGTCCTGAGGATCACAGGGTTGAGAATGTTTAAACTGTACTGTGCCACAGGCTGAGGAGTACAGCAGGATGAATTGTGGTGCTTAGTATGAAGTATGACCACTTACTTGGTCAGGGGTGCGCCTGAGTGATACAGTTAAGAAACAGCAGGTGATTCAATAAGAGGTGACAATTTGTAACACCCATTGCCATGGGGAGGTGGGAATTCCAGTGAAACACCAGACACAGCCACAACTGTTACCTCATGAGAGGTAACCGCATTGTTTTTGTCTTTCCTTTATCTAGCAGATGCAAAGAAAGAAATGAGTATATAGGAGTGACTGTACCTCATCCTATCTCTATGCAGTGCTCTTGGGTCTCTCACCCACTTCCTCCTCTTTCCTGGCAGTTCTCTGATATACCACATCTGAAACTTGCCCAGAGGCCGCTGGAGCAAGCAGTGACAGAAAACAGATCTATTTCCCAAGGGGGAAAACACACAACTTCCCTTTGCAACGTCCCCAGTTCTTCTAAAAACAGGATGAGACTCAGGATGCAGAAGCCTGAGTTCAGGGGATGGGGTTTAACCTGGATTTCCTGGCAAACATGCAGAGCTCATCAGTCTGTCATGTAGACTTGAATGCTCAAAAACGGGAACAGGCTAAAAGTTGGATTACATTGTTTTAAATGCTCTGTTTACAATTATGAGAAACCCCCATTCAATCCCCTGCCTGAGTAAACATCCTTGGGGTGTTGCCATCACTTGGAAATAATAGGGATTGTATATACAATACATCCCCAGATGAACATGGTATGGGGACAAAGAAGCAACCGTAACTGCAAAGAACACATTTACTGCAGATTTGTTACATTGATGATTCTTCTAGCAAAAGCAGAAGTCAGTGTGTCTACACAGGAGCATCTGCAATTCTGGGGAGATTTTTGTTTAAAATGGGTAACATCACTGTTAAAGATGCTGTTGCCACTCTGACAAAAGCACACTGAGAATCTGCAAAGTTACACTAGCACCACAACTGACAGCAGGACTGCAGTTTAAAAGATGGGAATCTTGGAAAGGGCAAAGGGAAATGAAATTTTTATTATTAAGAGAGAAAAGCTACAAACATCTCATTCCATGATTTGCATTATTTGCTGAATATTATATGACTTGGAAGCCTGACCAACTGTTTCAATTTACAGAAGTAACTTCAATATGGCCAAAAAAATCAGAACAATTGTGAGGAAAAGCTTAAACAAACACAACTTTATTTTCTGTTGTTTACAGATAGCTTCTTAGGCCACATCAGGACCCTTGCTGTTATTCACATAAATTTCAGAAGCCTCTACTACAGCGAAGACTTTTCTCTCTTTGTCAGAATCAATAGAATGAAAAGCAGCTTTGGTAGGGCATTTATAATGCATAAAGCAGGTTCATATGTGCAGTCTTTTTGGTAGATTCATCTAATTAACAATAAAGGTGTTGTCATCAACAGAGGAGAATAATATTGCCCCAAATGTCTTCTCAAGGGACTACGACTTGAAGTGACAGGCAACTTTGCCTCCAGGCTCATTTAAGCACTTTTGCCCACCTCTAGGCACTATGGCTGCTCTTCTGAGTTGCAGTTCAAGAGAGACAGGGAAATACTAGAGAGAGTCCAATGGAGAGCTATGAGGATGATTAAGGGACAGGAACATCTCTCTTATGAGGAAAGGCTGAGAGACTTGGGGCTGTTTATCCTGGAAAAGAGAAGACTGAGAGGGGATCTATCTTAGTCATGTTTAAAAATATCTGAAGGGTGGGTGTCAAGTAGAAGGGGCCAGTCTCTTCAGTGGTGCCCTGTGATAGGGTGAAGGGCAATGATCACAAACTGGTCACACAGGAAATTCCACCCCAATGTGAGGAAAAACTTCTTTACTCTGAGGGTGACAGAGACTGGAACAGGCTGCCCAGAGAGGCTGTGGATTCTCCTTCTGTAGAGACTTCCAAGACGCACCTGGATCTGTTCCTGCGTGGCCTGCCCTAGGTGATCCTGCTCTGGCAGGCGGATTGGACTCGATGATCTCAAGATGTCCCTTCTAACCCCTACCATTCTATGATTCTATAGCACATTACCTACTGGACAGATAACTGTTGAGCAACTTGCTTGACTGAGGGCACTGACTTACTTCATGCTGCCTTTGAACAGACTGGACAGCAGGGTTAGTAAGACTCAAGGCAAGACTGAACATATGCTGCTTGTCCACAGAAAGGTGCTTTTTTCCTACTGTGGAGCACCAAGACTAATCTGTTTTCAGTGCAGTACACAGTGGAGCCTCTCAGGCTCTCTCTTCAGCTGGGCACCACAGAAAAGGAAAACCAAACCAGGTCAAAACAAATATAGCTTCTTCCAGACTCCCTCAAAGCTTCTTTTTGTCTGGAATCTCTCAACTCTGGCAAATAAAACAACTGTCCAGGTGTGTTATTTTAAAACTTTAGACCTTGGCGGAGGTAAGCTGCAGGGTGTGCAGGCAGCAGTGCTGGGAAAGGGAGCTATGGAAAGTGACTACATGCCAGCCAGCCGCTAGCTTTCTCCTCCCTATTCCAGCACAGGTTTTCCCTTACGACTGCTTTTACTTTCTGAAGTAACCTGCTCAGAACTCAGATCAGAAACAACTCGTGTCATTTTACACCCTGCAAAAACAATTGTATTTTCAGTTTGCAGGAACATAACTTTTCTTAGGCAAGATTTACTTGGGCTTTGGAAGAGTATTTACAACAGCAGATTTTCCAGCTTCTAAAAATCTGGATGGTTATTTTGGGACAAATCTTTCCTTTTGCCCCCCCAAATCTCTTTGTGAATAAGAGAAACCAATGCAGATCTGCATCAAGTTTCAGGTTTGGCAAACTGTAATCTTCTCATAACAAATGACATTTTGTTAAGTTTGCCCCAGATATTTTGTGCAGTATGTGGGGGTCACAGAGGCAGTGCCCCCAAAGGGTCAATCTTTCCTGTCCCATAGCATGCCCACACAGCAAATTCAGATGAAAGCCATAAATTAAACACTGAACCAAACAAAATCCTCTAGGGTCAACATGCCATCCTCACCCCAAAAATATTAAATTCAACATATTAGTAGTAATTACAGATGTATCAGATGCACTCGAAGTGGTTGCTTTCCTGCAGATCAACTTTAGAAACTCTGCCTTCCTGGAAGATGCATTTTTGTGACAATTCAGCACTCCAAGCTGGAGGGATGAAACCAGCATTGATGTGGCAGGCTGTCAGTAAGAGGCACAGGCCTGCATAATTTCAGTTTTGAATACTTTGGATGGTATTGAGTAGACATCGTTTATTATTTTCAACACCTTGCTCAATCAGCATGCATCACTTTGCCTTGTTTCTTATCATGCAAATATTTGAGACAACCCTGCTCTGATCAGGTTAATCACATATGCCCCTTAACTGACAGACAAATCCTCATACAGGACACTTCCATTCTTGAAAGGTCCACAAAAATCATAGGTTCCTTCTTTTTGAACTAAGATAACAAGGTTAACTTTCTTTCAGTGAGGTAAATGGTCCCTCAGAACAAAGCCATTCACAAGGTTTTTTTGTAGATACTGTCTTCTCACTCGGTTATTTGTGCTACAACACCTACAAAGAGACACAATTTAGGAAGCTGACTAGAACCTGTAAAAGGAGTTTATTTCCAGTTTGATTCTGCCCCCCCTGTGAGATCTTTATCTTATTAGTATCTGAGGTGAGATGATGATATTTACCTATGGGGCAAGTGCTTTGAGACTGAGAGAGAAGTATGATTATAGGATAACCTTGAAGACTTCTCAGATTACAGTTCTCATAATGTTCACATCCACTTGGCACTTCTGGTTTCATTACAATGTTAAACAGGGAGGTAGCCTTGAAGAAAACCTATCCATGTTTAAATAACTGAAGTGCTACTTTTAAACTCTAAGCCTTCTAGGCTTTCTCTGTTAGCAGCATGTAACATGGGGGCAGTGGTGGTCATCTTACCTGTCTTAAGCTGTTTTGAAAATGAGCATCTACTGCAAACAAATCATCACTGCTTTCTCTCTGAGCGATGAAGAGAGACAAGGCACATCTAAAAGATAACTTACTGCTTTCCAAGAGCTTTAGCATGAAACAGCTATCAGATGATCCCACAGGAAGCCCCTAAGCAGCTGTTCTCCACTGTACAATTGACTTCTACGTGTCTGGTGCTCAGGCAAGTCCCATACCCTGCATCCACCACAGCTCCCTCTGGGACTGAAACTCTACTGAGCAAGCAAAAGCAAGGGCAGCAATTTCTCCCAACCTTCCTATTACCATCCACTGTTGAATCATTAAAAGATATTCAAATGGGGGATTGTAAAACCTTACAAAAAGACGTCGTATCACAACTGGATTTCACGTACTTCCTTTGAACCAGTCCAGCTGGCACTACCCCACAACATGCAGGCAATAGGAAATACAGTGTCAGTTGTCTCCATGCATTGCTGCACGTTACCCTTAGAAGTTGGGATCCAAGATCTGGGGATCAAAGGAAGGAGGCGCAGAAAACAAGCACACACATTGCAGCAGGAGGTGACAGTAAACAGAAACCCTCTCAGTCCTCACAGAGAGGTTTCTATTAAGTACTGCTAAAATTAAAGCTCCTTTTAACTTTGTTTTAAATACTTCATTCCCTTGGCACCTTCTTCAAAAGTACAGTTACAAACCCAGGAGTGCACAGGAAAAGGAAAGTGATTTAAGTCTATAATTCTCCCTTCCCTTTGCATATCTCTTTTTGCCTACATTTAGATATAGTCACAGAAAATTATTTTTCAAGTAGGTTTAATTTGCAGAGAATGTGAAATCAGTGATGTTCCTCCAAAAATAACTACCAGTCATTATGATGTATACACACCCCAAATTCTCATAGAAGGGAGAAAAGATAACCATCCCTTGCTGTAAAGACTGAAATAATAAAAGGCCAAAAGAGAACAAAAGAAGAAGCAGGTTCCAAAATGGTTTTCAATAATAGCAGCTGGATCTGAAATCTTGAAACACCAATATGATCTAAGATTAATTTACTCCAAGGAAAAAGAAAACATACCAAATTCCCCGCCCTCCCCCCTCTTCTCACCTCCTGAACTTTCACTTACTTTCTTTCAGTGTCGGGTGTTGACGCGGTGCTGCTGAGACCAAGCGACTCCTGCGAGGGAGGACACATAACAATGAGAACAACCGTAAGAGCAGCCTTTCCCCAATTTATGCAGAGTATCAAATTCAAGAACAAACAAAAATGGATGATCAAAATCCAAGTGCTTACCTCAATCTGGGATCGCAGCTGTAGAGATGTCGGACTGGTATCAGCTTTCTCCTAAAACAGAACAAAGGTCAGGTTAATGAAATATCCAAACACTGGAAAGAAGAAATCTGAAGGGGAGAAAAAGTGAAGGAAAAATAGGGTAAATGAATCTAGGACTACCTCAAAACCATTCAAATGGGAAACATTAACCTCTCCTGAATGAACCACTTTCAGGATAAATTTTGAAATACTCCAGTAAAACATCGATTTCGACCCTTATCACTGGCGAATATAGAATATAACAGTGCTAGACAGACGTGACTCAAAACAAATCAGAAAGAGAAATGTCTTATTTTCTACATCATCGCACAATCTGTTAGATAAATTCAAGTGCAATTTCCCCAAATTTACCTTCAGGAAGAATATATAATGAAAATCTGGCATTGAAAGAGCATTCTCTGAGCTAAAAATACTGAGAGCATTCCAATACATTACAGCAAGGCAAGTTTGTCAACAAGTCCCGAGTTCAAATCACCTTCCTTCAAACATCTAGGATATAACCATCTACTCCAGAACTCGGTCATCCAAGCTTCCTTTGCAGTCTGTGGAGAGATACAGGAAGTCTTACAGAAAAACTCACCTGATGGGCTTCAGCTGCCTCAAGCTAGATGAGGCAAATCCAACTGGTGGTATCTAAACCCAGATTTCAAGCCAGCTGCCTAAAAGTCACATACTATTAACAATGAGTCTACCTGAGGTCAGTGGGAAAGCTCCAACTAGAATGGAGGAATAAATTACAGTTGTCAGTACTGAAAACTACAGTTTGCTGGTTGATTTACATGTGAAACCATTGGGAAATGTATTTATGGCTATTTTATTCTCATCCAGTTCTACCCTTAGTGAAGCTATTGCAAAGTGAGCACCGGAACTGAAAGGCCATCATAGCTGAATAAGCAACCACAGTAGCATACACGCTCAGAAACAAAATTATAAAAAAAGACTGTGGATTTATTTCTCAATACTGGAGGTCTTTTTGTTCACAGATTCCTTAGTCTACATGGAAATCTCCTATCTCTGTGAAACTGAACTTCCTATGCCCCCCCCTTTTATTTTTTTTCTGAAAGGGTGACAAAACATTCTTAAGATTTAATACAAAACAAGAAAAGCAGACAGGATTTTGCAGAAATGCAAATTTTTAATACTAAACAGGAAATCACCACTGACTGCCACAAAGTGGTCTTGGATTAGCCCACCCATAAAGTGTGCAAGATCTAGAGTACAGAGGAGCCTCCTGTGTTCTCAACACAACTGAGTCAGGGTGCACTTCTGGCCACAGCAGCTAGGAGGGCACAGGATGGCTCATGGCCATGTGCTTGCTGGTAAACAAGGCTGACACAGGGTCATTGCACAACTGGGGAATTTTGCCTGACCATACATGGTCTGCATATCTGCTTTTGCTGGTTTTCTAGCACAAAAAGGGAAATTATGTCCTTGAGTGGAAGTAGGCATGAGAAGGTGACCATGTTCATTTACTGACAGATCCAACAGGACTCCTCTAGTCAAGCAGAAACTGGACCAAGCCCAGGGAAATTCCACAGATGTTCACAGATCAGGAAAGTGTAATTAGCTATTTGGCAGCAGATAACCCTCTCTTTCTCTATTAACTTGTCAAAATGGAATCTGAGTAAGTTTTGTATCTGGAAAAGGCTGCAGGCACATCACTGCAAACCCTCCTCAGGCACTCTCCCACCTCTGCCTAGAAGTCCACAAAGAGGCAGCGAGAGACAAAACCCACGGTCCAAACACTTTCCATTCATGAATGCCTCATTTGTCCACACACTGCTGCACAGATGTAAATATCAGCTATCCCATCTTAAACTTTCAGTGTGCCACTCTGGAGAAACCACTATCCCAAACATGCCTTTAGACACCAACTTCATGATGCTTTATCTGTTGCCTTAAAAAGGCACTTGCTGCAGGTTTTGTTTCAGTTGTTTTTTTGTTTGTTTTCTTTTTTTTTTTTTAATATGTTAGTTTTTGTAAACTTTCATTTAAAAGAGTCTGTCTGGGTTCCCAAGGCTTTTTAGAAATATTTTGCTTGAGCAGTTGCTCATAAAGTTGCAGCCTGAGATTGCAATTAGATGGAAAGTTACTACTTTCAGCCTAAAACTATTCAGCTGAATATCCTAAAAAAGATGACTGTATTTGCTTTCTTCTTTCCCATTTACTGTCAAGCCCGCTGTGTTAGAACAGGAACAGTTTTTATAGGATGAAGAGGACTGTGGAGGACAGAGGCAAGGACAACTCTCCTTCCTCTAAAGCTCTACTTTGCAATGCTGAAATGCAAAATACCTGGTAATCCTGTATTGTTGTGATTAATATTCCTAGCTGCCTTTCCAGCAGAATTGTATTTTTCCTGTTGGTATTTAGACAAGGAACCAAAGGAAAATACTACACTCAACTGAACTTCTGGCATAGATCTATATCACAGAACTTTTATCAGCCCCGAGCAATTCTATTTATTTAGGTTAAAATCCATTAAACCTCACATTAAATTCAACAGGTTGTGTTGACTTTAATCCAGGAAGATCAGGACCTTTTTTATACCAAGGGCTAATTCTAGAAGCTTGAGCAAATGTTGGCACGCTCTCAAGCACGCTATTAACATCTTTTAAAAAAATATTTTCAAAGATTAGTTTCATGAAAGTACATCTTTCACCCGAGACCCAAGCCTTAAACATGAAACAGAAGAGAGTTTGGGTTCATGGAAACAGCAGTTGCAGTAACAGACATCCCTAGCCTGCACTTTCAGGACTCTGGTCTAGACAAAGCAGATGGCAGAGGTCCAAGATGTATTTTCTGTCCTAGCAGCCTCCTGCCCCAGTAAGTGCCCTCCACATGTGCCCAGAAAGTTTGCCTGAGGTGTACCAGATAGTCACACCACGTACACAATGACCTGAGAAAGTACCCAATCAAGTGCAGACTTCTTAAGCTCTGTGATTAAATCTTGAGTTTTCCAAAAGTGTCTGATTTACATCCATGGTTTCTGGATTTGAGGGGCCCTGCCTAAGTCACCCATCCTATACCCAGACACTATCAGTGCATATTGCACATGCCCAATACACTGCTAAATCAAAGCAACTAAGATTCTAGAGAAAATAAGATATTCATAAATTGTATCCAACTCCCAGGGAACACTAAGACGGGAGGCAAATGGTGGCTTAGCACCAGCTTGTCCAGCGCCCCTTGAGGTCCAAGGTTAATGCAGCACAGAATTTCAAATACTGATGATAAAGCCAGAGAGAGCTGTTAAAAATTAATGCTGCTAATGTCCTGTGGAGTTAAGCCCACTGAATTTAAACTAGGGATTCCTCCATCAAGCCACCTCCAGCTGACTTAAAGACAATCTCAACTTGCAGAAATATTTTGTTCTCCCAGATTTAAAGCCATATTTTTAGCAGTCCTATCTCCCTCCTGTCTCCTCCTTCACCCAAAGCCGATGTCATCATGAGAATGGCTGCAGGACAAGGTCCAAGTGTCCTGGTTGAAGCCATGATCCAGCAGCTAGAGGAAGGGAAGGTCTGCAGGTGTCGTGCTGCCCAGGGACAGCCTGCTATCACCAACCCTTCTGTACTGGGGCGCTGCAGAAAGCAACTGTGGATCCCAGCTGATAAGGCCTGGGAGCACTGGTGCAGAAGCGCAAATCGGCAAAGTGTTTTTTACAAATCTCTTATTTTAAAGGAAAATTCATGTTGCAAGCTTAATGAGAGGATTTGTGGGTTATGCTTTGAGCATTAAGCTGATCACCTCAGGGCTCAAGAAAGACACTTCCTTCACTTAGGCTTACCTTGTACATTGTGTGATTTATGTGATCATTTGGATACATTGTGTGATTTATGTGATCATTTGGATACATTTTCTTTTCAAATTATTGCAGGCTTTTAATAATTTTTATTATTTGGGTTTTATATACTACCTCCCTTGTAAAAATCTTGAAAACCATTTTCCAATCATTTATGAGCTATGCCTGAAAAACACACATGGGGAAAAAGTACGAAGCACAAAATACTCCAGGAAGGAGCTGGAAACCCATTTCCTGACTGGAATGGAAAGTTCTGAATTCACAAGGGACTTTTCCTCCCCTGATAGCTTTAGTTCAGTTGTTCTGTATGTAACGTAACTGATAAGGTGTTGCAGTTCTGCTCCTGAAATGCACAAGCATGGCAGAGAAGGAAACCTGGTTACCCAGGGTAAGGATCACATCACATGTTCTAGTGGGAATGTGCATATTTTAATTACCTAAATATTAACCTTCATCTATTCTCCACACCACAACTTAGTTTAGAAAATTATATTCACTGAATGGATCCCTTCTAATTAGAAATTCATGAACCTCTTCACAGTTTCTGCCACAGGAGCTGTATCCATTTGAATTATAAATTTGAGCTGTATCCATTTGAATTATAAATTTAAACACTTCTCTGCAGATCCCAAAGTGGGATTAATCTCACTGTGCAGACAGCAACTGTGCAAAGTGAGACCCAGATGAGTGCTGGGAAAATTCAGTGACATAATCAGTGGAAACGGAGATGGCTAAAATGCTCATAAATTTATAAACAATTTTATGAAACCATTTCAGCAGGTGTAAATGAGGCATCTACAGCAGAAAACTTCAGAGAGAAATTCCTACCAGTCTCTTCTCCCAAACATTTCCCCTGTTTGCTCTGCACACACACTGCGTGTTCTAGTCTAGCTTCTGAAATGATTAAACAAAGCTACATCTGACAGATAGCCAGAGCACCAAAGGTCTCTTAAGAGTTTGGTTTATTTTCAAAGCAATTGTTCTGCCTGGAGTCCTCCACCACACACCATACTTCAGCTTCTGCAGAGATTCTGGAGAAAATTAAGGGAAGCCCCTGTGCAGGGACAGCACAGGTACATGGGTGTGTAATGGAAATTACCTACGAGTCACTAGCTATGGGTCACAGGTTGGAATAAAGAAATAAAAGACCTATCCCTGTGGCAAGCACCTCAGCAAGGGTTTGAGGGAATTAACCAGCTGGTACAGATTGGTAAAAGTCTCACTTTAAGTCTCAAACTGCAACCTCTGGACCATCCCCATGGCCGTTTCAGTGAAGACTGAAAGCTTTCTGCCCCATTACTCTTGCACGGGAGAGCCTGAGCAGACATATGTTAAATGATAACATCCAGCAGCAGCAGTAGCAAAACTCTGGATCAAGGAAATGAGCTATGCGGGAGGAAAGGTTAAAGAACAAAATGTGACTTGAAACAATAAATTCATCTACAGATGAAATAACAGCCCAAGTGTCTCAGTGCCTCATACAGCAGTGCAGACACAGGTAAACACTTAGCTTAACTACTGATGAAATGCAGCTTCAGAGAGAACACGCTGCTACAGCACCTGCATGTCTGCTTTTAGTATTAGGTAGGGAAGAAAAATCACACCTCTCAGCTTGACGCAAATGATGGAATCTATTGAACGTAACACATCATGGAGGGAAGTGTTTGACACTCTCCCTTCTGCCAGCAATAAAAACAGAAGGGTTTTTTTGTCTATCTCAAACACATTGCATTCAACACCAAGGCTGGAAGCCACAGGGGCTGAAAAATGTTCCACGATGATTTTGAAAAACATAATTCATTAGCAATTACAAAGAATCTGCAGCTTTTGTAAAGCCTTGTAACAAGAAAAAGTGAGGCAGTGCTAACTTATAAATCTGCTTGTAATAAACAGACACTGAATCCATTGAAATTACATCTCAAAGACAAAGAGCCAACAGCAACGGGCTTCAGAGAAAGGAAAATCAATACAAAAACACAGCATTCTGCAGCTGGGAAATCAAATACATTCTGATCAATTTTCCAAACAAGATGAAGCAAGCCCAGAACTATGAGAACTGTCTCTGTGCTAAAAGCATATTAATATATTTAAAGGCGTAAATATGCAATTGGGACACAGCAGGTGTTTGGTTAAGGTGTTTTACACCCGTTACCCAAATGGTGAAATAGTAAAGCACTCTTGTGCTGGTATAACCGCATCTATACTGGAGCTCTTGCTGGTATAAACAGGATGAGTAAGATCTGCCACCTTTGCCTGAACCTCCTCAGGTCTGTCAGCATCAGCTTTTATCATACAGGTGAGGCCAGAAATAACTTCTGTGAGGAGAAATAATGATGGAAAATGGCAAAAGACATGGGTTTCCAGGGAGGACTGTAAGATAGTGGGTGTTTGTGGCATTGAAAAGAGCTATAATTTTTCAGAGGTATGAAAAAACAAAAAAAAAAAAACCCCACATATCAAGAATGGTTAAATGCAGAGCTGGAGAGAGATCAGAACTTGATGCATGTGAAGGAGGCATGAGGCATAGTCCAACTGGACACTTCCCAAAGCATGGGGCCCTTCTTGTGCAGGCACTGACAAGAAACCTGGGGAAGATTCACCACTTCCTCCAGAGAGAGGGTTTTGACTTGTGGGAAATCGGTTCAAGGGAGAAAATGAACGTATAAACAAAGAAACACTGATTGTTACAGTGTGCTTTGGGGTAGGAACAGTCCAGTCGGCCAAGTACAGGCTCCTCGCTCAGCTGCTGGCCTTCCAGAGAGGATGGCTATGGCAGTGTGTGGGTACCTCAGCCTCAGTCACCACCTCACACAAATACCCTCAAATAATGAAGAAGTCAACACCTTTATGAACAATACATTTCCCCCACCACCATGCACCTTGCTTTCCTATAACTGTGTGTCCCCGAATTTAGAGTGCCCCGGGAATTTAGAGTGGTTTATGAAGTCAAGCATTCACAGCATCACTGATAAGACAGAATCACAGCAGCTCCTCACCTTGAAAACCATGTCAGAATATGCCAAACTTCTTTCTAAGTATCAGTGGCCCTGATCTGTTGTTATGTGCTCTTCGAATTCACAATACACACTCCTCAGGGTCAGTGATGTTCTCTATTTCCCTCTGTGAAAAACTTTTACAGATCTTATCAATTTTTCATTTTCATGTACACAAAGCTGTACTATGTTTGTATTAAGCTTATTTGCCATTTTCTCAATTTCTCTTCACTGCTTTGAACAACAACAAAGGATGTTTCGTTATGAAGAGTGGCAAGGAAAGAGAATGGGAAGACCAATGCTTCCAAAGACCAATGGCTAGGACCAATGCTTCCAGAAAACTTCTGCAGTCATGCTATAAATCCTTTCAGGTGTACCACAGAAACATAGGCTAACACAAGTCCACTGTATGTTGTAGTTGTACCAATGCTATATTTGCCAATATCTGTGCCTCCAGTACATGAAATTTAAGATGATCTATACTGCAAGTGAATGGAAGTTTTCATGCTGAATCAATCAATACACTCAAGGCTCAGGAATTCTTGTGAAATACAGTAATACTAATTAATTTTACCACTTATACTCCCTTTCATACTATGTACTGTGCTGACTAATATTTAAAAACTATATGGTTTTTTCACTTTAAGTCATACCAAAAAATACACTACCAAAGAATTATTCAGAAAATCCACGGCAGAGAACACAAACTACAGTTGACTTTGAGTTAATACAGCCTTAAAAACAACAGTGTAATTCAGGAGTAGGTAAATCAGAAGAAAGCGCTACTCATTAAGAAGTCCAGAAAAGATTTTTCAGTACTACAACAGATCCATGGGATACCACCAATGAAGTCCCGCATTTCAGGGGAGGAGAAGAACAAGAAAAAAAACAAAACACCCAACAAAACACCCAAACAAACAAATAAAAACCACTAAAGCAACCCCCAAAAACTTTGCATTCATATCACTGTAAGAAAGCAGTGATTTGGTTTTGTTTGTTAAAAAGGAGACAGATAAAAAAAAAGTTACAAAAGTTATTTAGTGGAAAAAAATGGATATTTTAGTTTAAAAAATTTCTCCCCTTTTTTTTAATTTTCCTAATGTATGCCAAGCTGATAACTTACTATGCATTTTGAGTCAGAAACTTCCATCCTTACATTACAGAGACTCAAAACAAATAAACAAAAGAAATACGTATGAAAGAGATCTGAGTCTTGCTGTTGGATATTAAGCTGTGGTCAGCAAAATGGGCAGTGGAAGAAAAGCACCAATTCATGAGAAATCTGGCACCACCCTTGTTCCTACAGCTGTATCCTTTTGGCCTGCCTGTTGCTGCTATCAGGCCATGCTCTTCAGAGCTCATGACCTCCTTGGCTTCATAAGTCTCTGGGAAAATCTGCACCTATATCCACGTTTTCAATTTTTAAAAGTCCATATGTAGAGAGGTGCATATACCTACTCTGTTTTTCCTTTTAAATGTGAAATCAAACCTTTCAGAACAGGACTGAAGCCTTTATTAAATTCAAGAAAATCTACCAGATTTAAGACTTTTTCACATCAACAGAACTTCTGAAAGTGTGAGTGCTACTGCTCAGAAAATTGATTTTTCTTTTACATTTTTAGAGAAATGAAAGAATCCTATTAAAAAAACAAAAACAAAAAAAAAAAACCAGGAAAAAGAGGCAATAGAGCCATGTAACAGGGAGCTGAGCTGAGCCACATTATCCCACATCCCTGGCAAGTGGTCTTACCATGAGTCTGTGCCCACATGCACATTTACAGGTTTTCTCATCTTTCCATGACGACATTCGAACAGCCTCTTGTTGCATCTTTTCATGCAAAAAGAAGTATGCCAAAACTTCAAACATTTGGACAACTGACAGTAAAATTGTATCTCTTTTTTCCTCTTTTAGAGGTTGAAGACATCAACAGCTGCAAGCTTAAAAATGCAGACATCCTGAACTCAGGTCTTTGTCAGCAGAAAGCCCTGCAGCCCTGGCTTTCAATCCATCCATTCTCACTGGTTTAGACTTGGTAGGCCTTTTCCACTGGTTTGCACTTTCAGTTTAATGGGTTTAATTCCTTCAGTTTCATTCAGCTTCGTTCAGTCCCCCCTTCATGACTCCTATGTCCATCATCTTGTGAGAAGACCTCAGCTGGAAAGCTGTAGCAACATCAGATATACTGTGTATTTCATGACATATAAACATGGAGGGCTGGCAGGGTCTGACTCCCATTTCAGCGGCTCTTATAGTGGAAACAGCAAGAATACAGATGAGATAAGGTTTTGAAAAAACTTCCTATGAGACAAACTTGTGTCAGCATATGGGAAACTGACTCTTGGCTAACATTTTTTTATTACCATAAACTCATTCTGAAGAAGCAGTTTCTTTCAGGATCATTTTTAAGAAGGCACACTTGCAGCAGGAAAGAAACTGCTGGGAAAAGTTTCTTTCTCTAGTTTTTTTTTTTTTAAATCTGACCCATATAACCATTTAAAAAGCAGAATCAATGTTTAACTTGAAATCAGACTGGTTTTGTTTACTATGTAGGTATGTGAAACTGAACACCTGAAAATTAAGATGGATAATATGAATTCATTCTCTAGAGCTAAGCACTGTACTGCTCACTCTCAACCTGCATAAATGCACTCCAGGAATGTGAGGGGGATGAGGGAAAGAGATGCAAAGGTTGATAGTTGGATGCCAACTTCAAAGTCTTCTAGAAAGTGAAGGAGAAATTAATTTCTTGAACAAAAGACCTGACAACAAAGTAACCATATTAATGGAAAAAAAAAGATTTGTCCACAAATTGCTAGCCTGTATTTATACATCCTCCCTGCTATAAAAACTGCATTTGATAAAGAGACTTTTAAATTAGACATTCTCTCTTTACCTCTGAAATCAAAGCCTATATTTGATGGATGTTCTGGGCCAGATTTTTACCTATTTATGTCTTCATTATGAGTCATCACATGATGATTATTATCAAAATGAATTGCAAATCAACTCTGATGCATCATATTTTTTAGGCCTAAAGATGACATGGAACTGTTCCCAGCAGAGGGAAAAATTATTTTTATTATTGAACTGAATTACACCATTTTGCAAAGTGCTGCGCATTTACAAAGATGCACAGCATCCTTGTTTGATAATTATTTAAATAATTATTGCCTTCTACACATTCACTACAGAAATTTATATCAACACAACTATTGCTAGAAATAGTCTTCATTTTCTATTTCCACTTAAAGTAAGACTGGACTAGAAACTCTTATGCCATAGGTGTAGTGGCCCCAAGTGGTGGTATGCTCTATGGGATTACTGCTGCAGCAAGTTTTGCTTCAAAGGGTAATGGTGCAACAGTGACAACTGACAGCTCCAACACTAATTAGCACAACTGCTGCTCAGGGGTTAAATCAAAGGCTTCAATCACACTATGAGAAGCTCCCACTGTTGGGCCAGGCTCCAGCCCAGCTGCAGAGACCTAGCCAGTTCTTGCAAAGCTCAGCTGTTCGGTTGAAAAGGCACAAGTGGGCTCTTGCCACGTAACCAGCACTTGGGATAGAAGGTGGGTTTTGCCCTGCCACACTGTCCAGACAGCAGGAAAGTGGTTAATATAGGTTTCAGTCATTCTTAAATTTAAAGTGCAACAAATCCAGAATCTGAGGATTCATCAAGTAGCTATAAAATACTCATCTTTTCCTTCGTTCAAAGCAAGAGGCTCAGAGATTTTTCCCGAGAGCTGACAGTGGGGACCAAAACCTTCTCCCCAGAGCAACAGCAGCCTCTTGGTGAGATCAGGCTTGTGCGATCCCTGGCTGACAACTCCTCCCTCCAGCCCAGGGGCATCACACTACTTTCAGGCTAACACAGGTTGGTGATGCACAATTTTGCTTTGCCTTGTTGTGTTTTTATGCAACATGCAGTTCTGCCACCACAGACTGAGTCAGGGTCTTATCCAAACAAAAGGCCAATTACTGAACAGTTAACAAATCTAGCACCAAGAACATCTGCAGGAAAAAAATAATAAGGACACTGTTAGGTGCTGCTTACAGAAAAAGCATCTGAACCTCAGCAAACAGCTGTCCTTCAGAATAATAAAACACTCAGATCTGAGGAATCTGCAAAGAAAGCTGCCACCACTGCTCCCAGCAAATCACCTGCAATCATTATCGGCAACTATTCACCAAAGAATTAAGAGTGCTCCAGCAAAGCCTTACGCAGTTACTCTACATACTCACAATTGAGCTGCTCAGACCATTTTGTTCCTAAAGAGGTAACTACAATAAGCTTCTTCCCAAGTTTCACTCACAACTTCATCCTTTCTCTGCACCAGACCATGGGTCACACTTGACTTCAAGAAGGACTCACAGAATGGGCAATACAGAAACAAATGAAGCACAAGTGCAGTGCAGACATGCACTCCCAAGAGCCACCCACATTTTTTCCATGACGCAGCATGTACAAGTAGCACAACCACTTCATTCCAGCAAAGCCTGTATAGCTTTGCACTCCCTCATCTGCACCTTCTTATTCACCCTATCCACTCAGTGACATATTTTACTATTAAAGGAGTATTGCAGTCACAGGTAATCAAATTATGGCATTAAAAATGCTGGCATGCATTGCTTTGAAGTTTTATACCTTGTCTTCCAAACATAGAGAAAACGAAATACAGCCTTCAGCAACCAATAGCTATTTTTGTTTGGAGGTCCATTCAAAACCCACCCCCTTTGCTAATAGCACTAAATAGTGTGTTTATGCAGGCTATCCAGCAGCACATGAGTTGGCTCTAAGTTACAGGGATGTCCTGATGAACTGGGTAAAACTAGTAAACGGAGTGCCTCACCTGTACTGCTGCAGAGGAGGTTCAGCCCTCTACATGCCTCAGCAGAATTGTAAAATAACTGGAAGGAGGTCACTTACAACCTTAAATGCAAGAAATGACTTTGTGACCCTCGAGGACAACTAGAGAAAGCATATTCCACATTAAGTCCAGTTGATTTAAGGACAATATAAAGGCCATTTTTGACGGTCTTGCTGCAGTAACTTTGGGCTTCATCATAATTCCTACTTTGTATAACTAAGCCTTCCCAAGCATCTTCCAGACAACTGTGTATATTGAATGGAAATAGACCAAAACCAACCAACCAAAAACTCAGGGGATAAATAAAATATTATGGGCAATGAAGTAGAAGTGACTAGAAGTCACTAGAAGTGACAAAAAAAATGCTGACAGCTGTAATACATGTGTAGTAAGAGAAAGAGCCAAGCAGAATGTAAACTGCAGTCCTCAAGGTAAGAAGTGTTAAGCCAGACCTCATCCTGGAGACGGGTAAAATATCTGTAATAAGGAATCATCACCAAAACTATTACATATCCCAACCAATTGCAGAAACCCCTCATTGAGAAAGGCAGTAGGCAAAGGTACAAAAGAAACATAAAACTCACAAACATACAGTAAATCAAACCTGCAAGTCCAGAGACTTGGTGCCTCTTAACATTACAGCATTGCTACAAGTGATAACAGCTCTCAATTTCAAACTAAACCAAATGACAGTCAAAAGCTTTAGACTGGGGAAAATCAAATCATTTCAGTTAATAATTTGCTGCCAAGCACTTTCAGTGCTGCTTTGTCACCGCTGGCAAGCCCACAGAGCAAGCGCACTTCAAGCTGCCTGCCTGCCGCAAGCGAAGGGTTTGCTGTGGGAAGGAGCATGCTGCATCTTGTCTTCTCTTCCCTCCAGCAAATGTAAATTACGTATGCAAAACCCAGTGAACAAATGACCAAACACCCCATCTTTGCAAATGCTTTTGTGTAAGCATTATGACTCAGTTTGCTGGTAGGCCCTCCAACTAAATTAATTTACTGTGGTAAGGAAAATCTGAGTGAAGTAAAACTTAAGCTGTACAAACACCTGCAAGAGTTTCTAAATGCCTGGGCTTCTGCAGCCAAGACCTGCTTGTTTGGGCAGGTGCTGCCACTGTTATGGGAGTGTCCACGGTAGAAATTCCTCTGCTCAGCTGTCTTCAGAAGGGAAAGCTGCCCTGGCTTCTTGGAAACAAGTCTGCTGTAATCACAACAGCAACAAAATGTCTTGACTGAACGCTTCATTTTTTTCTGCTCAGACTCCCCTTAGTACATTGGGTTGGGTTTTTTTTTTCCAGATTATGGCCCTAAACAGGGTTTAGTTACAACAACTTGAGGCCCTCATCAGTGCATATACCATTTCTTTAAAAGCTTTTCTTGTTTCAGCTCCAGTTTAACACAAAATGCTCCTCAGTAATATTATCTCTTATTTGAGGTTACGTGTACCCTGTGAATAAGTGCATGCCAATGAATACAGAATGGGTTTTCAATCACACAAGATTTTTTTTTTTAAAACAAGTGAAATAAAAATAGCACATTAGTACATGTAGTCGAAACTACAGAACAATCTTCCATAGGCTACACTAGGCTTTCACAGATACCAACAGGTACAAATTAGATCAAGTGTCCTGAAATGTGCTCAGGGTGCTACTTACTTCTATAAAGAAACTATGGGTTCATGTACTTCCACTGGCTTTCAAACCAGAAAGAGACACACAGTGTCATCAGCACCAAGGTATATTCCTTGTCTTTCTAGTCTGCTCTTCATTTAGCTTAATATATGATTTTATTTTTTTTAAATATAATTTTTTAGAGAAACTGAGGGATTAGGACAACAAATTATTTAAGCACATGCCTGGCAAGAGTACTCAGATGCTTTACTGGATGGAGTCCTGATCTCACAGGACAGAGTACAAGCAGTCAGAGAGGTTAGTCAACAATACAGGATACCTTCATTTTTCATTGCACAGGACCGCAGTTCCTGTAGAAATTGCAGCTTTCATGTTTCACAATGCAGAATCTGCAGCTTCTACAGAACCAACCAAGCCTTTAGAGGAAAGACAGATCTTTTTCAATCTGGAAAAAGAGTAAATCACTCACTGTCTAAGCATATCCAGAGGCTGCTCTTACTCAGTTCATCAGATGACAAGAGGAAAGAAGACAAGAAGGTGGAAAATGGTCAGACTGAGGAAACAGTAGAGACTCCAGCAACGACAGGGAGATTACCTGAAGCCAGCTTCATTATTCACCATTCCTCTTACATGCATGCAAATCCTCAAGCCCAGGTATAGTCTTCATGCATTGAAATTCTGTGAGGTCTCCTATGACTACTAAATTGCAAAAGTGAATGCAATAGAATTCCTTCACTGTCAAAGACCTACTGATAGTCTGCGCTTCTGAAAACAATCTCCAAATCTGGATGAAATTGCAATGCCAAACCCAGATTAATTTCTGAATTGAAGCAATGCTTGAAATATAGAAGAAAAAGAAACCTGAAAATCAATCCATTGTTTGCTGTGAACTTTTTCCAAAGTACATGATGACACTAGACCAGATAAGCTATACTTGCATTCATAACTGATTTAATTACTTCCTTGTGTTTCCTTGTCCTTGACAAGCACTCATTTTGAGCTCCTAGTAAAAAATGCATGGCAAATGTATATATTGAAACAGGGGCCTGTTTTCAAACCACATGCAGCTCCCTAGAACTTTGAACTGCCAAAATTTAAGCTTAAGTAAGGTGAGAGCATTGATTTGACATGGCCTTTATCTTTACGCTTTTTAAACAATAAGTAAATTGCCTTCCAGCTGTCAGCTTGAATTAGACTCTATTAATTACTTAAACTCAATTGTTAACCTTTTATATTAACAGTTTTGTTTGCTCGCTCCTTCAGTACCCTTCAGATCTAAATAAGAAACAACTTCTAACAGTACAACATTGCACTTTTCAGAAGGCACAGATTGAGTGGACTCTCACAAGTCTTCTGCAGCCACACCTCTTAACAAGGCCTTGGAAGTGCCTGCAAAGATTCAAAATGCAGCTACTGTTGTTTAGGTACTAAAAAGTGAGGTTATCTCAATAGATCACTCCCACTCCAGTCCCTTTGCTGGCTATGCAAGATATCTGCTGTAAAAACTGTTCTTCATGGCCTTTGCCTGTTTGCTACTAAATTAATCTGTTTTCTTTGCACGTCCTTGGCTTCTCTAGCACTGGCAAATGCTTGGCTTTTATACCATCCCTTCCTATCACTTCAAGACTCAGTGTTAGAGGACAAAAAGACATTTTTCAGTTTACTGAAAAAAAAAAAAGTTAGCTGGCCAGAATGAAAAATGAATGCACTGCTTGCTTTAATATCTTGAAAATCAGTTTCTTGGTAGCTATAAATGTGCTTGTAATCATTATTTTCAGCAAGCCTGAAAATAATGAAACTCTTTTGTTTAGTAGTCCATGTAAAATACAAGGAGTTACAGAAAGAAGACCACTGCAGTTTTAGAGGCTGTTGGGCTCTAAACCACTGCAGTTTTAGAGGCTGGCACAGAAGATTAATTTGAGCCTGTTTTTCTCTTTCCAACAGCATCTTCCACCTCTCTAATTCTGAGCCTACCGCCAGCCATAAATTTTGATGTCTTTCACACCATGGAAAGGGGAAGTAAAAGTCTTCAAAGCAGAAAACATTTTCCTCCACAGATTTCTTCTGTGTGTTTTGCACTTTATGCTGCCTCAAGCAAAATATTTGCTTTTTAGAGCTGTTTTTACTATACACTGTCCTAGTCTCTGTGGGACCTGCTCCAAAGGGATTTTTCCAGAGCTACACACTTAGAGAAGTGATATATGTAGTGACCATGAAATACACAATGCACTGCTATTCCCAGAAAGAGAAAATCTAACCCAAAACCTACTCAACCTTGAGACTATACCTCCTACCAGGACAGCCACTGGGTTCGTGTCTGTCATACCGCTTTGAACTCTGTCGTTTGTACTGCTGAAGAGCAGATCAGCAGCTCCATAGGGAAAACTGAGAAGAGATTGTCAGAACATAGCATGAAGCCCAAACATACAGAAGACTACTTCAGAAGATGGTGCTCCTTTGGGGAAACTAGCTTGAGACAAAATCGGCAGCACAGTGTTGATGTACCTGTTGGTTACATGTGACATTAATCAAATTGCTGTGGTCTTCCAATGGACAGCCAAGCTCCTCACACCTACTGCTCCTCCTGCAGTAAACTATCTCAGTGCAGTGGTGAGAGACTTTACCGTAGGTTCAGTCAGGGAACCTACCATGAAAAAACTTCCTTTGTTATTTTCATATGCTCTGGCTGCAAGTAGTCTGAACAAGTCTCTCTAGGATTTAGGAGCCTGAACTGGAATGACTCAGGGTATCAGATCAAAAAGAAAAAAAAGTAAAAGGTAGTTATTACTGGTTCCTGTTCTACCTCAAATTACCAGAAACATTCACAACATGCCTCCTACAGTGCCCAAAGACAACGCTGAGAATTTTTTGTTATAAAGGGAAAAAGCACATCCTACGGGGGGATGAGAACCCAAACAAAAAAAACAAACCCACCACAGAAGCAGCACAGAAAGAGAAGTGTTTCCCTTCTCACCTTGTGTAAATTGCATTCAAAAAGCAGTAAGGGAGAAATCAAGACAGGAAAAATATGCTGTCCATCTTGCAGTTCTGCTACTGTTTTTCTATGTTATCTCAGGGGAGTTACTTAAACCCTTTGTGCCCCGATATATTTGTCTGGAAACAAGAATTATAACTTACTGTACTTTACAGCTTTGTCAAAGTTTTTGTGAAGCTGCCTGCACACCTCAGAAAAGACATACGGAGCTATAAATAACTGAAATTACAGCATTCATCTCCTTTCCTTAGTGCCCTACGTTTGCAGCTGATGGCCATCAAGTCATACCGCTTCAACTCAGACTATGGCACACGGCTGGCTGCTCAGAGAGGACTCTGCTAGTGCAAACACCCTATTGCCAAAACCAGCCTTCAAAACTACCAGCAGGATGATTGTCTGAGAAAATAACCACAAAACACTTTGTGACTGGCTCTCACTCAATCCCCAACAAAGCTCGCTCCCTAACTTCTTCCAGGGATATCTATACAGTGTTTCCGCCTGTGTATTTTTATTAGACAGACTAGATTTCAACTAGACGATCACTAAGGCAGGGGGAACTATCTCTAGGGGTCCAAGAAAGCAGAAAGAGCTGAGACAGACAGAGAGGAGCTATTTCACAAATAGCCTTGGTGAAAGTGGAGTTGGCAACAGTCCGAGCAAACAGATAAAAGTCTTCTTGAATAGGTTACATAGTTCACCCTACCTTTTTTAACTGCATAGCTACTGCCAAGTCCCTCATTCTTAGAGTTAATAACCATTTTGAAAAAATAAATGGGGGTGGAACAAAAGAGTATAAATGCTTTTCTATGACAACCCAATTCCCTGAAAACTCATTCTTCTCAATTTGCTCTGATTTATTAAAAGTGTGCGTGCCAAGTTGAGATAACATTTCTTACTGTTATAATTTTGATCTATGCAGCAATTCGGGATTTGCTTCTTGTCAACTTTGGCCTAATTCTGGATATGCACACACAAGTAGCACCGCAGGCCTCATGGACCGGGACATTACTTCCACCCTTCACGTACAAAACCCACCCAAATTATCCAACTTAATTTTCCTCCTCAAAATTCTGCTGTTTTGAAAAAAACATTTAGTAACTGCTCTCAAAGCAGGCTTTGAGGACAATGTGTCAGCAGTTAGCACTGTGCCCCTAATTAAACCAACATACTCATGGTCTCTATAAATTCCCTCTGTAGCCATAATGTAATTGTTTCTATATGCCAATTTCACAGTAAATGCAAATGTTTTCATATTACCAGCACTGCTTTGCTGACTCCCTAAGATAAAGTCCTCATATAGCAATGCAAAGGAGACTTAAACTCTGTCTATTATATATTGACAAATAGGAACCATCCATGGAGACCCTTTTACTTCTCCAGAAAATTCTCTCCGGGCTGCATAATAATATTACCTTTTCTAGATTATTTAAAGGGACTGCATTATGAATATACTTTTTTTTTTTTTTAAAACCTTCTTCTTCTGACCCAGCACCTCTTAAACAGAATGCCCTTAATTTTTGTTGCAGCTCCTTCAAATGCTAATTTATGTTCCTTTGGTGATTGCTGCTTTCTGCACTTGGAAAGAGTTTCACATAAATCTGATGAGCGTCCTGAAATTTTCATCAAGTTCAGAGAATGAACATTGATGCATTCAACACTTACAAGCTTAATTTATTTTCTTGCAATTTTGAGAAAATGTGTCTTGGCAAATGAAAATCCAGAAATGGCCCACAGCCAACTATCAAGAAAATGTGGAAACCAAAAGCAGCAGAACATCCTGTATGCCAAACACCAGGAACGCTCATTTGCTGTGTTATTTCTCACTGTCACCAAAGAGGCATCGTTTGTCATTAGTCAAATCCAGTCACTCTCCCAGTATAGGCTTGATCCACACCCAGTCAAGAGAAGGGACTTTGTTAGTAGGCACCACATCAAAACCAAATACTTCAAACAAATTAATTAACTTCTGTATGCCTCTATTTAACCATCTGTAAAATGGGTATTTTAGTGATCTGCAATGTACAGATGCAGATCATAGGTAACAGCAATTTGTCTGCACAACCAGTAACACCAAACCACAATGAAAGTAACTCCTCACAGTGCTAAGGCACAGTCTGTGCTCTTCAGGGCAGTCATAATTCACTACCTGAAAATGTGTCTTCAGAAAGATACGTCATGATGTTGGCAAAGGACAGAAGCTATTTTACTTGATATGCCCTCACACTGCTAAAATGATTTTTTAAAGACAAATAAAGTGATGACCGCAGAAGTATCCCTTCCTGCATGGTTCTAATTTTTTTTTTTTTTTTTCTGAAGAATAGTATTTTCCACAGAAAAGGAGGGGAGAGGAACATGAAAGTAATTTCAGCAGAAGTGTTTGTGAATAGGGTACTGTTTCACATTAATAAATGCCAGATCATAAAATAGTCTGTGAACTAAGAAAGTGGCAGCTAAACACCTATATTAAAAACAACAGAGTTTTCTCCATCATAGGACACGTTCACAATATTGTTTTTGAAACACTAAAAAATAAATCAGGACTTAAAAATATAGTTCCATAGAACAACAGAATGTCCAACAATGGAAAATGTGTCACATAAATAATTTTGTTTCACAAAGCGATTATGTAATTGTAAATCAATGCAATATATTTTGTTATTTGATTTCAAAGTCATCAGGCACAGGAGGAATGTAATTGTATTTAGTTTATGAACATCTCAGGAAAATTTAAACACATATACAAAATAGCAAGGATTAATATTACAGAAAATAGAGAAAAAAGAATAAACACATTTTCACAGCTCAGTTTCTATTGAAAGAAGTGTTGGATAGCAGTTGTGTTGCAGCCTGAGCTGACCTCTTGTTTTTTCTTTACTGTAGTAAGCAATAAATAAGGCCTCCAGGGTTCAAGATCAAGGAATTCATTACGAAATTTATGGAAAGCTCCACTACAGAAATCAATAAATAGTGCCTAAAGAAGGCATTATGAATAAACCAACTTCATAATACTGGTAACTGCACTTGAGAGGATGACAAGAATTTTATACGTAGTAAGAATATACTGAATCAATCCATGGAATAAAATTTGCATTGAATAATCTATTTAACATTTTGCACATGACCTTAGTGTTGAGACAGGTTAAGTTCTCTCCCATCTTTTTGCAAGGACACGTGTAAATACCGAGGGTTCTCTGGACCCTTCACTGTCCTTATTTACAGACTGACCCTTTCCTACAAATATCCATGGGGGCATGTGCTTTCTAGAACAAGCTGAAAAAACATCTGTCAATTAAGAAGACTAAGAGAGCACATAATAGGGCTGTTCAATTAAAAACTGCCACCTCAGAAGCTTGCCCAGTTTTTGCCAAAGCTAGCATGAACTATATAAATATACACGTAGGTATTTACACATATGCATATTAGATCAATAATTATATGCTTGATCTTTGCTGATAGAACAAATAAGAAAGGTGAGAATAGAGACTGTTGTCTACTTCTGTTACCAAGGAGCAAAGGGCTGGAAGGTACTGTCATTATCCATTACATAGACAAAGGTTGTTTTCATATAAGGCTCCATTCTAGAAAAACAAACGTGTCAATCCAGCACCACTGCTAGGGAAATAACTGATGAAAAAGCAGGTTATTCTGGCCTAATGTTTGTAAGTCTGATGCAGTATGGAGAACTGAAAGGTATTGCATTTAAACAGAATTACCCAAACAGATCCAGAATAAGGAACATCTGGAGAGCTAACTGGTTGGCAGAAAAGGATGTAGGGATTGTCGTGAATTATATACATATACACAAAGCATGAGTCTTAATGTCATGCTGTTGTGTAAGGAACCACCATTGTATTACAAATATAAACAAGATAAAGGTGCTAGCAACCCTTGTGCTGTAGTCAGACGTGCTAAGACTTGAGGTGCAATCACATGCTCAGTTTTTGGTACTGTTGTTCAAAAAATAGGCAGGAAATTGATCAGAGTCCAGAGGAAAAAAAAACAGTGATATTTAAGAATGTTATAAAAAAAAAAAAAAAAGATGGTGTTGGAAGTTAGCAGTTTAACCTGTGGGAAGAAACAAAGGAGGAAGAAAAAGGGGAGAGGAGGGGGGAGAAGGGAACATAATGCCCTTTGTAAATATTAAAAATGCTGCTGTAAAGAGCATTTTTGGCATTTATGGGAGTCAGCATAAGTTAAAGAGAGATGTCTGCAAGATACCAATAAAAAAAAGCACTCAGTGGTAAGGACTACGCACACTAGAATCATTTGCCTGGGGAAATGGTAGAATTAACATGCTGGGACAGTTTTAAGTACAGGTCAGATCAACATCCGTCAAGAGTGATAAGCAGAGCTGAATCCATCTTGGGGCAAAGGATGCACCAGGTGATCTCAAAATTATCAGCTGAAGCCAACATAAATTCCATGAAGTACAACTGTATTAAAATACAGAATACATTTGGTAACCCAAACTCAATCAGAACAACAAAAAAAAAAAAAAATCAAATCTCACTATCATTATTTCACTTATGGCTTATACACCACACATAACTACAAAGAGAATTTCCATTCCTCTATTTGCAGTAACATGCAGCTTTATCCCAGAGCTGCTGTGGCAATCTTAATCAATTAGAAGAAGAGTAGCCAAATACACCAGCTTAATTCTTCATTCATTTTGTGTTTCAAGACACATTTTCCATTTGCATTATCTGCAACTCATGAGTCTTCAACAGAATGTTTTTGCTCAGATTTCTGATCTTTCACATTCTTTCTACTGTTGTGCTGCATAAGCAGAATAGCTGCTTGCACAAGGCTCTTACTCTCTGTGAACTAACAACGTCCAGCTCAGGCAGGTAAGTATGAGAAAGAATAAGGAATATGGAAGGGTAGCAGAAAAGTATGATGCAGGGGGCACTCAAAAGGAGAAAATGAAGACAAAGTGAATGGTGAAAGGGTGCTGCAAGGTCTCTTCTACTTCAAATACTGAACAGAAAAAATGTTGTGAAACTTTGAAAAGATGCATGGGTGGAGTGAAATGAGGAAGGCAGGAGGGTATAGTCTACTAAGGGAAGGGATAGATGAGGAAGACAGTAGGTACTAGTAAGAAGAACAGCCTGAGCATACAGATGGTGTCATGGAAGTAGAGTTCTTACAGCTAAAAGATGGAGGCTCCTCCCATACCCTTGTGTCTCCAGGTACAGAGGCACTATCTGAACTATCACTGAGGTATAAACATGTGACAATTCTGGAGCAACACAACTTCCTTGGGTATTTAACCTATATCCGTCTTGGGAAAGAGGCTGAGAAATCCAGTGTTGGTAATCAAAACCTTTCATCTGCCACTTAGCAGTTCTGTAACAGTGGTGGAAATAAAAGTCTCATGCTCAAACCCAGAGGTGAAAGCCATGACAACATTATAAATGCCTAACACGTGGTAATATTGCATGACATTCTCCATTTTGAACACATCTTGTCACTCAACAGAACTGTACCTGCCAGTAACAGAAGGAGTAAAAAGATTGACATTCTTATGTTTCAAGATATCTCTTTTTTTAGTAGGAAATCCCTTTCTGCAGGCTTATAAATACTTACTCAAAGGAGTTTACCATGTCCTGATGATAGTGAACCAGGTTAAGAAATAGGTTCAACTTCTGTAAACCTTGTTCACCTATCTAGTCCTCAGACGAGCAACAGCAGCTACTGACACCAGGATAAGCCGGGTGAAGTTTATTTTTCTCTATGTAATACATAAGATGAATTTTTGCACACCATTCTAGATATGAAAGTCCACCAAAGCTGGAGACATGAACAGTCAATAGGTTCCTTAAAAGTTTCAAATAGGCAACTTTAAATAAAAGGAGTTATTAAAATTACATTAAGTACTCATGAGTCACACTTGTTCACAAGAAGCCTCAATTTAATTTTCATTCTACTTTTCAGACAGCTGAAGGACAAATTTATGCAAGATACCCTTTAGCTTTCCAAATCTTCTTTGGTGTTTCAAAGTGAAATGTGTCATTTCCCTCCAGTTAAAGAGGCGAGACAAGACATAGCTCATCTTACAGCATTCCATTTTGGATGGGTTTGGGGTATGAATAATTCAAGATTCTACATGCTATGGGGTCAGCACTTCTGTGTTACAAGTGTTACATTACCTAAAGTATTGCCACAATAGAATATGTGTTCGTATAGAAAAGGATTTACATGAATGTTGCCACCAAAGTTTTAGGTTTTACTTATTGACAAAGTGTCTTCCCCTGCAAGTAAAGGAAGCTGATAATTTTCAAGACGTCCCTCAGGTAACAGAGAACAGATAGAAGGAATTACATTAGCAGTAAGAAATGAAACCGCCCTATCTTAGGTATAAGATTAAATTCAGATTATTTTTTTTACGAAGGAAATTGTTAGGCCTCAGGTACTGGCAAACTGTTGTAACCTCATACAGAAAATACTACTGGTTTCAAGTCCACTAGAGGGTGAAAAAGGACTGTGGTCATAAAATGATAAAGGAAAATGGGCATATAAAAAAACCCAAATCAAATACCTCCAGTCCCAGAGATAATGAAAAAAACCTCAAGAATGCTAGCTTTTTAGGGGAGTCCATAAACTTATAGGTAGGGATTTGAAAATTGCTATAATAATCTCCAGTGAAAGCTGTCATACTTGAAGAACAGTTCAAAAGCTGCTACTGTGCAACTAGAAATATCCTTTCAAAAGAATCTCCTCGAACTATCTCAAAGATAAGGATAAAACAATCTTTAGTGCTAGGAGGACCCCAAGTTTCAGTAGAGAAGAATTAAAGAAGCCATTTATGTCAAAGGCTGAAAGGAAACACAAGTAATTTGATATGACAAATTATCTTGAGAGCCAATTGTGATGTCTTGCCCTAACTCTTTTTACTGTCAAATATCACTATTGAATAATTCTTGCTGTAGAAATCTGAATAATTTCAGTCAGAAGAGTCTCAATGCATCACTACTAAGAAGAGAAAATCAACTACGTTTGCACTATTTAGAGAAAACAATAAGTACTTCCTGTTCCATGTAGCATGGACATAGGATAAAACACAAAGAGTGTTTCCTACCATACTCTGCTGTGCTTCCCATGAAAGTGACTTTTGGCAAAATGCCCATCTCCTTAAACTTCATTATGGACCTTAGATTTTCAGTATCACTCAGTTAAAATGTCTTCCTGCTTTCTTCTGCATTTGCTGCCTGAACTATGGTCAGGAAGACATTTCTATTGTTGTGATTTTTAAAAGTAGAAGAAATGCATTAAAGATGGTAACCCTAGTGATATCCATGCCCTGTCATTGCTCCAAATGAGGCTAAAATGCAATAAATACCTTTTGTATTGCAGGATCTTCTTAGATTTTCACTGATCTTGTGCTGCTTATTCTTAAAAGTTAACAGCTTTAAGTCCTCCTGTCATCTTACGAAGCTGGACAAAGATATGGCTAACTTCAATTTTAATTTTCAGATGCATAAAACCCTCCACGAAGAAGCTGTTTGACCTTTCCATGACACTCTTTTTCAATCCTTTCATTTCACTTTTCTCATTCATTCCATCTTGGAGCTTGCAAAGTTTAAGAGCAACCTATCAAAGTGGGAATCAGAGCCTTGACTGTGGCTCAGCACTTCTCCTGCAGTACCTATAATGACACGGTCAAAACTGCTATTCAAAATCCCCTCCTTTGGCCTCATGCCTCATCAAATGCAGGCTGTATTATGGCCAGTGACCATGACAGATTCACAGAAAAAGAGTGTGCTGCTGAGTGATGATGTTTCTGGCAAGCCCTGGCATCCATTCTAGCTCTAACTCTTAACTGAAGTTGTGCTGTGTTACTGGGTTTTTTGGTTACTACTTATGACCATACCATATGTTATACTATAACACTTTCCTGATCAATGCAGACAGTTCAAGGCTCACATAAGCAAAAAATAGCTTTCTGGTTTGCAGCATTTTTTTCTCTTGCAGCCATCAGAGTGCATCACTTGTTTTTCTTCACTCCAGCTTAGTTTTCTAGTGACCTACTCACTGAATCTTCTAGAATTTCGCTCCTCACCCTTGTGGGCAAGTAACGACCAAATTCCCTTTCCTCTTCTTCTGCCTGACAAACACAGTGAGAGGTCCCAGCTCCTGGCGCACCTGCTCCAGACTCTCTTGGATTCCTTATTCCTCCCTCACTGCCCCAAAGCTGAGGTTCCTTCCTTCAGCACTCATCTCCTCCTGGGCCTGAAAAGTCTAACTATCCCAACAAAACCTACAAGAGTGGAAATATTGAGCAGGAATTACCAAAGAGCATGTCCAATTGCCAAAATCTATGTTCACATTTCTCTCTTCCTAACCTCCTTTACATCCTTTGGACCAAAAATTCAGTAGAGAAAAATTCATGGCTACTTAGCTTCTGCAATAACTGTAACCTTAGCCAAACTGTAAAACACTGAAAAGAATGGTTTGGTTTGGTTTGTATTTTTTTTTCCCTATGTGTTTTTAACAACATGTGTTCCATGTCTAACTACCCCTTGTCATGGAGTCATGGAAATCTTCTTGAGATACTTCATGGTATCAGAAGGCTTAAGAGTCATGGTGGTTTTCCACTTCCACTGTTTGAAGAAATTTTGAAGAACATTAACATTCCTTAGAAAATCAGGTTGACGGCTACAAGACTTCTTTATATTTCAAGAGCAGAGGTGTAAGTTTACAGGTATACCTGCAACTCAATAGCGACAACAAAACTAATCCACTTAGACTAAATATAACTCATTCCGAAGGAGGAAAAATAAATAAAGTTAACAAGTCCCCAGTAATGCTCGTCCAGCCAAGCATTAAGCTAGGATCTAGACTTGCTGTTACCTCAGGAAGCTACTCATGATCAAGGGAGATCATTTGTGTGCTCTTGTCTATCCTACAAATATAAAGTTATTCGAACTAGTGGGAGTCAAAACCATCAATCAAGAAAAATAAACTTGAGTTTTGCCAGAGGGTCAGCACCTTGTCTCCTGATGTGAAGCAACCAAAACACGTAAAAAAATTTAAAAAAAAAGAAGGAAAAGACCATTAGGCTGAGATTCATATTCCTACTCTGCTCCTAATAAAGCTGTTGAAACCTCTTTAAAATATTTAAATTATTTAACCTGCAAGTGAGGAAGATTCACTAACTTTGTGGAGAAGATGCCTACCTGGAAGATGAGACACTGGTACTCCCATTGCTACACCAGGAACTGTTTATATATGTGAATAGGATTGATCAACAGATAAGTTTAAGACAACTACAGAATATTAAATTGCAGATCACTCTGCTTCAAGATAGGAGATAAGCGTTCAAGTTTCCTCAGGCAGAGGAGAGAACCAGATTTTGTTTTTCTACACTGCTGGATCAAACCACTGCCTCCTACTACTTTGCACACTGTGCTCTTCTTTCTCATGCTTTCCCACAGGTGTTCAAAATGAAATATTTAGTTTGGGGCTTAATGAAATATCATTTTTTTCAGACATTGCCAACAGATGTTATTCCAGTGAAACTCATGAATTGTTGAAGAAACGAGAGCCTGCTCCACAGTGAAGTAACACAGCTCTCTGCCACTGTGTTTATAGTAACATTATCCCTGCCATACGTCAGACAGTTATTTAGAGGCAAGACAGTAGGAAGGAGAGATGGCTGACAGTGAACTGCTGACCAGCAGAGCTAGACTCTCCACCAGACCTCTGTACTCCAGGGGAAAATAGAACATTTCTCTGCAGGATAAGGAATGCTGTAGAGTCTGGCATCATTTTAAGATATATCTGACTTTTGTTTTTCCAAGTGTGGTCTAGTGAACTGGACTTTAGGCTTGAGCTACAGGTCACCTAGATTGTCTGTCACTCACTGCCCATGCACTGCTTAACTGGCTCTTGTGACCAGTATTTGTTTGCAGCTACACTGGGGTAGACCCAGAATCATGCCACTGTCTGTAATTGAGTTGTCTGAATTTACTACAGACTTCGTGCTACGCTGTTGCAAACTTAGTTACAGCAGAGGAATTAGGGAATTACACAGGCAAATCTTCATCAGCAGCTGAATCTCAGGGAGGTAGGGCCTAAACAGGGATAATGGAACTAAAATTACCAACCTCAAAGGACACAACAAAAGCTAATTAATGTTTTCAAAGGTTCTTGAGGGTGGAAAGTGCTACGCAAAGGAGAAATAAAACTATTTTGTGACCTTCTGTGTAGGCTAGTGACTGAAGGCTCCAATTATGTGTCTTTTTATGTGTTTCATGGACATAATAAAGCTACTTTGATGACTGACCTCCTTCTTACTTCTCATTTGCATGACTTGCACCATCCTCGTGCTGCAAAATTTAAAAGTTCTGTCCTGTGAAAATGAACTTGAACTATGACTTAACCTTTGCTGGGATACCAGAATGAGGAGAAACCTGAACAGGTCTGTGGATGCACCAAGACAGAAAGGCGACTGAAGACTGAAACGTGTGCCCTTTGGAGGTGATAGGGAGATGGACTTCCTTCAAATACTGTTTAATTTATCAGACTAGTTTGTCTTAAAGGAAGCTTCCAAATTCTGATTTTTATTTTGCTAGTTTTTTTATCTTCCTAATTTATCTGGATGACTTGTGAATAAAGCCTTATATAATGAAAACCTTGTCTATTTTTACACAGCTACATCCCTTGATTTAGTAACTCATTATTCCTGCAAATCCTGCCTTCTTTACATCCTTGAATGAGCCTGGGTACAAAACCATACTGCCACTATTTTCACATGGAGCCTAAACCAAACAATAATAATGCAGTCTTATCAGGAACTTCAACTGCAACAGGCAAATGACAAAGACATAAACAAAAAACCACTAGTATGTGTTTCATAAGGAACTTATGAATTCCAAATTTTGATAATAATTTCAAGACTTTCTTCTTTAATTAGTTTCTATTCCATGACTGATTTTGTTCATCATGCCCAGCAACAAAAACAATTCATCCCTTTGATAAGGTACTGAAATTGAATCCTTTTGCAAAATGTTACCCATTCATTTGTATATTTTTACAGGACTATTGCCTTTCCCAATAGAATTTGCTTTGACCAACCAAAAAACAACTTTGAGTCAGGGGAAATCTAGATGTAGTAATCCCAAATTACTTTGTTCCCTTATGTAAGATACAGCAGCAGTTTGAACTGTTGGGGAAAATTTACAAATATAAATCAAGAGAGATACGATATGGCAGTGAGGAAGAGGGCTTTCTAGCTGATGGCCATTTCTTTTAATTGTTTTGTGGAAAATGGATTGATCAGTCACCAGAGAAATCACATCTCTTCAAACTGCTTGAGTTCTTTAAACACAAAATTCACAGACCATCTTCTTTGAAATGGAGCATTTCTCTGTGTGCTGCAGGCAACAGTGCTGAAACAGGAAACCTACACAACAGTGAGAGAAGATAAAGCATGGAGAGATCAAAGGAGAGTAGCTGTGCAGCATCACAACATACACCATGAAGAGCAGGGCCAGGCTGGCAAAAAAAAAAACCCCAAACAAACTCTTTGAATTTGCAGATGGAAGCCTGCCTTCCTCTGGGCATCTTTGTTGGAGGAGCATCCTTCAGCTGTAGAGAAACAGACATTCCAAAACACATCCAGATGTGCACAAATGCTCAGGATGTGTTTCTCATTCTCATCACAACGTGCTTTTCATTTATTCTTGATTAAGACCCGCTTGTTTTCTCTGATGACCTGCAAGGCTGTTACGGTTCTTAAAAGTGTGGTCTTTGAATACCTGACTAACTTAAGGCTTCTGTCTTGAGCAATATCTTTACTATTCCTCAGGGACTCATGGTGATGTTCCTCTACCCAAGGACTTAGAAGTTCAAGCTAGGGCAACAGTTAGTTGACATCTGAAGTTACTGTCAGCCGTCTTCAGCACACATAGATGGTCTGAGAGCAGTCAAGCTGAAGCTATACAAGGACGAAGAGGAGTAATCTAAACACAAGACATTACACCTTCTAGGTTCATTCTTCTGTTGGTTTAGCTGTTACCATGTTACAAAAGTCTGACGCTCCCCTGACCCAGCCAATACACACTGCTGTCCTTCCTAGAGTAACACCACTCGGGTAGTTTGGAATTCTTCTAGTAACATGCGAGTGGCAAGCCGGGCTGCACACCACAGAAACTGGTCACCATAGTGTTTGAGTGATTTGAGGAGAGCTTTTTGATTGTTTGTTGGTTTTGGTTTTTCTGTTCGTTTTGTTTGTCTTTGTTTTGTATTGTTTTCCCCCTCAGAGATGTACCTTTTTAAATGACAATTTAATTTGCTTTCTTTTTTAACAGTTACATCCTTTGCACAGAATTTACCTAATGGTCCAGATAGCATGATACTGTACATATCTGGTTTTGCTGTCATTTTTAAATTTGGAGGACAGAAAGAAAAAAAAGCAAAATGCAAAGGGAGTTGAAGTTAGTCAACCAAATCTCCCCTCCCCCCAAAGTCCTCAGGCTCTGATGAGATTAAATCACAGATTTAATACAAATCTAGGCTGTCAGTTCCTGCAGATATGCACTGCTTCTAGGATAAAAGAACAGAATGGTAAGAATATATTCAACTGATCTTTGGTTCAAAGTAAAAGTCCTGCTGAATGTAAAGGGACAAGAAAATCAATACATATGATACTAAAAGGTTAAGAGTAGCTAGAAAAACATTTATAATGCGCTAAGGAGAATTTCTCCCCTCCACAATTACCAGCCAGATAACCAGAAGTGAGTTAACTTTTCTATTTATAACATAAATATTATTTTATGCATAACAGTATTACCCATTCAGGGAAAAAAAAAGAAAAAAAAAAAAAAAGGAAAAAAACCCAAAACAAAACAAAAAAACAATTACCTTTGACAACCTGTTATTTCCATAACACTGACATTGTCAAAAATACAAACATTTTTAGAAGACCAGAAGGGTTAAATTGAAGATCCTGCTCCAAAAAGCAAGGACCTTCCAAAAGCATGAAAGGAAGATATGGTCACCCAAACCACCATAGCTGCACAGTCTGCTGAGTCTCCAGCCTATACATTCTGCTATAAATAGATTTTGCTTAAGGGTTTATTCATAAATGGGCTTCCAACAAAAACAGTGGTGAGACTGCTGGACATCATAGCTTACAGAAAGTTGAAACATTTTTTACTTAGTCTGCTAGTACTAAGTGGCCTTATAACTGTTTGAGAATGGTACTCACTTCGCTGTGTATGGAACAAGCCTTGCTTTATTTTCACACTTAATGCTAGCTCTGTATTTAAATGCCTTTGCTGTCTTGGTGTGTGATACATAAGACACTAAAAATAGCCTGTCTGCTCCAGAATTTCCTTTGTGTCTACCTTTGAAAAGCTCCATTAATGAAGAAAAAATTTATATGAATTTAACTTATGAAGATAAAGCCTAAAATGTTGAGAGACTGAACACATAGTAAATCCCTATTATATATTTTCTATGTAAATCACCTTTATGCACCTCATATTCAGGCAAAACCCCCTTTATTTCAAGCTTTACTGGAAAAAAACCAAAATGTCATGTTTGAGAGTCCATGTCTTTTACTGCTACTTTTTCTTCAGTGTATCTGCCTGATAAGTCCTGGAAACTCTCCAAAATTTAGGAAGTCTTATCTGTGTGTTCTCCAGCTCTTTTAATTTTTGTGCTGTAGATACCTTTTTAATCCAACTCAGATGCTGTTTATACTTTGGAGGGCCTCTTGGAGTCAGCAAGACAAAACAAAACAGTAGGATCCTCTCCAGCAAGATACAGAGGTATCCTCTCAGAACAAAGGTAAAAGCTGCCAATTCATTTTGCAAAGCAGAGCCGATCATTTCATGTCAAGAAATAAGCAGTCAATTTTAGGACCCTGAGACTTTAATGTATCTAAGATGCAATGAATAGTGGACGTGGCTAGAGCAAGCTACACAGCAGGCACGGGCAGACTCCACAAAAATGTTCAGCATCCTAACTCCAGCTTTGGTGGCTAAGTCTCAAGGGATTTCCTAAATATACCTCAGTCACTGATTGCAACAGTTTTGGGTCTCCTTCAGTGAAGGCTGGCTTGTTTCTCAAGCAGTCTTATGATATTGCCAACCATCAGCACAGTAGCAGTCAAGTACACCTCTAAGAAGGTTAAAGCTGAGTTACTCTATCACTCAAATTACTAATTACTCCATTTTTGCCTCTTTTCCTCCACTCTGGCTGGACATATACCATTTATAATTGATGACATTATCTAGATGGTCAGCTTCAACTGATCAACTGGTTGCTTAGCATCTTTCAAAACCATGCACAGCCAAGACTTAGGAGAACTACATATATGTTGGGCCGCAAGGCAAGAAACTTACATTGGTTTTTACACTGATTTCTGGTTGATGAATATGGATGTATACATGTGCAGGTACAGTAAAAACAGGATTAGGCAAGTATGTTAGTCAAAAACATGTACTGTACTTTACCACCACGTATATAGAGAGAGATTCTGGACATTTCCCTCTTTTACATGTCAAAATTAATTAAATGTAGGGGAGGAGGCTGGAGGGAAAGGTATACTTGTAGGTTTCCAGTGGCATTCATTTTAAGTGTACATAATTTGCAAGTCAAAAGATTAATGCAACTCCTCAATGCCACAACCATAGCTGTCAGAGTCCATCAGAAAACCTCAAGCTGTTCTTTGACTTCCAGATCATCAGCTACAATACAGACCTTGGCAGCAGCAGTTAGCTGGCCGCTGTCAGTGATGGATGAGACAACAGAATGCAGTTTGCTCTTTCACAGTTACATCAATGCTGTCCTGCCCTGCTGACAGGCAAGGCGAACCTGGTTTTGTCAGTGAGCCAGACAGATATGATCCCAGTGATACAAAGGAAGCAGATAAGAGCAGTAACAAGGTGCCATCCTCACAGAGTCACTTTTCTGGCTGTAACTGCATTTTAGCAGATGTCCAGCTCAATATTACCAGTGATACATCCATTATGGGCCCAAAAAATCCACTATGTCTACTCCGACTGCTGTTTTTCCTCAGCCAAAAAACCACATGGTGCACAGGAATAGGCCAAATGCTAGGAAATGTGGGCAACTCCCATGCTGTTCACAAACATTAATGTCCAAACCCAAGCACATTCTCTGTTACAAAAACAGAGGCAAAATTCCAAACGCAAAAAGCAGTTATTATGGTTAGGGACAACTAACAATCCTTGACTGCACTACCATTTGGAAAAATACTCTGTGTTCAGCTCCATCTGCAGCTACTGTTTTGTTACAAGATATGCTGCTCTCCCAAACAATTTTACCAAGTGATTTGTTTAAAAATTCAACTTCAGAACAGGATATCTAGACTGAAATGGCTGGGTTGGAGAGCTGATTAGAAAGTACAATATACAATCAAGATATCAACACTTGCTCCCAAACAGATTAAAATGATTTCAAAGTGTACAGAAGCAGCAATAAACAGTTCATATTTCTGTCCTTCCAGTGGATACACTACAAAGGGCAATCTGGGCAAGCCGGCACCAAGTACATGTTCCTGGCAAAGCTCTGCCACTCAGGCACTTCTTTGTTCTTATCCTGCTCCTCCTGACGTAGCCTCTGTGTAATTTTTAGAGGACGCTTTGACCCCTGGGGTGACCTTCTCTTTGCCTTTGCTCAAAGCATTCAGTAAAAGCAGCTCCAAAGCCAACTTTGGCCTTCCCTGTTTCTGCTACGTATTTATCACTCGTACCACATTTCAGAGGAAGGCAGCAGAACTGTCATCCAAAAGTCTAGGTGTATTACAGCTGCTGATTGCCTGATCTTTCATGATTATGAAAACTAAACATTTATCCCAATACCTTTGCCTTTATGAAATTTGTTGCATACCAGATCTGTAGCTTTGAGATAGCTGTCAACAACCACTCTCCCCTGGGCCCCTTATTCCTCATTTAGGTCTGATCTCACTGCAGAGGTTGGGTTTATCTTATGGTACACCCTTCTTACGATTCAGTAACCTTCACTACAGCAAAACCCTAGAAATTTGCACTAGCAAGACACAAATATCAGCTCTCCTCTGTTGTAACACTTTGTTAAAGAGAGGGAGAAGACCATCAGGTGGGGGGGTGGGGAAGACCAGAATACTGCCCACATTCAGCTCTAGCACAACTCCACTGTTGGGAAGAGAGGATATATAGACAGCACTGTCAATCTGTACCCCTGCTAGGTGAGCAATGTGTGGCAGAGAAAAGCCAGCTCAATAATATTGGGCATAATAATTTTGGGGCTGCACAGATTTCCTATCTGGTGCATATATTTTGCTTTCATAGCACATGTGGGATATGCTATGAAGCTGGCAGTTCCCCCAGCATTAACTTCCCATTCACTATTCCAAAACCTCTGAAAATATACTACCTTTTCTCAAGCTGTAAAGAGAAGAAAAACATCACAACGAAGTTGCTCTTCTGTTCTGCCTTTCACATTAGTACTTTTGCTACACTTTGGTAGCTCTACTGTTTAAGCCAACACCTGTTTCTACAGCAGATTCTGAAGAGGCATACTATTCTATCACACTGAAAATGCACTTGAGTCACCATGGTCATTTCCACTCCCTGTGTGTCTAAGTCAAGCCTGCCTACATACTAATGAGAGCAAGTTTCAGCTGCAGTCAGCGCTGTTTGGTTGTGGTGCTGATGTGCAAGGGAACTAATATCTATAGTCTCACATGTCATCAGCAGAATGGCTATCTGACGTCCAGAAACTATATTATGGTGCTGACAGACGTAGCAAAAATTGAGCATTAATTTCATTTTCAATTGCAATATCTTCTCTCTGACCTGACAGTTCAAGAAGTCATCACTGGACTACTAAAGTGAGAAAACTCAGTATGAGAGCCACTGAAAAGGAATCTCCAGGATATCTTTTCACAGAGCCACTTTTTCTGGACATAGGTTCTCTCAGTCAGAATGAGCTAGTGAATCACTCACTGGTCTGTCTTGGGTTAGCTCACATCTATTTAAACCAGCGTGAAGCCCTGCACCTTTGATGTGAGTTAATTAAGCTCACATGGCTTTTCCCAGCCTAGCTTCTGCAGCTCGGAAATGAAGGGAGCCAAATTAGGCCCATCTGTCTGAATGGAAGGGAGTCCTCTCTTGTCATAAGGCACACTTCATTACCCAGCACAGGAGCTGCCTTGCAAGAGTGCACCAGGAAAGGGGGTTTCACTGCTGCCAACAGCTACCCAGAATACCAGACATGGGCGTTTTCACGAGAACCATGATTCTATGCATCAGTTTCTTTGCACAGAAGCCTCAAGGGTCTGTCTACAAAGGGATTTCCTGCAATAACCTTTTGTTTAACGCTTGTAACTTCTTGGCAGCAACAGATCTGCAAAATACATTTGTGGTTGGTTGTTTTGGTTTTTTTTTCCATTTAAAAATAAAGAAGGTACTATCAAACTTCAGTGGGGCAGAGGAGATGACTCTCTGCCTTGATCCTGCAACTGGTCATTGTGTAACTGAAGTTCATAGTCCATACAGGCTCTGGAAGCCTCTCGGTTTCTAAATGGAAATGCCAATAAGAAAGAAAGTAGCCTTAAGTAATCCACATCACCAGGTACAGCTGCTAGAGAAAGGACTCAAACCACTCCCTGTTGCTAGTCAGTGATCCTAGGATCTGGGACACGAAGGTAGAAGACACAATTATACAACTTCAGCTCCCAAACTGGTCTTAAAATATTTGATCTTGGGGAGGAACTGCAGAACTCTCATCAGCGCTGTGCCTCAGTAGAGGTACTAACCATAGTGGTTGTGAATTTCTGTATGTGTTCGACAAAAATTACCACCACAGCAAAACCGTAAGTGTCAAAAAAGCAATTCCTTCAGTAACCTGTTGTCTGTGAAATGAGACTTTAAGGAGATGTCTGTAAATCTGTATATAAAAACATACAATACTGTGGGGAAACACAAGCTTAACACTGAAGACCTAACAAAGCAGACCTCAAAGCTGTTTTCCTCCATCACAGATGAGCTTTATGAACGTTATTAAAACTAACACAGAAGTTTACAATAAAAAACCCCATAGTGATTAGTAATATATACAAACATACCTACCCTAAGCGGTGACAAACATTTATTGATGTTACAGGACAGTAAGGAAATTGTCCAACAAGTGAAAACATGCTATGGCTTTGTAATAGGTCTCTTAAGAGGTTCCTTCTTAAAACTAACAAACATGATGTATGGAGATGACCTGCATACAGAGTAGTTTTGGCTAAAGTGGACTCCCCTGGGCACCTATGCAAGTAAATGAGTGAAAAAAATGGCTAGTTGAGCTTTAAGAGTAGTGTTTAATGTGCCACGCTTGGAGGCCAGTTACAAGCAGAGTACTGCAGCAGGATATCTGAGGAGGAAATAGAAGGCACCTTCATCAAGGTAATGGATGATGCCCACCTCAGGTTGCAGTCAATATGCTTGAGGGCAGGTCTGCCATTCAGAGTGGCCTGGCAGGAACTGCATGAAATTCAACTTAGATGAAAAGTCCTACTCCTGAGGAGGAGCAAGTCCACGCATTGGCACAGGCTGGGGACTGACTGGCTGGATTAGTTTGCTCTGCAGAAAAGGCCTGGGGGACAGTAGGCTTAGCACAAGCCAGCAGCATGACTGGGCAACAGTCATAGCAAGCAGCATCCCACACCGTGTCAACAGCAGAGTAGCCAGGAGATTAAGAGAGAAAATTCTTCCCATTTCCATGGCACGTGCCAGGCCATTCTTGCACCACCACCTCTGGCTATGCAGTCCTGCATGCTAGGCAGGCATTGATAAACTTTATTAAGTCCAGGGGAGGGCCACCAAGGTGCTCAAGAACTTGAGCCCTTGCCCTACAAAAGAAGCTGGGAGATTCGGCTTGGAGAAAAGACAGCTTCAAGGAGACCTATTGGCAGTCTGCTGGTACCTACGGGGAGGTTATCAGAGAGACGGAGCCTAGTTCTTCACAGTGGCACATGGAATGAGAATCACAGACAACAGGTATAAATTACCATAGGGGTTAACTCATAGAACATCAGGAAAAAAACTCACTATGAAGAGTACAACTGATTGCTCAGAGAGGTGGTAAAGCCTCCATCCTTGGAGGTCTTCAAACCCAATCAGACAAAGCCCTGAGCAACCTGGTTTGAATTCAGTGTTGACACTGCTTTGAGCCAAACGTTGGATTAAGGATCTCCTGAAGTCCCTTCCAGACCAAGGGACTCAAGGTATTCTGGGTTCTGCAATGCATTATAGTAGAAAAGGGTTCACAAAATTGAAGATTGCACACATTTAAAGGGAGCATGAAACCAGTATTTGCACCTTGGAGTTCTGAGAAGCAGTGTTTTAACAGCTTGTACAGTGCAACTGAGAAACAGCACACAGTTTCATTGTGCTCACACTGGGACAATCTTGGAGTAAGGAAATGATGCTTTCATGAGACACTGTCTTGCCTCCAAGCATGGAGGTTTGCAAGCAAATGTGCATGAGTCAGAAGTACTCTAAGTAAAGTAGAACTAAGAAATTCAGACTCCAAGGTTTAATTAACAAACAACTAGAAAAAAAACCTAATCCTGCTAATTTCCAAGTGTTTAATTGAGTTGGCTGAAATGTTTGTGTGCGTGAACACAATCACATATAGTTTTTTCCCTGTGTAGAACTCTTCAAACTGAATACTGGTTCTTCATCTAGGGCACAAAGGGCAATCATTTGTTAATAAAGTCATAGCTTCTCCACATACCATATCAAGGTCTTGGGAAACCCTCCGTTTGCGCAGCTCTTCCATCCTCTCACATACATCCGTGAAACAAGTGTTATAGTAGTCTGCATACTGCTGTGCCAGGTCATCAATATTTCCCAGTGACCCATCCTATGGTGGAGACAAAGAAAAAAAGGTTAATAATTTTTTTAATTCTAATTTAAAGGCAACACCACAACTCTGAGGGAGACCCTCTACCTGCAGCACATCCAGCACAGAGCTCTTGGGTCATCTTCTCAATTGCTAGCCCCGAGTATGCTACCACAATAACAGTTTGGAACTGCAATACCATAGTAGCTCCCCATAAACAGGTGGGATCTTGCTAATTCCTACACAGAGAGAGAAGGCAGGGACAGCAACGTGCACCATTGGAACAACATATCCCCAGGCACTATCTGCCTCGATTCCCTGCCACCAACAACATATATTCATATTCCATCTGGTTCTTCCAAGCAGCTGCCCACTCATCCAATAACCAGTCATTACATACGTTTCACTGACCTTACTTTAGAGTAGCCCTGCTTTCCTTAGCAATGACTAAGAGCAATTTAAAACATTAAACTTTTCGCTTATAAGCACAATCAGCCAGACTGCAAATAATTCCAGCCAAATGACTTTAGCAGGCACATCTACGCCACCCACAAAGACACTCTGTCTGTTGGTCTTTTAAGATATGCTACAGACGGAAACACGGTTTGCTCAGTCCCCAGTGTCTGCTTTGCTGGGCAGGATTGCTGCCCTGTTCATAAAACAGCTATAGCCAGGAATCTCATTGTAATCATCTCTTAGTGTCAAAATTCGTACTTTTAAAATGATGGATAAAATAAGGAAAACATAAAAAATCAAAACAAAAGACAAACAGAAAAAAACCCATATTGGATTATAAATGGCACGAGAAATTCTTCAAAACTTCAGATATGTATGCTACAGAAGGCTGCACAAGGGGGTGGGAAGAGTGAATTACCTTTTTCTTTTTTGGTACAACATGTACACACTTAAAAAGAGGTCCAAAAGATGGGATCGGGTAATTTTGTTTCTCTACTTGCCAATTTATGAAAGAGCATATATGTTACTGTATAAATTCTTTAAAAGGTAACAATCTGTACGTTGTGCATATTCTGAGAGAAGAACAAGACTACGTTACAGGGTTATTTCACTGTTGCTGTGAATAGATGCAACACATATAAATAAAAAATTGTTAGGAAAAAACTAATCAATAGAGAAATTATTTAAAAATAATAATGCTAATAACATATATACGTTGCAATGCAGAGTTTTAGCATGTGAGGTAGGAGAAAATCTTTTAATTAGAAACCACACCTTACTGAAGCTGTTGCCATTTAGAAATTAGCACGTGGTCCTGCTCTTGGTCTTCTTGACTATGATGAAGAGGTAGAGGTGTTCTAATCAAGTTCTTCACGTGCAGAGAATTGGCTAAAACATTCCAGTTTATATCAAAAGTGAAAGCCTATTAAACCTCAGACTCTGTAAAATGCACTCTACTTTTCTGAAGTGTAATTCCACATGCACAACAGGTATCTCAAATTCCCCAAGAAGTTTTGTAGAGCTCATATTTCCAAAATTCAGAACGGCTTGCAGTTTCTTAAGACTACTATGTACAGTAGGAAAACAATTTGCATGTCATTTGTTGGTGCAGCACAAGCAAAATAACTACACTAAATATATTTCTACACACACATCCTCTATACATACCTGTGTACTTTTTACTGTATTTCCTATCTCTCAACCTGCCAAAGATCTCAAACGCAGAGGTTTCACGTGTTAAAATATTTGGTTCCTTATTGCAAATACATTTCTGGGAACTTCAGACTTCCCAGAGCTTCATACAAACAACTTTCTGTGCCACTAAGCAACTGTACAGTTTACAAGAACAAAACAACAGCATCTCCAAGAGCATGCCCTGCCTTTCTACTGCAGGAGCAGCATTACCTGCTCAGCAGGCAGCAAGCGTAGGTCTTCCCCCAGACAACTCCTCATTATCCATCACTTCCCAACAAGCTGGAGAAGAAACTTTGACGCTCTGCCTATGCCACAAGCTCCGCACATCTTTTGATGGATGAGGGCATGCTGGCTGACTCCATGTGCACAAGGAGCTGCTTTCACAAGGTTTGCACATTTAATAGGGATAACTAGTGCTACAGCGCTGGGGAGAAAAATGAACGCCAAACAGAAAAAGCAAGCCCAAGACTTAACCTTCATTTGCTCCCTGTTGTGGGCAATAAGAAAAACCTGTATAACTTCCAAAGAGATGACATCTGAACCCCAGCCACTCCATCAAAACAAACATCCCTCTCTAAGGATTACCAAAATTCCCACTTTGGAGTATCTTCCGCAGCCAGAGTCTGTTTATTCCTCGGTAAGCTTTGCCAGTTAGGAGTATAGGAACTGGAAACAGTAATGACAGGAAGGGCAAGACGGGAAACTATCATTTTATAAGAACAATATGAAATCTGGCTATTTACTTTATCAGTTCATCTCCTCTCAATTCTGGAAATGGTTAAATTTCATATAGGAAACCTTCTCGCAAACAGGTGTAACTTACGATGGTAGAGTCATGACTCTGAAACTGAGTGGTAGGCTCTGAATTAAAACATATCACAGGAACTTCAGCTTAGCTGAGAGCCAGGTGAAGCTGAGGAACGCAGCATGCCCCAGTGCTCCTCTGCACACCTTCCTACACCTCCTCAGGTCCGTGTTCACAGACCAGTCGCAATGGCTCGCGACGGTGCTGCCCAAGGGACCAAGCAGAGCTGAACAAGTGCGCATTTTTCACTTACGTTGGCACGCAGCTCACTGTGCTTTTTTGTAAAGGTGGTCTCTACGAGGCTAAGGGCTTGTGACTGTCCCTAGAGCAAAATTAGCTCAATTGCAGCACCTCAATTAAAGCCTGCAGAACACGGGCGGCCCCACTGCTAGAGAGCACGCAGCTGCAAAGAAAGGCCTATTCACAAGTGACCCAGTCCACCAGTGCCACAACATCCAGAGAAGCTGAGCTACGGGCACCAGCCTGCCTGACTGACAGAAGGGATTGTTATCAATGCTTGGGATTCACACTGGAGGCTATGCTCCAAATACAGCTCATGCTAGCCCTCCAGGGAAGGTTAGTCCTGCGTGAAAGCAAGAGTAACATCCAAAAAAAGATGAAGGAAAAGAAAACCCAGAGGACTGTAAGAGATGAGAATTGATAACTGAAACATATACTCATTGCAGCCCTGCCATAAGCTTTTGCCATGTTATCAGACTGAGGGCAGACAGCTTTACAAGTTGGCCCCTCCACAAAAGCAGCATGCAACCTTCTAACCAGATGCAGACAGCTCTGGGGTTTTAAGTCTATATCTTCAAAAACTGGGGACAAAAAACAAACATTTGCATTTGCATTTGCATTCCAGCTTGCCAGGAAGTTGTAGTGGAAGATACTGGTTGAATCATTTGTCTCTGTGGCAAAGAGATTCTTTTATGAGTTTATGCATGTGAATATCCAGAAAGCATTGCTTTTGTCAAAAAAGACAGACACACAAATAAACCCAAGCCAAAGATAGCAGTATTTCATATCCCACTGCATCCATTCACATTACATGTAAGGAAACTTAACAAAGGATTGTGTATCTGTTTTCCCAATTTTATCATTATATATAGTTATCTCTATCCTCCTCCTTTATTCTTCATGTTCTATTAAAAATATTGCAAAACTAAAAAAAAAAAGAGAAGACGATTAATTTTTCTACTGCACTGATAATGGCTGAGTGGACCTACTTTAGATATCATCAGTCTGCAAGTACAACTAATCAGAAGATCAGTTTTGAACTATGGCATTTTGTCTGTCTACTCATTAAATTAAGCCCCTAACTTCTCCAAACAGTTCTAAACTGTGTCACACAAAATCACTACCAGTACGTTTTGTATTTCTGTTTTCTTTTCAAGCTAATTGAATATTAAAAAAAAAACCCCACAAACCCATATGCAAAACATTAGCTCCAGCTTGAGAAGTCATTCATTCCCTTACAAAGAGGGCCAAAGGAACTGTCCAGAATCTTTAAAAATATATATATCTATCATTATTAATAAAATAGAACAATAAAAGCACTCACAAGTAATAATATTTTTTAAATATTTCACTCATGCATAAAGAATAAGGTCAATGCTAATTTTCATAATTTCCTTTTACTTTCTTGCTTTCACATGCAAGCCAAAACCTAGAGTATTTTTAAGATAATAGAAACAGGTTTCTAAACCCATTATTTTTTTCATTCCTCCTCTTCCTTATTAAGAGCTGTACATTGTGTGTTGGATTCCAATACTAATACAACATGGTCTAAACAAATGTGGACTGGCATTTTATTTTCACATATAGGAAAAAGCATGCAGTTATTTGATAGCAAAAATAATAAGCCAATATAATTTATAATAAGCCTTCAGTGATGTGACATAGTGGCACATTTTTACAGTAGATGGTCCCATATATGAAACAGCTGATGTTATTAAAAAAGACAGCTTTCAAATTTATTCTCACCAATATATCTGTAATTCAGTAGCCACTGATGTGCTCTTAACTGCTTTAGGTCAGTAATATTTTTTAAACCAAGACCTCATAATAAACTCTTTCTTATTTTGTTACAAATTTAACAGTTAAGTAAAACCCTACCATGAAGACTGCTTTGAACCAGTTGTGCTTTATTGCCATATAAACTGCAATGTTCCAGCTATATAATCCCACAGATCTTCTCTGGTGGAAAAAAATCATAAGCAACACAAATACTGAGCAGAAATACCATTCCTGAAATGCTTTAATTTATTTGCAAATTGTTACGTGTTTCTCCTAAGACTTCACTACTGTCTGAGACCTTACCATAAAATAGTCTAATAGTCAGGAAAGTAAATAACCCACTAGTTTGAAAGGGTTAAACATAAAATGGAGATTTAGTAAAATATTCTAATGAAAACAGAAGTTATCTCAGATTTCTGTTTTCAGTTGTTAAATATGTTCCTAAATTTTTATCTTATAACATATGCACGCAACATTTTTTTTTTTCATCATAAAACCACAGAGTAAGTGATGAATTGCCCTGGAGTTCCCAGAGAATTAGTTCTGATATGCATGTGAATACCAAAGGAATCCGTCAGGATTCCTGCTAATGGAGTGACTACAAAGAAAACTTGGAACAATTTGACACTTAGTATAAAGTTAGGATTTATCGGTCACTGCACATCACTTAGTTTAACATGCTGGCAGAATCCTTTGTATTTGACATCTCAAAGTGTAAAGGAGAAAAGAAGTTTTGTCAGAGAGCTCTGCTGGATATAAAATTAAGTAGAAATACATTCATATTTTAATAACAGCAATAAAATAAATACACTATTAGCTAAAAGTTTTAGAAAAAGCTACAGAATTACAACTATTTCAGTTTGTACTTTATCTCAGATGATGAAAAATGTATTACAAAGATATGTATTTCATCATATTCTCCTCCTATTCCAGCAGATGTTAGGAGTTTCAGGAAAGAGGTCTTGATTATCACATATAATCCCAAGCCATTGGGTGAAATTCATGCAACTGTATGAATCTCAAAAATGTAAAAAAGATGTGCCTGCTACAAGCCCATTTGGTCAGCAAGACAGATGGGTGTCCATCTGCAAATGGCAATGTAGATCACAGCACACAATGCAACTATACAAGTTCCTAACGTAAAAACCACTCCAGCTATGGCCACGGTATGTGCATAAACCGGGAGGTGAGAAACAGGTCAGAAACTGGGAGGAAAAAAACCCTGACTTTTTCCTATTAAAGTATAAATTTATGTGGTACGGGCACAGATGAAGGGAAGATGCTCTGTTCACAATGCTTTGCAATCATGGCTTGGCAAAGGCATGTTTTTGACCTTCACGGCTCAAGACGAGAAAAATCCATTTCCATGCCTGAAACAGAGGACTACTGTGTGGAGCGTCACTGTAAATATTAGCAGCTTATTTCTGGCAGTTGGATCTTAACAGGGACGCCTACCAAAAATTTGTGGAACACGGCCCTGCATTTCAATAATACCTTTGGTTTGAATAGCTGTAAGAAGTACATAAATGGAAGCCAGAACGTGGGCCAGAGCAAACAGGCTTGTTTGGGGAGGGGAGAGGGGTAAGAGGGAGGAGGGACCAAAACAGTGGTGAAATGAGAACATCTGCTGAAGAGAAAGATGTTTGTGCCTAACAAGCATGCCGTTTTCAACAGGACTTCATCTACATAGCACACATCCTACAAGATGTTTAAAGTTAAGCTGAACTAGCTCACCTACAAATGGATGCTCAAATTTCCATGGGACAACTCTGAATAAGATACCAGTCCTTTTTAGATATTTTTCCTAGTGCAGGCTCACAGAAGCCTGAGAAACTTGTGCATCTTTCTCTACAACCTTAGACTGGCAGCATACCTCCCTGAACTGCAAAATACACCCACACATGAATTCAGGCTACAGGTGATTAATTTGAGGCAGACACTGTATTTTACATTCCTCCACAGTTCTTTCTAAGAAGGCAGATGTAAATCAGATCTAAACCATTTCAAAACAGAAGAGTTAAACCTCCATGCACCTCTCTTGCTAGGGCTTGTATCTCAATTTCCTACAATAATACAGATTTGCATGATAAGAACAGGCATCTGTAGAAAACCTGCAGAACTGCATGATAATTGTATCTGTGTCACATTTCTGATCCTCTTACCTGTCCCTTGCTAGCAATGTATTTCCGCCAGGAATAAGGCTGATGTTCTGCCTTCTGGCTCAGCTTCAAAATGGTTGCCATTAAAAATAAACCCAACAAGTTACTAGATAAATGTTCCCTTATTTTGCTAGGGCTTGGAAGGGACAATCTTCCATTCAGCAGAACTAACAATTCCACTATCCATGAAGTGACGGGTTCAAAGTCTGTCTTGACAGTCAGCAGGGTCAGAAATGTGAATGAGACAGAAGCGTGAGGCCAGGAAGTCCAGTGCTTGCCTTGATATTCAGGGTAAGGCATAAAATACTCAGTATAGAAGTCGTGACATTTTTATTTTGAGAACAGCTATTTTAGAGGATACTGAAGGGTTGTCATGGTTCCCTTGACCTCTCTATAGCTGGACACTGTGAGAACAAAGAGAACATACAGATCAGACTGATTCAATAGAAGACTTTCCATTAATTTTTATGGCATCTGAGAGTTGAGTCATTAAGCTATGCGGCTGTACAAAGTTACAAAAATAGATCTGATAAAATGGTGTCAAATGGCATCATGGTTAAAACAGTTCTAGATTCTATACAATAAGCAGAATGCACAGTGGTACAGTTTGATATATAAGATTTTGCAGCAGTTCTCTCAAATAACTGACACAGCCCACTGAGTTCAGAGCACAGTCACTCTAGACCCAGAAACATTATATTAAATCAGATTTATGTAAGCTTTTCCTAATTATATTAAACCTTGACCTATTTTTATATCAAAACAAACTCTTCCCCTTTTCAAAATTCTTCAAATAAAGTGTTTCCTTCATCATCAGCTTCATAATCTTTTTCTTCTTACTCTTTACTATACAGCCTTAAAGTCTTTGTCAAGAAGGTATAACAAAGCATCTCTGGAAAAGCATTCTGAATGTGATTTATGTTTCACCCTCTGTAAATTAAAACCAATTTGAAAGCATACTACTGGAATCTCTCTTTCTCTCTGGCATGCAACCAAGGAAGTCCTCTATGTAAAAAATAAAAATGTGTGTGTGTGTATATATATATATGCATGCTAACGAAAAAGTTGTATCTATGCAAATGTACATTCCAACATACTTAAAAAGCAGGTACTTATCACAAGTAGAACCAGCTTTCACATTCTCATTATCTTGAAGGACAAGATTACATGCAAATTTTATTCATGAAAAGTTAGTTTAATGCAACCTTAATGTCCACCTTCTCTAATAACAGTATATTATCTTCTATCCTCCTTTCCCTGAGGTGATCTGAGCTAAGCTCATCAAAATGTAACTCCAAATTCTTGTCTGCTCTGATACCTGCCAGGCCACCACTACCCACCAGGCTGGTCAGCAGTCAGGCACAGGTTATCCTTACCAGCTTGTAAAGCAGAACAAGCTAACAATTCCTGAAGCTATGTAATAGCTGCACCTGACACCACCTCTCATAATTAACATATACGTGATTAAAGCACCATTCAGGAGATGGAGATGAATTTCTTGTTTCAGAATCTGGAAGTTTAGAATATGTTATGGGCTGGCTTCACATTTGAGTTAAGCTAGAGTCTAATGGAATAGATATGCAAAAGCCAAATATCTTAAGTAGATGAAAAAAATCATTACCTCAGTGAGCTAACCATGTCAAATGCAACAGTGAAGGAGGTCTCATTAAGATTTGTATCTTTTCCTTATATTTAGTAGCAACGCAGAGTGACAAAACCAAATCTTCTGTTACATTTGGGTCTACGTAATTGAGGTGTGACCTATTAAAACTATTATTAAAATAGTAGCTGGGAAAAAAACCCGAAGAAAAAAAAAAGAAGAAAAAAAAAGAAGAAAAAAAAGGAAAAAGATATTTAAAGACAAAGCAACCTGAGAAGACAACAATATATAGCAGAACAACCGCATAAGCTCCGCAAGTCTGGTTTACAGTATTTCCCATGGTGTTAAAGTTGCATGGTAGAGTCAGAGCAAGCAAACTTTGGTGATGTTCATGTCCAAGTTTTACTACAAAAAGCATGGTCAAAGCTAATTTTTACTTTATACCAGTAGTCACTACAGGACATTCCATTATAGATGGACATATCGGAGAAACACAGTAAAACAATAAAATGTACTAACCTAAGTCAACAAACCAAAAGGCACTGAGATCCTATCTAACAATGATTCTCTGATATGAAATTATGGTTTCAACTGAGAAAAAAGCAAAAACCAAAACTGTGAAACTATTGTAAAATAAAGGTTTCACTATAAACATATTCCTAGGAATATGCTGAGAAGTATCAGAAGGGTGATTTTATTTTAGGAATAGGCAATTATTTTTCTTCTGTTTTTGCAACTGTATTCATCTGTAAGTCAACCTCCAGACATGAATGATATCCAGAGTATTAATACCATCTACTGGTATGCTAATATTCTGCTTCTAGAGGGGATTTTATTCTACCTAATCCTTTAGCCTGTAAATGAAGTATCTTACCAACATTATAAAACAGTAAGGAAAGCACTTACTAGACTTTGGATTTGTGAATCTAAAATTTGTGAACTTGTTTTCTCTCTACTCATGTATTTTTTCCAAGCATCACATTACTAGAGAATAATCATATTTATCTTAATTTTGCTATGATTTTTACCAGGACACTTGGACACAAGCAGGACATGTTTTGACCAGAAAAAAGGAATGTTCACTCAAAAAAACCTTTAACTTTTTTTCTCTGTTCCCCTGCCTCTTTCCCTTGCTTCCTACTTCTTTGGCTCTGGCGTTCTAATTCCCACACTTTTTGAGTGTCTCTTGCCTGGCCCTCCCTAAGGACATCAGTTTCCTTTGGCTGACTGAAACACAGCAGTAATGGCTTCAGGGAGGCACCAATAAAGCAGGAGAGCCCTCCATGCTTTTCCTGATTTCTTACCACCTCAGCAGACAACTCCTGCACGGGACTTTCCCCCCAGCTACAATTACTGGAGAGTGGAGGAGAGAATCTAGAAGTCTTCCACTCTGCAGGGAAGCCAGAGCCCAGGAAAGCCTGACAGGGATGCAGTCGCCCCAGGTTTCTTCTGGCTGGATGAGCCTATTGTCTCATCTGCACTTACATGGCAAGAGCTATGGGGCAGCACTGCATCACTGTTCATGCAGCACCCAGCTCAGTGATGAGCATCCCAATGTTCAGAAATGCTACTATGCTGTTATCAAGTTGGGTGCGACAATAAGCACAATTACTTATTCCTCCTTGTGCCATTTAAGAGGCTTACTTCCAAGAGACAGGCACTCTCCTGACATCCATCTGAAGGTTTTGGAAAGCAGAACTTGGCGTATCTGCCTTCACCTTAAAATTGAGGATTACAAAGAGTAAAAAAAATACAGTTCTGCACACCAAGGCATGACAGGGTCTCTCTGTTTTGGGAGCAGATATGGAAATCGGTTACCCTGGCTGATGTGCCCTGTGGTACAATGTTGCTGTGCACCCAGAGATGCAGCCCTGGATTAAATTGCTGTGGAAAACCAAAATGTTGACATTAAACTGCTTTCTCAAACTCTGCTATTCTTTTTTTTCCTTCTAAGAAATTCAGCAGCTTGCAGCCTGGAGGATACACCCAACACTTCTGTGTACCAAAGGACTAACCTCACCTTCACTCCTACTGCTTCCTGACAGGCCGTCTTTTACCAGGAAAGGAAACGACGGCAATCAAGCATGGCAGCGATCCATGTTTCCCCGTGTAATCTTAGCAGCAGAAGAAATGGTTTCCTGTAGCTCCCATAAGCGAGCTGTGCCCAGGCTCCCCCTCACTAATGCAGCCCGTCCCGCCTGCCTGTGCTCCCTTTGCAAACCCTCGCTTCTGCAGGGACCGGGTGCCCACCGCTGGCACAGGCACAGAGGGGGTCCCCACTCTTTGGTGGTGTTAATAAGCCAGCTTAAATAGACACCCCGCATTCACAGGAATAATGTAAAACCAGAAAGACTGACCCTGCCCTGAAGCACTTCAGTGAAGACTCAGCTTTTGACTCTTGGCAGCGGTATGGCACTGTTAACACACGCTCTCAACCACTGTAGGTAGCATACAGATCAACTATATATTTATATATAAAGCTGCTCATGCAAAACTTCATGGGGCTAGGCTCAGGTTTTTTAGTGCCTTAACTAAGCATCTTGAAATGTCTTTGGAGAGTGTTTTATTTAGGAGCAGTAATGCACAGTTATCAGGGGGTTTCAGTTCATTTAATTAAGTTGAATACAATTACACCCCAGTGGGTCTTAAAAACGCAAGAATCTACTTAAATATTATTTAGATGCGTATCTTTTAACTACCACAGATTGCACAGGGCTTCAAGTTTATATCAATTAGGGATATCAACCTAGGAATAAGAACTATCTCTTGCCAGCTTCCAATCCTTTCTGCTTTGGGATCTCGTATTTTATTTGCTCATTTGCCTTTATCTGTGTACAGTGAAGATGGGCTTTTTGCATTCCTGTGTGCTCAAATTGCCTGTTCATTGCCAAAGTGCTTCCTAATTAGGCTAAATAGGCCCCTTACCCAAATAAAGAGAAATATTTCTGCCTACCTACAGAGTCCGGGCTTTAATAACTGTATGGTTGCTACATCTTCCAGGTGTTTCAAGGACATATTTCACTTAAGGGGCAACAAGCACTTGATTATTTACAGGAGTCCCCCAGTAAGCAGGATGCTATGTGCTTCTTTCAACAAAGGGCTTAAGCCCATGGGTGCTGCCAGTCCAGTGACTCTTGCCACTGGAAACAGACAAGAGGACATTGAATGAAGCTGTGTCAGGGGAAATTCAGATGGGACATGAGGAAAAGTTTCTTCAATGAGAGGGTGGTCAGTCAGAGGCACAGGCTCCCCAGGGAAGTGGCTACAGTAACAAGACTGTCAAGAGTTCAAGGAGCGTCTGAACAATGCTCTTATTCATATAGTTTAATATTAGGTAGTCCTGTAAAGCAGTTAGTTGGGCTCTGATCATTATGGGCCCCTTCCAACTTGAAATATACTATGTTGCTTTGATTGGAGACTGAATGTACTCAAGTATTGCACATCACAGAGATGCACCTTGAACTGAAGCGTGAAACCATTTGAAGAGCCCCACGTGGCTAAAGAGATCATAAAGAGCAGAAGCTAGCAGAACCCCAGTGACTATAAAGCCTGCAAAAAATTGTCTCTAAAAAAATCAGTAGCTGGTTCTTGAGTGACCCAAGGCCCTAAACCACAGGTTGAAAGACAACTGTAGATAAGACACTTGAACTTGGAGGGTAAGCTAAGTTCTTGCTTGAGTAACTTCTTTATGCATAGCAACTTGAAGATCAAAAGGAGAGCATCCCACTAACCAACCATTTGTCAGGAGAGTTGTTGTGCCAAAGAAAAACATCTCACCTGGTTGTAAAGTGGCTGTAACACGAGAAGAAAATTTCAGATGGAAGGAGTTCCCTCACAGACTCTGCTTCTGAGATTAAAGAAGAGACTGCACTCTCAGAGAACACAAAACCATGAACATGGCAAGAGCAGCAGGACAACCTATGTACCAGGATGCATCTGAAGCACCAGAAAAACAGCAGGGTGCTCTCTGAGTAAAAGGCAGAAGTTATACCACTTTTCACAGTATGCACCATTATCAGTTTCAAATCAAAGGATGTATAATAAATAAGGTGCCTCACACATAAAGAATCAGGACTTGAAGGGAAACAAAGATTTTACTGTATGACTCTCTCAAGGAGAATCACACATTTTCAGATGTGAAAATCTCTTCAAAGCTCGAAAGGTACAATCCAAAATGCAAAAGCTGGTTCAGAATGAGCTACATGTGATCAGGGAGACAGGGCATCAGACTGTCTCTAGCAAAACAGTAAATTGCACTCTCCTCCTCAGCCTGTTTTAGCTAAGCAGCCCTCTGCTACAAATTACCCATTCGAACCATCTGCTGACAATACCTGAATGGTGTAATTTTACATGACTCACACGCACATCAATGGTTCCCACCTATAGTTTGTACTTGTCTTTAAGCAAAACCAAAACAAGGTGCAACCAAATAGACATGAAGGCTTACTTTGCTCTCTGGTATCCCTACTTAGCTCTTCAAGAGAGCCTTGTCATTTCTGAACCAGGATTACAACTCCTTTATGTACTTCCCACACACTCCCTGCCCATCCACACCATTCAGCCACCTCCTCTGGGTCTCCCCAAAGCCAGCCTGCGTGCTGACCTTCCCTTACCAAGGTCCCGGTGCTTGCTGCAGCCATTTCCTGCCATGAAGGCAGCAATTCTTCCTTTCATGTGATCCTCCTAAATCCCTCTTCCCAGCAGCTGCAAGTTATCCTTCTCAGACGGGACTCAGTTTTCACTTTCCTAGCCACAGCAATGCAATTTTGGATACTGAGTCACTGCACCTCCATCCCTTTTCATCCTGTTTCCTCTTTATATGAGAGGTATTAAGAGAGGCATGAGTCTGGAGAAAAAACAAAAAAAAGTGTGGTTTTTTTTTTTTTTTTAAATTAAGCTGCTCAAACCCACAAAGTGACAGATCTACCCAGAAATGTCAGAAGGGCCAGAGGAGCTAACACAGCTTTTTGCCCCCCTCCCCTCTCTTTTTCATGACAGTTTACAAAATAACTATCTGTAAGCATTTTGAAGTAGTTGTAATTAGATTTGGCAGATGAAAAATAAAAATTCATACAATCTTTTGTATACTTAGTACATTTGAGACGAGGATTAAAAACCACAAGCAACTTGGCAAAGACTACTTGAAGAATGTACCATTCCATCAAGAGAGAAAAAGCAACATTGAGAACATCTACTTCTTTCATTTCTCTTGATTTTGGCAAGTAGGAGCTCAACCTCCACACTGACCAAACCCAATGAGACTCATCATGACTAGGTATGTAAGAAGGATATGCACAAGCATCCCCTTCCCATTTATGCACGAACACACACCATATGTGGTATGAAGCTATTCATCATCATGCTAATATTTTGATTAGGTCCTTGACCTTATGTTCTCTTTTAACTTCCTGAGTTTAGATAGCTATCATGCAAAGCTTAGGCTTTACAAAGTTTATCCATCCGCATGTATATACTCACTCCTGGATACAAAATCTAAACAATACATTGCTGGATCTAGGCTGAGCAAGAAACAATATACCTCATGGAGCCACCACATCCCAGTATCCCTTCAGTACACAACAGAATACGCCACCACAATGGAGAGATACGTCACCATTTCATGCCTCATTGCAAAATGCTCAGAATAAAGGTAGCCACAATTAAAGTGGAAAACAGAATTTTTACGGACTGATAACCATTTTGCATTACCTGTAACTGAGCATTCTCCACTGATGAAGCAAGAAATATGACAGTTCTTTCCCACAAGTGTCTCCAAACAATGAACGGGACACATCGTCACAAAATAAAAAACAACAAAAAAATGTGCATCTCTCATTTTTTATTTGTACAGCACACAGAAAGCAAGCTAGGAACTTCCACATACAAGCTGGAACATTAACAGAGAAATCTGAATAATTGAGAAGAGACACCAGGAATTTACCATTTTCCTCTATAGGGAAAAGACAACCTCAGCGAAACTTCAGAGAAGTATGGTATGTAAAAACAGAGTAAAACGTCCAAAGAATTTGCCATGTACAAAGATTCACAACATGCCCTGCCAGCAGGAAGTCTGCCTTTACTCAGCTCTTTTTCTCCAGTGAAATGAAAACAGACAGATCTAAGGAAACACGTCCCGTGGGGGAAAAGAGAAGTGCCTGCTACTGCAGCCACACCAGTGCCTGTACACCTTCACTGCTGTACCTGGAGCTACCTCTGTCAACAGTTTTCAAGGGATGTAAGTAGGCTGCTTGCAGCCTGCTCTTACTTTCACCAAAATCAGTGGCAAATCCCAAGTGACCTCAGAGAAAGCAGGAACACAAACAGCTTCTGTGGTGGAGGTCCCCCACTGTGTTTGCTCTGCTGAAAAAACCCGAACCTGTATATGCCAGAGATGCAGTCAAAAGTAAATACCTGTTCTGACCCTAATTAGTCTGCAGTCTGACACAGAGCATCACGTAAATCCAAAAAGAACAGGTTGGAAACTAGTCGCCATGGCTAGTACCACAGGCACTAGCATACCTGCTCCACTGCCCATCAACTGGTGTATTTCTTGGTCACCCCAGTGCGACAATTGACAGCGAGATTTTGATTGCTGGCTCAACTAGAAATTTCCTCACCCTACCTGTTTTTTTCTTGTTTTGGAATACAGTATCTTTATTAGTCCTCTGATAAAAATGTTGCACGTGGAAATACGTTCTCCCCAGCTTTTGTATAAAACATGACCTAGTCTCATTACACACTCTGGGGTATTGAATGTTGTGAGATTAAACATATAGTCATCTTGAAGATAGAAACTTGAAGACAGAAACTGCAATTGATCCAGTGTTTTCCTGTTTTACAATGGTTATGTATGAATTCTGAGGTGGGAAAGAAGCCTAACAATGGAGCGGAAATCAAAACCTGCAAGTTCTGGTGCATGTTGGGGAGGGCCACAAAGATGATGCAGGGGCTGGAGCACCTCTGCTACAAGGATAGGCTGAGGGAGCTGGGATTGTTCAACCTGGAGAAGACTCCAGGGGGGACCTTATAACTGCCTTCCAATACCTGAAGGGATCCTGGGGAGGGACTCTTCATAAAAGTGTCCAGCTATAGGATATGGGGAAAAAGCTTTAATCTGAGGGAAAATAGGTTTAGACTGGATCTTAGGGAAAAGTTCTTCAGTATGATGGTGGTGTTCAGTATGAGGGTGGAATAGATTGCCAAGAGGGGTTGTGGATGCCCCCTCCCTGGAGGTGTTCAAGGCCGGGTTGGATGAGGCCTTGAGCAACCTGGTCTAGTTGAGAGGCACCCCTGCCCATGGCAGGATGGATTAGATGATCTCTAAGGCTCCTTCCAGCCTAAGCCATCCTGATTTTATGTTGTGTATGAATACAAATACACTTAGGTATAAACCAGGAATTTTCTTATTTTCATTCTCACAGAGTATACATTTCAGTTTAAATGCAAAAGATATATCATCAGCTTTCAGAGCTATTGGGCCAACCACCGAGAGCTCTGAAACTCACAAATATTAGAAATTATTCTGTATAACTGAAGGCTATGCTGAAGCCTGTGCAGTGATACTGATAACAATATGAAACATGTCTAACAGGGATGGGGAAAAGAGATGAGCTTCAATTTAGCAGTAGAAAATAAGTATCTTCAGTTTGCACTCCATCCCTAGGATTGCACTAGTAATTTCTGGTGTAGAAAACCCTTTCAGCTGAGCTGAAATACGTGAGAAGCTCCAGCTGGTGGACTGCAAGCACATAATGCAAATAGGATGAATAAGTTTCAGAAATGTAATAGGTACAGATAAACAGAGATAATAAACAGACAGAACTCAACTATCCAAACATCCTTTCAGTTCTGAGTGCCTAAAACCCTCAGATTCTACAGCAAGGACATCTCACTTCTAGAGATATATTATGACTGGTAAGATAATAATAATAAGCAAAATACCTTTAAAGCCTAAAATGCCTTTTTCCAGAAGCACAGTGTAATGCTATGCTATCAGCCTTAGCAAGTGTTTTCACCCAAGCTCCAGCTGTAGATGCACACTCACTGAAAGAACTTTAAACAGTGCCACTGTGGTGCAATGAGATCTCACGATAAGTGCTCTCAAATACATTTTTTTCCTCCATCAAGTTAGGCTGGGGTTACGGTCAAGCAGAGAGTGAGCTTTGCACAGCATGGTCAACATGGTGCTGGCATTGAAAGAACTAGGAGGCTCAACTGATCTGAGCTTGTGAAGGAATGATAAAAGTTGCTTTATTCCTTTCTCGCTGAAAACCTGCAGACCACACACTGCTCCAGTATAAATAAACTTTGTGCCTTAGGCTCATGAAGTTTTTATGTAAACAAGGCAGAAATTAGACCGTTTATCTTTTGTTCTTTTCTTCATCTTTTGTTTCCATCATACCCGTCAGCACTGCACAAAGCATCTTTAGTTGCAAGCGAGAGGGTTAGGAGCGTCCTGTAATCAAGAGATTGCTCATGTACTCTCGATTTAATATTGTAACAAGCATGGTATTGTTTTCACTACCATCTATTGACTCTCGTCATGCTTGCTGCAAAGCTTTCAAAGCATTGCTTTTATTATTGTATTAATTAGTTACCTAATCTCCTTTACACACACACACACACACTCCCACACAAAGAGAATACACTGAAGGTGGAGAGCACGGCAATATATAATTTTAGCAAGCTATTACCAAAGAGCAAATAACACTGTATGTCATTGCAAATACCGTGACAATAATGAAACAGAAAAGGATGTATTTATATTCCTGATAGTAAGCTTCAATGTGTGCATTTACCCACGCACATAAGAACAACCTTATTTTTTTCCATCTGGAGGCCTGATCACGTAAACTGATCTCAACAGCATATCACCATGCAAGCCCACAGGGAATTCAAATCTGCAAAATCTAGTGGGCTTGTAGTAGAGCACGACCTGCAACAGCGCTCCAGCAGCTCACGCTCAGATCACGACATGGATATTAGGAACCAGTTCTCCAACTTATCGTATGACTTTCCATAAAAAAGCCTGGACGTCTGATTTATAAATCACTGTTGTGTTATATACTTAAATTTGTCTAATTTTCCGGTTAAACCCTGCTTAGAACTTTTCCAGATACAATCCCTGTGCTCAGTTTCAAACTGTTCATAGGAAATGTGCCTCTAAAACTAGTACGTAGCTCAAAAATCTTATGCAGGTGTCATTAAAACTTAGACCATTACATATTTTGTTATACTAATCTTAGTTCAAATAAAAATAGTACATTATAACTTTGTGCCTCAAAACACAGCAGTAGACGAGAAAGGTCTGCTATTACAGTAAGCCAGGAAAAATGTTCCCCTCACCTAAGTAGAGCCAGTATGCCCACACATGACCCACACCACAGCTACTGCACTGCAGAGAGGGCAGCTCCTTTTATTTTTAGAGTTGTTATAATGAAAATCTGTGTTGTAAACTCCGGAGTTTGAACGTGCTTCAGTGAATTCCACTGTAGTTTTTTTCCTGACAATGAGACAGGTAATCTCTTGATGACAGTGAGAAATAAAAGACATTCATATCTCTTTATCTAATCACACAGCACATGTCAACATAATCCTTTAATAAAGAATATCCTTTTATAGTAGAAAATTTTTACAGACTTGCACATATTAAACTCAGTTCCTTCTTTTTGTTCATTTCCTTGTGAAAAAAAAGTGGAATCCAAACTCTTGCAAAGCCACCTCAGCATTTCTGCAGTCACAACAACCACCTCCTCCTCCTCCCACTCCCAATAATGGCAACAAAGAGGCAGGTTCATTAGCCATCACTTGCATCACGCAATCACAAAGAGGAAATTATTATCAGCGCTTTCTGTTAAAACAGGCATCGTAGCAAATCACTTTACTGAGTCATGACAAAGTAATTCTTATTCACCCCGTGTTACTGAACCTCCTGAAGTCCAAGCACAACATGTGCTCTACAACCATTGATACTGTGACAATGGGGTAAGTGGAAAAGAAGAAAGCCTGTGGTGCTGCATGAAGGAACAGCTACAACCAGAGAGTCCAAAAGTCACTGGCTGCACAGGAATCCCCTCCTCCATGGTGCCACTTCAGGAGTGAAAGAAGTCCTGGAGGAGCCAAGCCCATGGCCAAAACGGGAGCAGTTCAACTAAGGTCTGGAAAGAAAGGGAAGTCCTTTCTCCCCTCTGACTCAAACTCCCTTGCCCTGGGCATTGCCTGTTTCATTCACTTCTCGGCCCTGCACCACACCCAGCAGTGACCTTGTTCTGCTGTGGCCCAGTCCCTCCACTCAGCTCACATGGCTTAATCTCTCTGCTCCTCTCTTTGCACGGCATCTTGTGCAATCAGCACTAATCTACACTGATTGTAGACAGCATCAGAATAATCTAGATTAATAATTACCTGGTTCTGTAAAATGTCATTTGCTCTGAGTTAGACTGAAAATAAGAGTTTTTCACCTGATTATAGAAAATAGTAACCAGCACATGTAGCATAATACATTGCACTCGATGTATTCGCATTCAACACCTTTGTCAATGACCTGGATGAAGGGACAGAGTGTACCCTCAGCAAAACTGGGAGAAGTGGCTGACACACCAGAAGTCTGTGCTGTCATCCAGTGAGATCTGGACAGGCTGCGGGGTTGAGCAGCAGGGAATATAATGAAGTTCAACAAGGGCAAGTGTAGGAATAACCTCATGTACCAGTACAGGTTAGGGGTAGATCTGCTGAAAAGCAGCTCCATGGAGAAGGCACTGGGAGTCCTCATGGACAACAGGTTAACCATGAGCCAGCAGTGTGCTCTTGTAGCCAAGAAGGCCAACATTATCCTGGGATGAATTAAAAAGAGGGTGGCCAGCAGGTCAAGGGAAGGTCTCTCAGCCCCTCTGCTCTGCCTTAGTGAGGCCACATCTGGAGCATTGTGTCTAATTCTGAGCTCCTCAGTTCAAGAGAGACAAGGAACTACTGGAGAGAGTCCACTGCTACGAAGATGATTAGGAGATCGAAGCACCTCTCTTAGGAAGAAAGACTGAGAGACCTGGGGCTGTTTAGCCTGGAGAGGAGATCTTATGAATGCTTATAAATATCTGAAGGGCAGGTGTCAAGAGGATGGGGCCAGACTCTTTTTGGTGGTGCCCAGTGAGAGAACAAGGGGCAATGAGTACAAACTGGAACCCAGAAAGTTCCACCTCAACACGAGGAAAAACTTCTTTACTGGGAGGGTGATGGAGCACTGGAGCAGGCTGTCTGGAGAGGTTGTGGAGTCTCCTTCTCTGGAGACTTTCACTACCCACATGGATGTGATCCTGTGCAACATGGCCTAGGTGAACCTGCTTTAGCAGAAGGTTTAGATGAGATGATCCCCAGAGGTCCCTTCCAACCCCTACCATTCTGTGATTCCACATAGCAAAACTCCTTTAAGTCCTCACTGTTCTGCACAGACAACACTTGTTCATTTTCCACACCAATTTTCACATTTCCTTTCTGTTTAGAGACTGCCATTTTTTCACATCCACAAAAGAAAGGAGGCATAATTACAGGGAAATTCTGGCAATCTGGTATTCCACTGCTCTTAAAAGACAGAGAGCGCTTGGTCGATTGACTTTCAGAATGTAAAATAAAATACGAAAAAGTGCATTTCCAAATATTGTTAATGGAGCCAGCATTCACAGCAAACCACTAACACTCTGGAAAATAAAGTTTTATCCCTAAGATTCAAGTTTCCCTTAAACTTACAGTTATTCTCTAGTAAACAGCAGTTCATAGCAGACAAAGAACAGGTATATAAAAATCCTCTGCTATTTAAAAGCTAGGGAAACCCAGAGTTTGATTTCAAGGAAGAACAAAGAAGGCACCAGAACCAAAACATCTTATCATTCCTGAGTGTGTAGGGTTTTGTGGGGACTAAACTCTCTGATGGAGACACCTGTCTTATGTGACCTGTCATGGAAGAAAAAGCCTAGACCAAAGGTTATCTCTATGAGCTGTCCTTCTTCATAAAGGGATTAGTGCTGCGGGGCGTAACATTGCATGGAGATTAAAGAAGAGGCAACAGGTTAAGTTTAAAATATCAAATTGAATCCAACACCTAAACTGACAGTCAGTCACTCTCCATTTTGATTTCTTTATTTGAAAGCAAAACATACTCCGTGGTTTTGTAAAACAGAAAAAACAATACCTGCTCTTTTGAAATTCAGAGGCCAGGCCTTCAGGGTTTATCCTTACTGTTGCAACTGGGATACGCTTTAAAAGTACACTCCAAAGTAATTGTCAGAACAAAAACTGTCTTCAATCAGAACATCCCAAAGTGCTTTTAGGGCTTAATACACAGTGCCACAGCAGTAAAAATAATTAAAAAAAAAAAAAAAAAAAAAGAGTATATTTCATTTTCAAAAGCACGTTCTACCTAGAGCAGCTACTCAAGTTGCCTGTGCTTTCCTGTAGAGCTGTGCTAAGAGTTGGTGGCTTCAGCTGGAGTGGCCTCTTGGTGCCAGGCAGATATCAGAGAAACAGACTTCCCCAAGCAAGGCACTAGGAGAGCAATGGAATAGAGAGATTTCCATGGAAAGTCATAGCAAATTCATGATGGTTTGAGGAAGAGCAATCCTTGGAGGATCCTGAAGCTGGTGTGACCTGCCACAACTCCTGGTAGTCCTCTGACTGCTTTTATCATTTGGGGGATCTGCTTGCCCAATCTCTCCAGATATCCAAGCTCACTGGCTTAACATAAAATTCCTCTCCCCAAAGTATGTTAGCCAGTATGTAATTACATGTTATCGTAGTAGCATTATCAGCTGGCGTCTTTCTCTCTTTTGGTTTGTTACTTTATTACTTTGATAAGAAATTCAAATAGTCACTGAAACACAGAGAGCAAGAGAGATTATGTATATGTAAATATGAGGGCTCCCAGTAAAAACCCTAGTGAGCTCCATTGTCCTCAAAATACTCTGTTCTCTTTAGCTAACTGCAGATGGTGGGAAAGCAGTGTTTTTCTCTTCACATAACCGCAAATATTATTGAAAAAAATACAGAATTTTCCTTTTTTTTTTTTTTTTTTTCCCCAGCTCTTATAATTGATCCAACAGTTTGAAACAAGGAGCTAGAGATCACATTGAAGTAACGAAGCTAGAAAGACTTCTAATTTCATTGTATCCTTTGCAAGTTCCTCTGTATCTTTTGCATCTTTGGAATTGAAGATAAAAGCTCCTCACACAAATAGATACTTTCTTCAGTGAAATCCCCGCTATAACAAAACTGATCAGAGTTTTGCCAGTGATTTAATTAATGTTAGGATTTGACCCAGATACCTGTTCCAGGTATTCTGTGTGAGAAGAACATCCCACAAAGAAGAATGACATGGGAGCGTCTTTCCTGGGCTAAGGTCAATAGCTCATGTTTTGAAAGCACATATTTAAAAGAATAATGTTTACTACTTATTTTCACTTCATATTACGATTTGTTCTCAGATGTGATCACATAGAAACCTTCAGATTCTTAACAACAGAGAGTTTGCCATCACATTGATACACGATTCTATGCCAAAAATGCTCCTTTTTATGGTGTTGTTTTGCGAATGCAGAGAATTTCTCTATTACTACTCATGATCCACCTACTGCAATCTCTCTAAAACTGTAATACACTTCCACCATCCATTGTTGCTTTGAAACACTGAAAATTATAATTAACCAGTACTTTTCAACACACACTTGCTACAGACTAAGCAAATGCTTTTAAAATCTAATTATGTTATCTAGTGAGCTCCACGAACAGCACAAATAGCTTTGAGGTGCTTATACCACAGCTGTACCTACAGAATATTTCATTAGAATAAGAGCAAAAGGGAAAAATCGCATTTACTTCAGCAAAATCCCAGTACAGCTGGGAGTATACTCAATATTTGTCAAGTACAGAGAGAGTTATTATATGACTTCAAAGTCCGTAATACATGCTGCTTACAAGCAGCACTTTAGAATTATTTACTTCCCCTCTGGCCCTGGGATCTGCCATCACAGGTTCCTGCTAATGAGATCCTATTTTAAGGAATCTAACTAAATGTACACAAACAATGAAATATAGTTATCCACTGAGTGAGAGGAACTCAATTTGTATTTTAAGTAACTGCAGTACTAAATACCAGCTGGGATGACTTCCATGGTCTCTCATCCTAAACCTGCACCACTGCCACCACCATGTCCCACAAGGCTTCCAGGAGGGGCAGAGGGAGGAAGGTGACACTGTCTCCTCTTCCTGCCCACTGCTGTAACTCCTCAGTATGAGGAGGATAGAATCAGGCAATTCATCATTTTTATGAAGAACATGTTTTTCACCATAAAGATCACAAAGTGGTGGAACAGGCTGCACAGAGATATTGAGCAGTTTCTGTCCCTGGAGGTTTTCAAGACCCAACTGAATGAAGCCCCAAGCAACTTCACCTGCCTCAGAGGTCTCCCTGTTTCAGCTCGAGGTCAGGCTATATACTGCCTGAGGTCCTTTCTAACTTGCATTATGCTATGATCATTGCTTAAGAATGCCATTTTCTTTCTCGTTTGATCAACAAACTTTTGATGATCACCTTCTTTCTTCATTTTACTCTAGTTTTCCCCTCCCAAGACCCTGGCTCTTCTGCCCTGCCTCTTCCCCGCTGGTAGTGCATTCCTTTGGTATCTTTTGAGCTCTTGCAGGGCCAACCTGCACCAGCTTCTTGGTTCATAGGACCATTCCCAGTGTCTACCTCTGCACTCCCTAGACATGTTGACTTGTAAATTACTGCAAAACCCAGGACATTAAGATCCATACTCCCATTTAATTGACAACACAAAAGAAGTAAGACAGCTACACAGGCAACCGTTGTGGGCCTCATGGACCATGACCAACCATCTACAGGCTTACACTTGGAAGCCATAAATCTAGTTTACTGTTTGCCTTTTGCAGCATAGGTTTGACAGTGACAAAGCTCTATGTTCTGCAAAGACGAGCAATGAAAAACGCACTGGGGTTACCTCTTCATTGCCTTCGGACAAGGACAAAGCACTAAGTTTATACCGAGTTCATATAAAAAAGACTAGAAACTCTTTTAAAACATAAATCTGAAGAAAGGTGTCAGCCTGCAATGAGAAGAGCTTCTGTCTTCCCTCATATAAGTTATTATTTGTGACCCAACACAAGGATATCTTTCCATATATGTAATTGTGTTGCAACACAAAACACTGTATAAGAAAAGATAATAGTTCTGGGTGATGTTTGCAACTGATACAAACCAACAACTTCATAGTTACAAGATGATTCCTTCCTATAAAGCAGACTGACTCCTAAGACGAACAACTTTAGCGTAGTTTTATTAGAAGACAAGTAATAATTAAATAGCTCTGTTTTCCCAGGAAGGAAGCTAGCTTGTACAGCCAGAAGAAACCTATTCAAATTATTAGTTGTGTGAGAGTCAGATCTTTTTCTGCACTGAGCTCCAGCATGCTAGGCTGTTGGTTTGGCCTCCTAAACACTCCTTCCCAAGCATCCAATAGCACTTTGCTCTTACTAAATGCAGTACTGAAACCTGCCAGAAAAAGAGAGAAAGAGACTGTTCATAAAGTACCAACTGTGTGCTCCCTACAAACTGGCAGAACTGACTCTGCTTGCATTCTTAGATTAAAATCATCAACAGTCAAAGAGTGCACGCAGCCGGGTGCTATTGAACTGAATGCCATCTCAGTGCAGAAATTCTATAAAGTAAAGGAATGAGGCAGGTTTTTTAATTATACTTTGAATATTAATAATCGATGCCACGTGGAAAAAAAAGAGCTGCAGCACAAAATGCTAATTGAATTCTCTCTTCAATTCTGTAACACTTCTGAATTAGATCCTATGGGTTTACCATTTATTATGTTCCACAGCAGTTTTCCAAAAGGTATTTCTCATAATATTCTTTAATTTCTGTTGGTTAAATATTAATAACAAAAATTAGCATGTATCCAGCCTATTCATTTACTTTTTAAATGAATAAACAGGCCCTCCACTGTTGATTACCACATTCCTGTATCACTGGAAAATCGCCAGCTGCAGTAAGTATATAACATTAGTATTTGTTTTTTAGCTGAGTGGCAGTCTTCTGTGGTAATTATCATCTTGAACCTAAAGTAAATATTATTCTCTCGCTGCAAGCAGAAATAAAGAATTGACTCCTCCTGTATTTTTTACTGTTTGCCACCCAGTCCATCCTGTCGGTACGCTACGTGCCCACTAAACGTAATTCCTTGAGCCCTTGTTAACTGGGGCCATCTCTTTTGTTTGTAACCAGTGAATTACGAAGATTAGTCCCTCCCTCAGAAGATCACCAGCGCAGAAACTCCACGGGCCGTAACCGAGCAACACGAACCCCAAAACCTATCGGGAGTAAGAGCTCCGACACCGGCCCGGGGAGTGCCACAGGGCACGGGGCAGCGCTGCTGGGCGGACGGCGCCCCGGGGCAGAGGGCCCGAGGGGCGGGCAGCAGCACCCCGGGCACACGGGAGTACACGGGGTCGCCCCCCACCCGCAAGGCTTCGCCCGACCCCGGCGCGGGGACGCCAAACACGTGCGTGGAATGTAAAGACAGCACCGCACCAGCCCTTCGCCCAAATTTAACCGAACCCGCCGGCACGCTGGAGCCACGGGAAACAATGCGCCCATTGATCAGCCTAAACAAGCTCTTCTGGGTGTGTAAACAGACGCGGGGTCTGGTCTGCTCCGGTAAACAGCCCCAGCCCCGGCTCTTCAGAGGCGCTGGGTGCTGCGCTGCTGTCTCTCCTGTAGTGACAGCCGGGAAAACTTTGCTCCAGGACTGTGATCAAAGCGGTCGCTGATACAAAACTTGGGTCTGCCCATGGGAAGGAAGCGTTTTCTCGGGATGTACGAGCACGCACGACGAGGACACTCTCCAACTCGGGCAAACTCCGCAGCAGGTGCCAGGGAGACCCGGCGTCTCGGCGAAGGCTTCGCCGCCCGCCGCCCGTCGATGAGGGGAGCAGCGCTCCGCAGCCCGCCCCGTCCCACGGCAGGCTCCCACCAAGCCCGATGCCACCCCGTCCCCCAACCCCCGTCCCGGCCGCACTCACCAGGATGCCCATAACGTCGGCCCACAACTGAGCGAACGCCTCCGACGTGCCGCTCTCCGCCGGGGCGGCGGGGCTGCCCGCCCGCTCCCCCTCCATGCCCCGGCCCGGTCGCCGGATCAGCGCCGGCTCCCCACCGCCGACGGCGCGCCCCGCCCCGCCATGCCTCCCCCGCCCCGCTGCCGGCCCGGCCCGCCCCGGGACACCGCGGGCCGTCCTCTGCCGCCGCCACCGCCGACTCCCCTGAAACTTTCGGCCCAGCGCAGGCGACCGGCGGCGCGGCGGTGCCACTGCGGCGGGCGGGGGCGCCCACCCGGCGGCGGCAAAGCCCCTCCCCCCCCCGCCGGCCCCGCGCCCCCCGCCTGCCCGTGGGCTCGCCCGGCGCACGTGGCCGCCCCGGGGCGGCAACAAAGGGCGACAGCCCCGCCCCGACCCCCGGCCCGGCAGGGGACGTATGGTCGTCGTTAGAGGGCTGGTCGCTGACCGGGCTCCCTCCCCAGTGCCAGCGCCTCACCTGACTGCCGCCGGCAAGGTCAACAGCGCTACCTTAACGGAACAGAAAAGCTAGCCGGGAAACGGTGACAGCCGCCCTGGCTACAGGTCCGGCAAGCGAAGAGGCGCCCAGTTAGCTCAGGTTTTTAGTTTATGTACCGGGACCGCATCGCTCTCCTGAGAAGACATCTGGCACCGATCACCGGGCTCTTCGCGGGGAGGAGATGCTACCTCCATCTATGCCTCCTGCTACCTCGTACTACACCCTTCCCTCCCCAGTATAAAATTAAGTAATCACTAATTACAGACATCAGTAGGGATGCTCTTGCATTCTGCTTCAGAAAGAGCTGAGTGCCCGTGCTCACACGCACGGGCACGCTTGTTGCGGACAGTACACTGAATAACAGCGGCCAAACTCCACTGCCTGTGGGTGGAAGAAGTCAGTGAAAGGACACAAAGACCTGCCCACCACCTCACACTTCCCTCACAGCTTCTGCCGGGACCAGCAGCAAGGAAATCCTTTACCCTGCTCATCTCTAAGCATTGAAATGGTTTAGATGTGTCTTGAATAGCTACTGTTGTTTATTGGAAGCACCTGTCTGCATAGGAGGTGAGGAAAAGTGATGTAGTTAATGGGTAGGATGCAGCTGTCAAGCAATGGCCTTAAGAGCTCACATCATTGAGCAATTAGTAGCTTCTCTAGTATCTCACCAGCCCTTCTTGCTGGTGGGCTGGCTGTTATGTGCCCTGCACCACTCAAACACAACCCAGGGCCTGGCCTGGCACCTGAGCTTCTGTCCATGCTCCAGCTTTAACCCTGGGGTCTCTGGGCATTGAGGTCCCCACAGCTGACATGGTGTACACTGCCTACACTGCAACAGTGGCCTGGGAGGGCTGGAGCAACAAATGATACCATTTGCTAACAGGGCTAAAAATAGTTTCTGGAGAAAGCATAAAGCAGAAGTGGGGTGACTGCACTCCTTATGTTCTCTCCGCATTCCCAGTAATGCTCTTTTTCTGTCCTCCAAGCTAAGATTGCTCGTTTTACTTTGTAGGCTAGCACCAGAGAGAAAAGCTGGTCTAAATGCTTTCTTTCTCAGCAACTGGTATGCAAAGAACAGGATGAGACTTTTCCAAGCACTTTTGCTGGGGTAGTGAATGGCACACACAGAACAGAGAAGAGGTGGGGGGCACAGGTAGAAAAACTAAAAGAAAATTATGCTGACAGAAAGTGATAAACTACTGATGGTGTAGAAATATGCACATTTTTACTGATCCTTCTTTAGGATGCACACATAGCATACACGCTATGAAATTCAATATGTTATTGACTATTAATGAGAAATAATGAAAAGCACAAGCCAGGTATAAAATCTCTACTAACTGACCTTTAAATTGTATATGACTATAATCCTATGAAGTATGAGGATAAGGCGTGCCAGTCAAGTCTCTCAGTACTCTGAGATGGCTTGCATAACTCAAAACTGGTTTAATTAGTCGGGGTAATTTACTCAGTGACCCTCTGAAATCTATGTTGAACCACTTAGAATAGTAATGGCAACCTACTTTCAAAATACCTGAATGAGGCACACTGTTGGTGTCAGGATTTAAACACCCTGGGCTCCTCTTGCGCACACTGTCTTCTGTACCTTGTCTTTGATTGTAGTTTGGAGGCATACTTTAAAACAAACAAACAATCAAACCAAAAACAGCTCTGCAGAACAAAGTCTAAAACCCCCTCATTGTACTGACTCAGGCAGAAACAGATTAAGATCATATAGGTGCAAGGGGCAGCCTTGCCACTCCCTGCCAATGGAGGTCATTGCTCCCGTGCAGCAACGACTACACCACTTATAGAAACAGGTCCTGAATATCTGCACTTTTCAGCCTTGCAGTGCAGGGCATAGAAACTAGACTATGAGTCATGGTGGTCCAAAAGCTGCTTCCTGAGCCATGATGTCATACTTTTTGTGGAAGCAGCAACTTTCATCAGAGGAACATGATGCATGGCTGCATCAGTCTTGTCAGCCAGCTGACTTTAATTTATCTGAGACTCAAAGCCTTTGATTTTTGGAAAAAAAAAAAAGGAGATAAGAAAAAAGGATCTTGCAAAATCACTGGACTGTGGGAACAGTTGCTATAAGAAACAAATTGACGTGAGAGAATTGCAACAAATCCATGGTGGCTTACAAAAGCTACCACCTTCTATGGTCTTGCAATTATAGCATCTATTCATCTTCAGACATTCACTAGATGCCATTTTCCCAAGATGTTCAGTAACTATGACATGCTAAAATATTCCCTGCTCTCCTTCCATCAAACAGACAACCCCCCCCCCCCCCACTCCCCACTTTTAGATATCACAAGGTTCCTCTATTTTAGTGATGCCAATGTCCTGTAGTAATAAACCCCAGGGGCATTTTACAAAAAAACCCAAAACAAAACAAAAACCAAAACCAAACCAAAACCCAAAACAGTTAAGAGTATGGTAGTTTTCAAATAAGCAGAAACTCAGATCTTAGAAGGGTTTTGAAGCCCAGCTATGACTGCAGCATTTTCAATTAATTTACAAATTATTTGAAATTTAGCACATTAGAATATAGTTTTTGTTTGCATTTTTATCTGACAGGTGTCTGGACAATAACTGGAGCATCCACAAAAGACTGTGTTCTAGAAGCATGTTGTACTGGACCTCTGTACGCTTCTGGGAAGAAATAAATCTGGTTAATTTCTTGAGATCCCTGGGACATGTCACAGGAGCTCTGACTAGGCACTTAACATTCGGAACACTGGCAAATGGTCACTGTGACCCTACAGGGCAGCACTAGGCGGTGGGGCAGCAATGCTGATACAATTCCCCAGTTCGTTGCACCTACAATGCATGGGCACATGGTTGCTCTCACATATGCCCCAGCACACTCTGGGTGGAAAGTCCCTCCACAAAGCAGCTACGAATCTCCCCATGGTTGTTCTGCAAATCTTTACACACGAGATGGAAACAATCAACACTTACAGTGAATCTGGTTTCACCCAGTTATGGAGGATGCGAGTGCATGTGAGTGTACGCTCCTGTCACACCATCAGCTACACGTGGGTGTGCAGTTAATGAGAGTCTCGCACAATGTACACACCAAGCAGGATTAACCAACTTGGGGAGCCCTCTTCTGTATTCAAGAGAACTGGACATTCTTCTAGAGGGATAGCCATAGAGCAGGATCCTATCTTCAAGTTAAGGTGGCTGTAAAGAAGCTCTTCTTTTTCCTTTCTTTATTGAGGATTTAGGGAGATTGCCTTCACCAGGCCAAACTCTTTCTCTGTGAAAAGCACAAAAGTCAAGTGCAAACCTCTGAGTCATTAAGACAAAAGATGACAATCCCAAATGTCCCAAAGTAGTGTGTATAGTCTCACCACTGTGTCACATAAAAGTGCCACAATGGTTTCAACAAAGCATTTAATAGTGAAAAAGTGAAACATGCATCAGAATAAACTGGAAGAGATGACATGTGCATTCAGAACCAGACAATCACAACTGCAGGCAACCATATAAAAGGTGTTTAATCAGAGAAATCTATATCATGAGCAACCCTGAGAACTTTAATATCACTTTTAAACTACATGCAAGAGGCTGGAAGAGATTAGGTTGACTTGGAAAGTGGATCATGCCCCACAGTGTAATGGACACCAAACTTCATGGGCTTTTGATACATGACCTGAAGGAAATGGCTTCCTACTCAGAGGCCTATCAATTAGCTCTGCGTGTGTGAACAAAACACATGAGGTTTCTCAACATCACTAACAACACCCTGCCCAGTATATCAAGTCCGAATCGGAACACCAGAGCTTCGGAGAGATAAATAAGCAAGCCACTGTACGCACAGAGGGTGCGGGGGGGGAGGGAAATTCCATCTAGTCCCTACAGATGACCCACAAAAGCCCTAAAACTCTTAACACAACCAGATTACAGTGTAACATACTATTAACTGATTGTATCTCATCTCAGCTCTCTCCCTCTTTCCACTTGATGGAGGTCATCAAATTGAAACAGAGTTTCACATCACAGACTTTGATTGGAACTGAAACCCTTAACCATTTGCAGTCTCCATATCATCAATTTATCACAATCCATCTAATAACAATTTAATCTCATTGTCCTCACTACATTTTTTTGTAAGCCCTTCTAAAACAGAATTTCTTTTAATCCTCACCTGTCACTTCAGTTTTAAAGCATTTTCCTTAAGATTGACTTCAGTATATTTATTACTACTTCTAGCAGGGATCCCTGCACCACCCATATCAGCCAAAGGATCCAACAGCTGCTTTTCAGCAGAAGACAGACATGCCAGCAGCCACTCCAGCAAGCCTCTGGCGTGGGGCAGGATGGGGACCCACACACCCAATCCATCAGCCATCCTGCCAAACAGGCTGTCGCTCTTCCTCAGACACTCATAATATGTAGAGGCATAAACAATAACACAGCACTAGATCCACGACGTGCATTTGCACATCAGACCACTACATATTCCTGAAATGATCAAATTTAGGCATCCCCTGACAGTTACACAACTACAGAAAGCATTCCTGATTTTAAAAGCATTGCAAACAGTACTTAAACAGTGGCTTTAAGTTAGACAATACTTATACCATATACTATTTGCTGTACAGTCGGTAATACTTTTTTATTCTTTTAGAAGCTTATCTGTCAGCTCCCAGTCTTATTGCCAGTCTCATGACTACAGTATCACATCACAGAGAAAGCAGTATGCTAATATGCCTAACATGATAGAGTTAAGTCTGTTTAATTCTATTGGTAGAAAGCAGTTAGGAACAACAAATTGCTTTATTCTGATAAAAGTATGACCTCTCCACATTACACCCAATCCATCATTCGCCTAGATATCAGTACCCTACTACATTAAAAAAAATAAGGAGGCAGAGACACATGCCCACAAAAATCATTCCACTAGTCTTAATGCTTCAGGCTGGCACCACACTTGGTAGACATACAAATACTGTTAAGCTTGGCAGGCTTCAGTTGAAATATGGTGGCTGGGACTTTGCATGACAAATCATGTAAGGAAAAGAAATCTAAATACAGTGAGTGTCACAGCCCTTCTGGAAGGATACCTTTCAAGTCATAAGGAAAAAGGGAAAGGTTCATATCCTCCCCTCCTGCCTGCAGATGTGCTCCCCAAGGCTTCTCATATCCTGCCCCATTCCCTTCTGTGGAGCACAGCACAACATTTCTTAACTGGGAGGCAGCAGCACTAGCTAAGCTGGTGGAGGGCCTCCTGAAGCTAGAGCATGAGTGGTGAGGAGAGCACACATCCCTGGGGACAACAGAGCTGCAATTCTCTTCAGGCACACAGAACACTGCTCCAAAACCACCCACAGATCAGGGCTCCATCTGCCTCCCACCATGTCAGGCACTGTCTAGACAATTTCCAAAATTTACTAAGAGTCTTGCTTCTTCAATTTACTGACTACTGACTTAATCAAAAACCAGTATCCCCTTTTCCTTAGCTGCATGGAAAAGACAGATTTGATGCTTTATTTCCTGTCAACATTTAAAGAGTTAGCATTCATTTGCTATTAGTTTTCTGCAGCACTTTTTACAACATGTTTTATAAACCTCAATTAATTTTTCAGTCAAGAGTTCAGCATCCTTTGGGATGTCTAGGGTAGTCTCTACACTGTCATTCACAGGACCTTTCTCAACTACTTACATTCTTTCTGTAAATATCTGCTAGAAAGGATGTATACAAATCCTTTTTGTAAGAGACTTAATAAATCCACAGGGGCAGAACTATTCAGCTTAGTGTTCTTTGGCTGCTCTTATCCCAAATAATTTCAGAACTGGGGAAGTGAAAAAGGTGAAAAGCAAGCCTCAGAACTGGGAATAGGACTTCAGCCTCTCCTTTTTCTAAACATGGTCTTCTTTGATTCCTTTGTTGAAACTTTTAGCAAATTACTTATGAAAAGGAGTCTGATGATCTCATCCCAAAGCACATCATAAAACCAGCCAAGAATAAGGTACAACTCAGTAGCATGTGATAGTTGTGTATTTCAGAGATGCTCAGCACTGACATAAATATTATGACAAGTTTGCAGTAGTAAGGTAGGAGGAGCAACAACAGAGATGGCCAAGCTCACACAGTGATTGTTTCATTACTACTCACTTTGTGACAAGCTCAATTTTTTCAAAATAAGAATAGATACACTTCAGAGGGGATGTTTGTTGAATTCCCCCTTCAGAAGGCAAAGTATCTTTCATAAAAGTAATACTTTCTGGAAAAAGCAAAAGCTTTCATTAGTTGTACCTTTGCAAAAGCAACCAATTATGAAATGCAAATGTAGATCTTAAGAAAAGAAAAAAGTTATCTGCCTGCTATCAGTGGAGAGATACAAATTTACAGAGCTGCTCTTGGCGAAAGATTACAGCAAAATACACATGACAGAAACTTGCCAATGGTAGGGACTTAAAACAAAACAAAACAACCCCCAAAAACAAACACAGAAGAGTTGCTTAGCTTCTCTTCCAGAACAGTCCACTTCCACCCGAAAGTTGCCTCCTCCACATTCCACCTAACACCCACTCTTCAATTTACCAATTAAATGTTGTCCCAAAACATAACAGAACACGAATCATTTCCTCAACTGTTTCTTCAGAAGTTAATACACAACCTTTCTGAACAAGCAGCAAACAGACCCTACCAAAGCCAAACCTTAAGTCTCACAAGGATTCAATACTGAGCTCAGACTTTGCACTTTTTAAGCCCATGTCCCACATTACACAGATGTATTATTAGTAAAGGAGTAGGTGAGCCTACTTAATGCAGTAGTCAAGCAGTTGAAGAAACCTGCCTGCTGATCTCAGCTAGGCAGAGGTGAAGGTAATAGATCAGATGTGATTATTTGATGTTTGCTTGCAGGTCACGTCAGCACAGGGTCAATTGTCTACTGAAGCCACTTGGGAAGAACATACCAGCTTCAATCTCTTCTTTTAGATTAGTTTCTGCTGGCATAGCTCCTGCTCCATCAAGAGAGCTGCTCCTCTCACCTCTATCCCTAGAAACAGCCCTCAGGAGTGGGCTTTGATGGATGCAGAGCACTCAGTCTTCTCTCACTTCCCAAACAGTTGCCCTGCCTTTCCTTTTAAACATTTCCCACCCTTTCCCCAGAGTACCAGATCAGACCAAAACACAGGTGTCCTCCCCATCTCAGACTTGTGCGCCTGGGTTAGCTGACCTGTGCACCATGCAGCAAGGCCAGACACATACAATAAGAGATAATTTATGGAAAAATAAACAGCAGTTGACTAGCAAGCAGTAGGCAAGCAGCTGTGTTACTTGTGGTGTTGCAATTTCTGCTGTAACAATAAGTTTTCAAAACTCACAGATGGCAGGCATCTGAAAATTTCACTAGCATTTAAATATAATGGAATTTTTAAAGTAAGACTTTTGGAGTGTTACAGCTTCAATTGTCTGAGTCATCAGGGTGCACTTAGGTCACATATTCATACTTCTATTGGAAAATAAAAGCCAGAATTTTACATTTCCATTATTAAAAAACAAAAATGGTAGCAAATTGAGATTTTTACATCACTTGGCTCCAGGTGCTGGGATGTTAAATAAATCATCAAGCCAGTGATGAAATCAGGAGCATTCACAAGACTGTGAGAATGTAGGCAAGATAAGTATTCATTTCATCTGTGGGTGTAAACACAGGCAGCATTAGCTTGATTCACAGAGCCTGTGCTCTTCTGGAGAAGCCTTACTCTTCGCTACCTTGCAAGCCATACAATCATTCAAGAGTCTCTCAAATCAGATTCAAATTGCCACAGAAAAATACACGAAAACCTGCTCTATGCTCCCTAACAAGAGTTAACAAGTGGAGAATCATATCCAATCTGTACCCTTCATTTTCCCTATATTGTTAATGATATGTTTCACTTCATAAAACTTAATTAAGAAACATCTCCCTACAGCCAGGCACACCTGAAGCCCTGGAATTGTGCATTTTACATCCATAAATTCATTGAAAGGGCATAAGACACTTATTACTTCTGTAACACAGCAAGGAGGGGGAGTAATTCCAAAAAGCAGCTGCTTCCAGTTAGGGCAACTCAGCTGGAAAGTAGAGGTGCCTGTCAAACTAATTAAAGTGAGGAGAAACTGTGTATCTGAAACTCCATTTTTTAAGCACTGGCCAACCCACTCCCAAAATGTAATTAACTTAAAAAAAAAAAAAAAAAAAAAGCTAGGAAGACAGACAAGTGAAAACAGGCCTAAGCATTGCTGAAAACATACCTTCAAGCTATTCTCTCAATAAATATTTTGGGAAGTTTGTGAACAGAAGGATTATTGTGACTGTGGCGGTGTGAGTGGGAGGAATTTACCCTCCACAACTCAACCAACTGCATTGATGAGGATGATACAACAGCGCTCAAGGGCAATGAGCTAACTGCATTGGCTCCATGTTGGTGAAGTTTTACAAGGAAGTAATTTTTTTGGAGTAGGTTGGTATCTCTAGTTCTAAGAAAAGTGCATCCTCATTTGCAAGAATTTAATAATTAAGCAATTCTGTTTGAAGATGGCCAAATATGCTTTTTCAGTACAATGTGTATCCTGTAGCAACATATGACTAACAACAAGTAATTTGAGATTTTGGTTTTTGAAAGTTACAGATGCACTTGCTCCCAGAATTGCATCACATGTTCCTTTTGACTTCTTTGGGAAGATGAGATTTACGAGAATAAATATAAACAAACAACTATTGCTTGGCTAGATGAAGGCTAAAGGGACTGGAAAGGATGCAGTGATTGTATGAAAGCATGAAGGGTGTGTAAACACCAAGGGGAAGGTCAGGTGGCTGATGAAAGCTCAAAAGGGTGTTAACTTGGGGCAGTGAGATAAATGTATGTGTTTTTAAGCCCTGAAATACTGGCTCCAAAAATGATGACATTATTTGTGTATATAAAAGCAGCTCTGGTCAGGCCAGAAGTCATCACTATTTGTTATTGAGGACAAAATATGTGAAAGTGGACTAAAAGGAACAAAATAAATTTGTTGTATTGGTGAGAGGAATATAAGAAATAGCAGCAGTAACTCTGTATCTTGGTGGGCAAGCCAGGTGACCTTCTGGAGTCACATTATATTATCTACCATCTCCTCCAGTGAGGAGGCAGCAGCAGGCCTGGGTGGTGAGCCCACAAGGCTCTGGGCCAGATACAAACTTAATTTCACATGGCTTTCAGCTATATGAAGTATTTTATGTGTTTAATGGATAATTCTAACGGGCATGCTACCTGGGCAATTGCGTAAGGAGTCTGTGTGGCCCTTAGGTTCCCCATGATTACACACGTGGCATTTAGGGAATACATAAGCGTGTGGTAGATGTGTCAGCAAGGTATTGGGTCTTATTTAGTTGATGTTTCTTACTCACCAACTTTCAGTTTTTCATAGAAAAAAATGTAAACTCCCGGAGATAAAAATCATTGTTGTATGTATTGTTTATTATTATTTATCATATTTGTATATGTAAACTGCATGAGCAGTAAGAGATAAGAAAAGACTGCATTTTGACTTGTCAAAAAGACAAATCCCTTACCTCCCAAAAGCATTCTCCAAATGTCTTGATATCTTTTTACCTCCTAGAATTTTCCAGGTAACATTATACTAACAGACATGGATTTCTTATGTTAGGAAGGAAATATAATTGTTCTCTTAGGTAGTTACTTAAAGTAGCTTTCAATGTATCAAACATGATTTGAACTTATGCCTCTTATTGCCTGTACTTGCCCAGCTATAGTTTGTCTGCAACCAGAAAGGAATTCAAAGGACCTAGTTATTCACAGCACCCACAAACATGCACAATATTATTCTGATCTCTAACAAGCTCAAATGTATCCAAGGATTTTGTCAAGGGAGAAATGATTTTAAAATATATTAGCACCTAGTATTTCCCAAAGAAGTGTTTATACATATATAGGTAACAGAGGTTAAATAACTGAATTGATTTTATATGGATGTATAGGAATGACTGTAACAGGCTCCACATATGACAAATGATTCGTCTCAGTGTCAAAGGGCTAAACAGTATTAGAGGCTACTTAGTGTGCCTGGTGGTTTCAGACAAGCTTAACCTGTTCACATTCATCTAAGAATGCCCAGGCTTGGCTTTAAGATAGAAAGATTTTGGCAGTAATAATGACCGCTGCCTCCCTCTCTTGTTCTCACTCCTGCACCATGGTAATTACAAATGAGGACTCATGAAGAGGAGAGTTCAAGAAGGCTAAGGGAGGGCAAGCACAGGGCTGTAAAGATACATGGCCGAGTTACATAATGCTTCTTTTCCCACTCTATTATGCTGTAAGAATTTAAAACAGAAAAATGGATTTGTTAAGAATTAATGGTGTCAAATCAATCTAATTTCCTTCCTTGGAGGATAATTGGTACTGGGTAAGAAGTAGCAGCAGATGGAATACATATTGGATTTAATTGGGCTTCTACCTTATTCAACACAGTCAGTTGATATCTTTATAAAGTGGTAGATAACTGTTAGGAAAAAAATAAAGAAATAAAAAAAAAAAAATTCAGAGCTTAGTTTTCAGTGGTTGGCAGCCAAAGTGAAATAATATATTGATTTGGTTTTTGCAGGGATATGTTCTTCAATATTTTAATTAACAGCTTGGCTAGTAAAATAGAGAATATGTTCACCAAATTTACACATGACAAACCTCAGAGAGCTTGAAAATAACTACTGAACATGAATCATACAAGCCACCTTATTGCAGAGCAGTGAGTTTCATAGTAGGACATACCCAGTATGGCCAGTAGGATACACAACCATATGCAAGGCATGTAGCAATTTGTATGCTGATCACCAAGTCCAAGCCCTGAGCCAGAGTACTGGATTGTATTTTGACCCAGCATGCCCTAGAGCTCAAGACAGACATGGACTAATAGGAGAAAATGTAGAAGACAAGTACATGGATGATATGTTTAGAAGCAGAGATTGAAAGGACAAAGATGCTTTATCCAAGATAAAAAAAAAGACTGCCAGAGGATAGGATAATAATTTTCAAATATGTAAAAGCTTTGCTTCACTAAGAAAAATAAAATTCTCTGTCTACTGGGGATAGAGCAAGAATGAACAGGCTTAATTGCAGCTGGGGTGATGTTGGGTTCAACGTTAGAAAAAAGGTTTCTAACTGCAAGGTTCACAAAAGTGGTGGAATTGATTGCCTAGGGTCAGTGTGGTGCCTCCACCACTGTCTAACCTGGTTTTGAGAGCTTCCCAACATCTCATTATTTTGGTACAACTGATTCTGCTCTAAGGCTTGGGGTTGGGTAAGTAACTTCTTAAGAATCTTTCTAGTCTTTTTTATTTTGATTTATTTTTGTGTGTGTGTGTGTTTAAATTTGTTGAAACCAGACTGTGAAAGCCCTATGTACAGCAGCCAGCACTTGTCAAAAGCATATCTGAATGACATTCATGACAAAAGACCAACATAAAATGCCACACATTAGAATTAGAGCTTACAGGTAATCAAGGATACCACAAAAGGCATTTAAACGCGATGTATTCCAGTGCCACAGAAACACCTATTGACATGTGGAGAACTGGGGAAATTTTATACAGCTTATTTGTAATCCTCTGAATTTTATAGTGACCTGAAGATCTACCCCAGAGTTTGCTACCACCTGGCCTGCTTTAAATATTAACATTTGCACAAGATATTTGAGTGGCTGCGGCAGCATGTAACTGATACGACTGAGGATGACAGTTGCCAGAGAGACAGGCTGCTGCACAAGGAAGCCAAGAATCTCAAACTCAATACACTTCATAAGGATAATCCTAAAAATTACAGCTGCTCAAGGACAAGGGGTTTGTTAGTTCATTTATACTCCAACTGAAATGCATTAAATATTTGGGTATTCCTACCCCTCTTGGTCATATCCAATTACAATCAGCATAAAATACTGTCTAACTACCCCTCCAAAAGTGAAATCATTACTTGCTTTCTTCAAAGAAGTAATTTCTGGGGAAGCTTATGTGTTTATTGGGATTTAAGTGCTGGAAGCATATTGCAAATGTGGTTTTCTTGTGTAAACCAGTGCTGCCAAGGAGTGTACAACCTTCAGCAGAAGTTACACTCAAAACGGCTATTCTGTGTTTCTCATATAAGACAGTATGTGCTCAAAACTGGACACTCATAAAATCCCTCCTTTGGGAGCCTGAGAGGAAGACAACGAGGCGTGGAGCATCATGTGCATTCACACATCCCCAGAGACAGCATTTCACAGAGATCTCCAGGTATTCTACATGTATTCAATGACATATATCATTATGTGATTGCATAAACAGATAACACCAGTATTTATATTAAAATGTATGCACACGATAACATTTATGGCTACAGATATACATAATACAATGTATGGTAGCCAAGTCAACAGCACAGGGACAACCAACCAAAATGGCAACTTCAGCAGCAAGAAATCATTTCCCTGGGTTATGAATTCCCAAGAGGCTTCACAGGCCAGTATCAAGTTATTGCTCTCTTCACCCAGCAGTAAGTGAGTTAAAAGCAAGTTGCCGATAAGGAAAATGTGCTCTCTAAGGCTCCATGGCCCACACCTTCCAAGGCAGGATGCATGGAGTGAGTTAGTAAGGTTCTGTCAATTAGATACAACAGTAAAATGCCATCCCATCTGCTCTACAAATGTCAAAGAGCTTCATGGCACCTGTCTGAGGGGGAAAAAAAAAAAAAGAGCAAGAATTTACCACAGGTTTGGATATCCCTGTGAAACAAAGAACTCTTTGTACTAGCACTTTCTACAGCAAAAGTCCATTGGAAAAGTTTGGAATATTTTTGTGCAGCAGTACTTTATATCATAAGGTGGGAAAAAAAAAAAAGGAATAGATATATATACATATATAACCTTTCCACACTAAAAGCCTCACCACAAAAGCTAGAGTGAGTTTTGTTGTAACTCTGATGGTGCAATAACTGCAGCTAAAGACTCCACTGGTAGGAAAACGCTTCCTACCCTCAAATAAAAATGTTAAAAGAGGAATTAAGTTGGCATCATACACTTTTAAGTATCTACTTTCCCTGCCAGAATGAAGGGAAGAAGACCAGAAGAGTCTAAACCTGTTCCTAGTATATTCTATGTTTGCACATTGCAAAAGGTACAATGCCAATCGTAGATCTCCCACTCACTTCCCCTGGAACAAGAGCAGATTTTGGAAACACAGCAAATAAGTAATAGAGCTAAAAATAAAATCAGGGTCTTCCTGAGTTGTGTTCCAGGGCACTGCTGACTGGACCATACCGTACTCCTTATGCTGTATATAATCATGCACCCATCCAGGCTGCACATCACATGCTCTATGACTCAAAGAAAGCAAAGATACCTTAGGAAATGATCTGTTTTGCTGGACACCTTTTATACAATGAAACACAGAAGAAATAAAACTGTTAAAAACATTACAGCAACCACCACAGAAAATACGCTGCTGTTAGCAGATGCTTACTTTTGTAACTGGGAAGGGGAAATGCTCTGTAATAAAGTCCCAAACCATACAAAGACATGGGAGTGTTTGCTGGAAAGTAATACTTCTGTACTACAAAGTGCATGCAAAATGCAGTTTCACAAGAACTGAACTATGAAATCTTTTTAAAATACAGTCTTTTTGCAAGGAAACTTGGTGTCTTAGGAAAAAAAAAAGCATTATAGTAATCTGGAGACTTTTTTCAGCAATGCGATTTTCTGGAAGGTAGCACAGTGACAGGCAGTCATATTTCATTGATATTTTCCATGTAAAATTATATTAATGATAAATATAGAAGCAGCAGACACTCTATCATAGTGACCCATGGTCATTATTTGCTGACACAGTACTAAAGATGAAGAATCATGAAGTATTCAACTACAACTGCACTAATCTAGCTTTATAAGAATCATTGCTACAGAGTTTTCTCTCTCTTCATTTCAGGTCCTCGAATCTTTCTGTTACCTACCCATATTGAAAAAATATATGCCTAGATGGTGAAAGGAGAGAAAGAGAAATTGGACATTTAGAATAATCTAATTCCTAAACTCCTTTCTATATTGATATCAATAGAGTAAACTAAGTGCTTTTGAAACTGCTACTGCTAATCTTCACTGCTTATCTATATAGCAGATGCCTTCCTCTTATTTACTAGCAGCAATGTGTGTTACAAAACACTGTGAATCAATGTTGTTTCTGAAGCTGTGGCTTTCAGCTTGTGGTTCATTGAGTTCTGAGGCCTTACTAAGTATCTTAAGGAAGTCCTTATAAAGTAAATAAGACATGTCCTTAGTCTTTACTAGGAATACAGAAAGGCTGCAAATCACTTTTGCTGAGTTTCAACCAATGTCAGAAACTAACTAGGTATGTTATGGTACCAGATCAATGGCTAAACATGCAGAATATGCCACAAAATGATGGAATGTACTAATGGAACCCACAGCTCATGTGCAGGAACTGTTGCAAGAAAAAATGTGTGGGATAATCACTTATTCTGGGGCATTCTAGTAGTCAGTTCAACATGGCAAAGTCCTAGCAGCTAGGTGACTAAGTAGCACAGAGACCCTCAAATACATGCACACTGCACTGAACTGTAGCAATCAAGAGGAGGTGGCCATGATGTTTTGAAGGAAATTGCAAACTCTCTTTTAAGAAATTTAAGCTGTTAGGTATGAAGGATTTTTTTTTTCCAAGTTCTTTCTAAAAACTGTTTAGAAGTTTGTTTCCCTTTATTAAGGTCTTGAATCTCTTCTCTTGCCTGTTGTTTGCCCTTCAATTTATCAGGACCCCAGGCACACCCAGCCCAAATAGGAAGTGCTCCTGCTCCTCTCCAGATGTTTAGGCACCTTAGTGATCTCCCCTCATCCATAGCTCCAGTCTCTTGCAGGAGAGGCAAAAAGCTTCTCTTATTTCAAAACATGGAGCAGGAAATGCACAGAAACAAAACTATAGAACCGTTTAGGTTGGAAAAGGCCTTTAAGATCATTGAGTCCAACCCTAGTGCTGCCAAATCCACCACTAAATCATGTCCCCAATCACCACATGTACACACCTTGGATTCCTAGGGTAAGCAGGAGAAATATAGACAATAACGGGGCTAAGGAGAAGGTGCAGGGGCTCCCTAAGCATCACCCTAGACCCTACCAAACTAGTGTAGAAGACCAGGCAGAGGAGAGGGGCACACATGGATGTGTGTGAATACATGCACACACACACGCTGGGGCTGGATCCGGAGGCTGTGCAGAGGATGCTGCCAAGAGTGCTTAGAATTCTTTGATCATGGGATAATGGCTCCACGGCAGATTCCCTGCTATTCTGCTGTTATCCATCTAGTGAAGAAAGACAGAAAACAACAAAGTGAACTAAATTCTCCCCTCTCAACCAAAACAATGAAGACAACGGTCAAAACCCTGGGAAGTGATGGAAAGGAGGGAAAAAAAGAGCACAAACTCTGAAGAGGGGAAAAAGAGATACTGGGGGTTCACTGTAAGGTCACAAGAGGGGCAGGAACAAATAGCAGCTCAGTCTGGTGAACATATTAAAAGCCTGTGTGCTAATAAAAGAGTTCTGTGGAATAAACCAGGAGGAAATGGAAGTCTTAATGCATAATTAAGTATGAGATTTAACTGGCATAACAGAAACTTGCTGATAATTCACACAACTGAAATACTAACATAGAAAAGGTACAGCTTCTTTGGGAATGACAGGCAAGAGTGAGACCTGTGTTTCAAAGGTAACCTACGTTTGTTGCAAACTCTGGGAAGACAGAGCAGAAAGTCCTGATGAGAGTTTGGGGAGGTTAATAAAAGGAAAAAGTGACCAAAGGTCCGGTACTGTTGAACCCCTACTATAGATGACCACATCGGGTATAACGCAGGTTGAATAAAGATTATTTCTGAATAGTATCACACAAAGCAGAACCTGCTGGTAAGCAGAAAGGCCTAACTACCCAAATGCTGCTGAGACACAAACCCTACAGGCCACTGAATGTCTCCTTGGAACATAGGTAAGAAAAAGCAGCTAGAGATAGTCATGGCAGATGCAGCCCAGGCATCAGACAGGGAGAGAAACTGAGCTCTTCCCATCCCCATAGAGATCACCTGAGCAGTCTGTGTTCCCACAGGCTCTCTGGACCCTCACAGGGTTGTCCCACGCAGTCACCCTGCCCCCTGCCACCTCTGCCCTCCAGCTGCCTCAGCCATGGACACTGAAATCTTTCTGGCATTTAAGTCTGGCGAAGCCAATAGCACAGATCCAGGCACAACAATACAGACGGTTAATGTTGCAGAAGACAGAAAAAAGGCAAGTAAATGCTCATCTTTATGAGCATAGATTTCACAAGAGCCCCACTGACTTTTCAGTCTGACCTAAATTTACAGGAAAAAATGCTCAGGAAGAATTATACATGCTATTTGTAAGCATGCAAAGCTTCCAAGGTCATATGCCTTTGTGAGAAATAAAGTACATTATTGCCAAATAAAGATAATTTTTGTTCTATAGTACAATGACATGCCTTACAAATAAGAAGGAAGCAGATGACGTATTTTCATATAGTTCCCAGTGCTGCTTCGCATGGCATATACATGAAGAGAACAGTCTAAATGAAATTGTCAGTGCATGTCAGCACATGACACAGAAACCATATCAAAGAGTATTTATCAGTGGTTCCTTATTAAACTGGAAAAATGTGTCAAGACATTTGACACTATTAAATATTTTTACAGCGTACTTGTTCAGGGGCTGTTTGCATTTTGAGAGTGGTGACCAAGATGTCCATTTTGAGGCTCTTCCAGGGCCAACAACCATCATCGTCACATCATGATGCTCCACTGCAACCCACAAGAAGTGCCTGATCCTGCAGAGGCCAACAGAAGGCACCAGAAATCATAAGTAAGAGGGGACTACGTCGCAGGCTAGCCTCTGATGAGGATGCTCCAACCTGATTTCTGAGTTTTCAGATTGCACAAAGCTAGGAGGAGCTGCAGGCATGTAGGAGAGAATGATTAGATACACAGATGGATATGGAAATTGGAGAAATGGGGTAAGACAAGCAGGAGGCAGTATGCAAAAATGACATATTGTTGCAAAATACTTCACTTGGGAAGAAGTAAGTTAGGAGGATGAGAAGGAGATGGGAGACAGCTGGCCCTGCGGCAGTTCTCACAAAAGGATCTGCAGGCTACAGGGAGCACGAGTCAATTTCTTTTTTGCTGTCATTGAAAAGCAACCATTATATAAAGATTTACCAACAGCACATAAAAGAAATCTTTTGTTCTTCTTAGCATTTTAAGACCTCCATTAGCTGGGATATGAGACTCGTTGCTGACACTGCTCTTCAAAAAAAAATCTGAATCAATTAAGATCAGTCTAGAGGAGAATACCTTAAATAACCTAGAAGCTTAGTTATTAGACCTACAAAACATGTCCTTCAAAGAACAAACAAAAAACCAGCTGCCTGGGAGTTAGTGCTAGCTCAGTTGGATGATCAACACACGAATTTATGACAGATAGCATTTCCTTGCCCATCTACATACACTTGAAGTTATATGGACACAATCTTATTTTTATTCTTTTAATGGAAATGGAGATTAGAAGAAGAAAGCAGGGATTTTTAACCCTCTTGATTTTACAGTGCATGAAAATATTTTTTTCAGTTTATTTCAAATACTGAAAAGCCCCACCTGGCATAAGAAGATACCAACAATGTATTGGAAAGAATTGCTTAAAGAAGAATTCTCATTATTCAGGAAGCCTAACTTTACCTTGAGCAGTTGAGATCAAGGTTACTGTCTATTTACAACAGACTGTAAGAGGAAGGAAATTCGAAGTATTTAAAAAAGAGGTTCTTCATGTTTTAGGAAGAAAAGTTAATAAAGCACAGATTCTTTTTTTTTTTTTTTTATTACTTTCTCTTACAATAGACAATCTGCACTTAGAGATATATAATCCTCTCTCCATAGCGATATCTTCATACAATGTTCAAGTGGTATCTTTCAAATTCACTGAGACCAAATGCATAGCACCATGACATTGTATTTCCTTTTTTGTTTACTTCATCTGCTTTCTGTGTTCAGAGAATTACACATTTAGCTTCAGTCCCTTTAGGGCACAGCAGTTCCCACTGATACAGTGAGGGATGCAAATAGCCAAGTCTTCACCAACCAGGTGAAGTCCTCAAGTCCTGTATTTTTCAACACCACTCTCCCTAATGAGTCTTTTGAAAGTCTAGGGACTTTGAAAATATATTTTCAGTACTTCTCAATAAAGATGTGCTCTGCATTTATCACCACTAAAGGAACAGTGAAACTTAACAGTCCAGATTTCTTTTTCTTTAATTTTAAATTCTTATGTACTAGTATAATACCACAGTATGTGAGATGATTACACACGTGGAAATCTGCTTATTTAGTTGGAACAAGAGTCTCTATTGGAACTTTTAAAATAACTTGGTTCAGTTCTACACATAATTCTAGGAATTAAAAATCTTAGGCTTGATTTTATACCGTCTATTATAAAATGTATATACTGTAAACTGCTATATACTATAAAGCATACTTGATACTTTTAACATTTTTAGAATTCATTTTATGAAGCATAAGTTTCAGGGGTTTTTTGGAAACTAGGAATATAATTGAACAGTTTCTGACTTAATGTTACAATTAATTTATATAAAAGGCATTGACACTAAGAAAGTGATGACTACTCATTGCCAAAAAAGAACTGTATTTTTGCAAGCTTTCATGCACAGAAAATTTGTAAGTCATGTAAAAGTCCCAACTGAAAAGCAAACATTTTCTGTTTTTTTCCTAAAGCCCTTTGGTTCAACACCTAATTTAATTCCCAGAGAGTGAGAAAGGAATATTCTGCCTTACTGCGCTCTTGGATCTTAAAGCTCAGCATGCTGCTAACATCCGTGCATCATTGGAAACAGGCCTTGCATGCCCCCAGGGACTTTTTTTTTTTCCCCCACATCTTGACTGCATTTTCTCAACTTAATTACCCTCACCCATTTGGCAGAGAAGAGGCTCAGAGGTACTCTCTGATTCAAAGGTTATACTTTGTAAGGGAAAGTCACTCTTAATTGTTTTAATTTCTTGTGCCATCCCCAGCTTCAGTCACCCAATGAATCACTGAAGTTTTATGTTCTGTAATACGGGTTCACTGAACAGAAAATTGTATCTAGATCAAGTGAATACATGGGAGCAACATGTAGTTTCTGTTGGCTCTGAAACAATGGAAATAGGTGAGTAACTGGAGGATGTAACAACTGAGAAACAATCTGAATTCAAGCTAAGTTCAAGCAGCAAGTTTTCACTAGTATTTAAAGCAAAGAGAGAGAAAAGGCCACACAACTAACCTTTATCCACATCCTGCTGCTTCACATTTGTATTTATTGATCTTTCTCTTTTCAGTTGAAATATTCCTCACCTTCATATTTATCCACAAATTTTATTTAAAGGAAGAAATTAAAAATACAAACCAATACTAAAATCTTACCTGTAATTAGAACTGTCTAATTTAATTTCTAACCTTTCTGCAACAGGAGGAGAGCAAGCAGCAGAACTGTTCACAATCAGTAATATCAGAAGTAATGCTCCTATTTTTCAGGGTGAAATCAGTTTGAAAGTATTTTCAATAAAACATGAAATGCCAGTACATATGAAATTCAGCTACAATTAACCATATGATATCTCTGTAAAAAGCATCAATGTATCTGAATGCAGTTTGGAAACACAGGTATAGCTACAGAAATATATGAGAATGGAGTGATTTAAATGACTTACCATCTGACATCAATGAGTAGCAACTTTCTCAATACAGATTATTCAGTTAATTCTTTACAGCCTAGATTATTCTCCAAAGCAGCTGTGCCGCTCACTTCTGCACCAACTTCCAGACCCAGCAAGGTGAAAAACCCCATCAAAACAGCACTTCATAAGCCAGAAGAAAACTATCAGCAAGCCAAACAGTCCCATTCCTGAAGAGCCATGCCTCCTAAAACCGCTGGGTAACCGCTCCCTAAACCGTTAAAAAGTATATTGACAGGTACACACAAAGGCTCCGAGGAGCTGAGCCAAAGGCCTCGCTGACTCCCCGGCACTACATTTCAAACAAAGGCAGAGCTGCCCAGCTGCAGTTGTCCAGCTGCTGGCCTTCCTTTGACAAACACCTTTTTCCCTTTCTGCTAGACATGTGTCATTTCCACCTCTGTGGGCTGACTACCCGCTAACACCGTCTGCCAAACCCCAGTGCTTGGGCTGTGCTCTCCAGCTTGGGGAGGGAGCGGCCAGCCTTACTCCCTGGCATCACCCTCAGGGTGCCCCTTGCATGGAGCCCAGGCCAGTCCCCTGGCAGCTTCCCCTCCAGCCTGGACCAACACGAAAGGTTATGAAAACTGCTGATAAGGATCGTATTGCCGATTTGACATGGCCCTCTGAATCTTATCTAGGACCAAATACAGCAAAAGCTTTGTAACTCAGCAAAGGAAAGTGAGCTTGGAGTGCAGAAAGCAATTAAGTATGTTGAAAATTGTGACTTGTTCCTATATATGCATACACAAATTTCTCTTAGACATGTGCACACCCACACTTACGGAGAATTTTAAATGTTAGACCTTTAGAAAGATCACCGCGTATCATTTTCTAAAATACCTTATTAGTTTTATTTGGCAGCGTATTGAAAAAATAAAACACTCTATCAGAGATATATATCACTATGACCTCAAAAGGGGTAAAATGATTCTGAGATGGAGTGCTACATATCAAGTCCCTTCACACTTCTGTAAGTCACTGAAATTCTTAGACTTTCCCATTTCAGGTTAAAAATCTCTTGATTGCTTTCTCATATGAGCAAAAATGTCATCGCTGTTTTGAAGTACTGGAAGAGTAGCAAATTATTTTCTACAGATGGTGATGATTGCGGTGATTTTAAATAATTTCCCTACACTCCATTACTTTCATTAGCTCACCTTAGCAGCTCAGCAGTTCCTGCGTTTGCAAAGCAAAGTTGCACTCTGGCAGCAGCAGCTTTGCAGTTGCTAAGGTGGTGTTTCCATCTGAAGCTATTAAATTGGGCGATTCCTGGATGGTCTGGTTCTCCTACGCTCCCAGGAGGAGAAAGAGGGACTAAACTCAGTATCACAGGGAGAAACGGAGCAGGCTAGAGCCACACACCGTCCTGACCCTACTAACCATCCCTGCTCCTGTGGAAAGAGGGCAGAGCTTAAGTGAGATGCTTATAACAAACAGCCACAGTCCTCAGGCTCCAGGATAGGGATTTAAACCCACACTTACACCCTGTGGCAGTGGCCTTGGAGCCAAAGTGAGTGGGAGCAGCCTTAGCCCATCCGAGCACAATACCGCCTGTTCAAGGCGGGGCGAGAGGCAGAAGCGCCAAGGGAAAGGACAGCGGGTGGGCTGAGAGGGGTGCAGGAGGGTCAGGGGCTGTGCCCAACAGCTGAGGATCCCTGGCAGGAACAACACGGGAAGGAAGCAGGATACATGCTGTCGCCTATTCTCAGGATTTCATTTCAAGTCTTAAGAATCTCCTGTTTTCATTAAAAGAAACCCCTCTGTTTACTCCTCCTGGTATCTGAAAAAGATTAAAGTGAGAAAACTTTAAATGCTTCCTTGCACCTCCAAAGGGTTTAAAATTTAGAAAGTAAACATGAAGAGTTTACCAATCTATTTTTAACCTCGTGATTCAGTCTGATTCAAGTATTTCAAATGTTTGTGTATGGCCACAGAGGGAATAAATCCTTCTTAACAAGACTTCCATATGCTTAATGTTTGTGTGTGTATTTTATACATGTTTAATGACAACTGTCTAATTAGACATATGCATGCATTCAAAATCATGGCACAACTACCCCACACTAGGAAATGAATAGCAGAAAAGGGACAAAAAGACAGTATGCACAGAAGAACTCATAGGACAGCGTCAGACAGAGAGAATTTTTGGTTTCCAAGCTGATCAATTTCCCAACTGAAAGCAGAGTTTTACAGCTTCTGCTGAACAGCTGCAATGCCAGAAGAAAAGGCTTCAACTTCCAAATTTAAAGTGTGGAGTAAGCCAGCGAATTACCTGTGGCTGTTTCTGCCACCTTATATACACTGGAAGTAACAGACACACAATATATTTCTTGAGGAAATTTTTTTCCTGTCAGTCTTGTGAAGTGCACTGCTGAGGACAGTCTCACTGCACATGCTGCCTCTGTTATGCATTGAACAATAAAGATGTGGAGAAAACAAGCCTGAACTTCCCCCAGAGCCACACAAGACATTCTTGCAACTGACGATGGTGTCCACCTGCCCACAAATCTGTGTGTACCCTGTGTCCTCCCAGTGGGGGCTTCTCTGACCCCTCCACGCCATCTTTGTCCCTGTGTCCCAGGTACCTGGGTCTGTAAGAATGAGACACTAACCCACGTGCAACACTTTTTCCTCTGTTGTGCCTCCATCCCTTGACCCTCATTGGATGCTGCAGCCTGTTCTGGATACGACATTTGTGTGTCCCCTTGCCTTCCCCCTCCACGTCTTCTGACCAGGACACTCTAATGCCCTCCTGTACCAAGACCTCTGTCTGCTCCCATTTACCTCTTTTGCTGGATGCCTCTGTTAGCTCTTATTTCTGTATTTTTACATGTGCTTCAGTCAAAGATTTTTTAACGCATCTAATTCATCTACCAGAACTCCTCATGCTTCCCCTTCCCTCATGCACCCTGTTCTCCTTGATGCTTGTCCTCTCTTATTTTCCCACTTCCCACTGTAAAAGAACAGCACTCCTGGGTTTCTAGGCATTAGCTTCTGAAACTGTATCAGGAGATTAAGTGGAGAAGAAGCTGGTTTGCTGGTTGCCATTGATGGATATGACTCTCAGCCCTTATTTATTTCTCTGTCAATGAAGTTATTCTGTTATCTATTACCTGTCAATAACAGAGAGATGTTCTGTGGTTTCCTTTAATTATTCCACTGTCAACTTGCTTGCTTCAGGCCAAACCCAATTATTTATGTTTAAGACTACGAACCAAGGTGGCCACACAATGTTTATGCATTTAAACATAAATTTATGCATTGCTTGTGCATTTAAACATAAACATAAATGCATTAAATGTTAAATGCATTTAAACAATCCTGCAATGTTTAAATGCTACAGAAGTGTAAACAGGAATAGCATCCAGTTGAATGCAAGGTCTTCCAGACCGCCAAATTAAAATGGGGTTTACGCGCAGTCCTGAAAGTGGAATAAGGATTTACTCCATGTTTCCTCCTGGAAAATCACAACTGCAAAGATTAAAACAAAAATGGCATGGAACAACCCAAGAGATTCTGTCTCTAAGACACACGCAAACCAGTAACTAATGATTTTTAAACACAGCAATTTTCTACTTAATGTTCCTGACGTGCCCTTTCCAGGAGCGGGCTCAGGACACCTAATTTGATTACGATAGTGCTTCTCATTTCAGCAATGATGGCTTTATTGCTTGTCCTTGCTTTGGCTGCACAGATCTGAAAGAGGCAGTGTGAAGGGAGCAAAAGGGTTTCAATAGACCCTCCCTCACCTCTCTCACAGGCAGGGCTTCCCCACAGCCATACCTCCCCCAGCTGGAGGAATGCCCCAGAAATCTTCTTCGGCCAGGGGAGGAGGTTGCCATGCAAACCAGACAAACACATTACCCCTTGACAGGGAGTTTGTGTGCTTTTAGAATTGCATAAATCCATATTGTCTTGATATAGCTGGGAAATGTCTCCACCCTTGATGCTTCAGCAACCTCAAGGGCTGTTTCTCAGGCATAGCCAGTCTCTGCTGGAGTAAGGAGAAAAATATTATTTCCCAGAATGCACACTGTCTTTTCTGTGTCCAGCAGATAGTATGGATTTCCAGTCCAAATGACCAGAAAGGGCTCAAAATTTATCTAATGCAAACTTTGAAGCTTTATTGTATGTGAGTCTTGCAACAAATTGCTGTCCTAAAGCCCCGACAGCTTTGTGCACTATCCCAGCACTATCCCTCTGGCCATTCAGTCCCTCCAGGTCCTCCATGCCTGGCAGGGATGGCCAGGGCAGAACCCAGCCTGGCAGCCTGCCACAGACAGAGCTCACTGCTTAGGGAGCCCAGGCACAGCAGAGTGCATCCCTGCTGCAGACCACCGAGCATCCTCTGGCCTAAATCCCACCCAGGGCTCCAATGGAGAGGGCAGTAAACACACACACACACTCTACTGTGTATGACTCTGTGAGCTCCATTGTCCAGCTGAGGAAAACTCTGTACCTTGAATAATCCATTGATCATTCTTGGCAAGTGATTGCTTATTGCATCTTGGTTATTAGTCTGCATAAAAGTCCTGGGCAAATCGATCATGCAAGCATGCGAGACTTTAGGGCCCAACTGCTTTAAAAATACAGCTGGGTTCAGGGACTGGTTACAAAATGGGTCCAATTTGTAACACCGACAGGACTTTAATAGTAACCTATAGGAAAGCACAAGCCCTAGGCTGTCTCATTTGTATTATTCCTTGTTCTGCTTTCTCTTTCTTTTTAAATAAGGGACAATACAAAGAATGAGGACTCAAAATCCAAGTCATGCTGTCAGGAAGAATAATGGATCTATTCTGTACAAAAATGCCTGTATTGTTGGTTTGTTTACTTCAGCTGTTTCATGGCCATGCTGCTGTCAGAGCTCTGGAGACAAAGCCCCAGCTCTAAGCCTGCTTCTGGGTGCTGGGCAGGGAGTTCTTGCCCCGCTGCTGCTTTCACCCGGGTGGTAACAGAAGTTGGTGCTGGAGCAGCACACTCCACCCACCCTATGAGCAATGCTGAAGACAGGAGCTGGGAGATAAATCAGAGACATCCAGGCTTCCCATTAAATCCAGCCCTTCTGTGAAGATCCAGTCTCTCAAAGGCACATGGGGATTTATAGGCAAGAAGGTTATTAAGCATGCAAGGGAGTTAGGCATGGCTAGTACAGCTCTGCACATCTGTGAGGAGGCTTAAAAGGGCGTCTCCAAACACTATACTCTGCTTCATGTCACCCCAGTAATGACTAATACACTCTTGGAACATCTCTATTAGATTGATGACAAGGAGGGGGTTTTAGAGAGTCTCAGTTCAAATAAATAGCTCAACAAAAATAGTCCATTCCCATATAGCTACAACAACCACAATCTGCTAGGAACTTTCTAATCAAAATAGAGAGTTACAGTCCTACATGAAATCTAAACAATGATCTAAATAAGAAAACAAAGTCATCTGTAAAGGAAGGGGTAGATTGCACAACCTACAAAGAAAGAATCAGCACGGTGGACTGACATGCATATTAATGGCTGTGTATTTTTGGTTTTGTGGGTTCTGATCTCTTCTAAAATCTATTTTAAAGCAGTTTTCTCAGTTTCTGGAATGGAAATAAAAAAAGATTTAAAAAAAAAAAATCTAGTCATGGGTTACAAAGCTACAAGAATAATAATCACAACTGACTGGCAAGTTAAATCCCAGAATGAAGAAAATGATTTCTGAATCTCAGAAGAGCATATAGAAGAAATAATCCTGCTACTTTAGTCTGATAATTTTTAAAGAAGACACTCTCATGCTCTCCGAGCTTCTTAAAAAATAGCATCATAGTAGGCTATTTTGACTAAAACAGGAATAAATGCAATTTCATAATAATTTTCTTTAATTGCCAAGAACAAGTCTAAATCTCCCTCCTCCCGCCCAGCACTGATGCATTAGCTGTGCTGCTGCCACATTTGTGAAACAAGGCATCAACGGAGTGGATGGGGAGGGATGTTTCTGCAACACAGAGTGTAAGACAGCGGAGCCATAAACAAGGCAAGGGACCCGCAACAAAAGCGCCAAACATTTTGATGGCAAATTCGATTTAGTTGAGCCAGCTTCATGCAATGTTATTTTAATTCAGTGTTAGAAAAATACGCCTTCGTGTGAAGTATTTTCAAATGCCTGTGACAATGTCAGTGTGAAAATTTCTTTAAGTCATCCAGTTCATTCCTAGACGATGTTTCCTGCCAGCTACATTCACCACAAATGCTGTCTGGTAAATAGCAGCTGCAAAGGAAGGATAAGGATGCCAGGGTACACTTCAGTAAACACTCCTTCTCAGTAGCTCGCTATATCCTGGGCCAAGCAAGCTAATACACATTCACAGCCATATTTAAAAATCCTCAAACGCAGTAGGACTTTGCTTTCGTAAACTGCCCTGAAGGTGAGGATAGGAAACCAAGATTAAGGGCATGCCCGTACTTAGTGCTGCCTTTGTGTAAAAGGATTCGGTGAGACACAGCAAAGTGGGCCAGCAGCCCGCCCGTGCTGTGCTTGGTGCTGGGAAGGCGTTTGCCTGGCACCGCTGCGGTTGTGCTTGCAGCACATTCTTGCGGCGGCACGTTGCACTCTGGCCACGCACCCGCTCCCCTGCCTCCCATGCCGGGCTGTTCAGGCTGTGCCCTGCCTTTTGACTGGCAGCACAGAAATGCGAAGGCCTGGAATTAAACGGAGCTATTCCCATGCCTCTTCTTGTTTCCTTACCTAGCCCGTTGTGTTTTTTTAAAGCCGACACCTTTCCCCACAGGCTGCCAGGCAGCAGGGAGGAAATAGGGGGTGAAGGCTGTGATCTGCCCCAGCCAGGCTGGCTCAGCATATACCCCCTTGGCAGGGCCATATCGGTACCTATGGAGAATGAGGCTGCTGTTGAGCAATACTTCCCTAAGATCTGGTCCAGCAGCAGCTCCCTGGGGAGGACTGCTGGAGCCGGACAAGCCGCAGTGACTGGCCTGGAATACTATTGCAGTCACGAAAAGCCAGAAGGAGAGACAGGGTTTCCAGAAGCTGGGAGCCACACCTGTAGGGATAAACACACAGGCAGGGCAGGCAGCGTTCCCTGGGGAAAAGATTACTGCCCGCTGGCGTCACTGCCTCTCCGCCAGAAGTTATCGGTCTCGCAAAGGCACTAAGGAAACTGCTGGTGTGAATGGCTCTAATCTGCTTCTCCTGCAGCCCCTGATAACCCAGGGAGCGGCTGGGCAAACAGTGTGCTCACCCAGCACCACGAGTAGCTGAGGTAAAACTGCCTTTCACCAGCATAAAGGATGCAAAAGAGGAGGGTCTGTCCCTAGCCTGATACAAAGTTACCCTGGAGCTGTGGTGACCAAGAACCAAGCGGTGATAGCCACAGTCATCGCTGGCACTGGTTGAACAGTACCTTGTGACAGAGATTTTAAAAGCAATTGACAAAACATAGCTAAATAACAAAAAAACCCGCTTCAAATAAGAACAAGCTGTCCCACATATAGCAATGCTAGACTTTCACTGATAGGTACTGGGGGAAAGGAAAAGGAAAATTGTGGTGATATCATCACATAAAATAAAATCACTTCTACGGTGCAAAACTTTCAAGATTTTTTTCTCTCTTTCTAGCTACCTCTCATAGTTTAGGTTGCATTACTTAGATGTCTGAACCCACTAAAGACTCCATTTCTAGACGTGTCACCTTCTCCAATAGTTTACTAACATTTATTACCTAAAATGTAAAAGTCCAAATGGTTCAAAACAAAGAAAACACAGGTCAGAAGAACTGAACAAAACTGAGAGTGTGGGAGGAAAATAGTCCTTTGAGAAGCTGCTTTGGCACTAGACAAATAAAATCCCCTCTCTGGATACAAAGACATAACTCTTATTTATGTGAATGGGAAACACGCTCATGCGCTGAGGGAGGAATAACTACCATAGATCAGCAGAATGACTGCACTGGAGATAGCTAAAACCAGACTACATGTGCAATGAATGTGAAAATGATTTCAGCCATCTGGGCTATGTAATTTTTCACAGATGCTTTTGGAGGTGGATGGACCTTTTTTGTCTCTCTTTTCCCTGACATTTCTCCAATGTTTGCAAATTGCTTTCTGTGACCTGTAGGATGGTACTCCATAAAAATGTAGTCCATTCCTTTCTGCCATCATTGCAAGTTTTCAAATGGACCTCTAGTTTTCCTTCCAGAAGGATTCTGCAAAATGCCCTGTTTGGCCAGATGCAGCCACCTGGCAGGTATCCAGTCCAGTAATATATCCACTCAGACTGTGGTACAACCACCTCCAGAGATGGCTTGAGAAACATCAAACTGCAAATGGCTTAACTTATTATGTAAAAACTTTTGTCTTGGGTACCTAAAAAGACTATACCCCCACTGACTTATTAATATATATAGGGACGCTGCTCTCAGTTGCTACAGCTACCAAAATTAACCAACTCTGCCTCCATAAAAGAAGACCACCAGGTAAACAAAACAAACAACTTGGTACTTCTCATTCAGCTCCCTCAGAACAGTTTTGCAAGTCTGAGGCATTAAAAAAAAATAGAGAAAATTGCATGCTAGACTTCAAGAGCTACTGGGGGGTTTAGAGTTTGTTAGCTGGATTTTAACCAACTGGATTCAGCTGAGGAGATTATATATTTTTTTTCATTCCTCTTGTAGCTCTTGTGCAGAGTATCAGGCTCTTGTCACACCATGTGGTAACTCTTGTTCTATGGCATATAGTACCAAATAAAATAAAATCTAGTTATTTGACATAAATCACTGGACCTGCCCAAAGCTACATTTCTGCTTCTAAGTTGTTTTTAAGGATTTCTGGAGGATAACTTTTGGTCTGGCAGGCAGTACTCCTGACTAGGAACTGTCTGTCCTCCAAATCCAGCCTAAACAGAAGTCTGAAATACATGCTGTTTTGCAGGCTTGGGCTAATCGAGTAACCATGTGCTCAAGTCTGATTTGGGACACATCTATGGTGCCAGTTGATCTGGATCTGGTGTTACACAGACCTGATCTTAATGTCAAGGTATGTTAAACAGGATGGATGTCTGAGGGACCACAGTGCTAGCACCACCCATTCTGATGGGTGCTTTTATGAAGCTTTCTGGATGTTATCCAACAACGTAATGTTGAACAACTACAACTGGTGTGGTTGTAGCAACCTTAGCAATGTCACACTGAGAACAGCCCGCCAAAAAGAAGCAGGTCAGGGTGAGTCGCATATTTGTGTGCAATGGTTTCCCAGTTTTGTAGAGGTTCTTCATGCACACACAGAAAGCAGCTGTCAAACTAGACCTATGCTTTCGCACTTCACGCAGCTGGGACTGTGGTCCTTGTGGCATTCCTCTGATGGCAAGGATGGTTTAAACAGCCCTGGCTCCTCCTCTTCTTCAAACATTGCTGCCCACTCCACTCCTCTCACTGTGCTCTGCCAAAGCCAACTATTTATGCAGCTGTGTGGTGAAATGTATTGAGGAGCTGATCTGGGTGGGGAGAAAAGAAACCTGAAATAAAATTCTATGCTATTTTTCCAGCCAGATCACTTCTGTGATCAGGTATATCAGGAAGCCACATGAATACTTTTGTTGGCATAGCCTGAAGTGGGAGACAGGAAAGAGGGAAAGCTGCTTTATGGGAGGTGTTATTCAAACAGTGCTGCTCCTGGATGTGGAGCTGCAACCAAAGCATTCTCCCATATCCCAAAGAAGAGGGATTTGTGTGCACAGTTCAAGCATTCATTAGGAATGGCTGGGCCCCCTTTTTGAACTTTCCCTCCTTCTCACGGGGGTGTGGGGGGAAACAGGCTCATGTGGTTCTGCTAGAATGAAGTTAAAGCCTAGTAAAGCTAAATAAAGCTAAGCACCATTTTTCTAAGCTTGGTAATAGTGCCCTGTGGAAACAGGCCATGATTAAAAGCATGGCAGTTTCTAACTGCATCTTTAAGTGGTGTCTCAAGTCTGTCATGCTGATATTTTTGAAGAGCTTTGAAGAAAGAATGATCACTGTTGTTAAGCCTAGGCAGTTTTATATCTTTTAAACTCCAGCCATTAATGAGACAAAAGCAGGTAAACATTTTATATAAATCTGCAGGAAACTGAAGAAGTTGAGACTTGCTCTGTGACCTATCAGTTACGATTAATGTTAATATGCAAAACCAACTACATGTAACAGGCAAGCCTGAGTCATTGCACTCCCTTCCTTTACATGAGAAAACTGTCTTGTGTCTACTGTTACCTACAGAAAAACTAGCAACTGCCAAGGAAAGAAAAAAATCTTTACCCCCAACTTCAAAACCTCAACTTCCCAATCACTGGTTTCTGAAATAACTAAAGCTTATCAGTCACAAGGCTGCCTGTGACTCCTGAGGTTAGACAAGCTCCAAGAAGCTTCATTTCAAGCCTCTCCTCCCGCCATGGGGAATACTGCTGGCTAAAACTTTCCGGTGCCTCCTCGAAGAAGGACTGTCTCAATGACAGGAACCATGAAAGGACAGGGTGCTTTTCTTGTACAATGTCAGAGGCCACATGACCAAGTACAGCTGAAACCCAAGCAACAAAAAGAAAAGGCGGAAGTCCAAACTTCCGTTCATTTGTGATATGGAAACACACTTTATTTAAAGGAAGCGAGAGGTGTTAGACAGTCCAAGCGTTTTACAACTCACTGAATCCACGGTTCTCACACTTTGCAACATGTATCAGTGTTGCAGCTGGGACCTGGAAGACTATGGGAAGAGGAGAGCTGTGGAGACACACACCCGAATATGATGGAGATCAGGAGTCCTCTAAGAGGTGTGCTACAACTGTTTTGAAACTTGTTAAGCAACACAACCATGTAAAACCAAAGACTAAATACTTGCTTTCCTCCTTCTACCGCAGTTCACAAACAGAAAACAAGCATTGCAAGCTCCTGCTGGGTTGTTTTTGACTTGATTTTTTTTTTTTGTAAGTCCAGAAACAATCACAAGCACGCAAACATCACACGTACAAAATTCATCGCTCTTCATGTGTCGGCTCTCTTGTTACTTGGAAGTAAAATACATCTCTCTAAATAAACCATTATTCCTATAATAATCTTTGATTTCTTGTAGTGCTTAAGGGTTTCTGAAAGATTTTAAAGATGACATATAAATGGACAGTTATGCAGGATGAAGTGAGATCGTTGCATTCAGCACTGAAACCTAACCCTCCCCGGGGCAGAACAGAGCAAGTCTTCTCCCTTTTGTCAGAGCAGCATAGTGCTGGCCCCGATTGTCACAGAGGTCAAAGCAAGCAGCGCCTGTTCGGAAGAGCGCAGGACTTGGACAGGAGGTAGCTACCCCTGTCACACTTTATGAAATGCGGGCCGGCAGAGAGAGGTTTCACAGTGCCGGCAGCAGCACAGCCCCTGCCTTGCAGATGGTGAGCAGGAGGGAGCATCACTTCTGGCCTCGCAGGGCCCCCTGGAACATGGGTTCAGAACTGGGACATTCAGAGGAATACTGCTGCCCGGAGGAATTCCCGCTCCCTGCTGCGGCCTCTAATTGCTACTCCGGTTTAGATCTACACCATTTCTTGAAGAATTCAGCTGGGTTTTTGAGACTGCCTTGCTCACAGACTGGCCATGCTCACCCACAGCACTCACTGCATTGAGCCTGCATTTTAAGATTTAATCTTTCATCTTGTTTTGGCCCCAGCAATGCAGATACAACCTCAACTACATTATCTTCCCAACTAAATCTTCCAGCTTAACATTTACAAGTTTGAATTCCTCAATTTCTGAAAAATATCACCACCTTCTGATTTTCAAAGCTATTTTAAAAGAACAGGATGCTGTTGCATAACACTTTTAACATGTATCTGGTGTTATCTGGAAGTGCCTCCTACCCCAGCAGCTTCATTAGTTCCCACCTCACTGGGGAAAAGAGGTTTTGCATAGATGAGGCAACCTCACTACTACTTATGTGCTATTCTCAGAAGCTAGCAAGGCACAAATGGTCTGTAATGCATATATCCCAGAATGTGGACATCTCACTATCAAATACGATAGCTTGCGCTCCCCAGTGTCCTACAGTGACTTAAATTAATGTGTGAGAGGCAGATTTCAGGGCTGTTTTTCCATTTCAGAGTTTTGCATCTCCAGAATATGTGTTTTCAAATACTTTGAAACAGTAAGGGATGAATTTTATCAACGATGCAACTTCTCATTTATCTTCTTTTAATGAAAGATGTCTTTCTCATGCAATCACTATATTCAGTAACGAGGGATTAGCAAAAATACCAAATATCATGAGAAATCTAATAAAAAGAAAAGAGACTACAATATTCACCACTTGTTCTACACTCCCACTGTTGCTCTTGCCAGTGGATCTGGGCCAACAGTTTAGATAATGGAAAACATTTGCAAAGAGGTCCTCATGTGTGAAGAACACTTAACTTTTCATATAATGGAATTCAGAAATATTTTCCTGACAGTATGGGGCAGTGCTTCTCCAGTGAGGTTTGCTCTGAGTGCTTGCACAACCTTACGTGACTGACAGAAGATCTGCTGGCTTAGAAAAGTACTGCAGTAGCCAAGTTAGTCCACTACATTTTTGCGCACCAGGTAGCAACAACTGCTCAAAAGGGGATTTTTTATTTTTATTTTTTTATCTTGGGGATGTAGTTTCCAGTGTCCTCAGAAAAAAAGGGGTGTATCAACCGTTTCAAAAAGCAACTATGTTTTTTCCTTTACAGAATACCTTTATAAAATTATCTCACCAGATGAACTTCTAACATGTGAAGAACAACAATAAGTAATCATGTATATCTGGCCAAATTGAAAAAGTGCATTTTTTTAAAAATAATATTCAGAGATGCATCAGTCAAAATGTAAATAACTCTATGGAATAATTACTAGTTTAAGACTGGGCAAATACTTTCCCTATACTTACATATCTTATACTTGAATCTAAGTGCAACCTGAGCTGTAAACTTCCTGTGTTTGGAGGCCTAACAAGAAAGTACAGTAGATTAACTGTAGGGACCAGGAAATGCTTTGATCTACAGTTCAAGAGGAATGTAAAGCAAACAGGCACTACAGAGACCGCTAATGCATTTAAAGATTTTGTTGCTTCTCTTTCACTAACGACGTTAACTGTTATCAGGTGTCTAACCATTAAGATGAGTGACAAAGGGTTGAGAATTCAGATCAGATTAGGAAAATGAAGAGGTTACAGACTACTTCAATAAATTGCATGTTTTCAAACAGGCTAGTTCAGGTGGAAATTTACCCTACGGAAACCAGGGAATTAGCTGAAGCGATCTCAAAGTTGTCAGCAATGCCACTGGATGCTCCTGAGCAGAGAATGGCATTCCAGAGACTGCAAACAGGCAAATGCAATGCCTCATGTTGGTGCCTTTAGACAGCATTTCATTATCTCTATGTCATAAACTTTAAAATATCACAAGTAATTCCTTTGAAAGCTATCAAATTTAAATTCCCCTGGGGTTTGATAGTCTGAAAAAGATTACATGTTTTGCAGACCAGAGAATTTTTGGTTTTGGGAAAGCAGTAACTGCAATGCTGCTCACAATAATGATAAAAGAAATGTAACTTATTATCTTCTATGTGCATGCCCAGATTTATGAACATTCTGAACTTTAAAAAAATTGCGTATTGCTAAGCAACCAGAGATTTAAAATAAATGACTTTCAAAGCATTACAGAATACAGTAGAGTGCATAATCTACACCTGAGTTCTTGACAGTCATTTGTCCTTTATATCATATGGTCTGTAACTGAATAAATGAAGAAAAACCTTTTTGATATCTGTAGTCACCTGCTTTTAAGATACTAACCTGCTTGCCAATTATTTGTCATGGCTGCTTAATAATACAAACATACAGAGTATTAATTAATACACATCACCCATTTCCATATAGAAGTGTTGAGATGGTAAAAATCCTTCAAAAAGTATAAATAAACTAAACTTATATCCCTAAAGTTAATGCATGAAAATATAAACACACAGACCATAGGTCAATATAAAATAAATACTTCACATTGAAAAGGAGAATCTTGTTTTTTCATGCAAAAAACCCCTTTGATAATAAGATCACTATTCAAGATAGAGATATGCATTGATATACAGGATATAGAAAGTTTTGATGATATGGTCAATAAAAAGTCATTATCTGGTTTGCTATCATTTTTCTATGTTACATTCCCTAGTCAAAACTAGAAAGTTATTCTTTGTTGAGTGTCAACATTTCAACAGTTGACAGAATGTACACTGTTAGTACTTGCAATGTTACTTTGGGCTGTGGAAATAATACAGTAGTTGAGGATGGTTATAAGGAAGACAAGGCAGAGAATTACGCATCGAGGATATTCCTCAGCCATTATAATACTGCTTCAACATATGTGAAACAAAAATTCATTCAACCAGTCAACCAACCAAATAGAGAGAGAAAAAACATAATAGTGGGCAAAAGCAAAGACATGAATCTGTTGGAACAGGTTCAGAGGAAGGCCACAAAAATAGTCAGAGGCCTGGAACACCTTCCCTATGAAGACAGGATGAGAGAGTTGGGGTTGTTCAGCCTCGAAAAGAGAAGCCTCTGGGGAGACCTTGTTGTGGCCTTTCAGTACTTAAAGGGGGCTTATAAAAAAGATGAGGACAGTCTTTTTAGCAGGGCCTGTTGTAACAGGAGAAGGGGTAATGGTTTTAAACTAAAAGAGGGTAGATTTAGACTAGATAGAAAGAAGAAATTTTTTACACTTAGGGTGGTGAAACACTCGAACTGGTTGTCCAGGAAGGCAGTAGATGCCCCATCCCTGGAAACATTCAACGTCAGGTTAGATGGTGCTCTGAGCAAACTGATCTAGTTGAGGATGTCCTCGCTCACTGCAGGGAGGGTTGGACCAGTTGACCTTTAACAGTCCCTTCCAACCCAAAATTCTGTGATTCTTATAGCTGAATGTCCTGACATAGTCACGTGCAGTGTAGGCAAACTCATCCATGGCTTACATTACTTTGTTCTGCCAAATAACAAAACAATGTCTTGTTCTGACAAGATGGTGGGAAGTACTGTGGTGTCAGTCACATCAGGATAATTATACACATACTTCAGAATAAAAATGTGGGTCTTCTCAAGTCAATTATTTATGTGATGATAATTAAACTCAAGCTTAGTTGCTGTGCGTCTTGCAAGATCGTGCTCTAGTTATGTTAGAACAGGAAGTTGGAGTCACCTGAGCGCATGGTGTGACACTGGGCAAAGCAGTATCCATGGTAGCAGCATCCATGGCAGATTTATCAGGGATGGCAACAGGCCATTCATCACTGCACTCTGGGCACTGACAGCAGAGCCAGCTGACTTAACACTAAGCAAAAATTCTGTAAAAGTTGATGTATTTTTCTACACAAAAGCTTAATTATCTAATCTAACAGACGACAAATGTCGATTTCTTAGGGAGAAGCTAAGGAGACAGTGCCCTTCCCTGATTGTACAGGTACGCAGTAACACTGGTTCATATGACAGCACAGCACCCGCATTGTTGAATTGTTCTTTCTTCCTCCACTAGTCTATATGACACCATCTGTTAATGAGAACATATTCCATGTTAATGTTTCATACCTGAATAATTTAGTAAAATAATACTTAGGCTTTTGGCTATTTCCCTAATGACTATTTCTCTTGCTCTCAAACTACAATATAGAAGTGACTAATGCCGGATCAAAATCCGCAGAGCATTCAAGGCCAGAAGTAACTTGTGACATTTGGGGGATTTTGCAAATATTTTAAGTCAAATTCTGTGAATACCACATAATCTTACACACAAACACTTACGTAAATAACCGTAGAGAAAAAATAAAATAAATGTGTAGAGATTAGTTTTTTTTTTTTACAAATGCTGTCATGTTTCTTCAGTAATAGCTTACACATAAACCTAAATTAATAATAAAGGTGCAGTAGATTTTCTTTAGAAACCCAGCCTGTGCAGTGATAAAACATGCAAGTAATCATTTCCTTCCTTTTACATAAGTAATGCAGAAAGACCTATCCAAGTGCAAGCAGTATGTCCCTATCTCACACCCAAGACAGTGCTATCTCTCTGCCCTTTGTGCTTCTCTGCCATGACAAGATTGCCAGCAGCAGTGCCAGCGAGTCAAAAACAAGGAATGTGTACTTAACTTTGATCAAAAAGGAATTCAAGGACAAGATGAATACAACCTTCAAAAGATAACTTGCCATTCCTATTGATCTGGAGCAATCTGGATTTTCGGAGATGCAGGAGTATCCACTAATCTACTTCCTTAACTGACTCTCAATGACCCATTACTCAAATGGTTTGAGCTATTGGTAATGTGTTAATTCTACCACTCAAATTTTGGTCCTTCAGTGTTATGTGAATACAAATAAGCCACCAAAAAAAATAAAATCTGTCCGATTGTAAGGCAAAGATAGTCCCATGGCAGTCTGCAGTCATTTTTGGAATACAGAAAAATCTGACATCACTTGAGGGATGCTGGCAGGTTCTCAAAACACAACAAATTTTTGGGTCCTCTAAAGAAAACATCAGCTCCTGGCCAATACATCATTACTTTGGTTATGGGAATCTCATGTAACATAAATAGCCTTAACACCATCACAATATTTATGATCAATGGACTTAGAAAAAAGAAAGTGGTAGCTGACTAGATCAGATTTTACTCCCACTTTTCCAACAGCTCTGAAAGAAAGAAAGGAAGAAAGCTTCCCAGTGACTCTTAGCCCAGCTTTCCAGAATCTTTTTAGCTTTCATTATTTCTCTTATAATGAATCAACAAAAATCCTTCCTTCCACTTTTGTCAGCTATTTGGCTCCCTATCCTTCACATGATTTTAGTCACTGGATGTAACTCATACCTCCTGCAGGGAGTCAATCTTTGAATCACAGCCTCATTTCCTTAAAAATTAGGTTTCTTGCCTCCCACAGTCTTGTCCTGTCCTAAGCAGACAGTCCAAAAGCAATCAACAAAGCAGCTGACCCATCTCTGTTTGTGATGTTTTTTCAGCTCAACATATTTTTAGGTGATTCAATTTTAATTTTTGTCACTGGTGTCCCAGATGCCAAGAAGAGACTTCATTTTACATGCAAATGCCAAAACAATGAACTCAAACAGCAAAGTGGTGTAACTTTATTCATTAACTTTTTTCAGGAAGGTGAAACAGTCAAGGGCAGCTTCAAAGCGAATGAAGAGCTACAGCCAAATGCTCTGTCACATCTGGTCCTTAAATACACCAAACTGCTGAGAAGCAAAACAAATGAAGAAGTAGAAAACTCAAAGGACCTAGATAATAGTTATAGTATGCTTTATATAGTTTCTAAATTTTCAGATACTGACATATTGCTTTTTAATGTGCTAACATGAGGTTTCCTTTCATGAAAAAAAATTAGGTCAATCATACATACACTTAAAATGAGAAAGAGCTATGAAAAACCTACCTTGCTACTGGTTTTAACTACATTTTGATGGTTACCAAGCAGCAGTACTGACCACTGTCCTCTACTGTGTTCTCCTTGTTACCCGAGAGCTAAAAATGCTCATAATGTAAGTAATTTTTTGGTTTTTACCAAAGACATTAATCTAAGTTAAGAACCGTACTCTATGAATTACAAATATATGCTGGCTCTGCAGAGTTGCAGTCTCTTGCACAGTAAGAATAAATCTAAAATACATATTAGACCCTGATATGAGGCTAATGAGACACCAGCACGATTAGAGACATTAGGCTGTATTTTCAGCTGAAGGAGAAAGCAGTGATGATCATTTAACTGGTGGGACATCTACTGCTTATGTGGGTGAGGCTGAAGTGAACAGTCCCTGATGCTGTGCAGCATGCATTTCCTTGCTAGCATAGTCCTGTGTAGTCCTCTCTTTAAGCACATTACTCCTGTTTTACTCTTTAACTAACAGTGGGAGGTGTATTTAAAGAACAGAACACATCTCTCGTATATCTGTTACTCCAAGGAAGAATTTAATTGCTTTTAATTCCATCATTTTTATTTGAAAATCTACTTCCCAACTGACTCATTTCTAGCGTATCAGCAATACTGATGTAATGCTCTTTAATGCAGATCTGTTTTCAATTCAGGACAGATGCAGGCTATTTTTTTTTCAGTCACAGAGATAATCAAATCACTCTTAGCATGGTGTATAGAACAGAGGGGTTGATTCCTGAGGCTTACTTAGGATTCCATCAGACTGTCAGTAAGCAACTGGAAAAATTAAGGCTTACATAACTAACCAATGTTAAAGAGAAAAGACAGGCTTTGCGATGTACCCTCTTAAGAAGTAAACAAAATGTTAAGCTCTGCCATCAGGTGCCAGCCACAGTGTACATTTTAAATGTGTTCCAATCAGATGCTGTGATTCTGTTGTAGTGTAGTTGAAAGGCAACACACTTCAGAAGCAGTTATATGGTCTTGCAATCTAAGTCCTATTTTCAAAATCGATTTAAGGACTAACTGCTTGAGTTTTGAAAATCAGGAACAGAGCTCCAAAGGCACCTGAAATCTTGGTCAGCAGTATAACCACTCTTAGGTTTCTCTCTAGCTTGAATAAAAGCCAATGACTTCAAAATTCCAATTTTCAAAAGCTGAATAGTGGTATATATTTTTAAATGCTCTTGCAGTAATAAATACAGAACTAATGACATCATATTTCCCCAAGAGCATCCCTGTGTGCTTTCTGCCTTCCTCCAGTACAGGACTAGTCAGCATGCCACACGGTAAAATAAGTGCAAAAAAAAAAGTTTTGTGAAAAAATATCAGAATTTCTGAAATGTTGTGTAATATGATTTCTGATTCATTCAAATCAAAATAGACAAGTTACCGGTAACTGATAGACACTGAAAAAACTCATATGAAAAGGAATACAAAACTGAAGATGGGGCCATTTCTCTTCCTCTACTATGTAAAAAAACCAGCAATATAAAACTAGCCATCTAACTGACTTTCCATGCTTAAAAATAAAACAATGAACAAATTTTTATAGCAAGATTACATAAGTAATTGAAAAAAGTTACCTATTTGTTCTAAAATTATAAGCAATATGCAGAGCTTCCAGAAGGAAAGAGTCTGCACTTGTATCTTACTCACTGAGGCACATGACAAAGTTTGGTTCTTTCTTGAGAAGAAAGAGCGAGCTGGCCTTAGTCTTAAATTTGCTATTTGGGAAGCCCTTCATTAGCGAAACCAGGATTTCTCTATATAAAAGAAGTATAAATAGAAAAATCTTCTTGTGCTATTATTTGCTTGTGCGAATCCGTGCTAGCATTTGATCCACAGGGCTGGATCACAGCTTTGAGGAACCTCATCCCCAAACATCCACAAACCTACATCAAAGGAAACGTGGACTTTATGAAGTGCAAATTTACATGTGGCCCAGCCACAAAACCCTCAGTGTTTACGCACTGAAACAAAAGAGAATGGCACTGGGCCAAAGACAGGAAAAGAAGGAATTCTGACATCCACACTGTTACACTGCAGATTACTGTTATTTTATCATTCACCTTTTTGAAAATACTGACTACTGCCAGGTCTTGATGCCCCAGAATCCAATTTTTCTACTTTGAAAGGCTTTTGCCTGCACTGGAATTTGCAGATGGGAGGAACGGCCTATGAACTAAGTCCTTATGGCAAACTTTGGCATAAGGCAAAGGCAGGAACAGCTGCTGCCATTATGAACAGCTTGTTGGCCGAGTTCAGCCGCAGAGGAGTGCCAAGCAACTGATCTGCTTTCCCACCTCTCTGGTTTGGCTCGTAGAACCGATGTGAATTAATCTAAGACACTCAATAGACTGAGCATAGCCTACTTGCTCTGTGAAGGACCAATCAAAAAGATTCCCCCAGAAAGTTAAGATTAAAACATCTGTCTTTTCATTCTGAGGTCCACATTCCCCAAATCATGACCATTTTCTCCGCCTCTTAACTTCAGATTTACTTCTCATTTTACTGTTTTTTTTTCTGTTTGTTTGTTTTTAATATACTTCTGAAGTCTTTTGTTCCTGAATATTGTAGTCATTCTAACACTGAGAGACAAAAATCTACTTTAATTTGTGGAAATGAAAAACATTTTCTGGGGTTTTTTTGGCAATTTATAGGCATATCCTGTCATAAAAGTTTTTTTCAGGCAGAAATAGGAACTATTTGGTTAACTCATAACTTAAATATTCAAAAGATTCGTGCATTCTTCAAACTGTCTTCAAATAATTTTTACTAAAAGTGTAAAAATACTAGATTTAAAACATACATACAACATTGCTTAGGTGACTGAGATGGCTACATTGGTAAGGAGAAAGATCTGAGAGTTCTTATTTCAGCTCACTTAATGACTTACCGCATGGACCGCTAGAAAAAGCTGAACTATTGTGTCTCAGCTTTCCTATCCTCTATCCAGTGGTCACAATATTTACCCCCCAACCATGCTGAAGCATTTGGTGGAATGCTTAATTAACATGCCCCTGTGCTGTGCTTTAGGTAGCTACATGGAAAGGATGCTTAGCCTGTTTAACTCATCTGTATAAAAGACAAATTTTATGGCTGACGAAACATTACACATATGTGTTAAACAGTTATACAGACAACAAATGCAACTTACAGGTGAGGTAACCTTCTTCCGTTGATTACATTAATTCCATAGACTATGGGAACTAATCTCCCTATCTATCCTCGTATCTCCATTGCTTCTTAAATTAAAGTATGTGCAAATCTCAGAATATTGCCTTTTAAAAAAAAAACAAACCAACCAAACAAAAACATCAATACACTGAAAAACCAAAGGTGGCACTGAAACAGCCTGACCTGTCTGGCTAGCCAGCAGCCTTCCAGAAGAGCACTGGGTACTTCTGTTGGACATCAAGGTGAATGTAGGCCAATGATGCACCTTTGCAGTGATGCAGACTAGATGTATACCAGACTGCATGAGCAAGATAATAACCAGCAGGTATAGGGAAAAGTTTTTTCTCTTTTCTCCATACATGAAACCACATCCAAAGCACTGTGGCTAATTTGGCCACTCAACACAAAAGAAATACTGATAAATTGGAAAGAAAGAGTTGTGAGGCTGGACCCATCCCAAATGCTACCACATTTGCTTACCCTGGAGAAAAGAAGGCAGAAGTGCAATGTAACCAGTCTTCACCTACCAAAGGCAGGGTTGTAGTGAAGACAGAGCCAAACACTTCTCAGAAATGTATTACAACAGGACAAAGTCACAAATTGCAAAAAGAAAAACTTAGACAGAAAGACAAAATGCTTCACAGCGAGAGTGATTCAGCACTGGAAGGAGTGTCCAGGTAGGCAGCAGAATCAGCATCCCCAAAGACAGTCAAAGGTTGACAGGACCTGGTCTACTTCTGAAGTTAGCCCTGCTTCAAGCAGGGGTTTGGGACTAAATGGTCTCCATAAAACTCTTTCAACCTCAATCATTATGTGATTCTCTAATTTATGACTAATAAGAGGCATCAGTAATGTTGCTGTTATTTGCTTTCTCCACTCTCCCCCACCCCCTCCTTTCCCTAAGGAGGACACTGGCTCACCAAGATGCATATAGTTGTCTAAGAATACTCTCAAAAGTACACGCTGTGCATGTAAGGTGTCAAGTATGAAACATTCGTGTTGGCAAAGAGCCAGGTGCCAAAATATAAACTTTCAGAGCTCAGCTGGATTTTTTACTTGTCAGATCTGTGTCATAATTGCTGTTTATCCACATTCTTCTTTGCTGACATTATTTGCAGTCTTGCGGTCCCACGGATTTAGCTGGTCATTTTGTGTCTGTAAGGAATTGTATAATTGAATATTGTGATTTCAACCCTTCAAACACATTAATGTTATTTGCCAGTAAAGTTAAGCATGGGAAAGATATTTTCAGGGTCTGCATTTATGCATTAGTTTTACATGTTTAAGTGAATCTAAGCATCTTTTAGGGCCTGTCCCCAAGGGCAAGTATATTTAAATTGAAAATGATCCAGGAATAATTAAGTAGAAAAATTTATATTCCAAAATCAGAATACCTAAGTTTTGGAAATTACTTAAACAATCTCTCCAAAGTATGAAAATTTAGTACGAAGATTACATTCTTACTCTGAAATAAGAATGTCTGCCTGCAGAAAGTTAACCACAAATATTTTGTCTGAAATAATTACTCCTTAATTATTACTGAGACAATTGTTATTCAGACAGATAAAACTACCATACAGTCTATACATGAAATTCAAGCAAACAAAAAAAAGTGTTCAATTACAAATAAAATAATTATATTACTATATTTAGAACAATGTCCAATTTTAAAGATTAAAGGCCTGATTTAATTCCTCTGAGGGACAATGGAGGACGCCTCCTCCAACGGATTCCCAAGACTTTTCAGGGATTTACAGCTCTCCCATTTCAGCCTAGGAAGACACATGACTTTTTTGACATCTTACCATTGCCAGATAAATGCCACTGCATTGTTAACAAAGCACAAGATAGGCTTGGAAAAAAATTTGAAAGCTAGACCTGTAATGCTGCTTTAAAGAAACCCCAGTCTGATATTTTGTATTCAAGTTTCAGCTTAGAGGTAGGCAAACTTTTATGGCCAAGTTATTAACTCCTGAAAATAGAGCTCTGTAATAGAAATGCTGACAGACGCTTTAGTACAGCAACGCTACTGGGCACTGCTATAGTCATCAGTTTTAATGAGAGCTGTTAATATCACCTCAATCAAAACGGTTGCCCTGGGCTGACGTCTCGGGCTGTGCACAGGTGCTCTCAGCCAAAAATGTAATGAAGGTTATTACATTATCAATGAGGCACAGATGTACATCCCGTCTGAACTCAAGGTGGTGTTACTGCCAAGCAGGCATCTCTTTCAGCAGGTCCCAGGTCTGTTTATGTCAATATGCTGTTCCAGCTCAGTGAACCCAAGCACAGCCTTCTGCTTCTCTGTGGCATCGTTAGGGAGAGAAGAGGCAACTTTTAAGAATGCAAGAAGGATTTATTCCTGATGTGCAGGTGGATCACAAAAATTAAAACCAAACAACACCAACCCTGGATTAGTTTGTGATAGTCTTTGAACCTGGGATTAATGCATATGGGTCTGGACTGCTTCAGCATTTCAGAGCAGTTCCTCCTTTTCACCAAGCACAGCAACAATATTGGCTTGAGGGAAAACTCTCTCTCACATCTGTGTTCCTTCTTCTTTGTCTCGTCTGAAATACAATGTACTTTTCATGAATTTGCATGCTTTCCAAGTAATGCATTACACTTTGCTAATTAGTGATCATGTTTGCTTACTTCACGATACAAATCACACAAGCAAGTCCTTTTTTTTTTTTTTTTTTTCTTTTAAAGCCTCTCTTGCTTTTATTGTAAATATACATAACATTTTCAGGCACATCTTGATTAACGGGATCTATACTGGCAGATGTGGATACTAGAACAGGTTACATTTCTACTGAGATACCACCTGGGCATTCAGAAGACAATTTGAAATGAGCCATAACCTCTGCTGAAACGATCCTTCTTCCTTTGCCCTCCTAGGACCCCAGCCTGCGGGATGCAGTACTGCAAGAGGACTGATGTAAATGAGAAATGGCATCTCATCAGAACAAAGTGTATGTTTGCTTTAGCAGAGAAGAACAACTGCTCACAGATCTCAGCTGGCACAGTGATGCTACTGTGCTCCCCAGAAAACATATGCTATACCTGGAAGGACTGACACGTAGGTAAAGGAGCCAAGCAAGCACCACAAATTCTATTGTATCAAAGACCGAGGGTGTGCACGCATTTGTGTATGTACGTGCATATACATACAAGTGCACACACAGAGGAAGAGACAGAGCTGGCCAAGGCAGACACTATTGCTCGGGCATCCTAAATGTAATTCTTGATGTATTCTGCCTGGAGGATGATGAAAGTGCTGCCTTCCTGCAGCCTTCCTCTTCTTCTTCATCCACTTCAGACATTCCTATTCAATGCAAAGTGCTGAAATCAAGCTATTTATGGTTTCACAACTGTCCCTTCATAACTGAAGGGACAGAAAATACAAACCCTCTGCACCAGACTGCATCTGAGATCCCTAGCACTGATCCAATATAAATGGCAGGTTGAATGGGCTTCATGCTGAAATCCCTGGCACTGTACTGCATGCAGGCAACACCAGTGATTCTCTGGCATTAAAATCTGTGCTCTAGAACCAGGCTGGAAATGCAATGAGAGGACAACGTGGAGCTGAACAATGGAGGTAATCAAAGCAGAGCATAGGCTGCAGTGTGACAGCTAAAGGTAGTGATAGGTACCCTAGAGATAAAGGCTGTGGTTAAGACATGGCTGGATCGTTCACCTCTGGTCCTGGACACTGCCAGTGCAAATTAAGCTCTGGTTCACAAATATCCCCCAAGATAATGTTTGAACTTTGAAATAGAATAGATTTAGATAATTTCCTTAAAAAATACCAGCCTTGTTCTTGTAAAGGAATGGATGACTGTCATAAGTAAAGCTATATTTAGGAGAACAATACTAAAACTGGAAGGAAACAAGACAGGAGCTACTGCTCCAGCCAAGCTGAAGCAATACTGACACACAGCACTGTTTTTAAATGAGGAGTTGTGGGCTAGGGCTGCTTTATTATGAGTAAAGCTGAACTCCCTCCTGCCTCCTTAGTCAAACGCCTGAGTGGAGAATTGTTATATGAATGGAGATGCTCTTGTTCTGCATTTCTCAGCAGCAACTCTAGTGTAATCTAGTTTCAATTTATTCTGGCTACCCTAGCATGCTCCTGTATTCTTGTTACTGTCCAAGTGGAAAGAAGTCAATCTGCCTTAGCATGCACAGACCTCCCCTCTGCCAGCAGGCAGTCTGTGTCTGCAGGACTACATGCCTTGGACACTGCCTTTGCAAGCATGTACACACAAATCCTGATCTAACCCAGAAAACAGTTCCCCACAAGACTTCAACATTCTTGACCCACTTATGCATTTCAAATAAGACTTCACAGCGGACGGATAGCAAAACCCACCCAATTATATCCTAGAGGAAGCTTATCACTGAGAGCAATTGCTACAAAGGAAATGTTCAGCTATCACGATCTGAGTAACTTTCAACCTGGGGCCGAAGGGATGGGGACACACCTTTGCCGCTGGCACTTCTCCACAGTTGATACTTTTAGTTGCTCTCTGGTCTTTCAACTGCCGCAAATCCTGCACAGTGTCCCAGGAAGAGGTCAGCAAGGGGTGGGACAGCACGGTCTGGTTCAGGAGGAAGGTCATCAAAATTTCCTAAAACACCTTTTCCATAATCATTACACACATATGAAACAGGGAACCCCAAACTTTATCTACAGGAAATGCAGACAATCACTTTAAAAACCAGTAGCAGCAGCAGCAATTACAACTCCCTCCCCACCCCAATATAATAGAGCGTTTAGCAGGAAATTAGACTGAGTTCCTTAAATGAAATATAATACCATGATTAGCAAACAATGCTCGGTTTAAAAATGGAGGGTTTCTGGCTCCGTTTTCTTCAGTAATAATAATGAATGCTGTAAGATGATGATAGCACACAGTAATGTCAAGGAAAGCAAAAGTCCTGATGTTACATAAGGAAATATTTGCTGAGGGGAGGGGCAAGAGGTGGGCTGCCTTTCCTAGACCTTCTACATTCTTACTTCCTTTCACCTCTCATGTGCGTGTCCTTCCTCCAATAGTTTAAAAATAAAGGATACAATCTGTATTCCAGACAGATTGCATGAATAATTTTCTCTTATCACAGACCAGCCACAACCGTCCTTGGGTAGCTAACAAGAAACTACAGGAATTGCTCCAGCTCCCAGCTGGAGGAAGCATTAGGTTTATAAATACATTTTAGCATTTTAAATACTCTTTTGCACCAAGACATTGAAAAGAAGCAGTGTATTCATCTGCATGTTGAAATAAGACAAAAAGCACCACATTGCTCAAGAATTTAGACCTGTACTACCACATAGTAGACCAGTTTCTGTGAATACCCCACTGGCATTGGGAATCTCTTTCCCATGCTAACTCCTCTGCTTCTTAAACGATGTGCTTTTGCTGGGAGCCCAGGTATGTCCCTGAGGACTTCACTCTGCATGGGGCCTGAAATGCAGAATGGTGCTGGAGCCTCCTCTTTTACCCCCCTGCAGCTCCTTGGGATCGGTGCCATCAGCCTCATTGATGTGGGTGTGCTCCAGCATTTTACTGGGAACAGGAAAAGGTGGCCTTGGACAGAAGGAATGGAAGGAAAGCGTGGCTGCCCTCAGGTCTCCCCCAGAAGTGGGGGCTGCTCTCACAGCCAGGTTGGCATTGGTAGAGCAATCCCACTTTGGGAGCAGAGGACAGCAAAAGAAGATGCACAGAGAGGGGGAGAAATGTGTAATTCACTGATTTTTTAGTTTTGTGAATGCCACGATAATTTGGCAACTCTTAGTTTCAATGCTGGCTACCAGCTAAGTCACGATGCTGTTATGATACTCATGTGTCTGTCCAACAACTGTCAGGTTCTCCCACTTGGGTAGTCCATAATGGTTCATTAGGAGATGACTCCCCATGGGTTCCCTGGACCTAACAGCTTCCAGAGAAAAAAACTTTGTGGAAAGTCCTAAAAGAAACAGCCATGACTTTCATCTGTGCAGACAAACTACTATGTTTTGTGTTACTGTAAAGACTCTTGGAATAAACAGCTCTTTGTAGCTATATCAACAGTGGCTGAGAAACAGCTTTTTCCCAAATTGTAGTCCAGGAAGACATCAAAAGTAATACTAGACATCATACTTTATCAGTTACAAGTTGATACTGCATTTATTTAAGCTAGTGAAATAAAAAAGGTCAACACAAAGACTGGCATCCATGGAAATTGAAGAGATATAGCTATCATAAGATCTAGCCACCAAAAGAGGGAGTACAGGCATAAACAGAGCACCTACTTAAGGTACTAACATGTTGCCTTACATTACCTTGACAACTTTTGGGATATTCCAATTACACTCTCCCTTAAAATGTGTTTCTTCTACCTCACTGGTATCTCTGAAAGACCCATATAATCTCAGAACTAATAAGCATTTCAACAGGCCTATGCCATGAAATGTGAAGCCTTTTACAGATCTATGTAAGAGTGTTTAAAATTAGCTGGCAAATGGTTTAGTTGCTGGGAGGTAGCAATTTATTAATTTAATTAAAAAAAAAAAGTATAAGTTACACCTCCAAGAAAATCTGTAATTCTTTGTAATTTTTGATGGATTACAGACAAAATAAATTTACCTGTCCTCAGAAATTTTTTCTAGTGTTGTTGACAATACCACTCCTCTTTTTATCTCTCCAGCCCACGTTTAGGGTTTTTGTTTGATTCCTTCCCTCTTAGCCACATCCAAACCATCTGCAAGACATGACACTTATCTCTTCAGCATCTTCAAAATACAGCCTTTTATCTCCATTTTTAGAGTGCAATCCTTTGCTCCATCTCTCATACGTATCCCATTTTGGTTATTGCAGCCTTCATTCCTCCTTTCTGGCTTCCCATGTGCACAAAGTCATACGAATGCAAGTGCTGCCAAATAAACATGTGTTTCTTGCTGGAAGTTTGATCACCTCTTTTCCTTCCTCTCCTTGCATCCCTTTCTTAGCTTCACCACTGGCTTCCCTCCAAAGCCATAACAGATGTCAGCACCTTCCAAGCTCAATGTAATTCTGGATCCCTTTAATTTATCTTCCCCTTGTTAAGCTTTATCTTAACTACTTCTCCCCCCGGCCTTTTCCTCCTAGCCCTCCTGCCTGCCAAGTTTTCAGAGTTTCCTTGTCTTTTGCCCCATATCACCTCTTCTGCTGAAATTTCCCCAAAAGCCCTGCTTTATCTGAACCTGGCAGATCCACTATGCAGTATGCATAGATTTTTCAGATGTGCAGAATAAAATTATTTCTTTTTGCCTTACCGGTTGTCCAGCCTGCCATCCTCAAGTGCTTAGACAAGTGCCAAGCACACACTTAACAGCAGTGACCTGGGCACAACCACTGAAAACTGAATAAATGATAGGCTAGGGCATACAGAAAACACAGCTATCTTTAAAATGCTGTCAAACACACGAAACAAGCAAATTAGGAGAACTTAATAGAAGAAAAAGTACCACATATCAATTTCATTACAGGAATTTTGGCTTCTGTTTTTTTTGAAGAATTGTGGTTCTTTTTAATTTTTTTCCTAAGAGTATGAATGTCATCTCTACCTCCTCCATTTATCTAGCAAAATTACAGTGTATATCACAGCAATTAATTTCTCTTCCATGTCTCAACTGCCCTTCTTCAAGTACCTACTCCCCTTTATACTCTGTTAAAAAATATGCTAAATCCACTATCTCAAGGGAAGTACTCTGGATTTACAGTACTGCAAGTGTTAACAAACTGCGTCATATTCTTATAGGAATGGCGGAATATGTCTATGACTCAAAATACCTACCAACACTTTAACAACTAACATTAATCTGCTGCAAGCCCAGCTCAGAAACTCTCTGTGTGCATCAATACACGCATGAACATATCCATGCATGTGGACATTCAGACTTCAGCCTCTCTGACAGACTTCTGTAAGGCTACTGCTTCTGTTCATGTATAGGACTCAGCCCTATACCACACTAATTTTTGACTGACCCTTTCAAAGGCATTATAGTAAGAACTTCTGCCATTGTATGAAAGAAAGTTCCATGCTTCTTATTTTTATAAATATTTAGGATCTCAAAGGGAAGGAAAAAAATAAATTTGAAATGATCTATCTATTCTAACTATTAGTGAACAGTTAAAGACCCCACTAAAGAGCCATCTTTAAAGGAACAAGCTTAAGATACCTTAGGTTTGAAAATCTGAGCCCATGTGCCAATATTGCATCACTTCTTTTCTCAACACAGCTTTTCAAATTATTTTAAGCTATGTGATTTAATACCAAGAGCTGTCCACTTTTAAGCCTATTGAGAGCCTGCACAAGGTACTACAAGGCAAATAAAAAATTTTAGGCTAGTTCTTCAGCCCCTGACTATGGCAAGAGATGACTTAAACACTGTGTGTGTTGCCAAAGGGGATAAATTGCATCAATCTCCCAGATCTGAAACCTCTGGAGCTTTCAGTATTTCCTCTCTTAAGCATGAGGCAGCTGTTTCTCCTGGGAAGGTTTCTGGAAGACATCTGAGATGAACGCAAGAGGCTGGAATGTGTGATGGATGAAGAAACACCAGGGCAGGACATCCACTCTCAGTCAATACCCCCAGCTCACCACTTAACAGTCTTTCACAGCCCTGCTAAGGGCTCAGCTTCAGCCCTTCTGCACCCTAGAAAATTGGGAATACAGCTAATCCTCCTGTCAAGGGGCAGAGCTCTTCGCTGCACACCTCCCTCCAGAGGCTGATGGGCAAACACAGTAGGGAGAAGGAGGCCAGACCTGGCAAGAGCCCCACTCTGACACATCCTCACATGGTCGCCCACTGCAAAGCAACCACCCAATGCTTCCATTAGGAACTGCACAGAGGGGAATTTTTCAATGACCTCAAGATATTCAGTTCAGAAGGCTGAGGCGTAAAGTTTATGTGCAAAGACATGCATCCCTGTGCGTACATGAAACACAGCTACATTGTTAAAAAGCCATTGCACACATTCTCAGGTGCATTTAGATTTGGCATTCTTTTAAAACATATCTGGAATGACTTGAGTAACAGCATGTCTCATGCTCTATGTGGATATTGCTGCGAAACATGGCAATGAAAGAGAAGTATGTGCTTTATGGCAGTGGTATGTAACTGTAGGTCATTTAGTTTCAGGGGAAAAAAAGAAATCCTATGAAAGGGTACGACTACATAACTGAAAAATATAGTACATAAAACAACAGGAGCAACTGCTTAAGAACTCGTATCCTAAAACAGAACTCAAATATTTGCTGCCCAGTCCCATAAGCAAGGAGCTCACTCTGCTCCGCAGCAGCTTCTGTGGGTGCACAGCTCCTCTCCTCTGATCCAGTGCTAGAAGGGAATGGTGTAAGGAGAGAGACACAGATCATTAAAACAGATCATGCTGTGACAAATAATAAAAAGCCCTGAGCCAATTTTTTTTTTTTTTTTTAATTTAAACAGGTGGGAAGAAAAGGAATCTCTCCAACCTTTCTATGTTTGATTGTTTTTAAGCATCACATGTTGATAACTATAGGGTTTTGTTTATGTGGGCACACTCACAGTCTAGAGTGGTCCAACAGGTCTCCCACCTTATCCCTCTTCAGCACCAAGGAGAAAAAGCCTGCATCTGAGAGATCTGATGTTAACTGCTGCCAGACACATCCTAGAATTGAATGTTTAACGCTGATTTGGGTTGGTAAAACTCTACAATTAAAGCTAGGTTTCACATATTTTTCCCCCTGCAAAGCATAGCCTTTGTCTGCATCTGAATTGATGGATTACACTGGCAGAAGGACAGAGGGAAGATCCAAAGAGCCCACTGGAGGCATGAAGATGGGAATGTAAGTACAAAAATGATTTCATAAGAAATTGCCTCATTGTCTCATATAACACACATAAGAAATTCCTCTTGCAGCTTCAATGATGGAGTGGGAAGCTAGACCCCATAGGAATTCCTCCCTCTGTTTACCAGAAAGGCAAGATATGACCTCCAGTAATGAAGTATTCCATTAATACTAGTGCTAGATGAAATAAAGTAACTTAATTGTAAACTAACGACCTCATCCCAATAACCACATTCTAAACAGAAAAGGCAAGAAAAAACCATAATTTCAGCCATGCTGCCAATTCATAAATTAAGCAAGTGACATTGGGATATAATTATACTAATTAGTACTGATGCCATGCAAAGACTATTTATGGATATGCAATCACCCCATTTCTAACCCTAGAGTCTAAATCTGAAATGGCAGCTCAATCAGAGCGCACTTTGGAAATTCAGTGTTATTGTTTATGCCATTGTGGATCTAATTTAACCAATACCATATTGTCATTAAATGCAAGCTCTGTTAAAGATGGTTCTTTCACAGGGCCCACAAATGAACTCTGTTGGATTTGTCTCATTACATTACTGCTCTGGGCTTAACTATGCATCATTAAGAGAAACAATATACAAGTTAAGTACAAGGCTTTATAGATCACCTTTAACCAACAAAATCACATGTGATTATGGTCATAAGTGATTGGACTGATAAAAGCTAGCATCCGCACTGTCAGATGCTCCTTGGCTCTTTCACATCAAAAAGAATATCTGAATTCCTGGTGACCTTTGTAGTGCCAAAAGGGAAGATAACAGATATGAGATCCCTGTTTCCTAGATGTCATTCTACATGGATTGATTTTTTTTGTTTCCTGCTACCACTAGGGAACTCTGAAAATACCCTGAATTTTTTTCTTACCCTGAATTTACCCTACAGCTTTTCATGTTCCAGTCACAAAGAAAGGACTGTGGTGTAGTGGGCTTTAAGTGGTCAACACAAGGTATCGCTTATCACAATATTCTGAAGAGATCAGGAAGCTCTGTATCTTGACCTACTTGAAGAGTAGTCTAATTTCTTCTCTTGGTCCTTCCTAATGAATACCAATATCCGTATTATACACATGAAGAGAGTACGAGCATTATTTAGCTTTGTGGACTGCTTCCCTAGTTTTTCTTGCTTTTAGAAATGACCGTACGTTTGCATATGCCCTACCCACTACTGCTCTCTGTTAGTTTGTCTGCTGTTCATAGTATCACATACATGACACATGTGGCCCTGTCTGGTTTACATCTGAAATAACCATGCAGAGAGAGCTGCCAAGAATTTTTTTTCATTCATTTTATGGCATTAAGAGACTTTGTTAAAGCTTGCATTGCCTTGCCAGCATCCGTTTACTTAAGTACACACTTAGTTGTAAACCTCTAGCAACTTCATTGTCTTCACTAGGTTTGGGGTTGCTTATTAGTTTTTAGTTTGCTTTTTTTTCCTTTTTTTTTTTTCCCCCTAAAACCAGACAACAAAGTCTGTGATTGTCATTTAATTGTTTACTGGAAACATACATAGGGCGAAAAACAGTGCATGCAAAAACAGCAGAAAATGCTTCCTGGCCTAATTCTTTTCTTGATATTTCTGCTGACCGTTTCCACGTAGAGTTCTTCACTGATTGTAATTGCTAGAAAATTGCATGTTTTTGCTTGTCCCCTTGGACAAATGGGCTGAAATTAGCGGTTGCACAGATCTGCAGCTGACTCATTACAACATAAAGCAGCCGACTGCAGGGCTTGGGGTTTTTTTTGGATCTGTTATTTTAGGATGGAAATTGCTGACTTGGCAGGCAGTCTGACCATATAAATCAAACAGCAACTGCATACTTTTTAAATGACATGGTGCATAATCAATTTAGTATGTGATGTTTAAGGGAAAATAGATTTATTGGGGAAGTACTGCTAATAAAAATTCAACCTATGGTACCTCTTAGGTCACTAAGGGCAAAGCCATGGGCCAGTATTTACACCACCAGACAACTGTCTCTTTCTTAATGAGCCTGCCTTTCTGTGGATTGCTTCTGGATGAACAATAGCACCTAACAGGATTGATGTAAGTAACAGAAAGAGACCACTGGTATCTAATGGTGGTGTTACTTTCAGCACTTCAGGAGGAACATGAATATCATCAGAGTTCAAAACCAGCACAGATAGTTCAGTTGCAACTCTTTCTTGAAGAGCTTTCCTCCAGTTTGCAACAAGAAGTCATGAATGCTTCTACAGCATCGTTCCCCGAGTCTTCTAGTTCCAATGCCTTTTGATTAATGCCTTAAGGAGAAGCAGAAAGCCTGTGAAGGGAACATGCACCAATTCCTCTCCCTGTGGTGGAGTGACACAAACTGCAACTTCTCTCTCTGGTGGCACCCTGAGAAGAAGAGGGCCCTGTTTGTGGAGTGAAGGTGTCATATCACACTAAGGAGATGCAATTGTGAAGTCAAGTCTTGGTGCAAGTTCACAAGATTTTATGTGTGGGGAAAAGTTCAAGCCTCACTTTCACACAGGAGGGCAGAACCGACATAAATCTTCACGGAGTTGTCCATTCAGGATGAAGGAGGGGGTGGTGGAACCACTGCACTGAAAGATACTGCACAGTTCTGTCAGTTATGGATGCCAAGACTCTTTCAGAGGATAAGAATTTTAAGATGGAAAGATACAAAGATGAGGAAACCAGGGTGGGGGACTGCATACTGGGACCCACAGCTCTGTCACCGCCATTACCTGAAATGACTCACATCCAGTAGGGCTCAGGAAGCTCCCATTATCTGTCTTGCTATCTGGTCCTGTATTGCTTATCCTCATGTTGCAAATAGGAAAGCAAAAAACTGCTCATATATATAATATTCAGTTATAGGTTTGGACAAACGTAACTGCAAAAAGACAAGACCAAAATATTATTTTTCAAGTATGATTGAAATTGGCAAAGTGGTCTGGAATTTGCCATGGAAAAAGAACAGAGAGTTAACGTATTGTAAACATTTTTGTTCAGCAAATAGCTTTTTGAAAACAGAACGGATCTATTTAAAAATACAGGGGATGAGCCCTTCTGTTGTCTATTAATCATGCACTATGGAAAACATAGGGGCAGATACAGGATAAAACGAAGTTGACTTTCCATGTTTAAGTGACCAAGGTGGTGATGAGTGCATGCCACTTGGACTTTGACATCAGAAGCATCAAAATTGAACAGAACAGATACAACCTATTTCTTGAATTCAAATATTGGAGCAAAGTAACAAGACAAAAACCCTTCATTTTTCAATGTATTTGACTGAAATGCTGCAAAGGTTTAGGGGACAGGGAAGAAAAAAATCAAGGGACCCAGATTCCGGATAGGAATAGAATAAGTATGTTTGAATTAAAAGGGACAAAATAAAATAGATAGATTTTAAATTTTTAAATATCATCTGGAGTAATTTATTTATTTGTAACACTGATTTAACAGTATCAAATGAACATTCAAATACATGGAGGCATTTTTTTTGGTAAAATTCTGGAAAAGCAAAAGATACTGGTAAAACCAAAGAAACAGTAAACCAAAAACCCATTTAGCTTGAATAACTTCTTTTAAGCTAACACCTGCTGTGAAAAATTAAAAAATGAAAAATCCTCACTTTAAGCAAATGAAAGTCCTCCTGAGAATCAACTATTTACTTTCTTTCTCCAGAGAGCCTCATAAAAAGGCACAAAGTGTATTTTAAAGAAGAAAAAAGGTTTCTTTCTAAAATATAATTCCCACTACAGCATTCATATTTAGTGTAGGTAATGGACATAAAACAAATGAAATGTTTAGAAAATGGCTTCTAAAAATAAAGTGCTTATGCGCCTTTTAATATATATATATAT
>JANVCC010000020.1:1342251-1462404 GCA_025345505.1 Todiramphus chloris collaris
AACAACACTATTTTCTCTTAAGCAGAGAGAGGAAAGAAGAAGAAAAAAAAAAAAGGGGGGGGGGGGGCCCTTCATTCCTACTCCAAAACTAAAAGGACAATTTAAGGGAAGATTTTCCAAATGCTGTGGGAATATAGCTCTGAGTGATTTAATGAAAATTATATAGTTAGTAGCCTTTAGACTGGTTTCATGACATATCCCCCAAATAGGATGTGATTATTGACATACCACTGAAATCCAGGATAACAACTGTCACCACACACAAATTCTATGTCTGTACAAGAGCTACTCATTTCTCTGATTCTTTTTCCACCACTCAACAGTATTGGCTTTAAAAACCATATTATCTTGTCATAGCAGTTGCTTTACAACGTCTACTGCTACAGAGAGTATGTACCATGAAAAAAAATCTGTATTGCTAAAATGAATAAACTTTAAGAATCCAATGCATGCATACCTTAGAACTGGTTTGATCTTGGTTATTTTAAATCAAAACTTCAGAAAGACTACCTGTTGATCAACATTTGCTCACTCCATGAAGTGCAGTGGAAATTACTATGCGTTTGTTACAAACCTGACACTCCAGTTCTAGGACTGTAATTAAACCTGTTATTTAAATTACACTTGCTCAGTGTATCAGCTCAGTTTCTGCCCACTCTACAGGACCAGACATGTACGTATAGAAGCAAAAAAAGCAGCTGGCTTTGCTCACCTAGGTGGAGAGCATTTTTCTCTAAGTTCAAAGGAGAAACTCAGGCAAATCATACTTGTTGTACCTGCTTTTATATGAGATTTCCCCCCTGCCAAACTATTGCACTGATGATATTTGCTACAGCTGTGATTCAGCATTCATAGATTCTCTCAATTTTGTTCTTGGGATTTCTGGATTCAGCAGGACCAGTTTTACAGTAACTGAGTGTATATATCCAAACCCATGTATTCAGCCATAGGTATCTATTATAGAGAGAAGAATTGCAACTACCACATTGTATGAATACCTCTAGTGGATCCCTCTTGATTTTCACATCTTTACAGCTCTAATTACTTTTACTTTCTAGACTCACATCATCTGTATTTCTTGTTCTTGGAGGGTGAATTTCCCAGAGTTCAAACATTTTGGGGAACTGTGGAAACCTAAATATAATTTTAACAATATCTACCATTTCTTAAAGAGAGTTTTCATCCCCAAATACCTAGCAAGAGAAGAAAAATATTTGGTATTGAAGAATTATTTAAGGAGTAATAAGATGCAACTTCCATTTTTCTGGTGAAAAAACCAGATTCATCGTCTGAGTCTCAGATTTCAAATACGTATAGTGGCTCAGCATGCAGGCCAACCACACAGTGAAGTGTTTAGCAAAGCTGCCCTGTGTGATGTTTACTCATCGAGCAGGATCAAGCACCACAGCTCAGAAGGTGCTCAGGGGAAGCACCCTCTGTCACAAACTCAGCATGGTGTGTTTGGATACGTCTTTCTCAAGGCTTTTCCCACCCACACTAAAGACTGTGAATTTTCCTTGAAAAATGAGTTTTTAAAGATCTGAAAGGAATGTATCCGTGCAGTTTAAAAAGATGGTCTCAGATGAGACTGTCTGGACCAGTGATTTCAAGGGGGAAGAGGTGAAGGGGGAGGGAAGGAAAAGAAGTTCTCAGGGTCACTCCTCTTTCTTCTCAAAGAGCACCAGGTTGTGTCTGGTTGTAAGAGGGAGGTATTTCCTGACTTCAAACTGTAAATTGAGAGAATAAAAAAAATCCACATAAACTGAGAAGTGCAACCGAGCAGCATACGTACCCCAGTTTCTTAGGCCTAGATGGAAAAGGTAGGAGGTATCTCTCATTTTTTCATCACTATTGGTATAAATATGGATGATGCAAAAAAGCTGGGGGGAAGAGAGGGGAATAAGAGATGGGAAAGGAAAACTGAAATTATTCTTGCACGCACCAAGGAGCACTTACAATTGGTGTAAGTCAGGAATTGTAGTGTCATGGCAAGCATCCCACCATCAGACAGGGGACTTATTAGGGGAAAAAAGACATTTAAAAATTGACCAAACCTGATGCATGAAAATCCATTGGGGTTAACTATTTCATTGTCTCAAAGAGCTGATTTCTTCCTTATGCTTTTTTTCGTTTGGTGAAACAAAACAGGTCCAAATCATTATGCTAATTTAAACGGAATAAAAGGATGTTCTGGATGTTGAGGGTTATTTGAAAAGTATTACTAAATTTCTGAAACATGTTGTGATACAGCAATCTGAGGCAATATTTTTACTCTCAAAAGAAAAAAAGGGACCACATCTAAAAATCTACAAATTAAACAACAACAAAGTGGTTAAGAAATTTAAAAGCACTGGCATAGGGAAAAAGTAAAAAAAAAACCCCAACCAACCAAAACAAACAAAAACAACAAAATAAACAGATTTTCAGCTATGCTTTGAAATTAGATGGTGAACAGATGTTTCAGAAAGATAAAGGAGGTCTCCTTTCAGGCAGCAAAAGTTTTAGGCAGCCTTTGGAGAGGACCAAAGGGGCTCTGATGCTAGATGAGAGAGGTGAGATCAGACAGAAGCTGTGTGAAAGCAAGGTGACTTTGAAAATGAGGGCTTTGCCAGAGAAAGAGAAATCCTTTGGGAGAGTTGCCACAGGTCTGTTCTGTTTATAGAGAACCACCTGCTTCTTACTACCACCTCTTTCTCCTGATAGCAAATAAATAGATGGAAAGTTTTTGTCTTCCTCTGGAAGAGGAAGAAACTATCTTGTGTTCCCATCACCTCCACCCTGACAGCTTCCTGTGCTCCATACCGTACCAGAAAGGCTTGCTTTCTTTTTACAGTTGCGTGTGACTAAAACCTTTCCAATAAGCCAAAGTGATCCAGCACGCATCTCGCTGGAGCACAGGCAGGGAACACCACATGTCAACTTCCAGAGCATACGTGCAGGGCTCCACTCCGCTTGACCAGCACTCAGGCTAAACACATCTGTTTGAAATTTTTGTACGCTGCATCCAAGATCTACAATTTAAATACAGTTTTCTGGATTGTTTGAATGCTAAATGAAACTGCCAGAAAGCCTGTAAAGATGAAAAAATACCCAAATCCTCTTGAACTGATGACAATTCCTTCTCTCGCTTTTTATTATACTGCTACGTTGCAAATAATGAACTTTATCACTAAAAGATAAGCGGTGGCAAAGAAATGCTAGGAAGAAGCAACTTGAGCCTATTCAGATGTTTGCAGGAAGCGGATTATAATTAGCTCAAAGCAAAAAAATCTCCTTTATTAGAATATTAATCTTGCTGAACGGTCTTCATCTTTTCCGTGTCATTTTATAGTATGCCATTCCATTATCAATTACTTAATTAAAACACAGTAAGATTATTGGAATTTAATCTAGGTACTTAACACATGGTTTCTTTCCTCTTCCTTTCCCTCCAGACAGGGAATTTAGAAGACTTTGGGCCACAAGCTATACAAATCAATGCCACTGCTCAACCCAGATTATACTGTAGTCTAACAAATGTAGCAGGTTTTCACCTTGTATTCTGAGCCCATAGGACCCAGACTCTTTAACCATAGTCTAGGGGAAGGGACAACTAAGGGGGATTTTGTTTGTATTTTGCTTGGATTTGAAGGGACTGCTGTCAAGAGTTAAGTCAACTGCACATTTTGTCAATAAACACATCCTATCTCTAGAAAAGATTTTAAATTGCCAACAACAAAACCGATTGCGAAATTTTTTTCTGTGGCAGTACTTTTTGTTGTTTTGAAGTATTAGTAATTTTAGTCAAAAAAAAAACATGGAAAAACAAGGTATATAATGGGAAGGAATGGGACAGAAAATAAAAAGAGATGTTGTGATTAAATTTTTTACTTAATTTTTAGTCCGTGAATTTATGATGCTTCCCAGGATTTAGGCTTTCCACCCTACTCCGAGAATCAAAAATGTATTGAAATATAAATTCTCACTGCATTGGAAGATTACTGCTCTACCACGATCAGTCAGAAAAAAGCCTAAGTTCAGAAAGCTCTAAAGTTTTGCCTGTGTTGCAGCAACCCAGTAATGCAAACCTTGCCTTATTTTGGGGTACTGGTAAGGTGATCAGCCCTTCTTCTGGTTCCCCCTCTTTACTGAGCGCTTCTCTCCCAGTGGTTTTCGGAAGGACCCCCTGGCGACCACACTGCTGGCTTCTCTTTCCATTTCCCAAGGGAACCGTATGCCTTGGCTTTGCTTCGGTCCTTTGCTTTGGCAAATATTTTAGGTAAGCATGTCATCACATCTTTTAAATAAAGATGCCAGCCACGCCTAAGGGCGGCCAGATGTGACATGTTAAATGCAGCTGAGGAGTTATAAAGGGCTGGGCAAGATTTAATTCAAACTGTGACTTCACTCATTAAGCTGACAGTGAGGAGCGACCAGTTTGTGTGGTGACAGAGTGGTTCTGTCACCCTTGGCTTTGACTTCATAACAGAACAATCTGGAGAGACACACCAAATGAAGTCCAAAGACAGACTATGTGTAAGGTGGCAGAGATACTATTTTGATTTACAGACAAGGACAACGGCATGACATCTTGTTCTCTGCCTGAGTTTCAAATACAGCACATCCCATTAAGTTTCACCTCTGCATCTTTGAATATAATATATGTAGACCCAGAAACAGATAAGATGACGGTTCTTTCTATTTTGTTTTGTGTGACAACAATATAAGATATTGCAGAGTTCCTGATGAGGTAGAAATATACTTGAGGGATGGGGTACCTTCACTGAAGACAGCACAGAAATTCAGCATCTGTGCGGGATCACAGCTCTGCTCTGTACAGGGATGGCTGTTAAACAGATAAAAAAAAAGCACTTGCAAGTAGTAGTATGTCCTCACACGGAAAAATTTCTGCTGCAGAAGTTTCTTATCCCAGCACTTTTTTGCATGTCAATGTCTAACTTTTTAACCACAAGCACCCTGCACAATATGGAAACATACAGCATCATTTTCAGTAATTACCAGAAACATACGTATTTTCCAACAAGGTGACATTATGTCATGAATTTCCTTGTCAAGAGGAAAAAAAAAAAGACAACACTTATCATAGTTGTTTGAGAAGACAAAGTGATAGATTTGTCATGAGGATAAACATCTATTAAAAAAAGAAATACACTATTATGAACTTCCTGAATTTCTGAAAAGGGATTCATTTTCTGCCTGAGCTAATAATGAACATTTTTCTTCTATTCACTATCTTCAGTTATTTTCTCTCTTGAGACTCATTTATCACTATCTACTGAACCCAAGAAATAAAAACCAGGCAACATCCCCTTTTGAAGTAATGTCTTAAAAGACTATTAAATCAAGAGGCAAAAGATGGATTTCAGAGATACACATTGGAAATTCTTGTAGCAGCTGCGGGTTTTTCGCAAGGGATCCGTACTGCTGCTTTAGTAAAGGTATTGGGGAAAGTGAGTTCATCCTGTGACAGCAGAAAGCAGTGAACGATACTTTGCTTGGGGTTTGTGTGGTGGTGGTGTTGCTGTTGTTTTGTTGTTGTTGTTTTGTTTTGTTTTTTCCAGATACAATTCAGAGTAGAAGAAATGAAATTGCAGAAATAATGAGATCAACGGCACTATAAAGTGCAATTCATGGTGAAGGTATAAGTCTGGGATGATAGTTCAAGCACATTTTAAATCTAAAATAGCCCTCAGATCACGCATGCATACGCTTAAAGCCTTGTGAACCCTTCTGCCCATGCACAGCTCCCAGTCTGTTGGAGCCACACTTGGGGCACTGAGTGACTGCTTTGCGCTCTTGAGATATGGAGCGACAGCCATGCTGGGGGAAATGGTCCAAAATGCTTTTCTTGTGGGACAGTGGGGCCTGAGGCTCCTCCAAGGATGCCGGAGTCCCAGCATTCCTGAGGTTTCTCTGCTGTTGGCATCCCTGCTCTTTGGCAGAGCTATTTCTGGAGGGGAAAGGAGGAAGAGATGGGATTTGCACTTTAATTCTTCTCTTGTAAGATTCTGCTGTTGCATAATCTTGTTTTCCCTACCCTGTATTTTCCAACAAAATGAGCCCTCATATCATCAGCCTATGGAAACATGGGAAAGAAGATCCCTTAAGACAGCAGACAGAAGGCCCAGGACTTTCTCCTTTGGTTTTGAGTAGACTGGAGAGAAGACCTCCCCAAATTCCCTCTTACCTCATCACTTGCTCAACCTTTTCTGGCATTCCAGGTAAAAAACATATGAACAGTGGCTGCTGAAGTTGCTTGCCTGATGTTAAAGGACGTACTGTTGCAAGGTTATTGCATAAGCCCATTCAGATCATTCACTTGGGTCCTGGCAAAGGTCTGCGGGCAAATCAACAAGTCTAACTTTCAGAAGAAGACTTCTAAGAGGTGTGCTTCAGCAACTCCAGGACACTAGGATTCATATCAAGGTACAGATTTCTGACATTAATTGGTTCCATACTTTCCATGCTCTCTCACTGGGATGCTGTCCAAACACAGGTTCTTGCTCTAACTTGCTATGCTAAAGCAAGTGTATGGGATTTGAGAGATTACTCTTCTAGATTCTAGCTTGTTGGTCTGAAGCCAAAATGCAGACAACACCTATGAAGTCCCAAAGCTAAGCAATTTTGGTACGCAAGGCTGCCTGTGCAGAGGAGAGGCTCAATTTCATCACCTTGAAAAACTGATGGCGAAGCACAGACCTTCTGCAACTTATTTCTATAGGGTTTCCAAAGCCATGGGACAGCAGGAAGGGATGGGTGTAAATTCAGTCTCCAGATTTGGGCAGTGTGACAATATGCTTTTTTGTTTTTATAAAGTCAACAGTCTGTATGGATGTTGCCTTAGTTAAGCCAACACCACGGATTTACTCTACGTGAAGATTGTGGATTCCCTGATTAGGAGGCAGAGACAGCTCTTAATAGCAAATTCTCATCTCAGTGTTGTATGAACTAAGAGCAGGACTGGAGGAGGAGCAGAGGCTCCAACACTTGCTGTCAATGGCACCAAATCACGTCACAGGTGAACAATTCTACTCTCTAGGTGATTTCTTGACATTGATTGCTCTAACACAGAGTTGCCAACAAGCGCAGCTATCCCCAGGCAGCACCCTAGAAGTAAATATTCACAGCCATTTCTAGAATTTTGCATAGGGGGTATTGAAATGGATTCTCTGCTTAGCATAGCAGACAGCTAGGAAGAACAAAGCAGGAAATCAAATTCCATCAATCCCTTAAATTTGTTTATGCAACCCATTGTTACTGCTCACAGAACAGCTTTAGCAGGCAAAGGCCACAACAAAACATAGCCTTAGTTTATACAGAGTAATTTTTCCCATCTGCCATTTTTGTTGTCAGATGTTTTATACTGATTTCTCCCCATGCAGTTCCAAGTTCAACCTGGACACAACTGCATTGATTCAGGAAAGCTGAAGTAATTTGTCTCTTCTAGTGAAGGAGAAATGGGGCAGGAGACAGTACCTATCACCATTTTTCTGGTAAGAATAAGTTGGAAGCTCTTTTCTGTAGCACTGATGTAGATTAAGCCTGTGCTTATGGCTTTTCATACAAATATTTCTGGTAATTCCATTTTATCTCTGGCAAGCAAGATGAAACTCACACCAAGGCACATGTTCTCAAGCAACCCCTTCTTTCACATGTGAATGAGCTGACTCAGCACATTAATTATGGACTCACAACTACGTGGTGACCTATCACAGCCCTTAGATTTATACATGAGATTTTTTACTCACTATAAGCAGCATTGCTTGGGCTCGATAATAAAGGGATTTGACCTGTATCTGCCTGGAGCACCACTTCATTTATTGGCTGAACTGGAACATGGGATGCGCCCTACAGGTTGTTCTCTGTGGTCACAGGTGCCTATTCATTACTGTGGGAATCTTTATGGTCACTGCACAGTCATGAAAGAGAAACTGTAAGCAGCTGCCATAATCATGGAAACAGAGCATCTATCATACATGAGGAGAGGAGCAGAGGCTGTTGACCCTAGTAAAGCAGAGCATAAGATAAAGACCTGCTCACACCAAGCAGAGGGAAGAAAACCACTTAAGTTAAAAACATCTCTCTGTAAGATGTCCACAAGGTCATCAAAATTAAAGGGTTGTTGAAGCAATGAGGTTTGGGACTGACATCCTAACCACCACTAAGGCTTAGAAGGTTCCCCTCAGTCCTATTGTTTCTATGGTATCTATAGCCCTGACACAAAAAACGTCACAGTGGCACAGGAGCACTACAGACACATTTAAAAAAATAAAATGTAAATGATAGAAATCATTATATGCTGTCAAGGAGTTTATGTGGCTTAACTTTAAGGATTTTCAATGAGAAAGCTCTACCGCAACAGTAAATGCTGTTAGAAAGTGCGATCACTTCTATTTATAACCACCTTTGAACGCAGTCTGAAGTCAGATGAAATCCACTGGGTTTTATTTACCAGCAAAGCTTCATGGCAGATGAAGCATCAACTGCAAGAAGCCTGCAATTCTTTCCTGCTAATGAGCATTGTTTGTGTTTATTGTGTGACAGGAAGAATATGCCCAGTGAATACCACCCCTGAACGTTTCATTCTCCCTGGAATATGCTTTTGCAAGATAAGTCATAATAAATACAATGTGCCAACTGTATAACCTATTGGGAATGTGCAGACACATGAACAACTCAGTGCAAATGTAAGAGATGCTGCTGACAGGCATGGACATGGTTTAAATGCCATTTCCAATCAGAGCACTATAGGTAAAGGCCAAGCATGTAGCCTACATGTAGCTCACGTATAATATCTGGAAATTGTCTTCTTGCTGTTGACAGGAATGACTGACGATGGCAAGTCACCTGTTACAATGCCCGATACAAAATTTCAGGAATTATCAAAATGGCCAGCAGCAAGCTGCAGAAAAAAAGAGGTTCAAACGGGAAACTGATAGGATCCAATAATGACTGATAACTAGCTGAGAAATGCAAAACTTAAAGCATGCCATCGATGATGGGCATGAAGTGATCCACATTTTAAAGGTCTAAAGACTACCTGGTCTATTCTTCCAACTAGAAACTTCTAATTTATTAAGAGTCAACTGAGCTTTCTTTGAAAGGGGTTAAGAGCATGATTCTCATTTTCATTTTACTGAGCATCCAAGCAGAATGTCATTCCCTTCTCCCATTTTGATAGTCCTCACCAGACACAGCTTATCTATCTGCTCCCAAACTCTCAGACCAAGCTGTCAAAGCTCTACCCATTAGCTAAGCATATAAGAAAAAAGATCGAACAGTTTCCAAGAGGAGAATGATAGACAGGATGTTGAGTGGTAAATGAGGGTATTTGGAATACATTTGTGGACATATACTTTGTCATTCACTACTCAACGCATCTCCCGCTTAGAGGAATGGATTCTCTTACACAGCAGCAGCTGTTATTGTTTGGATTGTAAATAGTTATAAGCCATATGGTGTGACAGAAGAAAAAAAAAACTTCACACTTTCTCACATGGACAAATATTATTATTATTGCAAAGCATAAACACATCAATATATATGTCTTTTCTCTAGGGAAGCATATAGCCTTCAACCTGATTCTAAAAATATTACCGTCTTCCAGATGAGCAGATCACCTGTAAATACTGGGTTTGGATTTTTAGAATTTAGATGACTTGACAGAAAACAAACGCAGGCCTGTGATAGATACAGTGCTTTCAGTTCTATATATGGGATGAAAAAGAAACAAAAATATAAATCAAGGTAATAAAATGGGAGAGAAAATTAGGAGGAAGGGAGAAAAAAGACATTCCATATGCAACTACTAGAGCAGAAATGTATTTCAGTATCTTCTGCTGTCTACTACCCAACTACATAAAAGCAGCAGGACTGTGGCATATCATGCAAATGGATCAGTAGTTTCTTCACACATGTGAATTTGAACTTTCCAACCGATCAGTGATGGGCAAGGCACCTCTGCTTTGCCAGGGAAGTTAGGTATAATCAGCGTTTCCAGAACTTGGAACAAGGAGAAGGTGCAGCCCACTCCCTTGCTGCACCTGAGCTTGCAGGTCAGCCTTTTCCCTCTCCACATCTGAGAAAGCAGAAGACCTGCTGAGTTCAGAAGAAGGGCTGCTTTCTTTTTAAACCATGATTTCTTCAGTGTTCCTGGTTAAAACCTAACAGTGTTTTTACTTATGTGATCACTAAAGCATTTTTAGCTTACCTTTTTACCCACAGAACTTTTAAATTAAGGTGTGATATCCCTTCCCATTGTATGGTGAAGCTGGCAGCACACACAGCTAACTCAGTTTTGCAGAGCCAAGTTTCTGAACTACATCCTTAAAGCCTTAACAGAGTAACACTGCACTTGCCAGTAGCAAACACTGGCATATCCTGTTCCTATGGTTAGAGCAGACCCCATGAACCCATGACCTGGCAATTAATAGTGCTTCTGTTACACTCTCCTTCTCTCAGCCCATGTCAAACACAGCATTGACACCAGCTGGCACACCACAGTGGTTCTCAATTTATAGGAGGAGAACCCCCTTTGCTATGAGATTTTGTTGGCAAAAAGCTGCACCTCAAATGAAATAATCCATCAGACTATAGAGACTGCAGGGCACTCCTAAACCCACAAGAGCAATCGATGCCTAGGCTCAGGGTGCCAGCAGCGATGAAGGGAAGCTATTCTACATGCTTCAGCCTTTGTTGAGAGTCACAATTCATACCTGACCCACAGATACAAAAAGAAGCAGCAAATCAGTATCTAACAGGAACTGAGGAAAAAAACCCCAATCTTTCCACAGGATTTGGTTGCCCTGCATCAAACAACCATTTTGCTTGACCTCCCTCTCACTCCCCAGTTTTCAATGTAAAATAACTATAGGACTAAACACTTTTCGACCACTGTTACACTTTCTATCCTGATATCATCAGCCACATTCTGGTTATCATGTATTTCTTGACCAAAACTTCAAATTGGAACTGAAGTAAGCAAAATGCTTCTGATCAAGAGAATGGGTCTACTACTGTTTTTGAAGTACTAGCATGCCTCAAAGTGCTTTCTTCTTTTTATCTTTTGCAGGGCACGTAGCTCAGCCCAACGATCCAATACAGACCAGCTTTACTGACTCACCAAGCTGGCTAGATAATCCCGTCCTCAGGACACAAGGGGAACCAGCTCACTGGCCTCCAATGTCGGGATACTCTGCAGAGCAACTTGAGAACCCTCTCCAGATCTCAGCTCAGCACAGCAGTGTTACTGCAAACCTCATGAACAATGTGGACACCGGCATATCTTCTTCATGACAGTCAGCTGGCTTCCTCCACAGGAACGCAATGTATTTGCTGCTTTAGTTTGAAATTACAACCAATATTTCTTTTTAAATCCTTCCTGAAAATTACAGTGTTCACACAACCACAGGCCCACTTTTCAAAAATAACTTTTGCTCCCTTAGACATTTTAAATTATTAAGCTGTGTTTAAGTGCAAAAAACAATAAAGAAAATTGTGTTGTACTACAAGCAACACTCTGTGCCTGGAAAGCATTAAGAAATATGGACACTTATTTGAATATTTTATTTCAAGAGATGCAAAAACCCATAGGCAGCTTTCATTGCCTCTTCTTCATGGAGTGTTTATAAGACTCAGCTCTAAGCACAAGGCTCTGCTCGTGGCAGAGAGTGCTCACCTAAGAGGAGACTACAGTCAGGTGAAGATGGAAGTGCTACCTACTTTTCTGGGAGAAAGGCAGTAAAAAAGACCCATCACTCCAAAAAAAGAACGATTTCAGCTGCTCTCAGATTTATTTTTTTTTTAAGAAATATTTAAAGCTGTTAGCAAGTCATGAAGAAGACTCATTTCCAAAGTCATCACTGGGCACAAGCTCACCTGAAATAATGACATTACAAAGGTAACTTCCACACATGAGAACCCATTCGATACATATGTTCAGACAACCACAGAAGTTGCCTTTACCCACAGGTCTCTTGGCTTACAACCAGACTGCATGGCCTAAATATTCAACAGGATAATCATTTCCACTTGTAAACCTGCTCTCACAAGCTAATGACATTTGTACAAATCATACATACAAGACAGCAAAATAAAGAACATAGCTTGCAAACTTGAACTAAATTATATGGAAAAAAATTAGCTTAACTCATACATATCTAAAACGCAGGTTGTTTACATACTGCTGTGTTTTCAGCAGTTGGACAGCCAAACGGCTACTTTTGTTGCCTTTTTCAAAACAAGAAAATAAAAATAAGTCCTCACAGATTTGAACAAGTTTTATATTAACAGTTCTCTCCCAATTGCAGTGCTGCCTATGGTGTAGATGGCTGAAACCATGTCATCAAAGACTAAACTCACTGATGGAATGTGAGAAGGAGACAAAAAATACGGATACATTAAAAATATGGAAATTGAAAGAGTGGGGAGGAGGGGGGCGGTAGCTCACCACATGAATAAAGCATAATTCACTTTGTAAACAAGTGTAGTAAAATTGGTTGTATGGTGGCTGATAGAAGGCTGCCTGTGGCGGTGCCCGAGATGATAAACCAGACGCACTGATTATATGCTTTACCAACTAAGATCACACTGCCTCTCTCCCTCAGAAAAAAAAAAAAAAAAAAAAAAAGTGTTCCTTAAGTTACTTTAGAAAACCTCTGGTTGATTTATTCTTTTCATTAGGCTAATATGAATGTCCTGATTACCATCAGCAACAAGAAAAGGCACAATAAAGTTTACTTGTCCTAACCTGCAGCTATGCATATGGTTACCTCTCTGTACCAAAGCAGCATTATTTTGTCTGGCCCATTTGCTCTTATGGGCAAAAACCTGGATTTAAAAATCCACCCTCTCTCTTTGGATAAAACTGATAATTCAAGGACTGAAATATTATTTGCATTGTGATGGAAAAAAAGGAAAAAAAAAAAAAAAAAGGAGAAAAAAAGAAACAAAAGAAAATGGCTACTTCCAGAACAGGCAGAATACAGTCAATAGAGAGAATGCGGTTTCCAGAAAGAGGACAATCATAATTAGCAATTTAAAAGGTTTTCCCCTATCTGAAATAAAATCAGGTTTTGATTTTAATTTTCCTTTTTCTTTTTAAGTTAAAAAAGAGTCTCTTTAAAGATCCAGACAGCAATGCCACAAATTATTTTTAAAATCTGAATTGTTATTATGTTAAAAGCAGCTGCTTAGAAAAAATGAATCTATTTAATAAGCTGACATGTTTTGTCTTCAGAATAAGTTAGATGAACTAACTGTGAATCAGATTTGTATCTTGGTATTAACAGAGAATTTACATTCCACTTTCTCATGGAACACGACAGCAAGCATGCCTGTTACTGTCTCTCCCCTTCTTTAATCATTATGTTATGTTTTCCTCTTAATAAAAGCCATATAACCCTGCAGTCAGAATATCAGAATCACTTCCATCTTAGTTTTCAGAAACTGCTGAATAAAACTCGGAACAAAAGTACTCCCTCCTTCCCCATTCACACGGGTTACTCACCATCACTCTATTCCAAAACTCGGTTTCACTTGAAAAATGATCCATAACAATGAAATTGTTTCTTCCTTGTGAAAAGTATCGCTCCAATCACTTAAATTACTGAACGAAGAAAAGGAAACATTGTGCTCCACAGAGCACTCTAAACATGCACTGTTGTTTTCGCTGATGCAATGAGGCTTCTAAGCAAACGAGTTTGCGAGCAAGCAGGGTAGTGGCATTTTCCTTATGATTCAGAAGTGAAGTATGCCTCAGCTAACTGAATGCTCGCACAACGTATAATAAAGGAGCTCAAGGATTCATACATGTCTCGAACATAATCATTTGTAAAACTTCAACTCGTGTTACCATCTATAACTCTGCCACACCTCAAAAATGACGTGCCAGATACAAACTCTCACTGGGTGCTATGTGCAGCCAAGAGAAAGATAGCTTCAAGCCAGAGGCTTGTACTTAAATGTCTCTGAAGTGTCCCTAAGGTGTATGAAGTTACATTCTGTGTATGGAACACAACTGTGGATTCTTGCTTGCTCTGTATAGAAGTATCATAAAGTTCATCATACGCCACATGTTAAAAACATCTAGTCTGCAACAGTGCATTACTGGATTAAAGCACAAAATGACTGTGATAGGAAAAAGTTATAAAAACATATTTAAATGTGCTTATAATTGCCACTTTTAACAATTAAAAAAACCCCTCTAAAACTCCAAGAAAAGCATAGAATAATCTGCAGTGTATTTTTTGAGAAATGGGGGTAATACAATCCAGGGACAAGCTAAATGCTGTGTCATCATTCCAATAGACATGATTGTGCACTGAGAAGAGAGGCTGAGGACTTCAGTAACTGCTCTCTGCAGTAGGTTGCAAAGTGGGGAAATACATAACGACCTAATGACTGCTGCTAGTTTGGAGAGTCCAGTGCAAGGATTTGTCATTTATTTCATCTGCCTATCTTTAAAGCTTTCAGTCAGCTGCTTTCACAGGTAAACCTTGTGAAGGTTTCAAATATTTCAAGTCACAGACTAAAAATACCACTCCAAATGCTGTTGCAGACCTTTACATGACCATGAAGCTCTCACCAGATTAATCAGATAACCTTTTCTGTTCGCAAGCTTTTGCCTTTTCTGACACAGTGAGGTCTGAGGTAGCATTCACTACACCTCTTGACACTTCCTAATGAGCTGGGACCACTGCAGGTGCTGAGGCTTGGAAATTGCTGAGGCAATCTAGGTAATTTTTCTACACGGCTCCAAGTTCTAACATTTAAAAGCTTACGTTTTCTGCCAAGATCTTCTCTTTCACATCCTCCTATCTTTAGTATCTTCCTCTGATGCCCTTGCTCTGCCCACAGGCTCTTCTTGTAACCAAAACTGGACAGACAAAAAGCAAGCAAGAAGGTGGATGGAAGCAGGAGCAGGAGCGCTTCCCAGGGGAGCCCAAGCACCCCTCTACTGAGGCCAAGCCACCTGCCCAGGGGGAGATTTGTGCTCCTGGGTAGGGTGACCCCTCAGCAGCTGGGTGTGAAACATCTACCTGGGGGTGTTCTCTGGGTAAGTAGTAATGCTCTCAGACCATTAAATCATTAAAAGCACAGAAAAAGCCTTCCACCTTACAGATTAGGAAATTCTAGCTGTATAATACAATACAATAAAATAATATAATATACATATAACAGATTAATATCTATGCTTTTAGAGCCTGAACCACATAAGCACTTTCAGACAGCATTCCATTTGATCAGTGGGACAAAATGAAAAGGAGAATAAAAATATCATGTTTATACCCAATAGAGGCAGACCGGACTTTTGACTAGATGCTTTGGCCTGGGGTATACTTGCACTATTTAGCACACCAATCAACATTTACAATCCAATGATCTCATTTCAGATTTACAAAGTCTATTTCATCCCCAAACAATGTGAGATAAATTTAGATGCACCTTTAATCAGCACTTATTCCCAGTTAATCACTTCAGTGTTCTACTTATACAAACAAAATGAAGTAAAACAGGATGCTGATCATCCTGTATCTGTCTAGAAATAAATAGTTACAAAGGATGCTGTTCAGCAATAATTCTATTATTAGTGCCTTTCAAGCTCTTTGATTTGCAAAAACTAGCAAACTGTTCCTTATTGGCATGTAGGTTTTTCCTGCTTTATTCTGTGACTCCTGCAACTTGGCAAATGAATATAATTCTTCTGGCATTTTGTGGAACAGAGACATCTTTGTCCTGCTGCAAAGGACCCTTAACCCGCTGGGATTTCCAGCTACAACCAGGATGTCTCCAAATACTTTATCTGTTGTTTTGAGCCATGTATATTGAACCCACTGGGTTGGAAATATGTCTTGTTTCTGAGCTCCACTGTAAGCTCTAAGGAGTTTTTGTAGATCCATTACAGCATCCATTCAGCATGATAATGTTACTTTGTTTTACTTAGCCATTTTATTTTGAGGAGCATTTGAATTTGTGTTATGAAGTTTAATTTACATAGAAAATTACCTCATGTTAGATTAGCTATTTCAAAAAACAGAAAACTATTTCAACTGAAATACTGTGGCAAAGAAATCACGGTGAAAATGTTAAGTGCCTGAGTTCTTGATTTCAAAGGAGAAAGTCAAAAAGAAGAGCAAAGAGCAAGTGATGGGAGCTTGTGCACTACTGGATCCTATACACAGGAACTCAGGATAAGAAATGGCAAGGAAAACAACAGAGGTGAAATGGCACACAGTAGAAACCATCTTTAAAAGTCCTTCCCCCCCCCCCCCCGCCTTGATTCTCCTGATACACAGCATAAAATCTTCCAGGAGGATCATAATAAACATCTATCAAAGATCTTTCTCTGCTACCTTAACAGAAGGCCAAATAATTCAGAGACCAGTTGAAGTTCAATTACATTTTTCTGCAGTAAGCCAGAAAAAGGTGAAAAGTAAATCACTTTTATGTACCCTTCCTGAATTTCTTTTATATTGATCTTCGCCCCCCTCCCCAAAAACACAGTTTGGACATTTTCACATGTCTGTGTCCCCTGTGGCTCTTTGGAGAAAAACCCTGGTTACCAACAAACTACTTTTAACTGCCCTATTAAGTATTAACAAAATGGAAGATTGTCACTGTAGAAAGTACCCTCCCTCCTATTCCTATACCCCTATGACCTCTGAACTTACTCAAGTTTTGATCAAGTATGGCTTTTAAACTGGAGGCAACAGGCACTATAAGCATTTCTATATTCAGTCAAGTTGAATACTGATTTAAAAAAAAAAGTTAAACCTAGACATTACTGCATGTGTCAACACAAGCACGCTTATGTCCTGGGCACAGGCAGAGTCTCTAGTGGACCGGGTAACACCTAGCACTGTCACTAAAAACAGCTGGACAAAAGCCTTGTGCAGTACTGGATCCTATAAGCAACATGTGACCTACCAGAATCTTGCTTCCTACTTACAATCGCCTATTTTATGACTATTGATCATGCCCTCTGAATAGGGCTGGATACAGTTATTCCAGAATGTGGCATGGGTAATTTGATACTCTTTGTCTAAGTGGCCTTCATCAACTTTCAAGCCAAGGAGCACAGTGTACCAGGAGCCTGACTCAAATTAGCAGCATCGGAAGCCTGGCATACTGCTTCTCCCACTTCATGCACAGATGAGTGCTGTCAGGTCAAAGCCTTATCTGCAGCAACGCGGGGTGAGTCTCACTACACGCTGCAGAAAGGAATGTACGGCACACTGTGGCCCTCAGAAGAGATTATAGAGTTAGAAATTACATCAAGTGGCGCAGCCCTTCCAACGTACACTTTAGGGGAATTATAACGTAAATACAGAATATTGCACAGTAAGAAGTGAAGGCACAATTGAGAGATTCATAACCTGCAACAGTAATTGAATAATCAAGCCCTTAAAAAAATAACATCTAACCCAGCTAATACTGGGAGCTAACAGTACCTCCTCAATCAGTGCTAAATAACGCATCCATAACAATTGCCTCTCACTTGATTATGTTAATGTAGTTGATACTAGATGCAATTCAAAGATTATTGAAGTCAATGAGTATTCTTCATTAATACCAATGGAATTTGGATCAGAGTCATCAAGTTAAAATATGAGAGGAGCTATCTGTGTAGTAGAGGCATAAGCAAAGGTGTTTCTAGACCTTGGATGTTAAAAATTATTTTATGCTCACTATGTACTATGGCAGAAGATCCTTGAAAATAGTTGTTTTGGATTATTTGTGACAAACATAAGTGGTCAAACACATCCCTGCTATAAATGCTTACTGTTATTTGCGCACATGACCTCCTTTAACATTCCAAAATACCCTTTTGGTGCCAAAATATTTGTTTTGATCATAAAATCCTACAGTTCTGAACTCTAAGTAAATACTCCAATACTGAATTCAAATTTTAAAGTTGAGGATTATTACACGAAATGGCAACAGTTTTAACTACAAAGTCTGAGGAGTAAGAGTAATTATTTTTCCTGTTTATTATAGAGCAGTACATGAAAATATGCCTGAAAGGACTCTGGTATTTGATAAAGACAAAATGGGGCAGAAACATCAAACGGTAACTCCAAGTGCAAGCTATACAGTAAATTAGTAAATCTAGACATAACTGTGCTAAGGGAACCTAAATTTTACCAGTTGTCTTTGCTTGTTATGCTCATTTGTAAGGGTCAGGACAAAATTTGGCTAGGAAAAGTTTATTACACTTTTACTTCATTTTCTTCAGTCCTTGTTTTCATTAATTTATAACACAGTAAGAGCATGGAGTCTTCAGAGGGGTTGGGACACCAAGTACAGTAAAGTTCATAGCAGGTTTGGAAATTCGAAGCAGCGGTCAGCATGTTCATCCTCCAGGAACCCGTACACAGGTTTTCAACAAGTACCAAAACTTTGTCACATTGCAAGATACTTCCATCAAAATGGAGAGGCTGGGAAATGGTGCTTTTGGTTTTCTAACTATTTATGATGTTTTTTCCCCTCTCTCCTTCCTCCTTCTTTCAGGAACAATGCCACTTTTCGAAATCAGTGTGCTGAGAGGAAGAGTTGCCGTTGATCTTTTCCTCTTTATTGATCCTGTAGCAGAAAACCCTGCTATAAATAAAAATTTGTAGTAGCAGGTGTCCTTCCACTGCTGAATCAAAACTGTGACATCAAGATCAACTCCTGTGTGAAGTCTGAGAAACATTTAGGAAATATTGGAAGCAGAGGAGCACAAAGTCATTCCCCTGTATCAGATCTACAGTCTTTGGAGCTGTGAGTTGTTGGTACCAGGTGGCGTTGCTCTCCACCTGGAGCCAGTCTAACTCAAGATGTTTATCTGTGCACATATGTTCCGTGCACAGATCCTGGCACTTGGACGCTAACACAGTTAACATAAGGGTTTGCATGGAATGAAGGAGGGCACAATAAAATATTGACTTCTGTAAAAATGCATCTTTAGCCACTTTCAGTATTGCTTCCATATCAGGGTTGACCAGCTTAGACAGACTGACAGCAGCAATTTTAAACTCAGTTGAAGACCAAACCAAATCAGAACCTCAAAAAAACCCCTTATTTTGAAATTACTTGACATCTGCTAGCTGCCTGATTTTCATCTGACCTTTGTTTTCTGTACTTTAGTTGTTGACAATACCAGCTGTGCTGGTATGTTGCAGACAATGTACACAGGGCACTGCCACTCCGGACGGGCAAGAGAAAAACATTAGGGAGCTCAGCTCCCTCTGTACGAGTGATGCCAACAACCTCTGTGAAAACCTCTGGGTTTGTGCTTACAGGAATTTCTTATCCAGTACATTATTCTCCTGTTGGCCAGTGCAAGAAGGTAGGCCAGAAAGCCACTGATGCTTTGTTCAGTCAGGCCTACCCACACATGAACAGGATGTGGCTTTTGGAAACAATATAGAAAAGGTTGCTACAGATTTTTAAAAGTTACCATCTCATTTACAAAAAAAAAGAAAAAAAAAAAAGAAAGGAAAAAGTCATTTTACTCTGAACTTTCCAGCACCTCTGTGAATTATGTTGTTCATGTTGCTGGCTTCCCACAGAACCTCCTTAGTCATTATTAGCAGGCTACTACCAATTGTTAGTTACTATCCTAAAGCCTAGAAGCTAGTTTTCAGTCAACAGATCTTGACTGGAAACAAAAAGAAGTTGATTTGTTCTTGTAGAAAGCCCACCAATAGACGACAGTAAACAACACTTCCTCTCTCCCACTCAGACTTGCAAACAGAGATTTTTAAGCATCATTTTCTCATGCAGCATCATTTTCTCTCCATCTCTGTCAGACACGCCCTGTGTTCAGCTTAACATGGCAACCTGGCATCATGAGAAAAACATTTATAGCCCAAGCTCAGTTGCAGCAAAGATGGGTATGATTACCTGTCAAAAATAAACCAGAATTATATGAAGTATATAAATAATCAGGAAGATATTTATCAAACTCCTTGACAGTACTACGTGAAGGATAAGTCAGGGTTTGATAGTTGATGGGAAAAAAATGTCCAAAGGCTAGAAGTCAGTATAGTCCCAACCTGGCTCTTAGCAAAAGCAGTGGATCTATTCCTCCCCCAGCATCGGGCTTCAATAGGACAGTATTTAGCAGTATTGTCGCTCAGTCTCATTCGGATAATCTATATTTAATATCCACAGATGCTTCAATAACTAAAACTAACACACAAAAATCCCAAACAACAACAGTGTCATTTAATTTTTACAACTTAAAGCTTCCTCAAAGGTATACAACCATAGATTGCTTTGTAAAGCTTCAGCTGCTGGAATCATGATATTTATGAGAAGCTCAGTTTTCATGAAGAATACCATAATGTTTTAAGTACTCAAGGCCACAGAGAAGGGACAAAAAGTCCGGTGCCTACAAGATAAGTGTAATAAGTTAAGTAAATTAAAAAAAATACATATCTGGCATTAGCAATGAGGAAAATCTCTTAACAGCAATGGAATCCCTTAGCATTTTGTTTATATCCACTGTTCACTGTCATAAAACACAGTGGACTCGGATGCCACATCTATTTCTGTCCAGAATACTGTAAATCACCCAAAATTTCCTCTCTCTTCCAATATGCTCGGTTCCATTGATTACAGAAAGGTAGCACGACACAGCAGGAAAGCATACAATGACATTTTTCTGTGCTATTAGCAGACTAGTGATTTTGCAATGGTTAACACCAAAACATCATTCAAATGATAGCAACCTTACAGTAGCGATTTTCAATGTGAAGTGGCTGTAAATGGCAAATAAATCCATACTTTTCATTTTTTGAAGGAAAAAAAAAAAGCAAGTAAAATTACGATTATTCAGTCAGGACAAAATACCATCTCTTTCCTCTATATAATTTATAAGTTGTGATCTTATACATAAATCGAATCATGCTTTCCCTTCTTTGGCCTGTTTAAGTTGTTTTCTGCCTTCTTTCTATGGTTTTCTTCCTTTTTCTTTCATTTTACTGGGGTTATGAGTGGGTGGGGAAGAGGTTGTTTGGCATGGACTTTTTCAGCAGACACAAGGTATTCCTTCAAGAAATGTTTATTGCTTTTGAAATACAAAAGCAACTGTCAGTGCTGATTCCTCCCATTACTGATGCTGCGGGAGACCCCCAAAAGCCCCTGATCCCACCCCACAGCATGTAGCTGGCTGCCCTGGGAGGCCCAGAGTGCACCCCACACCCTCCCTACTGCACCCACAGACCCCTGAGAGCTGCACGGAACAGAGACAGGTGCTCACCCTCTCCTGGGAAATGCTGTGCAGGTGGAGCATCCAGCCCTGGGCAGGCTTGCCCATCCCCAGGCAATTAACAAAGAACAGACCCCAGCCCAGCCACAGCCTGGAAGTTGTTTAACTGCAAGGGATGTTTTTTAGGATTTTTCTTCTCCTCTCTTCTTTTTTTCTTTTTTTTCTTTTTTTTTTTTTTTTTTTTTTCTTCCCCTTTTTATCTTTCTTTTATTTCTTCTTCCTGCAGGGGAAATTTTGGGGGTTTTGTCGCTGCTGTAATCTGCGTTCGTTTGCTGTTCGGTGTTTTTTCCACTAAAGCGACGAAGTATCTACAGCCACCCCCGGCACGAACGCACCACCACGGGCAGAGCGAAGCCCAGCGGGAGGCCGACGCCGGGCGGGCAGCTCATCCAGAGCCGGGCGCCTTCCCCTCCGTCCCGGCACCGGCCCTGGCCCCGGTCCCGGCCCCGAGCCCGTCCCGGAGCGGGGTCCGGCGGCAGCCGCTAGGTGGCAGCCCGCGCTCGCAAAGCCGCCAGGAGGGACGGTGGCTGCTCCGGGACCGGGGGAATAATTATTATCATTATTATTTTGTTTGGTTTTTTTCATTTAACAGAGCAAATTTCGAGCAAAAACGTTGCCACCATCGCTTGCTTAGCCCAGCGCAGAGACCAACCAAGCAAACGCCATCACCGCTGGAATTGCACAGAGACGATCCTGCAAAAGCACTGAATATATTGTGCGCTTTCCCCTAAAGAGCTGAGATGGCAAAAGCATCTCAGAGTTTGTCTGCATTTGAATAGCGCCTAATTGGATCTGAGACCCAGTCTGACTTTGCCACCCTGGCTTGCTTCTCACAAAAAAGCAACAAAGATCTGCCAGTGGTCTGAAAGGAGACAGCACTGGTTTACTTTGCATGTTGAAAGGAATAACAGAAATAAACTATTTCTGGTGAAAATAATTATCTGTAGAGTAAGAATTTTTTTAAAAAAATTAAAAAGATACTCAACCAGGGTGAGATTTTAAGTGAAAATAGAGGCGGGTGAATTTCAGCAGAATGCTGCCCCATCAAGAGCTGCTCACTAACCTGTGGAGGGGGGAAAAGCTGGCCAAAGACTGGATAAGAGACTGGACTCAGCACATTTCCAGCCCACAAGCACAGCCCCATCACCCTGCCCACTATTCTGACTAAGGATCACATTGGAGAGCTAGTGCAATGAACGTGAGCCAGCAACATGGACCTGCAGCCCAGAAGGCCAATTATATCCTGAGCTGCATCAAAAGAAGTGTGGCCAGCAAGTCAAGGGAAGAGATTCTACTGTGTCCGGCTCTGAAGTCCTCAGCACAGTAAGAACATGGACCTGCTGGAGAAGGTCCAGAGGGGGGCCACAAAAATGGTCAGAAGGCTGGAACATCTCTCGTATGAAGAAAGGCTGAGAGAGTTGGGGTTGTTGAGACTGGAGAAGACTCCAGGGAGACCTTAATTTGGTCTTTCAGTACTTAAAGGTGGTGTACAAAAAAGATGAGGACAGTCTTTTTAGCACGGCCTGTTGTGAGAGGACAAGAGGCAATAGTTTTAAATTAAAAGAGGGTAGGTTTAGATTAGATGTAAGGAAGTTCTTCCCTGTGAGGATGGTGAGACACTGAACAGGTTGCCCAGAGAAGTTGTGGATGCCCCACCCCGTCCCCCTGGAAGTGTTCAAGGCTAGGCTGGATGAAGCTTTGTGCAACCTGATTGAGTAGAGGGTGTCCCTGCCCATGGCAGGGGAGTAGGAATAAGATGACCTTTAAGGTCCTTTCCAACCCAAACCATTCTATGATTCTATGAAAAAGCTATGGCTTGTCTCTCCCATCACCAGAAATCTAATGTTGAAAAAGTGGTATGGCTGGAAGAGGGAACACAGACAACTCTAGATAAAATATTAGCCTATCCCCTCATTTTTTATATTAAGAATATCATAAGACTACAGTTACACAAGTAAACACGAATTCTGTAACGCAGAAGGTACATTTAGCAATGGAATGTACATGTGTTCATGTAGACTCTAGACCTCTTTGTGTCTAGAGTCTACAAAAGACGAGAACTTCCAGGCCTATGAATGCCATATTACACTGCAGAAATAAATTGCCATCTAACTTTCAATGTTGTGTTTGGGTGCCTTTTTTGCAGTTCTTTATAACACACATTTGAGGCTATATAAAGATGTTTGATTACTGTCATTGTATATCCTTGAGCTAAACTCACAATGTGAATTGTCCCATTTGAAATTAAGTAAACACTGAATAGTAGGATTCAAACAGCTGCTTTTAACAACTGTATAATAGAGTTCCCACATAAGATATGTGCTTTCCCCCCCCCCATCAGACAGAGATTGGTGTAAGACAAGTAAGAGCAAATTAAGCAAGCTGATGAACACACAAAATATTCAGCAGCTCAGAAACACCCTGCAAAAACATTAACCAAATAAAAAAACTCCAATCCAGACAAGGCTAAGCATGGGAGTCTTAGATGTGGAGGATGAAGAGCAACCTAGCTTTAGCACACCTTTAATAGTGGTGTCCCTCCCTTGCTTTTCTCTTTTTATTTTTCTCTTTTTCGGTATCCAACATTAAGAGAGAGTGCTGCCAATTTTTTGTACCCTGTTGCTAGCAAATATTTACAGCAATAGCTGAGTCTGTCCCATAATGAACTGAGATAGCTTGTACATTGAAATGTCAGCTTCTTTAGAACATCTCTCTCTGAATAAGGTTTGTCTTTCCCCAGCCAAATCTTTGTAAGACAAATGACCTGAGAGTGTCACGAACCTTCCTGATTTAAAATCAACTATTTCTTCAGGTTTTAACAATCAGAGGTCACAAAGAGTTTCAAGGAGATTTATCCTTGTTCAGAAAGATACACTTTAGAGCATTAAGGCAAATGGAAATGTGCTTTGAGCGGGCAGTTAAGGCTCTGGAAGACTGTTCACTAAGTAAAACAGAGGGAAGACAAGTGAATTTGCTCCAGAAAGGCAACCTGGATGGGGTGAACAACTTTTCAATACCTATCTCCTGGGAAATGCAGTACAGCTAAGATACTGACCTGACCTCTCATCCTGAACAACTTATGCAACTCATCTTCTCTGATGTGGTTACCACAACTCGAAACTCTTCCCAGGTTGCGGACGTGCTGCTCCTCACCTTTACAGGTCAGAAATCAAACTGCAGAGAGATTGTCTTACACAAGAGCATACAGAAAGCCTACAGCAAAGCAAAGTCTTGGATCCAGGTCACCCACGCTTCCAGCTAGTCACCTCATGCCTTTCCCTCAGTCAGGAATCACTCTGCAGCCATAGACAGGGTGGAGAGAAAGAAGGGTGGTAGGAAAGTGGGGTGGTGAGAAACTGAGTTAAGCACTGAACATCATAAGAAGGCTGCTGAATATTAACAGCTAAACTCATCTTTTTGTCAAATTGAGCTGTGAAAGAAAGCTGTGATAGGAAGTTTTCAAAGGCAGCCGGAGCTTATATACATAGGGAAATGATTTGACTTATGATTTAAAATGTTTATTTTCAGGGTGTTGATGGGAATGTGTGTCCTGCCTCAGGCCCTGGCACAGCTCAGCAGTTTTTTTTACCATGAGCAATGCTGTCCTGAGCATCTCAGATGGCAACCACCTGGCACACGCCAGCTGGCAAATGGCCTCGCTGTACTCGTATGGCAGCACACTGCCGTGGTTACTCTGGTATAAACTCCCTGCCTGGGCGCTCTCCTCCTGAAATAAGAGTGACTCAACAAGGAGTTATACCTGTGTAACTACAGCCGTTTAATTACACCGGCAATTTTTCCCTGCAGACAAACACTGAGAGCTAATTCTGACTCTTTTCCAGGAGAAAATCACCCTTGATGTCTATGCCTCTTTGACAAGCTTATGAGTGCTTACAGTGCCTTCACCCATTGTAGCAATAACCTGTAACCCCAGACATTCTAGTTCCAAATGCTTTGCTTCAGGATATGTGCAATTCCTGTACTCCCACTTCTACAATAAGTATTCTGTATTTCTCAGAATACCAATATTGCGTAAGAAATAATAATAATAACAAATATTAAAAGATCTGAAAAGACATTCACTCTCAAATACTAAAAAAAAAAAACCCCAGTAAGGCACAGTTTGAGATATTCATGTCATTTTTTCACTGTTGCTGTTCTAAAAGGCTTAATTTTATTACTTGTTAAAGCTTTTCAGTTCTCCTTGGAGAATTTTGGGAAGACACTAAACTAAGCAACCAGACAAACTTAAAATAAAATTATTAAAAAAAAAAAACCAAGAAGAGAGAGAGAGAGAAGAAACCACAAAGTACCAAGAAGAAGCATTCATGCAGCTTCTTAATGGCACACTTGAGGAAACAAACCCCCAACTTCCTCTTCCAGCCTGGCACTAGTCCAAAGCAGACTCAACCACAACAGAATGTGCCAAGCCATGCCACAAGCTCAGTACAGGTCTCAGCCAGGTGATCCTCTGACACTTCCACTTTTTCCTGTTTTGGAGTAAACAGACCAAACACACACCCCGCAGACCTTGTGCCTGAGACTGTTCAGCATTTTCCTTCACAATTTCAGGAGCAGCCCAAGCTAGAGCTGAAGAAAGGTTAGATCATGACGTAGGTTTTGACAGCTCACAGTTAGCAGATTTCAAGCAGGACTGGGCCTGCTAAAAAAATCTCAACTTCCAAAATTAGATACACCAAAGATATTAAAAAACAGATTTGATCCAGTCCTATGTCACGGTTTAGGGTCAGGGCAGCCCCTTAGACCTGTAACAGACACTCTCTGTTACGCCCCTCCGTCCCCAAAGGGGAAGAGAAAGAATACAAGGGAGAGAGACTTAGCGATTAGAAAAGGAAACTAGAACAGCTTTAATGAAAATGAAAATAATAATTATAAAAATGGAATATATACAAATATATACAAAACCAGTATGGAACCCAACCCCCTGATGGTAATTACATCACCATCACCACTGATGCTGTGGCGCAGGCACCGGGGGAGTCCCAGACTGGGCCCCGCAGCAGACGGGAGCTGTGTTCAGGAGCTGGATTCAGGTACCGGGTTCAGGAACACACAGACCGGGATCGAAGGCAGAATGGACAGAGGCCTCCTTGGGTGCTCTGAGGAAAGAACCGAAAGATGACCCGAGCCAAGCCAAACAAAGCTGGCCAAGCAGTCCAAGAGGGGAGAAGACCCCAAAGACCCTTTGGATCCCTTAGCTCTATGCTGAATATGATGTCCATGGGCTGGAATCCCTCGTTGGTCAGTTTGGGGTCACCTGTCCTGTCCGCTCCTCCCTGTAGGTGCAGCCTTTCACTTTCTGCACCCCCCAATGTGGTACACAAGATCCAGCAGTGGCCTTGGTCTGCACACCAATCCTTGGTACTGAGTCTAACCGTGGGGTGTTAGCACTGCTGGAAGCAGACACTGTCCGTGAGAACAGGCTGCTAACTTCAGACAGTGCAGTTAGTTACAAGAACTGAAAAGCAAAATTACTGAACAGAATTATCAAACCAGGACATCCTATACAAACATGTGAAAAAATTCACTTACTTTTATAGCTTCACCATGTTCTTAACCAACTCTAAACAGCTGGCAGTGGCTTATTGAAGGGAAGGTACCAAGCTTTTAATGCAGTAACTCAGATGAAATTTGAAGTATGAAACCTTGGTAATGAATATGTGCAACCCCTCAAGTACTTATCTCAAGTAACAGAGGTATTTGAGGAGGAGAAAAAAGTGCCAATTCCCATACAGCTTAAGAGTTTGAACAAGTAACCTGCTTATTCAGTGATCAGTTTGCTGGCACTATTCCTGGTTTGAGATGATGGTTTCTCTGCCATGAAAACATAAGTGAATATTTGATTTCTCTGAAAACTACCTAGGGTTTGTTGTCAGTCTGGTTTAAGGAAGCATTATGGGACCCTTTTCCATGCTTCTGTATTTCTTGACAGGTGAAGGAAGGAAAAACCTGCCACTACTTAGCACCAAAAGCACTTTTAGCATATACTGGAAACAAGCATGACCAGGGCTAACCTGAAGGCCATGGCAACATACTGTACACTAACAAAATTACAACTGCCTTACATGGAATTACCAAGAACTGCAGAAGTACTCAGACTTTGGGCCAAACCATGATTTATACTACTGTAATTCTGCTTATTTCATTGGATCATTCCAGTAAAAAAAAAAGAAGTTTATTTTAAGGTTTTTGCATGTCTCCCCATCATTACAACTTATGTGCATCTTCCATATAACAGCAGCAACTTCAGACAAAAGTCCTGAAGTTCTCATCTCTCTGATGTTTTCTTTTCAGAATAAAAAGTATTTTGGCAAGTGTAAAAGGAGCTCAGATTTATGGATATAAAGCAATGCCAAGTAAACATCATCATCTTATGACAGAAAGTAATTTCTCATGGTGAACAATGGTCAAACTAGATATTTACCTAATATTTGCCTTGCCTGGTCCAGATGTTCTTCACTTTCTCACAGAGGTTCGCTGATGAATACAATTTTCAAGATGATGACATTACAGAGAAATGCAAAGTAATTATTGCTTTTGAACACACTACCACTGGTTTTGGCTTTGAACTGGAAGATTCAAACATTCACTTTGTTACGGCAAGGTGAACAGAGAATGCACGTGCTTGCAATGGTGAAGCAGAACAGCTGCAACTATGACCTCTCAGGTGCCCCTTTGAATTGGGGAAGGAATTCCGAAAAAGGACTACACAAGCTTAAAACTAACAAGCTGTTGTTGGTGCCACTACAAGCTCCCCACAAAAATTGGCACCAGATCCTCGTTAGCAGGTTTAGCAAGGGGTGACTAAAGCTGCTGGAAGGAGCCCAGTGTAAGCACAGTCCAAGGGGCTGTCCCAGAGGGCAGCCGGACAGTCTGCCAGCTGGGAGCTCTACCGCATTTTCACATCCAGCTACAAAGCCTATAAATTAGGATTGCTGAGCCTGGAGTTAATATGTGCATGGCTCATAAATCTTTATTAGGGAGGAAGGAGTGACATCTCCAAGACAGCTTAAAGTTTTAAGGGAAAAAAAAAAAACCCAAAACACCTAAGGTACTGATAGGTACTGAATTTTTGTGGAGGATCAAAATGGAGCTTTTGCTTCCCACTGCTCAGATGAATAGGGACTGAAAGACCAAGATTTTGAATCAAGGCTGCAACTATTCCACAAATACAGTAAGAATTACATTGACAGCATTGCTTCTTGATTAGGAAATCTACAGAAAAATTACTTATAGTATACACCACTGGAAGAAAACCTTTTTTGTCACTGCAGTGGGGCAGAGGGGCAACATACAAGAAAGGCTTAAACCATGGGAAATCAACGTCTCCAGCCCATGCCCACCTGAACTAGGCTACAGCCTGTGCTCGCTCTTCTGCATTTGTGCCAATTAATCTTTGATATTCCTAATATACTTCTAATGAGCACATCAGCACTTCCAATGTCTCCCTCCCCACCTCCAATTTCTCTGCATCACTAGCGGGTAGATTTGCTGTCTGGAAGAAAGACAATAAGCAGCAAATGCCAACTTACGGTACGTAACTACACTCTCCTTGCTAAAACATCCTCAGTTATTCCAATAGATATTCTCCAGACAGCCTATGTCTCTGCTCTCTCCGCTAATGCTTTTAACCTTGTCTGTCCTACCAAAAACTGACATTAAGTTAGCTCTGTTCAGTTTGTTAAAAGAGCATATATGTCAAATTTGGAACCTCTGACTTAATTCACTGTAAAAGGAGGAATGGCTTTGCTATTAAGAAAAGAAATCCATCCCACTGAGATAAAACCAAAGGCTCAGGAGCAATTGTTCTATTTCTTTGTCCAAATCAATGTAACTGCAGAGTCTCTGACAACATTCTTTGATTCTACCAGAAGCACTTCAAGGCACTTTTAATAACATTGTTCACATGCGTGAAATGCATCTGCAGTATGTAAAGTTGCCACTGTAATTCAAGGACTCGAGGTGCTTATGTTTGCCATTTGTAGTAACCTCTGTGAGCAGATCCCAGGATAGTTAAGTGCACCCTTCTAATACTACCAGTGCCAGCGTTCTGGCTTAGCCGGGCATTAGCTCTCCTGCACCAATGAGAGCACAATGTGTCTCTTTCTGCAAGCTATCTCTCTGCTCCAGGCAAATTGTCCTCAGATAGAGAGCAATGAAAAATAATTAATTGGTAGACATCGGTAGATCTGTGAAAGATATAAAAATGTATATCTTTCCTTCAGCCCAGTTGAAATGTTTTAGAGACCAGGAATTAAAGAGAACTGGTTTATGACATCTGCTATCTGAATTAGCATTGATAACAGTATAAAAAAAAAAATAAGGAAAAGCCCCAAAATAAACTTTAATCTGAACCTTCTCAATTTCATTGCTCTGAACGTTCAAATAAAAATGAAACAAGGAACTTGCCTTCATTTGGAGTTTTTGCAAACCCAAACCCTAACTGACAAGGTTTTACAAACATAAAAGCTCCCTTGGGACATCTTTAAGTGCTCTGATTTAGTACAGCTTCATAGCTAATAATTACTTTCAGAGGGGAAAAGAAAGGTAGTTCCAGTTTGTAAATTGTTGCTTCAGGACGTGGAAGAACAGCCATAGCCAATATGCCTCACTGAAATGAACTGCTTTAATAAATTGTGAAGTTAGGACCTGTAAGGGAACAGCTTTAACCTCAACTAAAGCCCTCAGACCCCAGCCAGCCACGTGACCAGCAGCCACACCGCCTGCCTCGCCGGGGATGAACGCTTGTGGGTAGGGGTGACAGCAAGCTGCACACTGGAGAACAAAATTTACAGGTTCTAAAGGAATCTATTTGTTTGATCTAATAATTCCTGAGAACAGGGTGCACGTCACAGACGTACAAAAACTGCTTTTTAAAATTTTCTCTTCCGGAAAGCAACTATTTCTAGACAACTATTTCTAGTTCGAACTCCTTGCTATGGGCCAACTGCTTGCAGATGGTATTCCTAAAGGAATTACAACAATTCAACCAGTAGACTGAAATGAGGTATGTTTATATGATAGATGACTACTAGATAATAAGGCCCGCAGGCTAAGCATCAAATATTTTCTAATCACAAATTGCATGCAATCTGAAGAGTAAAAAAATAAGGCCAAACCCCAAAACAGTGCAGCAATTCTAAAGAGTAAGCAAATTTTCAGAAATTACAATATGTTTGAGGATATTTGGTGAGGAGGCAGAGGCCAAATTAATCCAGCAAATTATTCATTCAGCATTAGCATTACAGCTGTGTTTTGCCTCCCAAGACTTTTGCCTTTATTTGCAATTGTGTTGATTATGCATATGCAAAATATTTTATCTATTCTGTCTATGCCTTTTCCCTCTAAACGATGCACTAATCTGTAATGACAAGCATGGCACTGCACACAAAAAACTCATCTTCAGGGCAAGCAAAGGCACTTGGTTCATATCTAGCAACTTTCAAAAACCTGAATGCAGAATGAAATTGATACAAATCTTTTCTAACAATACAAATGTGCCGTGTTATACAAGAATAATGCCCTGTTTTTAGGAAACAGTTGCAGTATGTCAGTTGAATTCATCACTGATTATTCCAAAAGCATGACTGCAGCAGCAAACCGGCACTTCAATTTTAATCTGTGAGCCTTGTGTGGGGTGACAGAAATTTGCATAAGAGTGACAGTAACTTTAATCCTCCTATACCCTTGACTTGCATCTTGGTTTCTTTGAACACATTTCTAAATCAGCAAAGCTTCAGTCAATTAGGAATTATAATACTTCTTGGGAAAGAAAAAAAGATTTTCAATCTCAATACAATTTCCCTGAAATAAATTATTTGCATAGAGCACAAGCCAGTGCCAGTAACTGTATTAAAATGCCATTGCTAATTAAATTGTATCCCTTAAAGCCTGACAGTTTTTGAGCAGTAGAGGAGGGGAAAGCGTTAAATATATGTGTAATTTCAAGTAATATTCTTGACAAATATTTGCCGAATATTTCCTGACCAAAATACATAGTGATAGCTATTTTCTTATTCCCTCATATGAAAGGGCAAGACAACAAAAGCAGCTGTCTGATTAGGGGCACTGTTGTCCTGAATCAATTACAGCAGACAGCTCCACTTCTGCACCTGTTTTTAAATAGCAAGCTTCTGGAGCTCCCAAGCCTTGTACAAGGGAGATGGGGGGAGAAGCCATGAGTGAAAGAAACAATAATTCTTCTGAAGGTCAGCCAGGGCATCCTGCATCCCTCACTCTCCACACTCACTGATTGCCTCTGAATAGGAAATCCGCCCAAATCTTCTGTTACAATCAAGAAGGGGGGGGGGGGGGGGGAGTAGGAAGGAGATCTGTGTTGAACATGTGCCCCTTTCATTCGCTTTTGAAGGAATATAATTACTGTGTTTAACTGACTGACTTATCTCTTTCCCAGAGCTTTTCGAGTTGAAGGGTGGCAAAAGGAGGGGCCTGAGAACTGGCTGCTCATCTGAGTTGCAGCGTGCCTCCAGGTACCCACTAGTGCTTCTTCACCTTGCTCCCCTTCTCTCTCACTGGCCAGGCCTGATGCTTCAACCTCTGCTCCCAGCAGAAGTACCCAGGTACTCGCCTGCTTTTCTGCCCTACATGCTGACACAGAAGACTTCTCTTTACCTTCTACCCTTAGGCATCGTGCACTGAAAAATGGCTGCAGTCTAAGAGCCCATTATCTTCTTATTTTGATGATCTTAAATACCAAATACGGGACTTCAATTAATTCTGTCCCATAGCTTCTGGTAGACAGCTTTCTACAAGAAATTCACTACAACTTACCACCAGGAATAAAGAAGAGACTGTTTATGCAGTCTTTTACCATATGCATAAAAATTTCCATATAATATGAAATATTTCTCTGGCATATTTCCATTTACTTACCTCTAACCTAAGCACAATTTTTTTTCTTTAATATTAATAAATGCTTAGTCTTTGCTTCATATAGTTTGGGTTTTTTTAGCAAGGTGAAGAAATTAGAACACATTGTTTTCGTATTATCTGAATGCATGAAAAAATGTGTTATTGAATTGATGAAACAGAGTGGGCTTTGGCCAGAGCAGCTGTTCTGCAGTTTGTGTATATTTTGGTTTTGTTTCCACCATTGAAGTGAAAAGTGCACAAGCTCCTGTTTCCAGAGAACAACTAGATAGCTACCATATGAATACTGCAAAAGGAAGACCCCCACAAAATATACATAGAAGTATGTTTTAACATAATTTATGAATGCTTTTCAGTTTTCCATTTCACTTTTATATCCAAAAAGGAGTCTGCAAAGTCTTTCAGACTTAAAGCCCAGCTTTATTTATGGGCTTTGCGATAAATATGGACAATAAAAGTCAGTGTCCCTTTATGGGAAATTATGCCTGTGTCACAAAATAAATTGTGCAGACTGGGAATGGGTCTTTGCCCATAGGCAAATTAACATGAATAGAGAGTTAATACGATTTATTAAGACAGTACCATAAGCTGTGGAATTTCACTTGAGTATGAGGTAGGTCCAGCCAGGTTGCAGTACAAGGGGCTCTAGTCAAGGGAGCATTAACAGAACCAGGAAGGCAGTACGATTAGTTAGCCAGCACTATTTGGCCAGAGCAGCAAACGGCTGAGCATCGTCTAATTGGTGCGTGTCCCAGAACAAGCTCCTTTGGTGGTGCTTGGCCCTGTGTAGGCACCTACCAGGAGGTATTGTGGCCCAGCAGATTTGTGACCCACCCCAGCCCCCTTGGCAGAGGGGTGAAGCTGCCGTGCAAGACACCAGAGAGGTCAGGCCAGGCCCACAGAATTTGCAGCTTACTTGGCAGAGGAGTGCCCAGCAAGGTTTATAATCTGAATCTGAAATTGAGCTGCAGAAGCAAAACCCAGAAATGGACAGGCTGGCATTCACTGCTGAAGATGAGACCCTCTGCAGTGTGAAGACCCATTCCCTGGCTGAATGCTTTTTCTCCTTTCAGGCTGCTCTGGTGGATAAATTCTACTGTGCTCAGGGACCATCTACATCCATTTTTCACAACTTTTACTTCTCCCAGACAGCACATCTCTTCTTTCAATGATATATGGGGATGGAAAACATCAGCAATAAAAGATGATAACCACAATGTCTCAGCCCTGACAAGGTTATGTATTTTCAGCAATTTACACCATTCCTGTGGGAGCCCAAAGCAGCTCATGTCATCGTATCTCCTTTCCTTCTAAAATCATAGAATAGTTTGGGTTGGAAGGGACCTTTAAAGGTCACGTAGTCCTACCCCCCTGCAATGAACAGGGACATTTTAACATGATCGGGTTGTTCGGGGCCTCATCCAGCCTGGCCTTGAACACTTCCAGGGAGGGGCCATCCACAACTTCTCTGGGCAACCTGTTCCAGTGCCTCACCACCCTCACTGTAAAAAAAAAAAAAATCTTCCCTCTATCTAGTCTAAATCTGCCCTCTTTTAGTTTAAAAACATTACCCCTTGTACTGTTGCAAGAGGCCCTACTAGGAAGTGTCGTGGTATGGCTCGACATGTCTCTGTTGAGACGGACTCATCACACACATGCACACACACGACCTGTCCACAATTGGGTGCTCCTTTCTTTCTGTTATAACATTGATAAGCTTTCCCTGTTTGTGAACTGGTGGTTCTTTTCTCAGGACTTTCTGGCCTCCCCAAGGGTACACAGATGTTCACTTCGAGGTTATTTATCTAACTCACATTCTAATCCCTTGGACAAGCTGAGGCCTCCCACAACAAAGATTGTCCCCATCTTTCCTATAAGCCCCCTAAAATACTGAATGGAAACAACAAGGTCTCCCCAGAGCCTTCTCTTCTCCAGTCTCAACAACCCCAACTCTCTCAGCCTTTCTTCATAGGAGAGGTATTCTCTGACCATTTTTGTGGCCCTCCTCTGGAGCTGCCCCAGCAGGTCCATGTCCTTCTTGTGCTGAGGGCTCCAGAGCTGGACACAGTACTCCAGGGGGAATCTCACCAGAGCAGAGTAGAGGGGCAGAATCACCTCTCTCAACCTGCTGGCCATGCTTCTTTTGATTTGTTTTTCATTCACGAGAGCCCCCAAGTCCTTCTTTTCAGGGCCGATCTCCATCCCTTCATCCCCCGGCCTGTATTTATATAGGGGATTGCCCTGACCCAGGTACAGGGCCATATAAATGGCATGTAGCAATAGGTTGAGGGGTAATGGTTTGAAACTGATAGAAGGTCAACTTAGATTTTTAAATAAGAAGGAAATACTTCCCTTGGAGGATGGTGAGACACTGGAACAGGTTTCCCAGGGAAGCTGTGGATGCTCCATCACTGGATGTGTTCACATCTAGGTTGGATGGGGCCTTGAGCAACCTGGTGAGATGTGTCCCTGCCATGGCATGGTATTCCAACCATGGGGTTGGAACTAGATGATCTTTAATACCCCTTCCAACCCAAATCATTCTATTAGTCTATGATATTAAACAGCACTTGTCCTTTTACAAACCTCTGAGGGTTACCTGTTGTCACTGATCTCCATCTGGACACTGAGGCATTGACCACTACCCCTGAATGCAGCCAGCCAACCAATTCCTCATCCACTGAGCAGACCATCCATCAAACCCATATCTCTCCAATTTAGAAAGAAGGTTGTTGTGGGGGACCATGTCAAAGGCCTTACAGAAATCTAGATAGACGACGTCCATTGCTCTTTCCTTGTCCATTGATGGAATCACTCTATCATAGAAGGCCACATGGTTGGTAGGTAGGACTTGCCCTTGGTGAAGCCATGCTGGCTGTCTCAAATCACCTACCTGTCCTCTGTGTGCCTTAGCATAGCTTCTAGAAGGATGTGTTCCATGATCTTTCCCAGGCAGAGCAGTGAGGCTGACAGGTTGGTAGTTCCCAGGGTCCCTTCTACCCTTCTTTAACTTGGTGCGATGTTTCCCTTCTTACAGTCATCAGGGACGTCATCTCAAAGCAGTGAACAAGTCTTGTGGCTACCTCCAAAGTCTGAGTTCAGTTTCAAGGCTCCTCTTCTATTCTCCATGTAAATGTATTATGGCCTGTAACTCTCTGTACTCTTTTCAGCTCTGCTGGTTGCAGCTCCATTGTCTCTGGAAGTTACTTTAACACCTGCCTCCTGGGACAGCCAAAACAACACCATCTGTTGCACAGCCTGGAAGGTCTATGAGCCACAGCTTTTTCTTATTTGCCCAAAATATAATGAATGCTTTCCCCCTGAACACACCAGGACCAGCAGCCCTCCCAGGACTGTGCCGTGCACTTGTTTTGCTCCCTGGCTCCCTTTGTTCCCACCCAGGCACAGAGGCCAGCCCCACACCAGCTCACAGTACTCACTGCCTTAGAGGTCAGAATGAAACCTCCCCAAAAAGGGCTTGCAAACACGTGCCAAATCCGCAGCCAAGGCTGCATGATGTTTCTAATTGCAGTCTATGGGACAGAGCACAATGTTTCAGACCTCTTGTTACTCCCCAGTTTGGTTTTTTTTAATAGATGTCAGGGGGTGGGTTAGCAACAGGCCAGATCTCAGTGTCAGCAGAAAGCAAGTGCAGGACTCGGGGCCAAGGACCAGCATGGCTCTGCCCTCCCATTCACCCCATGCTCTGTCTCCCTCCTGATCCCTTCTGTTTTCTTTCTGCTCCTTCCATTATCTGCTGCTGTACATCAAGCCTCTTTCCTCTTCTCACTTTAAGGAGGAATTGGTACTGGAGTAATTAATTTGTTTATCAAGATGCTAGAAAGGGGTGGGGGCGGGATGAGGGAGCTGATGTCCTATGTAGTATGCCACATAGTATCAAGTACTATGCCACAGCCCATGAGGAAGATGATCCTTAATGCTTGTCTCAGGATTGTCCTTGCATTAACTGAAGATAAGTCCTTCGTCTTTGCCACAATGAAGGAAGCCCCCAGCTGCATGCGAGAGACAGTAATCCTTATTTTAACACCCACAATAATCAAGTAGGTAATGCTGCTGTCATGTACCATTACTTCTTTCCTACCTGTACTCTTCAGACTAATTTAAACACAAAAGGAGACCATTGAAAGCTGCAGGACTTGTCACAAAGACCCTGCAGTTTGTGTGCATCGATGCTTGGGGACGAGGAAGTCTGTGTGGAGACATTTGTCATTTATGGAGGCTGCTGACGTGTCCCGTTGGCAGAGTTCGGAGGTAATGGGGAAGGCTCTGCTTCAGCCTTAGACAAATTACTCTTTTATAAGACTAAGGTTCTAGTTTACATCTGGCCCTGATTCTCTACAGCTAGCCACACAGGTGGAATTTAAGCATCTTCCTTACTGCAGCTTTGTGTCTACATCATCTGCGATTAGCAAACAGCAATCATTTTTAATGTTCTTTGGATAATGTTTTGGCTGCATTTCAAGCATTTTTATGTATTCTCATCATGATCTTTTTCTGTAATTAAATTTAAGGTAATTAACATTTTCCTTACAGTCTGTATCTGAAAATCTTTTTACCCATGTTCTGGAACACTAAATTACATTTAGTAAAACCTTCACTGTATCCTAGAAAACAACTGAATCACTGAAGGTCAAAGTCTTATTTTTATCCCATGTAAATAATAAATGATATTGCATGCAATAATGCAATATTTACTCCAAATTCTCAAATGGCATTTGACTGGAAATTGGTTTTATATAGCGATTTACTTCCCTTAATATGTAAGACGTACCAAATGTGCATTATAAATACAGAAGGTGAGGCGAGTCACTCGTTCAACAGAGCAATCCACTGTGAATTTGATGATAACGCAACTAACTCTGGTACTCCTGTATTTTTAAGCATGAAAAGATCAGAAAAGGAAAATTTGATGTCATCAAAATATCAATAGACACATCAGGAAAAACAAAGGATGCAATTATAGGCTCCAGCATTTGCATAGTTCAGGCTTAAGATTTAACTAATACATATTTAGTACATGTATTTTAATGTCACTTCAGCTTTAACAGATTGCAGCATTTCCAAAAGAACTATCATGAATTGTCTCTACTGAAGGAAAGCTTAATTCCTCTACCAGTATTTAAATTCACAGACTTCACTCCTATATTTACAAGTCTTAGTAAACTAATTCTTAATATGATGGTCCATCTGCACTGAACACAACACTAAAGCAAACACAGGAAAATTTCTACTAATAGTTTTAAGAATAAGAAGTATATATATGTGATGTATTTTAAATAGAAATAACAATTTCATAGTGCTGCTGCTATGATTATGAGTTTCACTGATAATTGCTGAGATAAGTTTTGATAAATTTACATTAAAAGAAAAAAATAACCTGAAATGACTTCAAATACCTAATGTTGCAGAAGACATTTTAGTAAAGAGCCTTTAGTCAAAGTCATTATAGCCAGGATCAAAATTAAATGTGTAAAAATTCAACTTGTCTGTGATAACAGGATAACTCAAATTCAAAGCAGGCTGTCTAAACCCAGAACATCTTCTAGGGACAGTACACACCACCAGCAGCACAGCAAACCCACCCTTTATCAAGGTGTAGCCTGAGCAGCCTACAGTCAGAAACTCCAATTCTATTTTCATCGAGAAAAGGCTCATCTTTCAATCCTTTACTTCCCAACAGCACAAAAGCCATTTTCTTGCAGGCACCATATTCTGCTACCTCTTCAAACTCACAAATGTTCCTTGATGTGTAATTCTTTAAGTTACTAATCCACAGCAGATAAATATGGCATTGAGAAAAGGTTCAAGTCAGTCAGCATTCTTAGACATAGTTCCAGTGGTTCCTCTGAAATGGAGGAATTCATTATTAAAACCACATAATTTATTCTTGAAATGCTTACATCTATGTTAAGCGCAAATCATCCCTTACGATCTCTAACACTACCATAGCTGTTCATAATGCTGAAGTATTCATCCTCCTATCTTTTTATGTCCCTCCCCTTTTATTTTGAAGATGATTATTTTCCCTCCCCAAAGTTGTAGGCATTTGTTACGTCAGCAGGAACTCAATAGAAGATGGATGCCTCTCTCTTCACCAAGATAACATTAAGCCCACCCTGCCTTTGTAAGAAAGCAATATGTCCTGCTTATCATGCCTAAGAAACACCAAAAATCACATTAGAGCCCACTGATGACCTGATCAAAGGTGCCTTAGCCCTGGGATATAATTCCATCCAGAGCAGAGGTTCATACCATTCACCCAAGTCCCACACAGACTGCAAGGTAAGATAGAAATCCATATGCGACACAAGAGAAGTTTGTACAAAGTGCTCAACTTCCATCCTTCTCTTTGAAAAACTTTCATTTTCCTCCTGATTAATAAATCAAATGTAGTTGTGTTATTGAGATAGATAGAATTGAGATAACACCTGTCGTAACAATCTGCAACTGATTCCCATTCCCTAGGAGTTGCTGATTTAATGTTTACGCCAACGCTCTAGTTCAGTGTTCAGCTGGTTGCAACATTTAATACTGCTGTAATTTATTGTGAGTTAATATCAGCCTGTTTCAATGCATCCTTAATATAGAGACATTTTTTATGCTTTCTGCCATATGGTCTCTTTCTGATCCCAGAATTTTCACCCCTCCTTGTCTGTGGGACATGAGGATGTCCTTGCAGGTTTAGCCATTCTACCACACCCAAAACAGAGCCCTGCCCCACAGGCTTCCACTGTCATGTCCTCACCTAGCAAATGTATCCAAAATTTTGAAGAAAACTATCAACTCATACAAGACAAACTTGTTAATAAAAATAAAGGTCTTACTTTTAAACAGGTGGAATATTCAGCAGCTTCTACTAAATGCATGGCATGCTCCTACATTGAAAAAGGATCCCACTACTTATTTAAGAACCTAAGATTAACCTTTAAAAGCTTTTTTTTTTAAGCATAAGACACCACCTTTCTGAAGGACAGACTACTTATAGTGAGCAAATTATGTGCATACATAAATGTCTGCAAAATTAAGGCTTTTAAATAATGTAAGATACTGTAGGTCAGTAACACCAAGGAGTACTGAGGCAAGGTGCAAATACCGCTCAGAAGCAGGTGTGCTCAAGCTGCACTTCTGCCAGTCATACTCTGTATGAAAACACATCATGAATCCAGCTGTTGAAAAACTCCAAAGACTAAAAACAACTCCAACAAGACTAAAGACTAATTTTTTTATTTTTAAGAGAAAATTCTACATGAAGCGGGTTTTAATTTTGCTATATATAGAGCAATGTAAATGGGTGCCTGCCAAGCAGCAGGCTGGTATTGCCCCTGACAACTGGTGTCCATAGGTAGAGGTCATTTCAGAACAGAACCCTGAGTAGGGTCTGCTGGGAATCTCTCTGTGGTGTTGAGCACACCACTTTATGACAGCGAGATAATAAATGGATCAGATATGTTCTACTGGCTTAAAACAAAGTTACTGAGTTTGAAGCAAAAGCAGAGATCTGTCTTTCTGAATGAGCTAGACTCCCAAGGAAAAGTAAACTACTAAGAAAAGCATTATGTTGATGAACTTCGATCATGATTCTTTGGTTACTAAATCATCTATGCTTACCTGAGTCTTCCTTTACAACAAAAAGGTGGGGATGAACAGAAACTCTCTACTGATATTGCGTGACAAGTTCAGCATTTACAATGCTTGTAAGGAGGCAAAAAGTTACGCCAAAGAATACACACAGCATCGGAACCAGAGCTGAGGAGGAGAAAGTCCCAAACAAATGTGTTCTCTAACACCACTTCTGCAATACCAAGCTAAGGACTTGGGCTGACCTTGCAGCCTCTTCCATGAAGAACAGCTTGATCAAATCTGTGATATCAGAATTTGAATGATAAAAATGGTCTTTCTTGCAAATCAGTGATAAAGTCTTCCCCCCTCTCCCCTCCACCCCAGTCTTGCTGTGTGCTCAGTTAGTTCATCGAGGATACTTTTGCCTACACACTTTTTGCTATGGAAACAAATAAACCCGTAGTACTAGTAGCAGCAGCTTGACAACATGACAGTTTCACAAATTTGCCTTTATTGAATGTATGAAGTACAGCAGAAAGTACTCCTTTAGCAATCCCTTGGTGCACATGCAGTCAATCACATACTCTTGGGATTCTACCACGTATTTTCCCATCTGGCAAAAGCAAAAGGTCATCGAAACTGGAGAGCCACCACTTAAGCTGAAGTGCCCTACTGTAAGATCAGAATGATCTTGAGATACAACTAAAGTGAAGTGTTTAGAAGATGAGATAGGAAGAGGGACACTGATGTTTAGAGCAGAGGAATATATTCAGAATAATATAAACCAGTAATTTTTAATAGTAGATTTAAAAAACAAGAGCTAAGAGTTGCTGGGAGGACTGACAGACACATGCCATTCAGTGCAGGAAAACCAAGGAATGACATTTTAATAACAGAAAAAAAAGAAATAAATTGTCTGTATGTAGGCAAGAAAAACAAATTAAATTCACAGTCTATGGTCTGTATGGAAAGGCAGGTGCAGAATCTGATCCAAAAGGTCTGTACCCGACTCATGTTGGGCTGATGATCTCTGAGTAGAGATTGAAAAAAACCCGTTAGGAACATGTCATAGTGGGATCTTAACACAATAACTAACTGTTCAGCTGAGGGAATTTTAACAAGACTGTAATAAAGCTCTTACTATTGTTCAGTCTGATCTATTAGAGCATCTTTTCTCCATCCAGCTTCATTTAAGCTTTTTCCTCCCTGCCCCTCCACCCTTTTGTCCCCAAGTAAATCCAATCAACTAAGTAGCCATTTAGTTAAAATCCTCTCAGGGTCAGAGCCCTCAATTCCTTCAGGACTCTTACAGTCCTATCATAATTTCTTCAACTCTGTTTTTCTAGACCATTGATTTTTTTTTTTTTTTCTTTTTTTTTTCCCCAGGGCCATTTGAAACTGCTTCTCTGGTAGCATTTGTGTAATAGCCCATTGTGTGGCAAGCATTGCCCAGGTCTGACACACACAGTTCCACACCAGAGTGCACCTCTGTCTGTTAGAGCAGGCTTCCACCATGGAGAGAACTGCAACAATTTTGTTTGCTCCCCCCCCCCCCCATTTTTGACACAGAGATTAATGCTGTAGTTCTCTGAAGTCTGTTTAACAGCCTGGAGAATGTGCATGGGTCTAGCTGTTATAGGTGACAGCTGATTCTTACAGTAACGTAGTGTGAAAATAGAGGGTCAGTTCATCAGAAATTCACACAGATGTTTCTGGCTCTTCGGTATATCTTGGATCTGCACAAATATCTGATCTAAAATATGAGATGAGGAGAAAGTCTCTCAATAACTATAGCATTTTGCTCAACCAAAAACTGCGAGGAGGTGACATGCATTGATGGAAACCAACATCAGATCCATCCAGCACTTGCAGTAGCTAAGAGAGAAAACACAGAGGCTAACACCATGTGGATCCCGGGGGCTGCTATGAAAACAGCAGACATCTATGATGGAAAACTATGATCACAGATAGCAGGACATCACAAGAAGTAGGTGGCGTTGCATGAAGTTGCCAACCAAGATAGCAACAGAAATAGGTGGTGGTATCTTTCCCACACCCCAGAAGAGTGGGATGCCATTTTGCTTGAGAAATTCTTGGGTGAGAACTACAGCAGGTAAAACTGCTGAGTTTGAAGGCACAAGCAGAACTATCACAGTTGAGACAGCTCACACTCTGGTTTTACTTCAGGGTAGCCCCATCGCTCAACACAAAATAGCCCAGCACCCCTCAGTAACTGATTACACATTGCCATCTAGTTGGAGCTGTTGAACTGATTGTAATTGTTTTCCTGTGTTTTCCAGTGGTATTACTGTTGTGTTTGGCTGAGAAATAAAAATGGGAGAAAGTGCTGTTAATAGGTCCTGGCATGAGCTAATTGGAACAACATGTTATACAATACTGCTTATTACACAGCACTGCTCAGTCTGATTTTCTGGTATGGCACAAAGTACATCTGCCAAGCACCTTGGTTCCAAGTAATTATCCCCTAGCATGAGAACATGAGTAGCCACAACAGAATTTGATAGGCTTTAGCACATTTGTAACTCCAAATAACCCTCTCCAGCTACACTTCTGGAGCAGCATTAAACAGAGAGCTAGAGGTTGAACTTTTGTCCTCTCTCAGAAAGAGCACGAGAGCTTGAAAACCATCTATGTTAGTAGAAAGGGTCTTCTACCATCATAATTTAAATTTCCAGTATTGCTGGGGTTGTGATTGTAAGCAATTGGAACAGTCTGAAGGCCAACCTTTAAGAATCAAGTTGCCTTAGCACAGTCCTTAATTTGGGATGTTAATAGAGCTGATTAATTTTCACAGACTTACATAAGGGAGTAAATGAAAATGTTTGTTTTAAAAGCAGGGATACTGTCATTTTGGCTGCATGGCCATGTACAGATATACCCAGAAGTATTAGGCTGCTGAAATTTACTGCCCATTACTTATTTCCTGTCTTGAGTATACTGCATTTAAATGCAACAATGAGCTAACATCTGTATATTCCACAAAGGAGAAGGCTGATAAATATTAATGAAATTTGCTCCTCATGTATCTTATGAATTTTTATGTATTCTTTCATCATGGGGCATCATCGTACAACTTTCACATAAATGATTGCAGAGATCCCATTTCAACCTTGAATTTCCACTTTGCACACAAGCCCCCGCAGAGGGAAAGCCAACAGAGCACGCACTCGGCCAACAACTGACTATTGAAAAGCCTCTAGCCCTTGCAGAAGAGGCCTTTTCTTGTCTTTTTAAAGAACAGTGGTAAGATGAATTCTCTCCCTAAATAGATTAATTTTAACTCAGCAGCAGTGGAATAAGTCCTTACTAGATTGCCTTCAGATAAGCACACTGCCCCCTGCACCTAACCATGCAGCTACCCACCATAAAACAACAGATCAACAGTATTAAGCTGCATTTCATGGTGTGTAAGAGGAAAGAAAAATCCCTACTGGTAAATAAGACCATCCTTGAATAAACCAATATCTCTCAAAGGTAAAATGCTTACTCTTCTCCTCCACTTCTGTATTTTTCACAGTTCCAAACGGTTGCTCTTGATTCAGGACTCATAAGCATTTTTAGAACAAAATAGCAAAGACCCCTTTTGATAAATGAAACCCACTCCAGAATACTGTGACTGCCTGAGCCTCGCAGAGGGAAGTTTAAACAAAAACCTGAAGTTAACTCTTTGACCAAATGTAAAGTGTATCTTGTGGTTTTTGCTCTAGATATCAAAGGTTCACTCCCCACAGAACAACTATTTTATAAGCCAAGAAAGTATGGTGGGGTTTTTTAACCTTCTAGGTTCTTATAATTAATAAAAAGGAAAGAAGAAAAGATGTACCTATAAAATACAGAAACCATCTTATGACAATTTCTCTTGTACCCTCTGAAGTTACAAACCAATCTTAGCAATTCATGCATGAAATACGCAATTTTAAAATTATTCTATAGAAACATGTATGCAGCCCTTAAGATTTATTACACCAAGGAAAAACTTCTATGCTGAAAGGGTTATCAAAGACTGGAACAGGCTGCCCAGGGAAGTGGTTGAATCGCCATCCCTGGATGTATTTAAAAGCCATCTAGATATGGTGCTCAAGGCCCTTGATGTGTAAGGTGTAGGCCCTTGATAAAGTAAGATAACAGTTGGATGTGGTGATCTTAGAGGTCTTTTCCAACTATAACAATTCTGTGATTCCGAGTATTGTTTGCCATTTCCCATCTCTCCTTGCCATACATTGAAGTCAAGACAGTTGAATTCTTTAACTCTAGGGATCAGTACTTGTTTTGGGGTGACACTAGGCACAAAACACCCACCACCTCACCCTTCATTGTCAGTGATTCTTTGGGATTTGACCCTTTCATAGCCAGGTGAACCATATGATGCACATAAGAGAATCATGTTTCTGTAATCTTTGTTCATTGCTGAAAGTTCCATTGTATCTAATCACATTATTGCTTTGCCATTAACAAAGTCATCATTTATCCAAAATCAAGCGAAGATCCTGAACAGAATCTCAGTCTTACTGACATGTACCAAAGTAGCTCAAACATACAATTTAGAAAACAGTGCGCACACCAGAAAAGTCAAGTAATGCCTACAGTAAAAGGCCACTCATGAAGGTAATCACTCCAGACAATGGGAGCAGACCTGCTGAGCTTGGGGGAGTCACAGGTGACAACAAGGAACCTCTGTAAAGGTCTCTGCAGATGTGTGAGGAAGATCACAAGGGTGATCTTCCTCCTACCTCTCTAAAACATGTGTACTTGTAGAGACCTCACTGGCTCAAAATGATGTTATTGTACCGTGGTGTTTTCAAAGGCACAACGAGCCTGAAGAAAGTGTAGTGGAAGCCAATTTTTTTTGTTTGTTTCAAAAACATGACAATAGTTATAGAACACAGAGGTTTCTTACACAGTCATGACCTTACAGATGATTAAACAACTTAGACCCAGATTCAATTCAGGTATTGGACAATCTCTCTTTTGATATCAAACTCTGTCTCTTCTAAAAATGCAATGTAATGCAACTCTTTAAAAATGCACTGATTCCACACACCACACCACCCTCCCATATTCCTCCTTTCATTGGAGACACAGAAGAAAAAGTATGGTTGCATTACTGCAGCATTCAGCCCTCTGCTATAAACAAAGAATTTACTGAAAATGATCAGTGCACAGACAAAACCATCAATTTCAGCAAATTCTACCCAAGATATTTTGATCTTTAATTCTTTCAAAGTGAAAAAAAGATACTATCACAGTCCTTTTGCATATATTTTAGTAATAAAAAAGAAACTGCATGAATTTTCAGCAACGGCATAGTCCTAAGGGATGAATTCTGCCATACTGAGGAGATGACCTATGTTCCATTTTTAATAAAGTATTGGCTGTGCAGTTGACATTGTCACCTCTCTCAGGAAAAAAAACCCAAACGACTAATACATTGATATATGTCTGCATGACTTCCAGTAGTGGCTGCATGGTATGTTGGGAAAGCAAAATGCCTAAGAAGTCTCCTATGCTTCCATGCACAAGATGCTAGCAAACCCAGGACTGCTCTTCACCTGTATCAGAGATGGGATATTTCTTTTTTTTTTTTTTTTTTGCTTCCATTAGCTTGCTTTCTAGTGTAACTGAGCACAGAGAGGTTACTGACAGACAGCTATTGTCTTTTTCCTACTTTCACTGATGCATGCCACTGAAATGAACCTCTAAATATTCCTCAGTTGCCATGGAAGCTGTGGGAAGAGCAAAATTACCCCAATACAGTTACGGGACCTGATAACCAAAGGCCCTAATAATGAACTTTCTATCTGTCTTGAATGATTGAGCAAGTCAGGTTGGGAGAAAATACCCAACTGCCCAAACATTCTCACCCACTGATATTTCCCAATACAGATTGTCCAATTCTAACTCTGTCCATATTTCCACTGAACACATGATTTTGCCTGATGGCAATTCTAAAATGTTTCCATTTGTTTTGATTTAATTTTCATTTTAAAGATTCAGATTCACAATTACTTTGGTACTGTGTTACCATAGAAAATTGCTGATAATCTGATTATTCAGCTGGAAAAGGCATTTTGGAGATGCGTTTGACTTTGAAAAGCAAACTCATTTCAGTGTTGAAAGGCCACAAACTTTATACAGCCTTCATGAGGGCTGAGAAATCATCACCACAGACCCAATCCCACTAGCAATGAATCTGTCAGCACACAGCCTGCACAACAGATAGCACGTTCAGAAGCTGAATAGAAAAGAACTGCGTTTTTGCATAAGACCAGTGTGTAACAGCTGATTTAAACATACTGACAGTATGGATAGTTCTGTTAGGAACATATTTGTGTTTTATAATGAAGAGAAAATAGATTTCTTAATATAGAACACATACTGCCCAGTTCTTTCCTTATGCTGTTACATATTAATGAGAAAGCAGCATCAGCACTACCCTATCAGAGTAAAGTTTGTGTTAGAGAGAAAGAAACCCAAATCAACAGCATCTAAACCAGTCAGTGTAACTTTAGAGTATCGAATCTTGGATAAAAATGGATGATGGCATTTTTTCACCACCTTATGATACAACATAGGTCTCACTGGTAAGATCAGTAAAAGGTTTAAACATCAGCCCCTACCCCAATTCTGTAAAAGTGAAGCCAATGTAATTTTATTGTAAAAGATTGGTTGTGTTTGACACCGTTACACAAGTTAAACAGCCTTTCAGGCAAGCATTCATATTGAAAAGCTACATAGCATTTAGCCTTGGAAACCATGCGCCCAGTTCCTGCCAGTTCAGAATCTGTGGGAAATCAGATGAAAATTAATATCCCCATAGTGTGCTCCGACATTGTCTAATCTGAGATGACTACTAAAGTAAAATCGTAGTAAATTAAATAATGTCAGCATTATAAAACATATAATTTATATATATTTGAACTTACAATACCCTTTTGATTAATCATTGCTGATATATTGTACATCAATAATTAAATATCTTCCAGAAATGTCAATGCCTATCAGAAAATGACTTAGGTGGGAACACATTAGCCCTATAATTTACCTAATATTTATCTTTAATGCCGGAATTAATGAACCTATTTCTTACAAATGTTAGCAGTGAATTACGTGTTTAAAACATTGTTCATGAACCTGCGGGTAGGGGGGTGGGGGGAAAGGTGTAGGATGTTCTGAAGACCATCTGAGGTATTTTTCAAGGGATTATGGAATGCGTGTTATACAAAGAATTATAGAATAACTGCAATAGGTGTAAAAAAAAAAAAAAAAGCAAAAAAAAAAGCAGCATTGTTAGTCTCAAGAAAATTCTAAAAGCAGCAGCATTTCTTGAGTTGCCTACAACCAGTGTGAATAATCACTCTTATCTTTCAACAGCAATGTTTCAGGCTAGTCATGAAGAGAAATATGTTTATAAAATATCAGTTAGACCTTGTCCTTCTTTGAAAACAGAAAGATTTATTTTATTTTTTTTTTTAAGATTTATTTCTACATCTCTTGAACAGCCACTGCACAGAACTGACTTTTAAAGGAACTAATCTTGCAGAACGATTAATAAAGGGATTTGGCATTTATAGGACTAATATGAAGATCTACAATTACCTTGAATAGAAAAGAAATACTTCAAGGTATCCTGGGGTCAGGAAGGAACTTTCCCTTACAGCCAGCTTATTCCATAATTGTCCACTGTGGGAGTTTTAGCACTTTCCTCTTAGATCTAACACTTTCCACTGCTGGAAATGGAAACACCAGGACAGATACATAATTGTGCAGATTAAATTTGGAAATACTATTTTTTAAATGGTAAAATCTTTTCTTTCTACTCAGTTTTTGCAAGAACTTATATGAACCATACTTATTTTAAGGACTCAGATCAGACAGGGACTTGGCACTGCTGAGAAAATTGTAGGCGTAGCTGCCTTCCTGGCCACTGCCAGGAGCTGAAACCACTTGTCAGCAAACTCTCCATAAAACAGTTCCATTCAGCTGGGTGTGTAAAACAACTGACTCCAGTTGTATCTGGTCTATACCTTTTACACACAGAGCAGATGCAGCTCTAAAAATACAACGGATCTCATTCTCAAAAGTTTTGTGTTTTATGGGGAGAATAAGCAAACTTAGTTATGTTGCAAAGTATTTTTAAAAACTGGGAGAGAGGATATACAAGTAGCATATCCTGAAGCAAAAGTATCTCTGAAAATATAAATAATTTCCTACTCATTTATTTCTCAAGTATATTTTTGATTATATTAATCACTTGGAAACAGATCCAAATGCTGCCAGAGTCAATACACTTTTGGAATATTCTTTTTTTCTTCTTCTCCCTTTCTCAACCTTCTAAGAAATCTCAAGTGAATTCAGTAATGTTTGCTGCTGTTGAAATTCTAAGGGGTATTAATCAGAAAATGTCAGGATAGGCAGAGATGTAGCTAATGAAAATGGAAGTTATTATTGTCTTGTCTGTATTCTCATAAAAAAAAAAAATCTAGCACAAGCATCCCTATTTTGTAAAAGGAACTAAGACATTAAAACCACCTGAGAAATACAGATATAAACTCGGCACCTCCTATCCCTGGGGATTAAATATTCTGATGCTCACTGGGAGCATGTTGCCATTTTCTCAATTCTGAGCATGAAATACTGCAGGCATTCAACCACCTTTATTATAAAACATAATAAAAATCACACAGCATAGCTGCCGTCCACAGTTCTGGTGAAGACTCAGGAGACTGCAGAGCTAAGACTCATTTCCAAGAGATCCATGCAAGGACTCTGAGTGAAATGTATACTGAAGGAATGGACTTCAGGAACGATTATTAAAACCCTGCACATTTAATTAAGGTTGTAAGCTTAACAAGAGTCTTTATCTGCCTTTGCATTACAGTAAGGCAGTCTAAGGCTAACACTTCCAACCTAGCACTAGCATAGACCTGGTTGCCAAGTAGGAACTGTGACAGGTATGAAAAAGGGATGAGAATGGCCAGAGATTAGAAATGCTCTCCTGTTCCTCTATTCTGCTTTGTCTCCTAAGACAGCAGTTTCAACGCTCAGGAAAATCAAATAATTGCTCTCACTTCTGCACTCAGACCAAATCCAGTCAGGATCTTCACATCACTGTTCCCAGTATACAGCATAGACTCTGTGCCTAGCAGATACTGCTGGAGCATCTAGAAACACAGCAAAGACATTATTCCATAGTATAAAGAAAGGTGGTGGGTGTATTATGTATGATTTTTAAGATTTTCATGTGAGGTTAGAAGAATATTCTGATATTCCTGGAACTAATGCCTCTCTGAATTAGAAAATATTGAGTAATGTTCCACCACTGGCATGATTTAGAAAATCCACCTTTGGGCATGTTACATTTTGCCAGTGTTTATCATAATTAAAAGCAGGCACTATATTTCTCTTCAGTATTGCGGAGCTTCTAGTTATTAGATACCTTTTGTCAATTGCAAAGCCCTCTAACATCACGGTTCTGTTCTCTGTGTGATTACCACTAACCTAATGATTTAGGTCTTTCTCAATCATTTTCTTGACCAACTGAACCAGTTAAGATCATTTAGTCAGCCACTGCAAGGCTCTCACCCAAGGTATTTCCAATTTGCCGGTTTTCTTTTTGTACTGAGATCATCAGAACTAGACACAGGACTCCTGCAGCAGTCATACCAAGTCCAAAACCTAAAGTTAAATAAAAATCTGAAGTTGGTAAGTATCCACAGATTACAGATCACATGAAACATGTGACGTCAGTCTCACTGTTGCCTTGGGAGATTATGTTCCACTGATAACTGCCGTGAATAAGAGATGCAACATTGTTCTTCACTATGATGTGATTAAGAGATGCAGAAAGTTCTTTGCTCTGAGGGTGGTGAGACACTGGAACAGGTTGCCCGGAAAAGTTATGGATACTCTATTACTGGATGTGTTCAAGATCAGGTTGGATAGGGCTTGTACAACCTGGTCTAGTTGGAGGTGTTCCTGTTGATGGCAGGGGCATTGGAACTAGGTGATCTTTAAGACCCCTTCCAAACCAAACCATTCTATAAATTGCTGTTTTCCCAGATAACATCCCTCAACCAGAGGAGGACTATTACATTCCTTTTCAACATTTGAATTCCACCTCTGCAAAGGGAGGGAAGATTTTGTCCTACATACTGCAGTCACATGTTCCTTGGTTTACTCACCTATTGAAAGTTTGTTTTGGTAAAGAAAAACCTGATCAGCCCAAGACTCAAAAAGTATGAAGACAGGTGAAATTACTTATCTAAACCTGTCATACAAGGAAGTCTCAGGGCTGTATATTAAACAGCCAGGCACTTGCTCTGCCCTGATAAGGACAAAATACTCACATGAAATAGGGCTCTTCATGAAAAGGGTTGACTAGACAGTGGAATGGAGGCATAAGTGGGATTAAAAGCAGTTTGTCAACCATGCCGAGCTTTTTAACAAATGGCTGAACTGATGTTCAAAGGCTAATGCTAAAGTTTTTCTATAAGCAAGGAAAAACTTCAACAAATTTAATAATTAAATGCAATGTAACTCGGAAGCTGCAGACAATTTCCCAAATATTTTTACAAAGTAAAAATGAAGGCATCTGGTGTGGAGAAAAAACGCACAGTGTTATGAGATTAGGACAACTCTGAGCAGCCTAAAGAATTACTTACTGGTGGGGATGCTGAGAATTTATGGCCATTGTTTTAGTACAGACAGGTGAGAGACCAGGTGCAACCCAAAGACCTGCACAAGGGTAGTAATAAAGTGTGTACCCACAAGAAAGGGAAGCTGAATGCACAACCCCATCAGGACACTGACCATCCATCAGCATGCAAATGCTTGCAGGTGTTTGAAATGCTGCATACCTATTGAGGTTTGCTGCACGTGTGACTAATCTTACTTTGGACCAAGACTCCAGAAAGATAGGCTAGTCTTACTCTCAGTCAGATCATCAAGATCATGTGGATCAGCCTAAGCAGGGCTGAAAGTAGCAAACCTCATCCCTGATTTGGAGTGCTCAAAACTGATGAGAAGCACTTTAAACCTAAGAAAGAAAATACTAAGCAAGCACTTCACACTAAATTGCAACGTCTTAACCATTCAGGAAGACTGCAAATGTACAGGCTACAGGATTCTGCAGGCACCTGCTCACAAAGTGATTTTTCAAACACGTCCACTCCTCTTCTAACTTTATGTACACAGCAAATTACAGTTCTAAGGCAGCCCAATTCCTTTCTTCTCTTCTAAAAAAGGAAGTCACTAACAGTTTGGATACGATCCCACATTTGAAAGCTTGGCATTTCTCCTTGGAGTTTCAAAGGCAAAGACAATGCTGTTTTAAGTTCTGCTACCTAGCTGTCTCTTCTTTTACATTATTTGGGGATTAAGCTGCAGGAGCTACACTGTAACTTGTTTGTGCAGTTGCTATTTGGCTGCAGTGTGATTTTTTCCCAACATTTTTTACATATATCAGCAAAAGGACTTTAACATGCTTTTTAACTTTAACATTTTTTTTTGCAGAGGAAAAAAAACCCCTATATTCAATACTGCCCCTTCACTACTCTATTCCTTTTTAACCAACTATCATTCATTGTCCTCAGGGTGCTCATTAATTCTGAAGTTTAAAAGATATCCATCAGCAGTATCATAAATTCATAGATAGCTACAACTGGAATGTCTCTCTCTAAGCATGACTTTATCTTTTATAGTTTAACCTCTGTGATTAACTCACACTTCCGTGCATCTTGTAGCATCTTTTATGCAAATGGCAGAATTTCTTATAGAAAGATCTTTTCTTAATATTTAACATATCCTTCCTTGTCTTTCCAGAGTACAGAGAAATGACATTGTCTGACTGGCAGCACAGTCAGACTGTGCCAGTGAATAGCAAGTAAAACACATAAAAGTGCTTATATATTGGTGAAGTTTCAGTGCCATGTCTGGATTAAGTATCACAGAATCACAGAACATCATGTTGGAAGGGACATCAAGGATCATCTGGTCCAACCTTTCTTGGCAAAAGCACTGTCTAGATAAGATGGCCCAGAACCCTGTACAACTGAAACTTAGAAGTGTCCAATGTTGGGGAATCCACCACTTCCCTGCAGATATTATTCCAATGGCTGATTGTTCTCATGGTGAAAAGTTTTTCTCTTGTGTCCAATCGGACAGGAGAAACTTGTACCCATTACTCCTTGCCTTTTCCATGTAACATTACATAAAGGGAGTCTCCATCTTTGTAGTCACTCTTCAAACACTGGAACATGGTGGTAAGGTCTCCCCTATGCCTTCATTTCTCAAGGCTGAACAAACCCAGTTCTCACAGCCTGTACTCACATGGCAGGCTTCCCAGTCCTCTGATCATCTTTGTGGCCCTTCTCGGTAGGCTAGGAGAAGGCTATAGCTTTTCAAAACCAGCCTGTGAAGTTTTAATTAACTCATGTTTTCAAGCCATGTGACTTAGAAGATGTAGTTACTATTTGGACCACTAATGTAATTTTTCCTCCAACTTAAAGAAAAAATGCTTTATATAGGAGATTATAAAAAGGATTAGAATGATTCAGACAGCAATCTAATGACAAAACGATAAAACATTCCACAGCTTTGCAGATATCTGTTTAGTTTCATGTAGTGAACAATTTTCTGCTCCTCTCCCCCCAACTAAAACCCTGCCCCCAAGTCACAGCTCAAGCCTGTTGCAGACAGAGGAGATTTCTGATTATTTGATGCTTACCATCCCTCATTGCAGATGAGCCCAAACTGCATCCCCAAACCATTTATCTCCAACTACCAATATCTGCCAAATTCAAGCAGGATGTGTCAAATAGTGGCATTCAATATAACCAAGCTACAAACTGTGTAATCACGAATCCATTTACAAACTGATACTGTAAAATAAAATTGCTTTTCCTGCCAATTGAGCCACAAATTCAAATTCTTATTAGTAGAGATTACAGATGGTGCACCAATAATGGTATAGCGTTACTGTAAACTAAAGTTGTAGCAACATAATTACATAAACTACAACCACCATCTATGTTTTAGCATTAATGTATGGTAACTACTCAAGGCTCACTCATCAGAAGCTAAGCAAGGGGCAGGAGAAACAATTCCCCAAGGCTCATCCATGTTTCAAAATTCCCAGTTTGTCATTTGTTCTCTGTAATGTTTTACTGCATACCATTGATGACAACTGTTAAAGAACCTTCACAAGGTGAACCTGCTTTAGCAGGGGGGTTGGACTAGATTATCTCCAGAGGTCACTTCCAATTACTACCAAGTACTTTGTGATTCTGTGAATGTTAGTGACTAGCTCAGGCACATTGAGAAGCTACTGAAGGCAGTGCTGTAGCTACATAGCCAGAGCTTCACAGATTTCCCTTACCTTTGTGTTTGCTTCTAACTTAATTTTGGAATGTTAAATTCTTTTGAAATACCCACGTACACAGCTTTCCCAGCTTGAGACCTTAGGCTGAACAGCTTGCTTCAGTTCAATTATTATTCAAGCACTGATAGCCAGCATTATCCTAGATGAAATGCAAACCAAGTGAGAAACAGATTCCACATAAAAAAGCTTGCAAGTTAAAAGAAAATGAAATCAATCCTCAGCCTTTCAACTCCTTAAAGTGGTAGGCAATAACAGGGCTGCCAAACCAGAGTAAACCTGAAAAGAAACATTTTGCAGCCCATGATTGAAAGAGAACATAAAAAGATGTCAGGTAGATGGATTCTTTATTGCTATTTTATATTTGAAACCAGCAAACAAGGCCACATTGTGGCTGAAGACATGAAATTGCAACTCTTCCATCTATTTTAGGAGACCTGGCTGATACTGCTAACCTTGTTGTCTGATCATGATCACACCCCTTCATCTTTCCTATACATTGATCAGCTGTTTCACTTGAGAGAAACTCGTCGCTAACATCTCTAGAGATTCATATTTATATGCATGTCCTTTTCTCCCCATTATATTTTTATTGCAAACAATCTATGAATACAACAAACATGTTAGCAGTTAATATAGCTGCATAGCAGGGAGAAGCTGATACCAGGATCTTATATCCAATAGAAGAGACTTGCCCTTTTTATTTTTTTTCCAAAGGTGGGTCATCATAAACTGTGGTAGGCTGATGCTGTCTGACAGCTAAGCTCCCTCCCAATTCCACTCACACACACACACACACACCCAAAGTAGGATGCAGGAGAGAATTAGAAGGAAAAAGCAAGAAAAACTTGCTCTCATTCTTGCTGGTTAAATAAAGACAGTCTAATAAGTGAAGAAATAAAACAAATAACCAAGTGATACAATCACTCACCACCTCCTACCAGCAGACTGATGCCCAGCCAGCCTCTGAGCAACATCTGCTTTGGGTAAACTACCCACCACTATATTACTGCTGCTCAGCTCAGGTCAGCTGTCCCAGCTGCCTCCCCTCCCAATCTCTTGCCCACCCCCAGCCTACTCACTGGGGCAACAGACAGAGGAACAGAGAAGGCCTTGAAGCTGTGGGAGATCTGCTCAGAAATGACTAAAACACTGGTGTGCTAACCACACTGGTTCAGCAACAAATCTAAAGCACAACACTGTACAGGCTGCTCTGAAGAAAATTAACTCCATCCCAACCAGATCCAAGACAAAAATCCATCCTGCAGCATCCTCATCTTCTGGTTGCCCTCTCCCTCAGCTCTTTCAGAACAACAGATGTCCAAACAACTCTCTGCTATGTTTTTCCTATTCGAACTTGGATTTCTCCAACCAGTTTTCATTTTCCTGAAAAACAGTGTACTTTAGTATTTTAAACACATCTCATTTTAATATGAAAAACAATTCAATAAAATTAACCAAAAGAAGGAAGGAGAAAAATATGCATGTTCCCAACATCATCAAAAAGCAGCCTGCTGAGTGAGTCTACTGAGTATATTGCCCTGTGAACTCTCCCATTTAATTGAAGAGCCAAATACATCAACTTCCAGTTCAGTTCTCTGCTGAATTAATCAGGGAATGAGTTTTCTATCTTCACCAGATCTTCAAATTCAGTGAAAACAAAAGAGTGTAATCCAAGTTGGGTTTTTTTTTTCCTTTTTGGTGTCCATGAGTGGAAATGGGACAGATACACTGATATAGAATCATAATGGTTGGAAAGGACCTCCAGGGTCATCAAGTCCAACCTTTGTCCTAGCATTTCTCAACCACTACACCATATCCTCAAGCTCCACATCTATTCGGTCTTTAAACACCTCCAGGGATGGTGACTCCACCACCTCCCTGGGCAGCCTGTTCCAGTGCCTAACTACCCTCTCAGTGAAGAATTTCTTCCTAATTTCCAATCTAAACCTCCCCTGACGCAAATTGAGTCCATTTCCCCTCGTCCTATCATTACTAATTTGAGAGAAGAGACCAACACCAGCCTCGCTACAACCTCCTTTCAGGTAGTTGTAGAGGGCCATAAGGTCTCCTCTCAGCCTCCTCTTCTCTAGACTACACAAACCCAGTTCCCTCAGATGTTCTTCACAGGGCATGCTTTCCAGCCCTTTCACCAGCTTTGTTGCCCTCCTCTGCACTCGCTCCAGCACCTCGATGTCCCTCCTGTGCTGTGGTGACCAAAACTGGACACAGTGCTCAAGGTGCGGTCTCACAAGTGCCGAGTATAGGGGTACGATCACCTCCCTACTCCTACTGGTCACACCGTTTCTGATCCAGGCCAGGATGCCATTGGCCTTCTTGGCCACCTGGGCACACTGCTGGCTCCTGTTCAGCCGGCTATTGACCAACACCCCCAGGTCCTTTTCCGCCAGGCAGCTCTCCAGCCACTCCTCCCCAAGCCTGGAGCGTTGCTGGGGGTTGTTGTGACCCAAGTGCATGACCCGGCACTTGGCTTTGTTAAACTCCATACAATTGAGCTCAGCCCATCTCTCCAGCCTGTCCAGATCCCGCTGCAGAGCCCTCCTACCCTCAAGCAGATCGACATTTGTGCTTAATTTTGTGTCATCTGCAAATTTACTGAGGGTGCATTCAATTCCCTTGTCCAGGTCATTGATGAATATATTAAACAAGACGGGTCCCAAAAGTGAGCCCTGAGGGACACCGCTTGTGACTGGTCGCCAACTGGATTTTACTCCATTCACCACCACCCTCTGGGCTCGGCCATCCAGCCAGTTTCTAACCCAGCCAAGAGTCCTCCTGTCTATGCCATGACCTGCCAGCTTCTCCCGCAGAATGCTGTGGGAAACGGTGTCAAATGCCTTCCTGAAGTCCAGGTAGACAACATCCACCGCCTTGCCCTCATCCACTAGGCGGGTCACCTGGTCATAGAAGGAGATCAGGTTGGTTAAACAGGACTTGCCCTTCATGAACCCATGTTGGCTGGGCCTGATCCCCCCATTGTCCTGCACTTGCGGTGTGATCACCCTCAAGATGAACTGTTCCATAATCTTTCCCAGGACCGAGGTCAGGCTGACAAGCCTGTAGTTCCCTGGATCATCCTTCCTGCCCTTCTTATAGATGGGTGTCACATTGGCAAGTCTCCAGTCATCTGGGACCTCCCCAGTTGACCAGGGTCGCTGATAAATGACGGAGAGAGGCTTGGTAAGTTCCTCTGCCAATTCCCTCAGCACTCTCGGGTGGATCCCATCTGGCCCCATAGACTTGTGGATTTCCAGTTGGCTTAGAAGATCATTAACTGCCACTTCCTGGATTATGAGGAGACTTTCTGGTCTCCATCCCTAACTTCCAGTTCAGGGGATTGAATGCCATGAGGATAACCAGACTAACTATTAAAGACTGAGGCAAAGAAGGCATTAAGTACCTCAGCCTTTTCCTCATCCTTGATAACAATGTTCCCCCTTGCATCCAGTAAGGGATGGAGAGTTTCCCTAGTTCTTTTTTTGTTATTAATATATTTGTAAAAACTTTTTTTGTTGTCTCTTGCAGTGGTGGCCAGGCTGGGTTCTAGTTGAGCTTTTGCCCCCCTAATGTTCTTTCTACACAACCTAACTAAATCCCTGTACTCTTCTTGAGTAGCCTGCCCCTTCTTCCAAAGATGGTGAACTCTCAAGGATGGCAGGGCCTGACTCCACCAGTCTATTTGCCTCTCACACTCTCTTATTGTTCTAAGCCTTTCGGTGTCCTCCTTTAGCTCAGCCACCAAGGTGAGCAGATCATCCACCTGGTCACACCGGGCACAGGAGTTACCCCTATCAGCCTTCACCAGCAGTGCCAGACTCCAGCACTCACTGCAGCCAGAGACCTGGACACCAACGTGCTCCCGAAGGACCTTTGTCTGTGTCACCATGTTCCTCTTTGCAGGAGCTTTAGCCCTAGTCACAACCATTGCTGTTTGTTTTTTGGGTTTCTATGTGGGTTTTTTTGTTTTGGTTTTTTTTTTGGGAGAAATGGGACACATGATATGGGAGAAATGGGACACGTGATTTGGCAACAAAGGCTAAGAAACCGCAAACTCTGGACTCAGCCACAAATACCACTTCCCTTTGGCCAAAGGATGGATTCTTATACGCTGCAGACTAATTTCTGCCTCAAATGCCTGAGAGAGTTATGGCTGAGCAAGGACACACAAAAAATTAAATCCTCTGTATCTTGAGACCACCCTATGAGGAAGCTCTGATGGGAAACAAGCACTCTTTCTTGAACAAAAGCAGGCATGGTTCTGGCTGCACACATCTGGTCTTCATCTTTGCTTGTTTATAAGAGGTATGACCAGAAAATTGTTTGGTCTAAGCAATAATAGAGGTGTGAACTTCCATCTGTGTGCACATGCATAACTCATGACCATGCCAACCTGGTCCCTTTTATTGGTACTTCCTCAGAGCATCTGGGTTAAAACAAGAACCTGCCAGCGCTGCAGAAGGGCCTTTGTGACAATCTTACCATGAGTACAAATGGACTAAGCTCCACTAATGACATATGACTGCATTAAGAGTCAGTATCACAGAGCAATAATGAAAACAACTTTTTCTTTTATGCAGTCTATAAGGTTGACCGTTTATAAAGACAAGATGTAGATGCCCGATTTGATATGCGATCAGCATAAATCCTGAGAGTGGACACTACACGCTCAGAATGTTCTTCTTGTGCTTGGGAACACAGCACTGAAAACCACTCATTTCTTAAATATTTTCTTTTCTAAAAGTGACATGTTATCAGATGCGAAATTTTCTAACTTTTTTAATGCTTCCTTTTTCTTCTCTCTAGAAAACTCTCAGCTTAGCTTACTGGACAACTGCTTCACTTTCAAAGCTTAGCCTTTCTTTCTGCCAAGAGAGTATCTCTACCACGTGGTGACATATTCAATAAAGTGTTATCCATTGTTTTTTTACTGGGGGGGAGGAAATCTTCACTTTTTCTCTTCGGCATATTGCCCAACTAGAAATGTGAAAAATTAAAACAACTTCATGGGTAAAAGAAAAGGCATGGAAAAGGGTAAAAAAGAAGGGGAAAGTTGGGAAAAATAGAAATTAAATTTTTAGTTTGGAATATTTGCAAAACTTTTAAAGGAAAATTCCTTTTCAGAAAGAGGTAAATCTTCTTCAAAGAAGAGCTCTGAATAAGTAGAAACTACTTTTTGTAAGGAATCACCAAAAAGAGCTTCTGTTAACAGTTTAGGATGCCCTAGATCTATCTTTCAGATAATAGACTAGAAAAGAAACAGCAAAGCATGGCTGGATATCACATCTTTTATTCTACACATCTAAGGCAAGTAGGGAGCAGACAGCAAGTTTCCACAATTGCATTGTGACTTGGACTGGATTTCTAATGCTAAATTGATAGGTGTTCAGATACTAGTGTGATAAGTAGGCTATAAATACACAGAGGCTGACAGATTAAATAGTTGGCTAAAATAGACAGCTCTAAGAGCTATTCTGGATAACAGTTTATCTATCCATCCATCCAACCTCACTCTCTAAGCTGTTGGTCTGAGTTTTCAGACAGGGTATTTTAGCAGGATAGCTTGTTGAAATACAACTATAGTAGCTATAACAGAGAGATAGAGAGCTCAAACAAACATGGAAACTGAATTAGGTATTTGGTAAGACAGAGAGCTCCAGGAATCATGGAGTAAAAAAAAAAAAAAAAAAAAAAAGGGGGGTGAGTACAGAAGTGTCAGGAGTTAGGGCTGGGACAGCGACTAGGCAGATGACAGATGCTTTCTATTGACCCCTATCCTTCACCAAAGTGGAAGAGAAAGGGAATAAAGGAGTGAGGCTTATGGATTTAAAAACAAAACTAACACAGCTTCAGTAGAATAATGACAATAAAATAAAATAAAATCTATACAAATATATACAAAAGTAATATCTATCTGAGCCCTTCTGATGGCCGTTAGGTCACCGGCACCACTGATGCTGTGAGCGGGCACTGGTGAAGTCCCAGACTGGACATAGCAGCAGTAGATAGGAACCGGACGCAGGAGGTGGACTCTGGAACTGGGTGCAGGAACACATGGATCGAAATTAAAGGCAGAATGGATGCTGGCCATTGAAGAAGAGAGCTCGACCCTCAGCTTTATACTGAATATGACATATATGAGATGGAATACCTTGCTGGTCAGTTTAGGGTCACCTGTCCTGTCTGCTCCACCCCACAGGTGTGGCCTCTTACTTTCTGCACCCCCAACGTGGCACACAAGTTTTAGCAGTGACCTTGGTCTCCACAGGAGCAAGTACAAGCAAGAGCCTTTCTGCACACCAATCCTTGGTAGTAACTCTAAACACCAAGTGTTATCACTGCTAGAAGCAGACACTGCCAGCAGAAGATATGTTAACTTGAGAAAGTGCAGTTAGAAGAGACTGAGCTGAAAAGTAAAATCAATGAACAGAATTTGTTCTGTTCTAACTCAAACCAGGACAGGACAACTGAAGACCAAGTCTGCACTTTACAAAAGAAATAGAAATAAAAGTCCTGCTGATGGCAACTACGTTTTCTAATAGCTTTCTGCTTTGGAAAGCATGTGCCTTGAAAATCCACCTTCAAAGTGATCCCAATCCAATTCTTTCAGTAGTGACTGCAGTGCAGATACATCATTTCTACCTGCAACATTGACAGCATACGGGTTTGTATGGACTCTTCATCTGTACTAGTGCTCTGAGTGACAGGAAATATCATTATCTCAGTTATTCTCCCGCTTTAAATGACCAACATGTCCTTCAGCTCAGAATTTTTTTTTTCCTTTCAACTATATTTTTCTGCGATTTGCTCTACCTTATCCTTTAATATTTGCAATGGGGCTTCCCAGTCACTGATCCAGAGCAATTGTGTCCAGTGAAATATTTCTGTCACCATTAGGAAACCTAATTTCCAGGACACAGTCCATCCCCTCCCCATGTCCCCTTTCAGTTCTTCACAGATTCATATCCTTGCAGAAACCTTAAAATAATTAACGCCATAACTGGATTTTACCAGCTAATTGGAGTTCTGTGTCTTGAATACTTTTGTGCTATTGAATAAAAGCTACATTGTAAAGTAAATCACACTACATGACAGCTAGATAGCAGAAGACACTTAAAGGTTTTTCATATAACAAGTTGCAAGTGGCCAGCCGTTTTTCTATCTTTATGGTAAATTCTGCTTTGAAAGATTGCTGTCTAGAAGGCAGGAGCTGACAATGATTTGAATCTACTAGCCATCTCTGTAGATCAGATGACATTATTACCAGTGGAATCAGTATTCCATTCACATGCTTTTATTTTTTCCTCTTGCAAAGTGCTTTACAAGAAATAATATGGAAATATATACATTGATAGACTACAGTTACATATGCTGTGTTCATCCATTTACATGTTTCAGCATAGCTTTCTACTGGGTTGTATATAGCATGTATACACACTCTGTATGCTACCATAACACATACCTTTTAATATACCTATCTTTTACCTAAACGATATAAAAAAGGTGTTCCTTTAGTGGCTGAATACTGGTATAGTCACCAGAATTTTCCTCCTCCTTTAGCATTTATTATTTTAAACAAAGAAGAACATTATAAATATAATATGGATATAAAGTAGTTGCTATTCTGGTATAACATTGATACTTAACTTTTATTATTATCCTATATAAATCAATTCCAAGACACAAAGTTTATGGATTCGCTCTGCAAAAAAACAGAATAGCAAAAACCAGAAGACCTGTCTGCTTATTAGAGATGTCAGAAAACACATAAAATTGTTTTAAGCTGCTATTCTTAACTGGAGATGACACATCAAGCAAAACAGAGGCTCTGAATTAGAAAAAGACTCATAAACAATTTTATCACTTCATTTGACATACCAACTTGCACCATGACATGTTGTCTTCAATATCTTTACCACCCACATCAGTGAAGTGGAAATATGGAGGTTCTGACCAAATTAACATCTCAGTGAGAGGTCTAAATTTAAGAATAGCTATTTAAAATACTAATAAAAAAATGATATGATCACCATCCAGGCACAAGGAAAAGATCTGTGCATTTACAGAGACCAACATAAAAAAGACAACAGAATACGTATATAGTTCAGAATGCATTGTGTTTCAGTTCTCAGCTAAGACTTTTAACTGGAGAATCTTGTTATAGCAAAGCAAATGGCAAACATGAAACTTAATATTGTTTTAGAAAAAACAAGGAAAATAAGTAAGAAACGTGGAGTGAACAATACAATGTTAAGACCAGATTTGTTAAAAATGAATCTCACAACATTAAAAGCCATGGAAAAAAAAGAAACCGACAGCAAATCATTACAGGGTGATAAAGAATTCTTAGTATATTAGCCCACCCTTAGGGCTTCATGAATATAATCCATTTCAGTAACTCTTCTCCATTTTCTAGCACAAGCAACATTGCAGATTAGATCAAGCCAATTCTTATGCTCTAAGTATTGTTCTTCCAATAACCACTAAGGGGTATAGCTTGTGAAGAGAAGCAAGTCACAGATACCTTGTACAACCTACTCATGAATTCTGTAGTCTGAGGTTTAATCTCAGGTTATGTTATGCATGCAACAGTGAAAGAAAGACTAAGCTACAGGCTAGATGCAGCTTTTAACTCAACACATCATAAGATCAATATTGTCTACTGGAGGCAGTAGAATTTCCAAACCCAGAAGTATTTAACATATTTCTCTGCTCTCCCCAGTGACTCCTGTTCAACACCTTTAATTCTGACTTCAAGTTATCAAAAACTTGGCATCTCAGGTCTATTGCTCACATCAGTATCCTTCTGCATCATGTTCATGCTCAAACACACTTAAGAACTCTGCTGCTCCTACCTTGACTGCTCTCCTTAGGCACCATATCATTCCCCATCTCCTGTTCTCTTAGCAATTCTAGACTTTGCTTTGCTTCTCATACATAGTTTCTTTGTGCTTCATATTCTTACTGTCCCTCATGTATGAGGTGCCTTTCTTGAGTTTAATGTAGGACCTAGGACTTCTTATGCAAGTCCCACTCCATAATACTGCCAACACATGGCTGTAAGGTGAAGGAGATGCCCATTACTGAGATGAAACCTTATTTATATGTTTTAGATTACTTTATAAATGGTTAAACAAGGTACAAGACGTCCAAGAGCCTAAAATTAATATCAATAATGCTCCATATATTTGGGTACAGTGTGATAAAAAAGGGTGGAGAGAAAAGGGCGATTCTGAAAGAGAAGCTCTCCCCTGAGATGCACTCCACTCAACTGCAAAAGCCTGAAACTTGTCACATGTAGAGGGTGCACCTACAGAAAAGGTTGTGGAACAGCATTATAAAACAAATAGTAGTAGTTCTTTTAAGAGATATCTGCAGCTATTATTCTTCCTCTATAAAGTGGATTTTCTAAAAAATACTTAGCAGAAAACTACAAACTGGAAAGCTTCAATTGGTCAGTATGTTTTCCAAAAATTAGAGATGAAAGGACATACTATGACAGTCTTTCATTCTGCAGCTACTTGTAGATTATTCCCTATTACATACTCCTGAGCTCTTTGTCCACTGTAGTTTTAAATGGCTCAAGCGTTTGGACTTCTACCACTTCCCTTGGGAGACTTATCTATTCCACAGTATAATAGATGTCACTGCCAGGAAATGCCCTCCATTTGCCTTTCCTCAATCTTAGCCCATTACTCCTAGTTATAGTAGTTTTTTCCTGTTGTGCTCTGAAACACCCTTATAATGGCTTTTAACCCAGAGTCTGAGAGGAATAACAACCATAAGTAGAAACCTCTCACCTTCCATTAAGTGCTCCCTCGCCCTCTCGCTCCTGCAGCCTGGCACAACACACCAGAAGAGACAGGAGCAGTTCAGTGAGCAGGACCTGGACTAATGCCACCTGAGATAGGCCATTGCACAAGGCTCAGCCGTAATTACAGCACAATGGGACAGAAGGGAACAGTGCAGGATAAAAGCAGTGTCAGCAGGCAGGGACACTTCCTTTTAACCCAGGCAATCTTTAAGTTACATGCCCAATTTTGTAAATAGCCCAATTTTGTAAATAGGCATTAATCATCTTAGTGAAACGTCTCATCAGCACTCCCACATGGTGTGCCCATCTTGCTGCCTCACTCCTCCCTTCTCATCTTTGATGCCAAACATGCTGTGAACTGTATGACTAAACTTACAATATTTTTGGAGCTCCTGTTAGACTGAATCCAAATTCCAGCATCACTTGCTTTTCAGCATGGCAAAGGTGAAGGAAGGTGTGCATTAATGTAGCTTCCCAGTTCTACAAGGCAGAGATATGTGTTTGTGTTAGGTAATGATTGCACTGATTTAAAGACATTGTTTGCTTTAACCTCCTCTTGGCCTTGAAGAGGAATAACAGCAATGGCAATGCAGAGAAAATAGTGGATGGCTAATGGCTCACAGAAAGCCCCCAGACCATCAGAGAAAAGCTTAAAAACATTGCCAGATGAAGAAAAGGATGGTTCACTCTAACACATAGAAGTCTTTTACCGTTATGAGACTTAAGATGCATCACCCAAGTAACATATATGTAAGAAGCTAGTAGCCAACCCAGAGTTTAACTACCAGTTCATGTTTTTTTCCCACCAGACTGATTTTAGGGTGCAAACTAGAGACATGTCACTTTATTAACACCAGAAAAAGAAACTATCAGAGAAAAAGGAACTTCACACAGCTTTCTGAAGAAATCCAGACACAGTTAACTCCATTTTCTATGACTTTTTATAATTTAAGACCACTTCAGTAACATCTACACCTCATATCTTTCATTCATTATGTTCCTTTTAATTGTTTTTCTGGTATTATCTTACACTAAAGCTTGGTTATTTTTAAGAGTATTTTTGGAGAGTTTTTGTTTATTTTGATTATGATCTATTATAGCCCATTTTGATTTCACTTCAAGTTTCCCCGTGGTGTCCTTAGAAATTCTCAATCTGCATATTTTAATATGGGGACTGACAGAGTAAAAGAAATAAATATTGGTGCTGAGTTGTTTGTAAAGCATTATGTCCTTTTGACTATTAACTCCTGGGCTACTTGCTGTTTCATTTAAGAAAAATGAAGTAGCCAAGGGAAAGCTACTGGAAAAATATATCCTCAAGTTACATTTTAGCACTGACTAAAAAATGCCAAAGCAAACAGCGTATGTAAGGATGCTCTCTTGTATACAAAGAAATCAAAGCTCTTTCCAACTAACTTATTTCCTATCCACTGGAAGGTCCACAAAGTCTTTGAGTAGCAGGGCAGATACCAAGTTATTAATTAAAAAAGGCCTCAAAATCTTAAAAAAGATGACCAAAAAAAGCACATACAGAAATAAAAGTGGAAATGGTCCAGGCCAAGATACCTTGCACCTTGAAATGCTCTGCAGGCAAAGGAAAGCAATATTCCCACACTCCATATTCCTGAGTATTTTCTAGGTACATTAAGAGATGAAACAAAAGTATAAAGGTTTTCTGCTCTTTCTTCGTTTGTTTCATGAAAAATGAAGAGCCAGTGCAAGTAAAAGTAGTCAATAAAAAGTCAACAAAAGGAATTATTAACATAGAGCCACAAAAAAACCCCACAATAATAACCTTTCCTAATAAGCAGCACAAATGACTGAAAATGAGTAACTTAGGTCCTTATTAACACAAGCCTTTTTATGTCTAGTATTTCACATCATGGTGGTGTTCAAGGCCTGAAACATCACACGTTCTTTTCTCCTCCAAGAGTCAGAAAAACCTTTGTCTTCCTCCAGAAAAATGTGACTCTTCTTCCAACCACTAAACTCCCATTATTTTCACTGGGCACAAGGTCAGGCCCATAGACTCGACAAGCAAATCCTGATGTTGCATTAAGAAAAAGGTACAGTGGGATGACTGCTTTACATTTTGTTTCCTTAGCTTAGCATGTCTGGAAGGCACAGTTTCACAGCTGCTCTCTCCTCATTTTCACTCATTTACAGCCTTGCAGGCTAGAGAAGTGTGAGTGTTTTTGTTTGGGTACCTTGTTCTGCTTCTCAGAAGCAGATAATAAGGAATAAATACAATGCTGGTTATCTATGTATTTAAATCCACTGTAAACACACAAAACATACTCAGGTACCATTTCCTTGCTTATCTTTGCTCCTATCACTCCACAGAAATTTGGGGTTACCCAAGCTCCATGTTTGGGCCACCCAGGCAGGATTACGGTGCAGGGTGGGATCTGCACTTACACTGGCAGCTGTGCCACTGCAGAAAGTGAAGCCATTACATTAGTGGCTAAGTACCCCTTTGACGGTTTGATGACTTGTCATGTGAAATGTCTGTCACACTGTTCACCTAGGATTTGCAAACTGCCTGTCTGGTTTTGACAAGAAAAACTGGGAGAATAGTCCAAACTGACAGAAGAAGCGTACGTTTCTCTTCTTTAAACTACTGCTTTTTTTTTTTTTTTGGTTTTTTACATTTGATTGATATGTATAAATTAACATGAGGAGAACATGTGATAAACATTATTAGTCTAGTGGAAAGTACTGTATAACCAACATAAACTTCTTTAGGGCTATTACTCCTGACTGGCCAGCAAACCCAATCAAGATAGGACTTTTGCTTCAGCTTAACCGTATTATACACTTTACCTCTCAGTGTCTTGTGTAATAAATGCTAGTGAAAAGACTAATTTAGGATCTGAGTTTATTTTAATTAGCCTTTGTAATACTGCAGCAGATGTTAGCCTGTATAAAAGCAAACCTGCACTTGTGAGGAATCTCAATGAGAAGGCCCCCAACATTTGATATTCTCAGACATGCTGCCTCAGATTGCAACTGCAGACAGGAGGGAAGAAAGGAAACCAAAGAACGAACAAGAATTGGGAGGGCGACGAGAAAAGATGGCAGAGATTAATTTTGTTATAAACATGTCCTGTTATCAGTCACAGCACTGTAAAGGTGAGGCTGCAGAGCACCATTAATAACTGACAGTTGTTGTTAACTACCAGGGAACACCAGATAACCTTCCTGAGAATATCTATACCCCCATCTTAGGCAGCAAAGTAATGAGTCCCAGTGGAAAGAAAGCACTGGCCGTCTTTGTGTAGCTATTGATCTGCTGATGTGATTTAGATAAGGGAGGAAGAGATAATGGCATTGATTATTCTATTTAGGAGCCAGACTGAGACTAAACTCAAGTATAATACATAAAGAGGAAAAATCCACACTCAATCACTCCTTGTCTGTTCTTTGCAGTTCAAGGCAAAGCTAGGCAGTCATGGCAACAGGGACACACATCTTAATAAACATGTGGGGTTTGGTTTCTGGGACAATTGAATGTAAATTAATACATGACAGAGCATTTTGTTTTGTTTCTTTTTTTTTTTTTTTTTTTTTTTAATTTTAATGAGCACGCATTACTTTCATAAATCAAAGCATGGGCAGAATAGGTTGTTTTCCTGACAAGGAGATTGACAGAAGTCAAGGAAGAAGATGTCAGGCTGACAGCAGGACATGCATAGTTAATTTTACTTTACACTCCTCTTCCCCATTGTGAAGGGTAGTCATTTTAGGTCAAGTAGTTTACAGGGAAGGATCTTAAAAGAGAGAAATACTTATGTCTGTCCACAGCAAGATGTAATTATTCTGATAAGCCTTAACAGCTGGTCACCTGGAGACATGGATTAGAGTCTAAGGCCTCACCTCAAAGTTAAAAAGAATCCCAGTTGCATGTAAGAGCAGACCCCAGTGAGATTTAGCAATACCTTAAAAAAAAAAACCCAAAACAAACAAAAAAAAACCCCAACAAGGCCACAAAACAAACCCCCACCTAACAAACCAAACCATTTCCAATCTTTTTAAAGCTGCTGAGCCTAAACTGTGTCTGAATAAGTTAACAGCTCACAGAAGCCACTGTTCTACCAAGGGAACCCAGTGAGGGGTAGGATGGATTGACAGCCATGATCTGTTTTATATTCTTTTCTACATTCTTTGGAATACTGTCCTAGACCTGAAAACAAACATAAACTTGTACTTATACATCTGTCTCCAGTGCAGGTTTTCAAATGCCAGACTGAGGTTCTCTATATGCATATAGACTAAGCACAAATTATTCATCTTTTATTGGTGTGATTGACAGATATGCTTTGTAAAATATAAAAAGGAAAGCCACATAAATAAAGCATAAGGTGTAAGAGTTAAAAATAAAATCAAAGCCCGTGTTCAGTTCTTAGATGTCACCATGAAGTTTCTGCAGATGATGAAGACAGTACTCTCACCTCTCAGGACCTGCCCTTGACAGTGTCAGAAAGCTACAATTCACATCAAGCAGAGCTGTCCTGAAGATTTTTCAGGAAGGCACAAGTTATGATTTTAAAATAAAATAAAAATAAAATAAAATACTTTTTTTGTAGTCTGCTTTCTGTGTGGGGTTTTTTGTTTTGTTTTGGTGTCGTCCCCCCCCCCCCCCCCCTTTGGTTTTTTCTTTTTGTTTTGTGGTTTGGTTTTTTTGGTTTTGTGGTGTGGTTTTGTTTGTTTCTTTGTTTTTTTGTGGGTTTTTTTTGTTAGTTTTTTGGTTGTTTGGTTTTTGGTTTTTTTGGGGTTTTTTTTTGTGGGATTTGGGTTTTTTTGGTGGTATTTTGGTTTTGTTTGGGTTTTTTGTTTGTTTGTATTTTGGGTTTATTGACCACAAAGCTATTTAAGGGAAGTATGCCTGGCTTCCTTATAGGTTTCCCTGGGGTGGGTGGGCAGAAAGATGCTGGTGCTTCCCACACCTGCAACACTAAATTGATGTCATTCTGACAAGCTAAAGAGTGGGTCTGAAGCATCCAAGCCCAGTTTGACCTAATGCAAATTTTAAGTCCAAACTTAAGTTTCACACAAGTAGAAACTTCTTCTGATAATTTTAGAGTGAATCTCTAAGATCTCATGTCTTTATAAGACTGCAAAAGATTATTGTACAAAATTACAAAGCACTCCTACACCTTTGGGGATCGTATTACTGGTTTTTCACTGGACCTCAGAAAGCGAAATGTGAACAGCATGCAGCTCAGACACAAAGACTACTGGCATCACTATGGGTGTGTCAAAGACACAACACACCAAGTATCATCAGTTGCAGAGAACACTGGACGACTGGTGTGAATCTATACGGTAGGCCATTGAAACGCTATGAAACAAGAGAGCAGAAGCAGTGAGAACAAGCACTTCACACAGGCAGAAGCACAAACTGAAATGCTAAAACCAGTCCTTGAAAGATTAATTGTACTATGTGTTCCTCAAACATGAACTTCAGTGCAAACAGTCTGTGTGGGTCTAGCTTGTTTTGGGGGAAAAAAAAATCCCTCTAAATCCATTCATAGTAGAACTATGGACATATTTCTGAAGGTTAAAGAAGCACAGGTATTCCTTGACAAAAAGAAATTGATTGAGCCATGCAGGAAAGATGGATTTACTCATTTCCTTAACACAGAAAATAGGATAAGTAATGTCAGTGTTTGAAATAAAAAGCAATTCTGTACATTTCCCTGGACTCCAGGGGTTGTGCCAAAGAATAACAGAAGATTTTATGGCAGAAGGAGGAAATGCACGATGTGAAAAAAAATCCACAACATGGAATTTCATTACTGTAAACAAAAATGAAGAAAATACACAAAATCATTGTTCCAAAACCTTGTTTTTCCCATATATACCCATAAAATACCATGAATGAAAAGTGATTTATGAACAGTGCATCCAGGATTTAGATAACCAGCTGAGGAGGCTCCACTACCTAAAGTCATATTCTATAGTTCTTGTGAAAGACCATTAGGATAGGCCAAAATCTCAGGTATAAAACACAACAAAATGTGCCAGAACCTTGAATATCTGAAATTAAACAATTTTAATTCTGAATAAGATGGAACCCTAATTTCATAGCATCTTTAGAGTAATACTACAGCATCTGTATTGGTCCAAGCAACTGAAATCTCATCAGCTTAAGCATTTAATTCTAGTCTTTTTTTCTGATACAGAAATTTATTTTCAGGTGAAAGTTGCCTTTAAATGTTTTTTGTGCTTCTAGCAATTTGGAAGTTGATTTTGTAAAGTGCTAAAACAAAGCTGTGGCAGTTAACTTGTCTGTCAACAGACAGAAACCAATCCAAGGCACAGTTTAAATTAAAATCTGGCCCACTGGCATCTTTAATTCCCTTCAATTCTTTTCTTGCTCTAATGCTATTTGTGAGTGTTTTGACTGTATCACCACTTATTTTTCTTTTGCTCTTTGACAGATCTTCTGGAGCTCGGTGAATTATTAAAGAGATAATAATTACAAATATTTTCAGAGTCATTAATGTTGAATTTCTGTACTGCTGTTTTAGAAATAGATTCATACCTTGCTGCTATATGCACTTGAAATTCTAACACAGATTACCCATTTATACTATGATTCTCAGCTACTGCCAAACCAGTTACTGTTTTCAGTTCAAACTGTCAAAATGAGACAGACAAATCCTGGTGGAAGTGATTATGTTTCTCGCAATACCTTTCGGGAGTTATCTTCTATAATTTATTTCATTTCATAGAAAGCAAATTTTTTTCCCCTTCAAATTTTGCAATTCTTTATCAAGACCTCTCAAGTGTATGGTTAAACACAAATTGGGTATCAGATAAGCGTCAGTCAACAAAATTAGCTGATGTTCTGTCTTCTGCTTAATTGCTAGTTAGGCACAGCATTAGTTCCTCCAACTTCTACTTCATGCTACTGAAGTAATACTGAATGGTCCTGTCTGATAATAATTAACCAGTCTGGACAGGCTTTTCAATTAGTTATGGAGCTTCCTAGACTAGTTCAACTGTAGTTTTTGAGCAAACTTTGGAAATGCTATGTTACCAGGCACCTTTACCAGCTGCTGGGTTTAATTGGCAATTGTCCTTTAGATCAGTTCCTTTTGTTTAATGTTCCAGCCCTTTCTGGTTTCTAGGCAATCTGAACAAATATTGAATCCAGCACTAGAAATGTGCTTTCATGCAATTCCCTTAGGTCTGCCCTGAAGCCAGCTAAAGTCTGGGGAAACAACTGTTCAGTGCTCACCTGAGAAAAGGGTTCTGATCAAAATACTACTAGATGATGGCATTAATTTTTAAATGCCTGGGTTTTTTTCTGGAAACATTAAGTCAGTTCTCCTACAACCATTTCAATAGAACATGAGGAAAGTCATAATGCTATGTAAAATATACCAAATACGTAAGAGACTAGTGTTTACGTTGAAGAGAAACAAAAGTACATCTTTCTCACTTTAAGAATTTTTCAGGGAGGGCTACTGAGCTAGAAGTATATTCTTTCCACTTCTTAATCATTCTTTGTGGTCAATACCTGCTTGTGTATAGAGAGGATGAAAATAACCAGAGAACAGACATTTAGTTTCCAAAGGAACCATATTTTTAGTTTATCATAAAATGACAACTGAATAATAGCAATGCTAACATTTGTTGAAACTTAGAGGCTATACAATGACTAATCCTACAGAGAATATTCCACACATTATATATGCAGGTGGTAAGGGCAATTGCAAGTGAAGATCACAAGACACCATGTCTTAAGTTTAATAACCCATTTAATACTGCCTTTCAATTTCATTTCATGCTCAGTAAAGCAAGAATAACTGAACCTTTCACTGATGTTGGCCTTAGATGAACAGCTTTTGTTTTGAGGGCTTTGGTTGCAATGCCTTATCATGGTTGGCAATTAAGGCCTTGTAGTAAGCGCCAGTGATAGTGTTAGAGGAACTGCTTCTGCACCTGAACAAGGACACTTCTTTAATGGGCTATTTTTCTTAATAAAGGTCACGCTAGCTGCTTATGTGCCTGGGGAAAAAGGTGTGGCATGCACTGCCTATGTCCTTTCCCCACTACATTCCCTCATCCTTCTTGTAATGAAATACAGCACCTGCAAATGGGCAAGGGGTGAAAATGTGCGCGACATGCTGAAGTAAGCAAAACACAGTGCACTGTCCCGTCAGAAAGGTTAATGGCAAAAAGAAGCAAGATATCTAAACTATTGACATGCTAAAAAGCCACTTTAAAAAGGTTAATGGTTATTGCTCCCAGTGCTTGCTTAAAGAACAAACTGGGTAGGGATTCAGCCAACCAAGAGGGAAGAATATAAAAACAATGAGCAATGGCTTGAATCAAAGGTTACACTTTGAACCCCTACCACAGCAGACAGCAAAGGTTTATAGTTTGGTTTCATGTGCAGTGCAACATACCATTATTGGACAAACATTTGTCTTTAATTTTAATAGAAACCTCTCAATGGCCAGTTTTGGTTTTCTTTAATAATTCACAAAAAGAGAATAACTTTTAAACTGTATCTCTACTTATCATAGCGCTATTTCCTTTTTTCAGGCACAGCTCTCCTCAATGCCCTTCCCGTAGATGTTGCTTCTTCCTCTACTCCTACAGTTTCACATTCCTTTGCATTCCCTAGGACCTTCTGAGAAGACAACAGTTAATCTGTGTTCACATTTCCCCAAAACATGATGGTTCACTCAACCACAGTGCAATACTGACACTAATTCCTCCCAGATTAGCATGCAGACTTGTAGATGAGATTTGTCACAAAGGACTACAGAGGTCATAGTGCATCACTGTCTAAAAGAAGAGTGTGCATCAAGTCAGAAGGGAAAGGGAGGAAGATTATCAAAACAGAAAGTGATCAAATTAGATTTTACTACACACTCATTTACCATAGGTTCTGTTACATCTCCTGTTTGATACAATCGCCTGTGCTATGCTCTTCACTGTGATGAATATACCATGTTAAGGGGAAAACTACATTTGTGAAACTTTTCAAAATATGAAGTGCAATATTTGGGTATGTCCAACAAAATTTACGTTGGAGAATTTACACTAATTCACATGAAAAAAAATATTCCTTTTGTCTATTGATTTATCACAGAATCACAGAGAATGGTAGGGATTGGAAGGGACCTCTGGGGATCATCTAGTCAAACTACCCTACCAAAGCAGGTTCACCTAGAGCAGGTTGCACAGGATTGCATTCAGGTGGGTTTTGAAAGTCTCCAGAGAAGGAGACTCCACAACCTCTGGGCAGCCTGTTCCAGTGCTCCATCACCCTCACAGTAAAGAAGGTTTTCCTTATGATGGAGTAGAAACTATTTTCTTTCTGCAAGGTTAGTACTGTCTGTATTGGTAGAAAATCTCAGTTCTATGAGGCATGCCACCTTGAAGCCTGCTGAACAGCCCAGGACAGATGGTTTAAAAACCATTGTAATTCTGTAAGAATTTGTATGCAGCTTTTTTTTACTTTTAGCTTCTTGTTAGTCTTTTATGCTGCAACCCTGATCTCTATAAATTGCTTCAAAAGCCCAACCATCTCAACTTTTGAATAATAAAGAAACCATGGCATGTGTGGCAAAAAAAAAATTAAAATACCAACTGATATGATTCTGTAACATGATAAATCTCCCTGATCTAATCTATCCTTTTGACAAGTGCTTGACAATTCTTTACTCTGAAGTAAAGCAATCTTTCAGCTAATTTGTGGGAGGAAAGGGAAGATTATGGGAAGGTATTTTTGCTGCTTTATTTTATGGAGCCATTAATACTTTACATCCCCTCACATTATATAGAAACTGTTTTGCAATTCCAACAGTATCAAATATGACAAAGCACCTATTCTTGATGTTGTTCTCCTTTGATTAATGGCTTAGACTTCTCAGGGAAAAAGGTGACCTTCTGATATTTTATTAAAGCCCTCTCACCTCAACTTAGTGACAAATTTGAAATTAAAGCAGTTGAGAAGGAAGGGAAAACTTAAAACTTACCTTCTTCCTCAAGTACATCAGTACCTTTGCTTTGTTAAAATGCATATTTGGTAACTGGTTTGTCACAAAAGCGAATTAAACTCATGTACAGAGCTATTACCTCCACTGTTGTGTGACTGTAGGTCTTCAGATAATTAAAAAAAAAAATTGTTATATTCTCTTCAGAAATATGTAATTTAATGTATGGCTACATTTTATGAACCTTCCTATTCTTCTTCAAAAATGTACTAGCTTATGTATTTGATGTAAACAATAAAATCAACAGATTAAACCAAAACTTCCAAATAAAATCACTGCTGCTTACTTTGTAAACTGGAAAGAAAAGCTATTAGTGCTGATAATGTCAACAGCTAAAGAAAATGCCACGGCTGAGAGGAGAAAACAAAGACGAGCTCAGCAATACACTAATTTAAAAGACTTGAAATAATGTACTAGCTTGGAAAATAAAAAATACTTAAAAAAAAAGTTCATGTATTTTCAGACAGAAGCTTCCTCATATTTGTAAAATCAGTTATAAATCCAGAAAGTCAAGACCAATCCAGTACAAAGAGATTTCCATGACTGTGCCCTTCTTCTGTACATTAGTTATGTACTATACACTTAATAGAGAACAGAAATTCCTGTATAACCATAAATGCAGTCCCAAAGCAATGATGCTTCTATGTTGACCTGTTCACTGTGGAAACTGTGAATGTTGAGTAATTCTGGTGTGCAACCTCCACACATGGAGCATCCATGTGCTAGATCTCAGACGGGTCCCACACCATTCCCAGGAGGAATGGCAAGGGGGACTCCCTCTATCCACAGGCAGAGGGACAGGCAAGAAGCATTCCTGGGCCTCTCCCACCTTTCAGCTGCTTTGAAGAACACAACCCAAGACAAAATCCCCATGATGAAAATAAACCCTAGGTAAAATCAATGTCAGAGTCCTTTAAAATAAAAATTGCTTTTTCCATAGAACAATAAATGGGCTCAAAAGAAATCAGGTTATTAGGAGCACGTTTTTGATGTTTTACCTAAATCGCACACTGCAGCACTGTTTTCCTTCAGGCGTTATAAAACTTGGTTTCTTCAACAAACCACAACCCTATGCAACCCATCAGGTGTACGTATTTTAAAACATAATTTGAAATGAGACTCTCTGTGAATTATGAAGTTCCTGTGGACACATGTTTGTGTCATCTGGCTACTTTTCATTAATAAAAATTAAATCCTATTGCTGAAAAATCTAACTTTTTATGAGAAAACAATCCATTTCAAAAAATACATGAAACAGCACAGAAACAGGAAAGTTCCTTTTACAAAGATCCATAAACTAAAACATGTATGATAATGTAGATGTGGCCATTTATACTAACTTCTCCCTTAGTTGGTTTTTTCCTCACAATTTTCATATTTCTTGGAAGAATAATACAAAGCTGAGATCTTTAGGGAAAACATGCACCATCAAGCATAATTATATTGACTTATGGTTTTGGCTGGTAACAAGATTTATTAATCTTTGAGATATAATAATGTCATGGATTTGCTGAAGTCAATATCTCTTGCACCAGTAAATCTTCATATTGGCAAGAGAAGTCAATGCCTACTTAGGATTTTTCCAACCATTGACAAAGCATCCTGTTAATATCAGATCTGCGATCATGCAATAAGCAGTTCCTCTGATACTTTATTCTGGCAATGCAATCTGTTTTACTCAAAAAGCAAATTTCTTTCCAAGTCCCATCACTTGCTTAGATGGCAATCTGCTTTCAAGCATACAGCCTAGCAGAGAGGGACATGAAAAAAGCATTGCTTCTGTACCTGGATAGGGGATGAATGGTACTTTCTTGTGCTTAAGCAAAATGGATAGTATGCGTTGGTGTGTAATTTTTGGCAGTTCCTCACAAGCCTAGCTTAGTGAGACATCTTTTGAGACAGCTGCTTAACCTCATAGTATATAAAAATACACATTTTTCAGTGTGATGCTTTGAATGTGGAATATTCTTGTAACGACTTAGGAAACAAAATTTATCAGGTTACAACAGGAAAAAAAAACCTGGAAAAACAAAGAAAAGCTCTTTTTATTTGATAATAGCCAAATCTGAAACTCCCAGAGATATTTTGGCTGAAGTCATACTTGTTAGTTGCAATTACATTTGCTTCAGCAATGCTGTACTATCCTTCCCCAATGCCAACAGTGATATATTTGATGTGAAATAAAACAGTAACAACAACAATAATAACTTGGAATCTTTTAGCTTAAAGCAACTTCTATAGCTTGTTTGTTCACACAATTTCACTCCTGCTAAGTTATTCCTTCATACAACTGGTCATATATTAAAACTAAAATCATCCAATCTGCCATATCTTTTCATGACAAAATAACCTCTTCCTAAGGGGGGAATACATTTTACAAATAAAATCCTAACTTTGTTAAAAAATAAAAGATATCAAACTTGTCAAAACACTTCAAATATTCCAACACTGGTTTCTAATTTAATTCTACACTTACTAATCTGTGCAACAATATACAGTGAAAGTCAATGTCTTGATGGATCACTCATGGAAAACTAAAGTAATTACCCTCATTCTAATATTCCTATTTAAATGCATGGAAAAATGATTAGCTGAAAGTTCTTTATGTAGCAGAAATGGCATCTGCTTAATATTTATGCTAATGTGAAATACCTTTTACCCTAAAGGTTAGGGGTGATGCATGAATGAAAAATGGAACCAAATAAAAAGAAAACAAATACAAATTCCTGCTATGTAATGCCACTTCAACTATTCCACACCCACATCAACCCCCTCCCACCACCCCCCTCATAAATTTGGCATTCTTTCTTGTCTGTAACTCAGTTTCTTGGAGGTTTCTTTTGCTGATAAAAGCATAATCCTATGAATTTGTTTTGGGGTTTTGTTTTGTGGGTTTTTTTGTGGTGCTTTTTTTTTCTTTCTTCCTCCTCTCTCTCCTTTTCCTAGTAATGCCTGTGAGACCTCAGTAAATTCAGTTTAATCCAACACACTAAAGATGTCCAATAGTCCCTTTAGGGCATATTTTAATCCATTCTGCATAGTGTGAGTAAGTGTGAGGTAAGTGTGTGAGGTAAGAAAAGCCCTGAGTATCGGATAACTCTCTACCTGTTCCCCATCATACAAGCTCAGCAAAGGGACCAAGAACCATGCTAGCCTTTTGTCTGTCCCATGTCTATCTTGTTTCATACAAGGACTTGTGATTCAATGAATGGTCCTGAATCAATTCACTTTCCTTTTACAGATTGCAATGGTAAAGTATAAAAATGCTCATTTTGAAATGTTAAGGACCTTTCTGACAGTCATTACAATTGGTAGAGTGTTCTCTTTTTTCTTCCCCTCTTTTACCTTTTACAACGAGTTAAAGAGATGGGTGGAAAAAAACCCAAACAAATGAAAAACAGCATTAAAACTCACAATTTGATTCTAGTTTTCAAATAAATGTTTGACGTCTTCAAATGAGAATCTTACTGGTTGAATTTTAAGACAAAAAAATATTTAAGAGGTGTAGGAAAAGAGAGAGGATGGAGTCAGAAGTTAAAAGATTCCCTCTCTCCTCCCTAAGCAAAATACTGGAGACAGTCCCACTTCACTTGCACTCTTCCTTCTCTAGTGTTCCCTCCCTTTGCTCACAAAGGAACCAGGACTTTTTTTCTTTTTTTTTTCTTTTAAGATAAGCCCACTATTCCTACTATTTTGTTTGATAATGAAGTTACAAACGGATTAAAACAACTTCTCTAAACATGGCTTCCCTTTCAGGGCAATGTAGTTATAGCACATTAAGTAAATTACAACTAACAGAAGTGAATTGAAGGCCTTGAATACTTTGCCATGAGACAAGCATGTTTATTTGCACCCACAGGAGGAAAGGAAAAAGCTCACTTCCTGTCCCAAAGTCCACTTCCAGTCCCTCCTGAGACCAGGGCTCAAGAGGGATATGGGAGGTGGGAAAAGAGAGAAGTTACAACTTTGGATGCAAGAATGGGCCAGCACCTCATAGAAAATTAAAACAGAGATAAGGACAACAAAATAAGACTAATAAAAATTTATTGATGGAATAATATTTTTTGAAAGACAAGTAAGTCTACCTTAAAATAGAATTCTCTTTCAGCAATTCAAATATATAGAGAAGATTTTGTACGTTACATTCCTATTCTCCATATTGTATTCCCAGTTTACACAAGGTATTTCAGGAGAAACAAGGTGAGAGATTTACTTCAGAATATGGGAATTGACATTTTCTTCTTTCAAAGACCCACAGCCAGTTTTCTTCTTGGTAACATAACATTTCTGACAGTACAAACTTTTTTCCATTTTAATACTGTTTCAATTTCTATGCATTTGTTTACTAAGACAAATAAACTAAACATAGAGGTTCTTTCTTTTTTCTTCATCACCCTTCCTCTCCTCCCATATGTCAAATCAAGTATCTGCTGCCACTGGTCTTTTCTCTGCACACCTCCAAGAGGAATCCAGTTTCTTTCTCTAAAACCCTTCCTCCACCCACATGTTATCTGACAATTGCAATTATATCCCTGATTATCTTTTTCTTCTTCAGGGTGTAACCCCCACCACTCTCACCCTCTCTTCCTATGTTATGGTCAACAGAACCTTGACCATTTTAATAATTCTCTGCTTTTTTGAACTTTTCAGTATTATTCTTGTTTCATCTTTGAAGTGGAGTGCAATTAACAAAGCGATGGCTGACTTCTGCTCTGCAAATACCTCTGAAGTTTTGCTTCGACATTCAGTTTCTTAGAAGCACAGTCTTCAAGGGCAGAGATGTTTGTTCTCTGTAACTAGTGTATCTCCCTGTAGAAATCTTAAGTAACAGTGTGCTGGTTTTGTCTGGGATAGAGTTAATTTTCTTCACAGTAGCTGGTATGGGCCTATGTTTTGGATTTGTGACCAAAACAGTGTTGATGATTCAGGGATGTTTCAGGTATTGTTGAGCAGCACTTACATGCAGTCAAGGCCTTTTCTGCTTCTCACACCACCCCACCAGCAAGTAGGCTGGGAGTGCTCAGGAAGCTGGGATGGGACACAGCTGGGACATATGACCCCAGCTGACCAAAGAGATATTCCATACCATATGACAACATGTTCCACATATAAAGTTGGGGGAAGAAGGAAGAAGTTCAGGTGGAAGTTGGAGTTATGCTGTCTGTCTTCCCAAGTAACCATAACTGGCTTTCCTGGGGATGGTTGACTACCTACCTGCTGATGGGAAGTAGTGAATAAATTTCTTGTTTTGCTTTGCTTGCATGTGTGACTTCTGCTTTATCTATGAATCTGTCTTTAACTCAGCCTATGAATTTTCCCAGTTTTACCCTTATGATTATCTGCCCCATCTCACTGAGGGACTGGGAGGGAGGGGAGAGGGGAAGCGAGAAAGTGGCTGTGTGGAGCTTAGTTGTTGGTTGGAGTTAAACCACAACAAACAGTTAGGTTAATATTAAATATATTCCCTGCCTAAATTTTATTCTTTTGGAGGGCTGATGTTATTGTAGATTATATACCACTGAACATGTGGTTTGGGAATTGGAAGGGATGGTTTTAAGTGCTAGCAATGCTGGGAAGTCATCTTTGGCACATGCTAGATAGAGCCTCTTTTAGAAAGCTTGGCACAGTTTTTATAATGTATATTTGTTTTATTTATATTTGCTACTATTAACTTTTGTCTGTTCATTTTTAACTAGCTTGCCCTTCTGGTGATCTGGACATATGGGAATTATCTGCTACCCACAGTCAGGCAGCTGTAGGCTCTCCAACATGTGACACACCTCCAGACAATAGGTTCGATCTCTATAAAACTTTTATAAACTACAACAAGTGGTTACTCAAACACTGCCTTACAAGGACTAAGTACCTCAAAAAGAAGGGATATTAGAAGAAGAGAATATGCTTCCCCCCAAAAAGACCAAATAGGAGGACTGTTAGAAGTAAAACAGCAGTATCAAGAAAACCAGAGCATTCAGAAGTTGAAGAGAGCTAGGACTCATCTGTAGGCTCCACTGAAAAAATACTCATGCAAAACTTCAAGATTCAGAAACAAGCAACTAGTCTCAGAAAAAAATGAAAACTTAGTAATTTTCTAAAATATCACAGGACTGAGCACTATGGAATTGCTATGCACTAAGTCAAGATGAATTGAGTCATAAGTTCTAAGTGAGTACATTGAAGAATATCGCATGAAATTTGGGCAGAGGGAGCAAGAGTTGTATGAGGCTGGAAAAGGAAAACATGACTATTTTTTTTACTAAGCCTAAACTAATGAGTAAGACATAATGATGAGACTACAGAAGATTTCACAACAGAACCAGATTATAACTAGAAACAAAGATAGGAAAGAGCTACTGAAAAGCCTGGAAAATCCAGAATTGAGAAAAGATACGGAGATGTGTGTAATACTTCAGAAAGAAACAAAACTTAATGAAGTCTCTGTAGATAATGATAGCTCTTTCCTATCTTTGTTTCTAGTCATTATGTGTCAATATCTGATAAGTAGATATTGAATACTTACAATATTTCCAGGCCTAACATTTACATGATCACCAATGGCAAGCTTATGAAGCAAAAATACTACACAGAGAAAAGCTCAGTAACCAACATCTGCTGAGTAACTATATGACCATGAGTTGAAAATTAAAAGGAACCAGTAGAATATTTATTACTGTTCAGTACTTTACAGAGTTTTTAAAGTACCAACAGAAACATGTACCTTAATCCACTGTCTAACATTAGCTAAAAATCTCAGAGAAGAAACAATGCTGGCACGTAAAATAATGTTGAAGATATAATCTGAACTAGGCATTAATATTTACACAGAGAGGTTACATTTTACTGCTAAATTATTATGTTTCCAGAGAGTGAACTAAAAGGAAATCTCACATAGAAATACATCACAGTATGCATTAGATCTGTAAACGATCAGTGTGGTAGAAATAACAGTACCTCATAGTAGCATTAATGACCAGGACTCTCAGCAATTTTCAGTTTTAACCTTCAACATCAAGTCCCAGACAACTTCCTTCAAAAGGTCAGAGGCATAATGAAGCTTGAACTATTTTTGAAATTCCTAATAAATAAATAAAAAGTTTTGAAATCCAGTGACAGACCCATATTTGTCTGTACCTGACATACAGATCTTTAGAACAGACTATCAACAGCCAAAATTTCACTTTAATCATAACTAGAAGTCCAAATTCCCATCATCATCAGAGGTCTAACAGAAACTAGAAATTAACTGAGTAAGCAAAGAGAACTTGTTGAAGCTCATTAGAGACTGCCACAAAGAGCTCTTGCACATTACAGAGGTGTCTAATTTTCAAAAAAACATAACCACTCCCCAAAACACCAAAAGAAGCACAGAACAAAACACATTCCCCCCCAACCAACCACTAGTTTTTATGCAACCTTCTTTCTTCTGTTTTGCTTCTGTACATGCTTTAAGGCACTAAGTCCTTTATCAGAGCTAGCACAGTGGTTTTAAAAAAAGCATGACCAAAAAAAGGAAATAAAAGAAAAGAAAGTACTCCCAATCCTGATTCATATTTCTTCTTTAAAACTTTTATTTTCTTGATATTTTATTTTAGTCTTGTTAAATTGGTCTCTTTCAAGACTTAGAATTAAGTCCAAACCACTAACAACATGACATCTTTAACCAGACAAACCTAATTGACGCTAATTTTGTAAGCTGATAATTTTTCTTCAATTTCTTGTTTGTTAAAAATGAGATTTTAGATGCACTTTATTGCTCGATGCAAAACTGAATTTTAGTATGGAAAATTAAACCCTGTAATTTTTAGAAATAATGTTAAACACACTAGAATATAAATTAGAGCAACCACATTCCCTCTGAGGTGAGACAGTCACAGTTGCTATCTGCAGCTGTAATAGCACAGAAATTTATAGCTCTCTAGAATATAAGCAAAATGGATTAGTATTTTATGTCCTCATGGAGGAAAAAAAAAAATCACATAATAATGAGTATCACTAGAATGGATTCCACTCACTGGGAAATACCTTCACAGTTCACATGGGAGTTTCCATGTTCTTGAGTTATGAGAACTTATCTCACTTCCAAATACTGAGTGTGCCCTCTAAGTCACCCCTTTCTAATCCTTTCAGTTTGATGTTAGCAGGTGATAATCTCACAGATTAATGCTGACACTATACTGGTAGGTCATGTCAATCATATGCCTGTTGCACGAAAGAAGTCCAAAACTTTGCAATCTGCTGAAGTGTTTACATTTATCATGGAGCGTTTTCTGACAGCCACTGTATTATGAGGGCTCCTTATCACATCCGTTCTACCACAGGCAGGTTTTTGAAGGGTTAAAAAGGCTTTCATATAGGTGAGGAAGTTGCTCTATGAACTGTAAAATCAGTATTGAAGGCAATTTGGCAAAGGATCTTAGGCCCTGGCTTAATTAAAGTTGGGCTTGTTGTGCAAGTAAACGGCACACAGTTGGGATTTGCTCTCTGCATAATTTACACATCCCATGTTGGCTTGCTCTCAAAGCAACAGGGACTAATTGTAAGGCAAGCACTGCCTGATTTTATTCAGGGGTCACATCACTGGAATAAAAAGAAAGAAAAATCATGCATTGATATGTTTAGGAAAGCGTAGTTCAAAGTTTCAAAGGCCTGCACATCGTTAATCATAGTATGTAGAAGAAATGACATTTGGTTCAATAGTCTGCAGTAGAGGAGTTCAAGATTCTGTGCACAAAACAATACAAGTGAAAGATTTATAAGAGCCTTACTCAGTTCAATAATACAGTACTCTGTATCAGAGATTCTTAGAATGAAGTATTATAACTACTTATTTTTAAATTATTATGGTTATAGACCCTTGAGTGATCACCTGAATGTAAATAAGAAACCTGCTGCAAATGCGTATTTATATTAAAAACTGCATACATCCAACCATATATTTCACATTTTGTGAGTCAGATAAGATCTTCTAAGATCCAATTTTTCTAACCAAAAAAAAAAAAAAAAAATCGTATCATTCTATGTGCTCCTGGGCCCACGTGTCAGACACTGATGCTTTTTGGCTTTCTACCGAGATAGTAAAGTTGTTATGCTCTCCATCTGTTGTTCCTTACACTGTTGAGGTTTGGTAACTAGCAACCCTCTTAAATACATGGGGTATTTAAATACAGAGGGTCTGTAGGCTTGCTGGCAGAGAAAAATGAAAATGAGAAGAATGAAAAAACTTGGGGTGTACACTGACCTCATGTCACATAAAGGCACGTTACAAATCTGTAATGTCATCACATTTTAAACCAGAACTGTACTTTTAAACCATTTGAGAGGCAGGGGAAATGGAGTTTTCACAGACTGCAAACACCTCTATCCTTTCCTTACAAAGGACTAAATTCTACCTTTGATACAAAACCCAAGGGTTAAACATGTAGTTGTGGTTGTATCAGGCAGTAACAGGACATAATCAGTGACTGCTTTATGGTAGTCCAGATCATTCCTTCCTCTGTCTCAGCTCAGGCACACTGACTGTCAGAAAAGGAGCCATGAGGAAGGGTGTCTACGTCATTTCTCATCCCTGCTTAGCAGTACTGGTTTGCTCCCTACTGGTCTGTAGCTTATCACAGAATAGTAGGGGTTGGGAGGGACCTCTGGAGATCATTGAGTCCATCCCCCCTGCCAGGGCAGGTTCTCCTAGGTAGGGCAGGTTCCCCAGGATTGCATTGTACAGGAGGGTTTTGAAAGTCTCCAGAGAAGGAGACATATCCCAGGCCAGTGGTGCAGAAGACTTAGGGATGCTGTATATGATCCTTGGAATAGGCATTTGCCACAATCTGGGTCAAAAAGGAGCAAGGTGATACCTCACTATTACATGCCTAGTCTTGCCTTTGAAACATTAACACTCAAATGGAAATGTAAGATTCTATAAAGAACAATAGAAAGGAAAAAAATGAAGTTTTTCTTTTAAAGCTCTCAGTGCTGTAAAATAGATACTGTGAAAATATGCAAGTGAACGTGTAAAAACTATTTAAACTCAGATAAAGAACAAAGCAGTAAAGCAATTTAACTGTATAAAAAGAAGCCCGTAAAAGAATACGCCACTGAAAAAGATGAATTTTTTTCTACTACATGCAGATCACAGTCACACAATGAATCACTCTTTATAACACAATCTTCGCAAAGAGACTTTGTGCATTGAATTTTTCTAACAGGTCATGTTTTTTTATAGGACTTCAGAATCCTCCTTTCATAATGACAGGGCTTAATGTACAGACCTTGAGATTACTACTTGATCATAAAACAAGGTGATTCCTCTGACTTAAAATGAATTAATCTTAGAAAGTCATTCTCCTCAAGATATAGGACATACTACTGGCATAGATCCTTCTACTCATTTTTTTGCCCTCTTCTCTGCAGGTCATTGCTCAGATGGAATTTCTGTTTTCATACAAAGTGACTGACGTGAACATACTCATAGGCAACTTTTATAATATATTTTTCACACGACAGCACAGCACTCAACTGAGAACTGCACGTAGACCAAGTAGCATCTTAAAGAAAAACATCATAGAATATGCTGCATAGTAGTAGCTCTCACCTTGGAAAATCTGCTTTAATATACAGTAATAGCATCATATATATTGGCATTAAATTGTGGATTATTTTCCATAATCAACATGCTAGACCTTAATGACCAGTGTATTTTGTATTTTAGTTTTGTAAGTACCTATTCATATAATTAAAAATAAAAATGAAATGGTCAGATATCTTAATATACTTAAATTATTTTTCAATTAGCAATTTTGACCAAAGATCTTAAACAGACTTTATCTACACTTATTCAATCCTAAACCCATAGAAAATCCAAAAAACTTATTTTTTAATCCCATAATCGCTTCTATTTTCAGCAACAGTTCTGCTTTTAGAAAAATGGGAAATACAGTGGATATTAAAACCAAAACAAAACAGAACAAAAAAAAAACCCCTACAATAGTAAACCCCAAAACAAAAAGTTCTTTGATTTTGTAAAAACATTCTAAGTTGTACTTTGCTAAGATTTGACAACACGCACTGATATTCCCCTTGGGAATATCTGTCTAGATATAGATCGCTATTTGAGATTCTAAAACAAACATGAGATGTTTGAAATTAGTAGAACTAGATATGAAATCTCATTAGTACCTTTATTCTAGCAATTATAGTATTTCTAGTGCAAACCTTTTTATTAATAGGTAGCGTTAGACAGTAATGTTTTGTGCTATTTAAAATTACAATTTCATTGTTACAAATGGCACACATCATTGATACCATACCTAATAATTCTCGAGTTAACAGTCATCAAATGCATTAGTTTGGGAAGAACAGTAACAGAGTGATAGAATTTTGTTCCAATACAGTCACTCTTGGCTTTTTAAAAGCATCTAGCATATGTTATTAATCTGAATGGGGTGAAAGACATTGGAAATAGATAAAGGTATCTATCTCTAAAATAAAGACTAGTGAACTATCCGATTTTAAGGTTGTTTTGAATTATAAGGATACACAGATTTCTAAATATGATGGGTCATGTCTCGCTGACTATCTGCCTATCTTTCTTTGAAGAAAAAAGTTCACTTACAACTGAGGTGAAGTGGTGAGGACTAGCTTCAGCTTCTCCTTCTGAGGGGCAGTATGAAAAATGCAGCACCACTTAATGACACCTTATGCCAGTACCAGCTCTCCTGTTTGAGGAGTTGACTACTGCCAACTGTCATGCCCTTGACATTATGCCATAAATTACCACTGTGGTGGATTGTGACTTATCCTTCTCTCTATTTAAGGAGATAAAATTAATTTCTGCCCTTCTGTTCCACACCCAATGCTCATATACGTACAACAGGGAGTGACAAGGGTGCCCCATGCAGACCAGGAAAGACAAATCTATACATTGTGGGAACACCATCAAGCCAGTCTACAGGGGATTAATGTCAATGTTGTTTACTTGAGCCACTCTGGACCTCTTAATTCTGAAAGCCAGAGATCAATCTTTAACGATGATTTACTATTGTAGGTTCAACTCATTATTTCCTCTTTCAGCACACATCTTTCCAATACCAATCTGTCCAGCTTTGCTGTTGCACCTGATAATGCTAAACTATCCTACAACAAAGAGATATTCCCACCATGACAAGATTTCTTTTTAAACTAAACCTGCTTTTTTTTTACCTATTCCATATGACAGATCTAAACTTATCATTGCCTGTCTGTATTAATCAACACTTTGTTCCATTTCATATTTTCTCTTCCATTTTAGTGTAATCAATGTGTTTTATAAATGTGCTGTTTTTCTTGAGAAAACACTACTGAAAATCTTCACTCAGCATAAGCAAGCCTACCAATGACCAGTGACTCCCTCAATAGATCCTCCTGCCTGTAGTTAGTGCACTCTCATTGATCATTCAGTAGTTTTGCATTACTGCCTGTCAGTTTTTCATCCATCAAAGGGTATTTAAGTCAATTGGAAATATATTTCCAAGTGACATTTCATATGATCTCATAGCAAATGAAAATTTATTAAATCTAGATAACTTTGTCTCCTAACTACAATGATGTGATCAAATGAAAGAATGTCATGAAATAGAGGTCACTGCTCTTCACCTATGTAGTTCCCCTACCTTGTTGGTGATTGAAAAGATTGATTTCTTTCAAAGCTTATGACTTCATCCTACCAAGAACTAACTTTAAATTACTTTAAAGAATATTATATGTAATGAACTACTTGGTAACTTGTGACTTCTCAGCTCTCAGTTACTTCTTATGTTATCCCAATGGAAGACTGACACATGAATTTCATTGAAACGCCTCACCTGGCTAAAAGTATGCAAGAATTCACAAAATATTAACACTAAGGTTACCAGTTTAAAAGAAATTTATTTCTAATGATCAGGTCTTACAATTATAAGGGATACTTGTAAATCTTGTTCAGTGCAAAGAGTTCATACCTGCAGTCTCAAGTTGCACTTTGAATGTGGTGAAAAAAAAAAAAAAGTCCTAAGACTGAGATCTAGCATGGAAAACTCCAAGACAGAAATCTGAGTCTGGTAAAACTGTAAGCTACAGGAAGCAGGCTTTAATCACGAAAAGGCTTAGGCAACCTTATTTCCTTGCTCGTTTGCTTAAAACGATTCTGTCAGAAGTAATTTGCCTATTTCCCCATCAATACATGTGCTTTAGGGAAGAAGGAACAATTCTTTATAAAATTCAATAACACCAGACCGTATTGCAAGAGAGGATGTGATTACACTGTTTTACTGCAACGTAATCAGAGAGCACTTACATAAAGTCAAATTTGGTCTGGATATCACTAGCTGTCACTTCTGAAACCAACTTAAGAAAGATGAAATAGAATGTCAAAACTTCAGAGTGATCAAACCTCAGATTTACAACTTTCCCAAGAGAATAAACTTCATGTAATATTCTCTTAATGCAATCATTTATCCCCCTTTGCCTTCAGCAGCCAGTCCTATGAGTCACCTCAAGCTCCTGATAGATTTACAGCGAAGCACTGACCAGACTTCACTGTGCCTTGTCCTTTATCACAGTGAGAGATGATGATAGAACACTGTGGCGATGATATATACTGTATTTTTCTGTAACATTAACACTGACCAGTAATATTCAAACTGTAGTCCTCTGACCAGTAACTGATGAAAAGAACAATGTGTATTGGGCAGGCACTCAAGTATCTCAGAAAAGGAAGAGGTTTCTAATAAACACCATGTTCCTTTACCCTTATTTAAGAGAGGAAAAACTGCCATAGCAAGACATGTGGTAATGCCCCTTTAACCTCTTGAACTGCCCAGCTACTCTCTCCTGATGGACTCCTGTAAGCCATAGCTCTGGATACGGAGCCAAGTGTTTGCTTTTATTTTGCAATTCCTCCTGCCCTGCCACCATAACCATTTACCCATATTTCTTTGAAAATATTCCCACTCTCCTAGTATATTTTTTCTGAGGATGATCCTTCAGTAAAATGTTTTGGCCTGGAGACAGGTATGTATCTGCTCTTCTCTCTGCAATTACTGCTATTTATAACTCAGGTGTTAGCAACCATGTTCTTGGAGTCATCAGCCACAGCTACCTTAAATAATCTACAGGTCTGAAAAAATATTGCTTCAATGAATTTGCTGGTAAGGGGAGACTGATGGTAGGGTGGACAGTCAGTGCAAGGGCTTTATTTCAGACTTGTTCTGTTTTACCTACTGATTCTTCTTGCTTATAACCTGCCTCCAGAGAGGAATAAAATGCAAATTTTTTCTTCTATAGACTGCAGGTGACACTGCAACAGAAAAATAAAATTCCTTATCATGACCAAGTACAATAAGTGGAATGATCTCTGGAAGTTCCAATTTATATAAGACACAAATAATTTCATTTAACTTGTAAAGGCCTACCTACTGTGAAAAAATAATAAATAAAAAGATATAAGAGCTGGCTTCAAGTCAGCTAAATTTACAGCTTCCTTTTACAAAACCAAGTTCTACATACTCTGGAATTTTAATTAAACCCAAATATGTTTTGTAATATCACTTAATGATATATGAGTATCTACAACACTTAAAAAATCTGATGGATTTATTACTTGCTGTTTAATGATCACTTGGTGATCCATATCCAGGTATATCAGCTCTCTTAAAATGCTGGCTGTTAGATATAAGGTCTATAAGGGAAATGCTTAAATTTTGGTATAAAAATGTCTGTGATAAAACCAGAAGCTCTGAATTTCATGGTACTTTAATGCTGCCTCTGAAGTAATGGAAAAGCCATTTTCTAGCACTTGCTTCAAGGACTCCGGTAATAACATTTTTCACAGAGGACCTATCTTTTCTTAAATAAGTTATTGTGAAGTTATTCTTAAGTATTTAAAATCATGCAACTAAATTTGAATAGAACTTCTCAGCCTTTTAATTCTGTTTAATGAAATATTTCTTAAACAATTTTTAATCAGTTTCTACTGCAACGTGATATGCAGTCCAATAACAGGAATAGTATTACCAAGTTATTGCTTCAATAACACCTATGACTGTTCTGTACAACTTACTCTGTCAGTCTATCACCATGAACTAGTTTAAAAATCCATTTCTGGCTAAAGCTGAAAGCTGATTTGGTCTCTTCAGACAAATCGCTGTCATCTAACCTTCATCACAAGAAAAAAAAAACCCCAAATTGTGCTGCTTGATGTTTAGCAGCTATCACAAAGAAATAAGAGAGGCTGAGGTGACAAAATATGCTGACAGAGCTGTGCATGAAAACACATACAAATATTCAATACTTGTCTGGGATATAGACAGAAGGAAAAAAAAGCATTCAAATGGAAAGTGCAGCAACATGCATGTCCTGATAACTCTGCATAGATGATACACCCTTCTCCCCATATTATCACTGAGAGAGTCATGCTGCAGTAACATAAAAGCCTGATCACTTTCAACAGCCAATTAACTAGACCAAGTTATATTTTTAGAGACAGCAGTGAAGATTACTGAATGATTTATTTTTTTAAATTAAAAAGTAGACTAGAGATATAATTAAAGGTATTCTTCAACAAATGCTGACTTTCATTTTTTTAAGAGACAGCAATTTCTTTTAATTTCTAACACCAAGTACATAAATTTGTTTTGAGCCCAAACCATGAGGTCTGAATATAATCAAGATCTAGTCTTTGGGCGTGAGGCCTGTGCTCTCTCAAAAATCATTTGATGCAAAATTATTCATCAGTTACCCTAACTGCTTTCAGACACATGAAATCCAGACTCTCTTCTGTTCTTCCAGGAATTTTAACGGAAGCTTAAGGGCCTTTGAATCTCCCTCGTTCAATCTACCCAAAGAATATAAATCTGTGATTCTCCTGATTTGCAAACTATAACTGCATAGGTAAAGGCACCTTTATACGTACTCTTCCAAATCAAAGCCTTGTATCAGCAGATACACAGGAGAAAACTGCTGAAACCTGCATTTATTTGCCTCCTTGGGTGGTTGTTGTAAACAACCTACAAAACAATAAACCATTTCTGCATTATCTTGCGGTTATTTCTTAATTCTGTATACTTATTCACATTAATTCTATTTTTTTCCCTTCACATAATTCAGTAGCAAATGTGTTAAATGATATAAGCAAGTGTCCTGAGTTTCAGAACGCAAAACATTTCACCCAGTAAGGTAAAGTTCAGAAGTACTGAAGTACAATATAATTTCTACATGTAGTCATATAAATAGTATTTTTTAAATTACCCGTACATTTAAATGTATTTAATATGTAATAATACACATTTGTAATATCTAGATCTATCTATATAAATATCTAGATATATTGTTAGCCTCATTGTCAATGAGGATGTGAACTAGAGGTTGTATTGTTAGTACTATGATTATATGGACAACATGAGAAAAGAGCCTCCTAAAATAAAAAAAAAAAAGTCATAGAATTTACTAGTTTAACTCATGAATAGAAAAGTTATAGCTATTTCATTTCTTCATGACAAAGCATACTGATGTAATACAAAGGCTAAATTACTTCTTACCTGCATAACCGCTAGCAGTATTTGCTTCAAGTGTACGTGAGCTTTTAGCTTAAAAGGTAATACACGTACTCTACAGAGGATACTGGTCTGAATTATCTAGGTATAGCATGGGTACATTTGAACTTACGGCCTCTGAGGGCTGTGTTTAGAATATGGATTTATCCTCCACATGCAACTAGCTAAATTTCACATGGCATTCCTGCAAAATTTTCTTATACTGCTGATTAATCAGAGATTAAAAGCCCTGAACCCATGTTTCCTACATTATCAAAGAGAAAAGTAACACATCCCTAAAGTTTCTATGCTTCTAGGCAAATGAAATACTAAGGAATTATCTATGAACACAAACCAGATTTACATATAGATGTAAGACTGGTAAAGCAAGCCAACCCACACAGACATTCAGCATAACTATACGTTGCAAAAGATAAGCCTGAGAACTAGCACAGCCATTTCACCTGACACATCTCCAGTGCCTTTAAACTATGGCTCCTGTCTGGCTTCCTAAATCTTTCAACTGCTCTGGCAGGTCCATCAATTCCTCACCAATTTTCCTCACCAATTCAGAAATGAGCAGCACTTGGTGGCAATATGACAGACACAGGGAAAGGTCCAAGATGGATAGTTAGACATATTTATGGTGCTATTAAGAAACTGGTGGTAGCCAAAACATTTGCTTATCAAAATGCCACCGAGGAGTACCTGACCTTTCAAAGGAAGGTCTTTTACTACATAATGGAAAAGCAAACAAAACCAAAACAAACAAAAAACCGCCAAAATAACAACAAAAAAAACATACACACAAAAAAAAAAACCCCAAACAACACAGAAAACCATGAAAGGTTGGCACTACTAACAATTTCTGTTTAATATATTAACCTGTGACAAGAGGAAATTTCCTTGCCATGTAAATGGTCACACTAACAGTGATGAGTTCAGTCTGAAAAAAATCACCTTTTGGAAGCAGGCAGAGCAAGAGCTGAACTACTGTGTATTTCCTGCAGTAAGTCACTGTTCACATTGCTCTGCGGGCTGTCAGGGCTGGTGGTAATTGCAGTTACAACTGGTGGTCTTCTGTGCTTGCTTACTTTGGGGAAACTCTAAATATAAGTCTATATGAAAGAATACTAACTGTACAAGTGTCTTTGATATACCATATTAACAATAAAATTAGTTCCTTTAGGCCTGAAGAGACATTCTTCATCTCCAGCTACAGAAAGGCACCACCTTGTCAAAGCTTGCCCTTGACCTAAGTCGAAGTCATGGACTGAAAGACACAAACACACGACGTGAAAGGAAAAAACACAGCCAACAACAGAAGAGTGCACCCCCCAAGAGTATACTGCTGGCAGAAGTGTGCCCTGGAGATCAGAAATATTTCTTCCTACAGAAGTCAGAGTTAAGCCTTTCCAGGTTATTCATATACTGAAATAATGGTGTAACACCTACACAAAACGAAAGGTGCAATTTACATCTCTAAATATTATACTTATTGCTAGAACATGGGAAATGGCTCATTTGACTAACACCACTGAAGTGCAGATCAGCTAACCAACAGCATTAGGAGGTCTGAAGATTACGAGACTAGCCTGAACACTTTAACATTTTTATGGCACACATCAAGCAAAGGAGGAGGAAACAACCAAAAAGAGCATAGCCTATATCCAAGAAGAGAAAATAGCTGGGAGTAGCAATATATATTAGAATTTATCTTTAAATAAATATAATTGATTTTCAGACAGCTCCATGAAATGGTTTCTTTACAGTCACTGCTCTCCACCACTATCATACTACATTTAGGGCTGCCTTAGAATGGGTGGGAGGATTGCAAATTTCCAAATTGTCATGTTAACAAATAACAGTGCTGATAAAGGAAAATATTTAATATCATAAGGAAACCAATAATTATCAGGTTTCTTAACAAAAGATATTCTACAGAAAGTTCACATTATAATAATCACTATTTTGAGAGGAAGTTTCTGAGCAGAAAATCAGATGTCATACAATATAAATTAATCCATGGAAAATACCAACAGATTTGATTGCTGGTTTCAAATATTTGCTAGAAGCTGTTTATTGACTGAAGATGCATCATTAATATAAACAAATATTGCAATTGCAATTCATCATTAATAATACAGACAGAATAAATCAATTCAATTATACATTTAAAGTTTCATGCAATTGATTGTTATTTAAAAACACTGGAAATGAACCATCTTTTAATAAAAACACAGCACTTGTGGTAGGCTTCAGATATATTCCACATTCTAGCCAATTCTGTGCTACGTAGAGAAAAGAATAATCCATTTTAGCATTGATTTTTATTTTTCAGATCTAATAATCAGAGTTAGTGTACCCAAACTTATGATTTCTTGTACCCAAGTTATGAGGGTGATTTGAAAAAAAAAAACAAAAAACCAAAACAAAATTAAAAAAAAAAAACAAAAAACCAAAAAACACCACATACTTCCATTTTTTATGTAGTTGTTTTGGAATTTTTAGTGTTTTTATTTAGTTTCAGAGAAACTAAAAAAAAAACCCAAAAACCTTTAAAACCTTCATTATTTGCTACCAAAATTTGATTTCTTCTTAAAATTAAAAACAATATGCTCATATAGACAACTTAAATTAGGATTCAGACTATTTAAAAAAGACCTCTGGCTGTAAGACTGAGCAACTGTCTTCTGTACTGTACTTCCAGAAAAAGAAAATAAACCAAACCAAAACACCAAAACCAACCTGCAACCCAAAACCAAGAACCACTTCCAAAAAGTCCTCAGTATCTTTCCTTTGGTCTAAAGAGAAATAACTTTATTTTTGGGTGTTCTGTTAACTCAGTCATCATTTGCAGGTAGTCCTGCAGCTTCTATTCCTGACAATGACATAAGGCACATAGTAAGATGTGTTGTGTTTTCTGCTATCTGCATTATAGATCATTAAAATTGACCAGATACTGGTTTTCTTCGCTCTGTTTGTGAAAGGGGGTTAGATATCATGTATCTCCCCTTGGGGATGCGTAAAGATTACTAAGAGACACAAAATTCTTGAGTCATTTGTTTCAGGCTTGGGGTTCTCCCCGCTTCAAACAAAAGCTGAGTAGGTACACCGTAGATATAGAAGATTATATTAAAAACAAAACAAAACAATATCATGTCTTAAGAACGTTGCCATGGTGAATTTAATTCTGCATTTACATATTCACTCAGTGATAAGACAGAATACTGGACAAATCAAGCCTTAATTTTCATAGTTGGTTAAATATTGGCATTTTACATTGTCTAGGTTCTCAGATGAAGGGTCTTGTTCATATTTGTACAAGTGATGTAGGTCCAAACTTCTTAGCTGTTGATCCAAGCAGGAGCTATATTTTGAACAAAACAGCACCCTGAAAAGGTTGATCCCAGACATCTTAGATCAGGTGAATAAATTTAATTGCTATTTTTGACCATAATCTATTTGCTTCAGCTCTAGACTTCCCTAGTACTTGTAAACCAGCAGCTTTGATGCTTTCTGTGATAAAACTATGGAAAAACTAAACTTTAAATAAGGATAATGATACTAATACCATTTCACAATAGTATTGTTGATAGGTCTATTAACATTTAAATATTTGGACTGTGTAATTATATATCATCTTAGAAAACTCACAAGGATATAAATTGTTCTACTTGAACAACATGCAGTAATGCAGGTATAGGGACTGTACACAAAGAATGAACAGGAGGAAGAAAAAAGAAACAAGCCTTCTTGAATGAATTAAGAATTTGGATGTGAAAAACCATAGTGTATGCCATATAATTATAATGTATGTACACTAGAAGATTAAATGAAGACCACGAAGAAAACCTTCACAACAACACCTCTGAGCTCCTGAAAGCTAAATTTTATGACCTTAATAAGGCTATTTTAATACTGCTTTTGTGTATGATATTATATGTCTTGGTTTATTTATGACTTACATCTACACACACACATTCCCCAACAAACATACCCTCACATTATTATTTCACAGAGCATATTTTATTATTTCTGTTTCACTTACACCTGGAATATTTTGGCTTATGCATCTGTCAGGTGCAAGATGAACAGCATATCACAAGCTGTACTGTCACAGCATTTAAAAGCAAGCTGATGTATTTTTATACTACTCTGCGTTCGGACTATATAGCACAGAAGTAGCGCAATTCAATATAGTACCCTGAACCCTCTCCAATTACTGCTGTGCCGTCATGAGCCCTGCAGTGGGGATTGAGAGTACTGTGGTGGTTCCTATCCTCTGTAATCTTGCATTTTTTCCCAGCTCTGCATCAGATCTGTGAATGACCTTGGGTACCTCCTTTCAACTTACCGCAACACTGGTTTTACTCATGGTCTTTTCCTGGCCTACTTGTGAATTTTTGGAAGACAGATGCTCATTAACACGTATAATGTCAAATATGATAAAGCCAATTTTGAAAGGAGCCTCTAGGTGCTACTATAATACAAAAAATAAATCATTTTTTCCTCTATTCTTGATAAAGATAGGTCAGAGCTGTTGATGCTTTATACACAAAGCCCTGGAGAATTTAATATATCAAATCAATTCCCCTCCTTTACTACCATTGCTAAAGAGAAGCTTTTTAAAAATGTCTTTCCTTTTAATGACAACATCAAAGAACTAAGGAAAACAAATTTTGCATTAGGAAGTCTGTGTCAAGAAACATTGCACTTCAAACAAAGCACCACACATAGTGCTGACAAGAAGAAGAGAGATTTAAACACTAATTAGCATCAATTTCTTTACTCAATTATGATTTCAAGAAAATATTTTGTGACACTGATTTAAATACTGTTTTCCCTTCAAACATTTTTCATCGCTGAAATGGGTTCTTAGATTGATAAGCATGGATCATGCATTTTAAGAGTTCAATTTTTACAGATTAGCCCATATTTCCACCAAAGACTGCAAGGACTGTATTAATCACAGTATGCATATTCAAGGTCATAACTGTCACGGAGTATGCAAGACAGTATCTCTTTGTCACATTTCTATGAGAAACACCTCCTTCACATACGCTGAACAGGCAACAGAAAAGATGTAGTCTTTACTCTCTTGTAGCTACAAGCACCACCTAATCATTGATGTGTCCTGACACATTTGACGAAGTTGTTGCTCAATAGGGTACTTCATTCTTTCTACTCTTCTGCCCACCTGTGGTCTATAAACAGTGTGCTAATCCCAAGTTATAGATACAATCGTGCTTAATTGTTTCATGACATTGGCAGTGAAATGGGGACCACTGCCTGAGGTCATTCCTAGAGGTACTCCAAACCTGGGAATTATTTATTTTAATAACACTTTAACCACTTCTCTTGCTTCATTGGTATGACGGGGAAAAGTTTCTGGCCATTGGCTGAAAGTGTCTCCTAACACTAAAAGATACTTATATCCCTCTTTCTTCGGTAGTTCAGTAAAATCTACTTGCCAGTAATCTCCAGGAGAATTTCTGGGTTTAGTAACTGCCCAGATTGGCCTGTTACTGGTATTTGGATTATTCTTAAGACAAATTTCACATCTCTCAGTGACTGACTGAATAATTTCTGTGTACTTCTTATCAGTTTTTGAAGCTGTTTCTTCAAATTTTCCTCTCCCCAGTGTGTTTTATCATGTTCTCTCCTGATAATTTCTTTCATTAATACAGGTGGTGTTATTAGCCATCCAGTGGGCATGACAGACCATCCCTTATCTGGCTTCTCAGCACGTAATTTGCTTATCATTTCATGCTCCTGAATGGAACTGAACTCAGGGACTGCCCCACAGGCAAACTTGGGAGTCTACCCAGATGTTGACTCATTTTCCTTCGCTTCAGTCCGATATTCTCATGTCTGCAAACAGTCATGGTTGGGAATGGAACATCTTACTCATGCTGAAAGGCTGAGGGAGCTGGGTTTCTTCAGCTCAGAGAACAGGAGACTGAGGAGTGACCTCATCAATGTTTATAAATATGTAAAGGGTGAGTGTCAGGAGGATGGAGCCAGGCTCTTCTCTGTTATGTCCAATGATAAGACAAGGGGCAAAGGGTGCAAGCTGGAGCAGAAGAGGTTCCACAGAAACATAAGGAAAAACTTTTTCACTGTGAGGGTCACAGAGCCCTGGAACAGGCTGCCCAGAGGGGTTGTGGAGTCTCCTTCTCTGGAGACATTTAAAACCCACCTGGACACGTTCCTATGTGACCTGCTCTAGGTGGTCCTGCTCTGGCAGGGGGTTTGGAGTAGATGATCTTTCGAGGTCTCTTCCAAACCTTAATGTTCTGTGATTCTGATGAGCAGACAAACATTCTCTAGACTTCAAAATTTCCCAAGAAGACTCTACAGCAACGGCAACACTGCACAAAAGTGGCTTTTCTTTCCTACAAGTTAACACAATCACTTGTTTGTCTCAATGATCACAGAGATGTAAAGGTTCACAAAAGCACTACAGGTTAATTCACATCTACCTTTTCTTTAATATTCATGTGTGAAAAACATATTTCCTGGATGAATGAACTTAAGGAGAAGTGGGAGCTATGAATGCTTCTTTCTGTACAGCTTTCCCACATATAATGAGAAAGGAGATTTACAGAGTGAGATGAAAACTGACCCAAAACAATGTCATGATGGGGGGCCATACACAAAGTGAGTGCTGGAAGTCTCAGTTAATAAGCATTATAAGCAGGTGTGTTGTGACTGAGATGCCAGATCATCAGAAAGGCAACCAGGCGACTAGCACACCTATATCCTAATGAGATTTTCTTGACAAAGGAGAAATACAATGATACAGGCAGTCTATATATAATTTATGAATTCTTGGCAACATTACAATGTTGACATGTAATTGCTTTAAGGGCGAGTGTGTGTCTGTGGGAAAGGGGACCACAACATGTCTTTGTGGAAAGCAGGCTCAGGTGAAGTGGTTAACTCTAACATTGCTGCCCTAACCCCAGAGTGGGCAGGCTAAGCAAGCTGCCTAGATGGCTAAACATTTGTCAAAAGTTATGTGCAAAGGGGAGCTGAAGTGGTCAATGAAAAAATTGCCAGTGTACAACAAAGGAACTGAGCCCTTGAAGTTCTCATGAAGACAAGGCAAGAACTTAAACATTAAAAAAAAAAAAAAAAAAACCCAAAACACAACAACAACAAAAAAAGACAACAAATGAAGAAAGAATTCACTCCCTTCATATACCAAAGAAAGATTGAGAGCACAACAGTCCAGTAGGTAAACTCCAATAGTTCATACTTGATGCAGGATTGTGAAAACTCCTAAACTTTGATGGCACAGCACAGTGCCTCTACCAGGAAACAGCAGCAAATCAACAAGTGGGAGAAGAACTCACAGTTATACCTAACTTTCAAAACATACAATCTATTTTCCTGCAAGAATACTGGGCCAACTTTTAGATCTCAATTCTTTCAGAAAAGGAAAGGTACCAAATACAGCACAAACCAAAAACCAGGTTGTAAGGCGCTAGTTGATCATCCTGTGTGCTAAAGTTTATAGAAAGAAGTAAATAAGGGCTTATTATATACATTTACATTGCAAAAAATTAACTTCTGAAATAAAATACTTCATATTTCATATATACACTGAGCAACAAACTCTGATCTGAATTATACCAGCACACCCTAGCGTCTTTATCCAGGGGCACTAGAATATCTCTATTAATATTCAGAGAGAGAGATATGCAGAGGGATACTGAAGATTACTGTGGTTCCTTTCCTACACCATTTGCCTTACCAGTTGGTATGGTTATGTGTCTGCTACTCAATGTGTTTTAATCTCAGAACGGCTGCTTTCTTCCCTGCATAGGAGGTATGCCTGTCTTTTTAAACTAGCGATCTGCAAAAATAATTAAAACACTGTTTACCAGATCACACAAAATGCTCAAGCGATACAGCACATCTATGCAAAGCACAAGCCACAGAGATAAAAGGATTAATTCAAATTAAACAATCATGATTATTTCTCTGCAGTTTATACCACTGTGGTGTGTGTTAGAATATTGAAAGCCTACCTCAGTACTTGGGTCATAACGAGCTTTATGACATCTCTAGGGATGCATCTGTGACTTGTTTCAAAATATAAGAGTTCTGTTTTGCTGTCTGATACCATGGGTTTGTCCTTTGGTTCATTAGCAGGCGAAGAAAAATTAAAAAAAACAAAGAAAAGTATTTTGAATAAGTTCAAGAACAAAGGAACAGATTAAAAAATAAATAACTAAAAAAAATCAGATGGCATAATGCCACAACTGTTTCAGAGGACCTGTCCTTCTGAAATCATCACGGATGTATAGATTTGCAAGAAGGCCTTCCATTATAAGAACAGAATAGAATACAACACAACAGGAGAGTGAGTGGCCTCAATCTATTTAACACACTTTTCAACTGACAGTTGAAGTTTACGCTGAAGAGCCGAAACTATTGTGGCAAAATCAACCTGATTTTCAAAACACATTCAAAACCCCAGCCTGCTCCTGTTTTTCCAGGGAACAGAAAACCACCATGTACAACAAAACCCGAAACAAACATCTCTTTGTGTGTCTCATGGGTGGTGATTTTAGTGTTGTGGATTGCTGAGACAAATAAGCAGCTAAACACAGGCATTTATTCCCTGTGAAGTTAAACCCACACTATCTATGTTCAGCTGTTACTGAAGCTCTAACAGATTCAAAGACTAAAGTTGCCTGATTTATCACAGAAAACCCAAGTGACAGTACTGACATTGAGTGATCAAGAACTCAGCAACCTACAGACATGATTCTACCACAAGGAGCAGTACCATGGTTTGAGGAAACAATGTTGAAAGCTTAGGACTCCATTTACTCTTACATTCCAGAGCTAGTTTGTATCTCTCAGGCAGCATAAAGCCCTATCATAGAATCATAGGATCACATAATGTTAGGGGTTAGAAGGGACCTAGAAAGATCATCTAGTCCAACCCCCCTGCCAGAGCAGGATCATCTAGATCAAGTCACACAGGAACATGTCCAGGTGGGTTTTGAACACCTCCAGAGGAGGAGACTCCACAACCCCCCTGGGCAGCCCGTTCCAGAGCTCTGTCACCCTCACCGTGAAAAAGTTTTTCCTTATGTTTACCCTAAACCTCTTGTGCTCTAACTTACTCCCACTGCCCCTTGTCCTAACATTGGATGACATAGAGAAGAGTCTGGCTCCATTCTCCTTACACGTGCCCTTAACATATTTATAGACATTAATGAGGTCCCCCGTCAGTCTCCTCTTCTCCAGGCTAAAGAGACCCAGCTCTCTCAGCCTCTCCTCATAAGGGAGATGCTCCACTCCCTTAATAATCTTGGTGGCCCTGCACTGGACTCTCTCCAGTAGTTCTACATCTTTCTTGAACTGGGGTGCCCAGAACTGGACACAGTATTCCAGGTGGGGCCTCACCAGGGCAGAGTAGAGGGGGAGGAGAATGTCCCTCGACCTGCTGACCACACTCTCCTTAATGCACCCCAGGATGCCCTTGGCCTTCTTGGCGGCGAGGGCGCATTGTTGGCTCACGGTCATCCTGCTGTCCACCAGGACCCCTAGGTCTTTTTCCCCAGAGCTGCTCTCCAACAGATCAGCCCCCAGCCTATACTGCTCCATGGGGTTGTAAAGTGCTGCATCTGGGGAAGAACATGTGCTCTTGTTAAATTACATTAAATTTCTCCCTGCCCAGCTCTCCAGCCTGTCAAGGTCACGCTGGATGGCAGCACAGCCTTCTGGAGTGTCAGCCACTCCTCCCAGTTTTGTATCATCAGCAAACTTGCTGAGGGTACACTCTATCCCTTCGTCCAGGTCATTGATGAATATATTGAACAGGATTGGACCCAGCACTGACCCCTGGGGGACACCACTAGCCACAGGCCTCCAGCTAGACTCTGCTCCACTGGCCACAACTCTCTGGGCTCTGTCCTTCATCCAGTTCCCAATCCACCTCACTGCACAATCACCCAATCCACACTTCTTAAACTTGGCTGTGAGGATACCATGGAAGACAGTATCGAAAGCCTTGCTGAAGTCAAGAAATACCACATCCACTGCTCTCCCCTCATCTATCCAACTACTTGTGCCATCATAAAAGGCTATCAGATTAGTCAAGCATGATTTCCCCTTATGGAATCCATGTTGACTACCCATGATAAGCCTCCTTTCCTCCCCGTTCTTTGAGATGGTGGCAAGAACAAGCTGTTCCATCACCTTTCCAGGAATGGAGGTGAGGCTGACCAGCCTATAGTTACCCAGGTCCTCCTTTTTGAATATTGGAATGACATTAGCCTTCCTCCAGTCCTCAGGCACCTCTCCTGATCTCCAGGACCTCTCAAAGATTATGGAGAGCAGCCTAGCAATGACCTCTGCCATCTCCCTCATCACTCGCGGGTGTATCCCATTGGGGCCCATGGACTTGTGGATGTCCAGTTTGTTCAACTGACCTCTAACCCAAGCCTCTTCGACAGAGGTAGAAACTTCCTCCCTCCAGATTTCCTCTGTGGTCTTGAAGGCCTGGGACTCCTGGTAGCTGGCCTGAGGAGTAAAGACTCAGACGAAGGTGGCATTCAGTAATTAAACCTTCTCTCTATCCTCGGTCAGCACACCTACTTCATTCAGCAGCAGGCCCATATTTCCTCTAGACTTCCTTTTGCCTCCAACATACTTGAAAAAGCTTTTCTTGTTGTCCTTGACCTCCCTCGCCAGGTTTAGTTCCAGAGAGGCCTTAGCTTTCCTTGTTGCATCCCTGCATCCTCTGACAACCTTCCTGTATTCTTCCCAAGTGGCCTGCCCCTCCTTCCATGTTCTGTATAATTTCTTCTTCTGCTTAAGTTTACTATAACCCTAAATGACAATCAAACCATACAAGGATGGTGACTTTTTCCACTACTACAAAGGCATAGAGTTGACCAACATATTACTTTCCCTGTACAATAGGAATGGATGGTGGAAGACTATACATCATCACAGATGGGTGGGCTGTCAACAAGGCAAAATGCAGCCACATGCCAATTCTCAGTACTCAGAATTGTAGATGGCTAATAAGACTCGGCTATGTACACATAATCCCTGATTCTGGTTTTCCCTTGACATGCACACAAATCCAGTGAAAATTTCTTAGAATTACTGTAGTTTTGCTGGTTCTTACAATTGCCTTTGTGGTATTATAAAGCCTATGTAGAAAGACAAGTAGAAACACTTGCCGTTAGGTTTTGGTCTTGATGGGTATATTTTGTGTGTGTGTTTGTTTTTGTTGTTGTTGCTGGTTTTTTGGGTTTTTTTAAGAAAATACAGTCAGTCATATAGCAAAAATAATTTGATTTAACCCAAAGGATGGTAAGTATAACGAATGTATTAAGAACTGCTTTCTGAACTGCCAATACAAGTAAATGAACAGTTTATGCGGTAGTTTGCTTTCATATGTTAATTTCAGATTCACAGTTGATACTATATATCTGAAATTTATACAAAGCATAAAAAGGTTAAAAAAAAATACAGACTCCACTGAATAAAAGCTAACATACCTATCTAGCTAAGCTATATGAGATAATAAAAAAAAAAAAAAAAAGACAGACATCAAAGAAACTACCTCATTCAGGCCTTTCAAAATACTTGTCATAAAAAGATGGTTTGTTGAAACTTCAGACAGGCTAAATGTATGCCACATTTTGAGTGAAAGAATTACCTTTCCAGGGTTGCAATTACAACTGTACTTAGTTGTCATAGCAACCTGGCAACATATAGATGTTGTTAGATGAAGACATCAAGGGGCAGACAGTGATTTTCAAATCACCACATGCCAAATGTCATATTTCATGGGTATATCTGTGCTCAGAGGGGGGAAAAAAATAAAAGACTTAAAAAATTGAAAATTAGCATTTTTAAAGAATGTTTGAATAGCATGAAGATTGCAATGCCAATTCCCCATTTTGCTGAGCTATTTTAGTATTCTTAGAATAGTGTCTCCTTTTTCGTATTTTCTCAGTTAACATGTTCCCAAAATATGAGCACAACATAGGGAGTTGAAAGGCAAAGAGGTTAGGCTCAGCTACAAAGGTTACCATGCTTTGGTGGTTGCTTAAGTCCTGCTATTGTTCTCCTCCTTTTCTTCCTATTTTAATTATCCTGCTATCCTGACTTGGGTATTTTCACTCAGATGCTCTTTTTGACCTGTACTCCAATTCCTTTCGAGGCAGCAAAAGGAAAAATAGATGTACACTAATAAAGCCAGTGGCGAGCATACCTCAGTGATGTGAAGTTCTGCAAATACTCCAGCTGTGATCTATTTGTAAAGGTTGAGGCAGAATCCAGCAGACATCTAGTACAAACACAGCTTTTGGTTGTCTTCAATGGGCAACTCCTACTGTGCTGCTGTCATCTATACTGCTATTTTTACTTCTACTGACCAAGGAGCTTTGCTCCGTTTTGCGTTAAGGGTTCCAACAAAAGGTTTCCGAGTTGGTGTTCAGTTTATTTACATGGGCTTCTCATACAGGCTAAACAATAGAGCTCAGAGGGTTGTGATCAGTGGTGCAGAACCCGGTTAGTGACCTGTAGCTAGAGGTGTTCCCCAGGGGCCAGTACTGGGTGCAGTCTTATTCAACATCATCAGTGACGTGGATGAAGGGACAGAGTGTACCCTCAGCAAGTTCGCTGATGATTTGAAACTGGGAGGAGTGGCTGGTACACCAGAAGGCTGTGTTGCCATTCAACAAGATTTGGACAAATAGGAGAGCCAGGCAAAGGGGAACCTAGCAAAGTTCAACAAAGGCAAGTATAGAGTCCTACACCTGGGGAAGAATAACCCCATGCATCAGTACAGGTTAAGGGTTGACCTGCCGCAAAGAAGGACCTTGGAGTCCTAGTGGACAGTAAGTTATCCATGGGACAGCAATGTGCTCTTGTGGCCAAGAAGGCCAATGGTATCCTGGGGTGCATAAAGAAGAGTGTGTCTAGCAGGTCGAGGGAGGTATTGTGCCCAGTTGTCTCCCCTGTTCAAGAGAGGGACTGGAACATCTCTCTTATGAGGAAAGGGCTGAGAGACCTGGAGCTGTTTAGCCTGGAGAAGACTAAGAGGGAATCTTATTAATGCTTAAAAATATCTCATGGGTCGGTGTCAAGTAGAAGGGGCCAGTCTCTTTTCAGTGATACCCTGTGACAGGACAAGGCCCAATGGTTACAAACTGGAACACAGGAAGTTCCACCTCAACATGAGGAAAAAACTTCTCTATTGTGAGGGCGATGGAACACTGGAGCAGGCTGCCCAAAGAGGTTGTGGAGTCTCCTCTGCAGGCTTTCAAAACTCACCAGGATATGTTCCAGTATGGCCTGTACTAGCCGATCTTGCTTTGTCAGGAGTATTGGATTCTATAACCTCCAGAAGTCCCTTCCAACCCCTGCCATTCTATGATACCATGATACTGCACCACATAGTACAAGTTTGAAAGTTTTGATCAAGCCTGAGGATATGTTTGTGCGTTCTTCCATCTAACCAGAGTGCGTGCAGGTCTTTATGCTGTAGCAAGAGAGAGGCACCATTCCAACATAGAGTTTACCTGAATACCAAATAACATAAGCAAGCAGAGAGCACCCAGTCCTCTCTGGATAAAGCTATTCTTTAAGAGCTTTTAAACAACTGGAATAGATGGTTCACTATTTACATGGTTAAGATAGGTTTGATCTAGTACTAAACTGGCTCAAAACCCAAGTTCACCATCTTATCAATTCCCATCTTACCACAAATCTGCCTGTCTCATTAAAATACCCCTACACTACAAAAACAAACACTGAAAATGCAGAGTGGAAGTGCAAATGTGTAACTCATTAGTTGAACATAATTTGAAGTTACTACACATAACATGCACAGATTTGTTAAGGCAAACATGAACATCAGTTAGTTTGGTTGGTGGTTTTGGGGTGTTTGGTTTGTTGCTGTTTGTTTGTTGGTTTTATTTTTTTCTTTAATAAACTCAAAAGCATTTTATTCTGTTATTCCTAAACACTTTTAGTAACCTGAATGATTTAACAGAACACTTTTTCTCATCTGCAGAGAAAAGAGTGTTTACAGCAAAGAGCTGAATAACAAAAGATATCCTTTTTACTTATTGTAAGTACACACTGGGGAAAAATGAGAAATGATTTTAGTTAGTATTTGTAACAACATCTTAAACTGTTCAAAGTATCTAGAAATTTATCCATAAAGTGACACGCTAATTTATGTGGTGAGATAGTTGGTTTTATGCTTTCAGACTTCAACTGTGAGAGTGCTGAAAAAGGATCATCAATAAAGGTAAGCAGTGATCCACAATGTTTTTTCAGAATTATGACTCAATATCTTCCTTTTTTTTTTATTCCCTTAAAAAATGTTTCAGGAAAATATTTTACTCTTAGAGATAAATTCTATCACCTCCCGAGCTTGTAGAAGTGAAAGCATTGATAAATTTAAATAGTGAACAGTCTTGTACGAAGACATTCTTATTAGTTCAATTCCACACAAGACAAACAAATAAACAAACCAGAACTTAGTCCACTCCTTTGTAAACACTGTATAAGAGGAAAAAACCTACAATCAAATCAAATAACAACAAAACAAACAAACAAACCCCAAAGAACAGAAAACAAACAAATAGCGGATGTAGGCATATGTGTACAAAGAAAGGAGCAGAGGTATTTTATTAGTGCTAGTTCTTTATTTGGCCTGCAGTGACATTTGAAATTTCCCTTTAAAAATAAAATATTAGAGATTTTCCTGACATTCCGTAAAATACTTACAAAATCTGGTCAGTAATTTGCAGTTTCAATCTGAAGGGCCCTTGTGTCTTTCATTAATGAATGCTGATCAAGTCAGATGTCTTAATCTATTTTTTGAAATATTTTTCTGAAACTCATACCTGTATCAGTTCTTTTGTATTCCTGATTTGAAATAAAACCAAACCAAATGAGTTAAATACTTGGTTTGGCTAAAGAATGAAGTATACCCTTCTTTATGATCTTAACATGAAGACAATTACATTAATCCTGGCTGAGTTGTGCCTTTGTCAATGAACAAATTTAGAGATCTTGGTATCTGTCAACCCAAGTTTAGCCTGAAAGAGAAACCTCATTTTATACAAACATCCAAATATCCTTCAGATTATAATGGATGGCCCTCAGTTACTACTAACTAGAGTGGGCTACAAATTGTCTCTGTATGGCGTCTATTATTAAGACTATGTGCATCCATGGTCAAAGGCCATAGTTAACCTGTATGTAGCCTGGGATTGCATTTACCATTACTGCATTGTCTGAAGCACCATGACTTTCCCAGCAGGTTTATATAGCATTTTTAAAACTTACCAATCCTTCCTTATTTCTCTCCATCAGGAATTTTAAGAGGTGACACTAATATTTTTGAAAACAACTTTAGCACCCTAGGACATTTTACCTACAGCCTAAGTCAAAAAAAAAATAGAAGAAATGTGAGATCTACCAGATTTTTTTTTCCCTAGCTGGTGGACACAGAAGAAAAGAGAGTTGATTAACAGGGAGCTATACCTTCCAAGCAGAATCAAAAATTACCTTCCTGTACCAACAGGAAAAGAGTAACTCCGGGTAAAAAAGTGCTGAAAACTCTAACATTTTTGAGCTTAGTAAGTGTCAAAAAGATACAGATCCAGAACTGAAACAGAAATTACTAAGGGCCAGGCAGAGTACAGACTAAGCTTCTAGGAAGGAAGCAGAGAGCTGCCACTCCCCCACCCCCTGCCCTGGGTCACACTATCCATTTCCATAAATATGAAAAAAAAGACACCAAAACCTGCTCTCTTACAAAACAAACTAAGATTTTAGTGAACTTTACGTGCTCTTTGTCTCAGAAATAATCTCTCTTTCCAGCTTGACTTCAGAGTCAAGCATTGCTATAAAAGAGCACAGATGGAATACAAAGTACCAAAAGAATTTGCAAGAAATGTTTAAAATGTGAAATCCTATTTTCTAAAACTTCTTTCTGCTAGGGAAAAAAAAAAAAAAAAGAAACAAAAAAACCCCAAAAAAGACCCAGTATCTTTGACACTTAAAAGCTACTCTTTCAGCATATACTTTAATAGGTCAAGAATAAAATGATGGGACTGGCTTTGACAGTAAACTCTTCAGAAGAAACTGTAAGATAAGGATATCTACAAAGAAGTTCACCTATGGTTACCATACATGTCAATACTATTCCCAGCCTTAATACATACAGACAAATATATATGCATGAGAATATTTTATGTAGAGAAGGAAACATTTCCAGAATTGATTAAAACCAGACACCTGTTCTATAAACCAGTTTTTCCGCAGACTAAACAAATGTGTCCTATCAGGTCCCTAACAAGTTGTTCCTAGAAAGAAGATTCACTAGATTACAGCAAATTAAGTTCTACCCAGTCTTCCCACTATGGAGCCAGGTATCTTCCATCTTAAAGCATGCTTTGGAATTATGAAAATTAATAAGTGATTGAAACGGGGGTCTCTGGACTTTCCAGCTCCTGAAACTGAGCCTTGAAAATAACATAACTTTATGCTATGTTCCTGCTTTCTTCTACAAATATCACACTTGCTCATCTCAGCGCTGCATTGAAGATTAAGTAAATGTTTTTTAAATTAAGTTCGGGTTGAAATGAAACTGATGTGTAATAGTGTTTTGTTTTTTAATCAAGATGATGTCACCTTCTTAATACATCAGAAACACCCACAATTTTAACCTTTTCTCTAAATACTGAAAGAGATTAAATATGTTACCATGTCAATGGGAGTTGTGAATAATTAAAGTCCCTATGTCAAATCTAAACTTCTCTGTTGAGGAAGAGGTGGTGTTAGGACAAGCCAAACTCAAGATCTGAATTATCACTTAAGAAACAAAAGTAGTTTAGGGAGAAGCCACAACATAAATCAGACTTATGAGGAGGAAATTCAAATTAGGACCCTGGTATTTGGCAGAAGAGAGAACTTGTCTTATAACTTCAGCTGCAAGCAGCACATACTGCCACAAGTGAAAAGAACTAGTGAGGGGAAAAAGACATCCCTTTCCTCAATGCACATTTAGAAAACTTGAAAAATTTAGAAGTGTTGAAATTCTTTTAATACTTTTTCTATCAGCATCCTTCTTCAGCTTTCATTCCTTTCCCCTTCCAAGCCAGGCTGTTGCTTTGGAAGGCACAGGGATCTCTGGGGTGATTTACAAAGACATCTTGGCATAGGAAGTCACAAATCATCTACATAGGACACGTAAGTACTTAAAAGAAGCAGAGGAACTTACTAGGCAATCTCTCAAACCATTTGTCAAAGCACCTGCAGGACTCATTTGAAGGCAGGTGAACTAAAACTCCAGCAAAGCAGCCATCACAAGAGCATTCTATTTTACTAAAAGGATTTGTAGCCTTTCCTCCCTTCCCATACCCCAACAAAATACACACACTTTCACTTACTGGTTCTTATCTCCCTCTCTGATGTAATAAATCAGAGGCTGGAAAAGCTAGTGGAGAGCAGAACTATAGGGCTGGAAATCATGACCTTTGTGTGTAGTAATTGAAAACCACAGAGAGTTCAGAGCGCAGAATGGACTTCTGGACACATCTATGTTGGGAGCTTTGAAGCCTGAAATTATCCACTGTTGTAACTCTAGGCTTAAATAGCAGTGTCATCAAATCGTAAACTGGAAGTGAGCAAAATAATTATAGTTCACAGCATTAGTAGGTAATTACAGAATCAAATATACTATACAGATATGCTATTATCTTATTTACAATAGCATTTTCTTTTTGTCTTCTCCTGGGACAGCCAATGCTTGTACTATCTGTTTTGCTCTATCAGTTGTAGGGCATACAAAGCAACTACTGAGACCACAGTGATTGTAAATGGGTTCAGAAGGCACGTGTCCTTCCATAACAACGGTCCCACCACTACACGGTGTAGAGGGAAATAAAAGATTAAAAAAAACCAAACAAAAACAAACAAAAAAACCCACCCCCACACACAAAAAAAGCCACACACCAAAACAAAAACCACAAAAAAAAAAAAACCACACCAAAAAATCCATCCAAGTGTAGTGAAGGACCAGAGTCACAGAGTAGTTAAAACCTAATTCTCTGTTACAATGCCATCCTCTCTGACTTCATTCACCAGTAACTATCATACTATTGCCCAGGCATGGGTTACATCATTCAGCTATTTTAAAAAAACCAAACTCTGCACACTGAGACTTCTGCGTTTGCCACCAGAAGTGAAACAGCAGCATCTTTTAAAAAACCCAACCAGATATAATTGTCTTGGCAACCTCACAATTAGAAGCTCACAATCCCTTTGCCTGCTACACCTTTCAGTATAAATATTTTATCAATGTCTTTAGAAGAAGTTGTCTCACTACAATGAGACCAAAAGGCTGAATGACTTTCGATTTTTCAGTAATAATAAAATTCCTTCAGTTGGAAAGATACTGTCTTCATCAGTGAGTGAAATGCTCCTGGGGAAGACTTCTGCTTCCCATGCTGTTCACCAGGAGGGTGCTGAATTCAGTGCCTGGACATTTCTAGATGAACCAGTACTAACATACCCTTTCTAAAGACTTTTAAAAAAATTAAATTAAAATCAATTAAATTGCAAATGCACTTACTGCAAGGGAATGAAAAGGCCAATAAATAAACAAAACACATTAAGAGAAAACATTGCAGAATTAGATTACTAAATCAAAATGTTAATCAGGGTAAAAGAATAAATTGGAAGCCATATCTTTTCAGGGCAGAAAGAAATATGTTTGATTTTAAAAACTGCATTATTACCATTTTAGTGGAAATGAATATTCCACCTGTAATGTACTCCACTCATAACACATAACTTTTCAGGAACAGTTTGAGGATGCTGCTACATCACACAATACTGTAGTCTACTGCCACGTAATTAAAACCTTAACACATCAATACAACAACATACTAGCCTGTGTTAGAAACTCACCTAAGCTGCATTTGTCTGAAATTGTTGCAAATCAATGCTAGCACCACTGAAGTCAGTGCTAAATTTCAAATTCTGCAAATTAAATACAGAGATGGTGTTAGAGAAAGTTACAGAGTAAAGCTTATAGCCACCTGCAGAATTAAAAATCGTATCTAACCTCTTAAACCACAGACAGCAAGAATATCTCTCTCAATCATTCTGCACCACAAAACACAGTCATACTTATCCCCATTAGTTTTCTTTTCTTTGGCATCTTCAACAGGAATTATTTTCCTTTTCCAGCCCCACCCCCACCTTAAACTTTCCTAGTGAAGGCCAGCAAGCCCACATATCCCAATTACTTCAACTTCTCCACTTCTCCCAGTTCTTTGTCTGTAATCCAATTCAGACACCCTAGCCATATGTACCACACAATCTTACCAGTTAAATTGAAAGCTATGAACAAGGCTTCTCTTGTATAGTAGGCCAAGAAACTGAAATACCTAAGCCATACAAGTAGAAGCCAGGAGTGGTGCTTTCTTAGCTTCAGAGCTGCAATTCAATATTCCTCCCTCAAGGTGAAGGTTCCTTTGCTTTTTCTTCTCCTCATCAGTATTTCCATTCACTTTTTCCTAACACCACAGAAATGAACCATTTACTAGAAAATAAGCCACCTCAAACAGTTTTCCCCAAAGATAGCTATGAAACCAGAGCTTAGATGTGGTTCTTCATTGTCAACATTCTGGCTTTTCAAAGAAATGAGAAAACATGATATCCTATTCTTTTAAACATATCGTAACACTAAGATTCATATAAACAAACTAATTGTTTTCTATCTTAAAAAGAAAAGTTTGTTTTAAAACTAGAATAAGAATTTTTCTCTTCATATCCTAATACGTGTATGCAGGTCCTTCAAACTGAGGTTCAAAAATATATTTCAATTAAAAGTTCAAACACAATCTTTTTCAAGATGAAACACGAGGAAATAAAATACACCCATATTGTCTTAACAGCATATTATTCACAGCAACATTATCCTTTTACAGACATCGAATATTTGTATTTTATTGCTATGGAAAAAAGTAGAATAAAAATATGAAAAATCTAAGTCCCCTGACTCAATTTTCATTTGAAGCAAAACAATCCATTTGATCATAAAATCCTTAGCAGAACTTCACTGTTTCAGAACAAGGAAACCATCAAGAACAGAACTGTTCAAACATGCTTTCCATCCTCTTCAGATGTATCAGTGAATTCACTTTTTTTTTTCCCCTCTGTGCTCTCCTTATGCATAACAGTATTTGTTACATGTGAACACTACAGCAATAATGTAATTTAAACTGAAGCTGGCATGGTAGAAGTCAAGATGTAGTTGTCTCCACATTACCATCTTAGCACCATGGAGTTTATGCTTTAAGACCTAGGAGCAGGCTCAAAAATCAGGCTCTACTTCCATACTTCCTGTACTTAGTAGTTGCGTTCAATGTTGCTTGCTAAATCATCTGAGGCAACTCTTATTACAAACTATTATGCATGTAATCCAGACTAGAGAGTAATGTCTGTAACGTGTAGCATGTCTATGTAAACCTTGGGAACAACAGGGAAGCTGGAAAACTACAGAAACAAGCAAACAAAAATAACCCCACATAAGTACCAAACCTGGGTAGGCTCCTTTCTATTAGTACAAAAGACAGAATGAAAGAAATACAGCATGAAAACACAAAATAACTTGAGCGTACCAAAAAAAAAAAAAAAAAAGAACAAAACATAGAGAGAGAGAAAAAAATGTCAAAGGAAAAATAATATAGAAATAATATAGTTTTACAGACAGCTGGGCCCCCCCAACTGCAGCAGGTAGGCACACAAGTAAAGGGCAGTTGTCAAAGCCCTGACATCAAAGCAGGGAAAGGAAAGCAGAAAACCTATGTTTAGAAATGCCATTGATACAATCTCTGTATCATATTTTATATTTTGTTTAAGACAGGACACACAAGTTTAAAAAAAAGCAGCTACGCCTAGTTCTACCACACTTTTCCTGAGACTTTTGTTGGCCTCTCCCACAATTTAAAAAAGCTTTAGAAGAACCACTCATGGATCCTTCTTTCTGGGCAGTACACAGACTGCATCTGTAGTGGAGCCAGCCATGATTCTGGGGGTATCTGATCAGGTACATACAAGACAACAGTAATTTTGAAGGAGCAGGCCTGTGCAGTGCAAAGCAGAAAGAAATCAATACTTGTTTGAAATGCAGATGCTGAAGGTTCAGCTTGCTAAAGTTTTAGTCTTGCACTTGGATCGGTTGCAAGCCATCTGAAAAAAAGGCAGAGTTGCTTTCTGCCTTTTTATTCCTATTGATAAGGAAACAAGTTGCCACATGTACTGATAGCAACATGATCTGTAGTGAAATTAGATGAAGCCAGAGTTCAAATAGAAGAGTACAAAGAAATATGGTGGTGATGTGGCAGAACGGGCAACTAATTTTAAGAGGCTACATTGACTGATAGCTCAAGAACACAGCAGAGGGAAAAACAAGCAAGCAGGTATCAGCAAACTCTACATACTTATTTTTCCAGTTGTAAAAGCTGTTCAGAGGAAGGCTGGGCAGCATGAACTGAAGAATCCACATACTACATTCACAGCAAGTATTTGGCACAAGGCTTCTCAAGGATTCAGACAGGCATGCAAGTGTTGGCAGGGTTTAAGACAGACCAGGGAATTGGAGGAGCTGATGATCTGTCACAATGCTTGCGATTTGAGGGATGCATATGCAAAGGCCAGAACAAGTGGCAGGGTCACTGAAGGGCAGCTCTGATGGTGCTTTTACAGTATGTGAGAGTATTTCTTCACACACACACCCCTCCCTCACACGACCCAACTTGAGTCAAACAAATCAGAAGTCTGATACATAAAATGCCAGCTGGAACAAAAATATGTCTTTGTCTTTACTCTTACTTGCTTTTAACTCAAACGTTTATTCCCCCCCAAAAGGAGAAGACATACTAGAATGCTGCAAGATTATAATTTTATTCACTATAGTTAAGCAAGGGAATTCCTATTCTGCTTGGCACATACAGCAGCTGACACATACCGGGGGGGGGGGGGTTGGGGGGTAGGGAGTGTTCCATTTCACCTGGTACCTGTTAAGGTACCAAACATTTACATGCATGCACATACACTTCCAGAAATTCTTCAAGTGTGTGCACAAAGTACTGTGCCATTGATCTGCTGTGTGCAGACCAGACAGTTATCTGGCCACAGGTGGGATTGACTGTAACGCTGTTTAAATTTAATATTCCAAATGGGAAGCAACCCTTGAGATCAGGTTCTAAAAGTATTTGGTAAACTTAGTTATTACTAACAGATTTTCAATGTCTGTTTTTAAAATTATAGATTTGACCATTCTTTAAAGCATTCCTGTTCTGATCTCACAATGGATTCTCTAATGATGAAATGGTAACAATTGACTGGGTACAGCCGATTCCCTGAATGTTCTATGTAACAAAATTCTGTTATACTGAAAATCACCAACATGCACAGATGAAGCTACAGGTGTCAGAACAATTTTAGCGGAAAAGACTTAGACTTTATGTGAACCATAAAATATACTCTGTATATGATCGTGTTTGATCTTCCAGAAATATTTTTCTTTTCCCATGATCAAACATTAAATCTGAGAGCATAGAAAACATGTTGCTGCTGTCAAACAAGTTATTTTTACACATTTAAAACTATTTTCTATTTTCATCTCATGTTACAATCTGATGTATTATCAGCTCCAAAACAGATTACTCTGTTACAGATTTTTTCATCATTCCTTATAGCTTTACTTTATCTAAAAATTACATAATGTAAATAGTCTAAATATGCAGGTACTTTAATCAGAGAGAGGACTTCAAAAGCAGAAGCATGCACTTTAAAAACAGTAGTGCACAGAATGTCACCAAAAAGTAATACATTAAGCTTAACTGAACATATCAATCATACTTTTATAAATAAATACTCAAAAAAATACCATATTTTAAGAGCCCAGTTGAAGATATTGCAAAATTAAATAAAAATCTGAGAAATATTTTTCCTTACAAGATAATTGAGACATATCTAATAAAGCAAACTTCAACCAGACTTTCAAGTAGAAAGCTATCTGATATTTCCACTTCATTTCTGCTCAGTATCACTGACCTGCTGCTATGTGACCTACTACTCTCCTTTAGAGGAGGTGATGAATAGCTGATGGGAAAGCTTATGTTGCAGCTAAACAAATATCACTATAAGACATATATATTAGGAGACATTTAATACTGGAGCTGCCACCATGGCCACATATAGGAAGCAAAGTACTGCCAAAGGCATTCCACTTCATCAACATAGAGAGTCCAACAAAGTGTCAGAGGCACACCAACATGGCAAAGTACGTGGAAATTGAGATCCTGCTATCATAACCACTAGGCCACTCTAAGTAATCATCCATGCATTTTTTTAGGATCTACTGCTGTTTCCAGGGACAATTCTGCACTGCATAACAGATTCTCAGGATGGCTTGAGGAATCTAGAGTGTCAAGTACTTGTGGCAAGGCACACTTTGTTGAAAATAATATTTATCTGAAACAAATTCTCCTCTTCGAGGGCAACATAACAGTAATTGCAAAGATGGATATGCAATAACATCAGGATGTCTTATTTCTTACACAAATATGCATTCATCACACTTAGATGAAACGTCACCCATGTTGATGATCAGTTAATCTTTTTCTAAACAATATTTTTCTTTTTCACAACACATTCCAGTGCCTTTCTAAACGTGCAATGCATCTCCCTGTGAGAAATGTAAATAAATGTCTGTCAGAGAAAATCAAGTCAGCTATCACTTCAATTTGCTGGACTAAAGCACACCAAAGATCATTTTGCTAGAATTCCGAGTGATCTGTGGATATAACTTCATTTCCAGAGATATGCATCTGCTGAGCAAATGCATTTAATGGAGGTGACTTATGTTATCAGTTTCTGGTGATATCTACTATCAGCAATGATGTAGACTAAAGGCCAACATCTTTGGCTCAGAAAAGAAACTATGGTTTTGAGCTTATTGTGTAATATATAGACAAAATGCTGTGCTGTTCCTATTCTTGGCCATCTATTGAAAAAAGTTTACTAAAGATGAATAATAAAAGTTTGAGGGTTTTATGATACTGAAGACACAGAATAGGAAGAATCTCAGCAAATAAGCATCTTCCTTCCTTGACTGCTTAGGCAGAAGACAGGCTGAAAGGATACACTTTTATGCAATTCAAAATGTAAATAGATACATATTAACTCTAGCTCTTGTTGCATTTCCATTGGTCAGAAAATTTCCCTTGGGAGTCAAGTTTATAAACCCACTGAGCAGTTTCCAGAAGTCCCATGAATCAAAATAAAGCAGTATTCAAAGCTTTTGCATTATATGCTTTCTAAACTCTTTAGTTGATTGTACTATTGTTTGCCAGTATCATTCATGTGCACTGTGGAAAGGGCTCTGCTGTATTCCATGGTCAGAAATCTTATGCAAGCTGCTAAGACTAGAACTTTGATCCCTTCTCAAATCAAATTCTCTATATAATTAGAGAGGACATAGCTTTACTTATACAATGTATTCCTAATGGTCTTCAGATTACTTTAAGAATTCATTGCTCATTAACCTTTGAAGACATATTTAGCTTCAAATAGCTTCCCAAACTCTACATAGTTTCATTACATTAAAAAAAAAACCAAACAGATTTATTACTGATTAACAACTAGTACTCGAAAACAAATTTGTCAGTAAAAAGAACAGAAAATCTTGTACATTTGAATCCTACAAACATACAAGTTTTCACATCTCAATTTGAGTACACTCCTGTGGCAGGCAAAAGGGAGTTCAAGTTTTTTTTTTTAGGACTGAATCATTACTTCACTGAAATCAGAAGGGGCAGCATAGTTTCAGGAAAGATTCATTCTAAGTTGTATGACCAAGACAAACAGAAACAAATGAAATTCCTGCCTGAAAGTGTATAGGCTGTACTGGCATCACCATTAAGCCACTCAGAATAAACTAAGTTTGGTATCTTAGCTCTTTATAGTCAGCATTTTTTTCACATTGATTGTCTTTTTGTATTACACAGGATTGCAGCCCACTCTTGAAAAACATTATCTTATACATTTGCAACTTTGGTTCTATCAGAAGGAATCTTGCAGTATATTTAATTTACATAGTAATCTTTGAATAATAAGAATATAATTAGGCACTTGATGAAGTGTAAAAGTACCAACCCATTTCAAAATTTCAGTTGGAAAGCTCCAACGACTATTAGTAGTTCCTAATGGCTTCAAAGTTGATGCTTGAAACTGGTGTCATTAAAGGGCACTAAACATCACTAATATTGATTCTTTGTACAGTCTGAACAACAATCTTTGCAGATAAGCAAGGACATTTAAATAATTTATTACTTCTTCCATACAAATTAATCACACCTTAGTAAAAATAAACTCAGATACACAAGCATGTCTGACCATGAAGATCAATAAAGCAGGATAAACACAGTTAACAGTTGCCAGTAAAAAACCAAAAAAAATCCCCAACAATTAATTTTCATCTGCACACCTTCATATGATTCACACAACATGCTCTGAAAAAAACCAAACCAAACAATCAAAATCTCTTCACCACCATCATCTTGATGAAAATAACTCATAAGCAACAATCTGTAAATACACTTTAAGCTCCCCTATCCACTCTCCACATACAAGAATGTGCAGCAGCATAGTAAATAGCTAACAAGGAAATGAAGCCGAGTGCAAACTGGTTGTAGATGTTTGTGAAGTTTGAGAAATCATTTATATCTTCCACAAAATTCAAGTTTTCTATACTGAACTTGGTCACATAAATAACTATAAGAACGTGGGCTTTAATGAGTAACCAATGCATTATTTGTAGATACTGCTAATTGGTAACTGGTAGAGCATATGATCAGGGAAGTAATTTCTGAAGTACTGAAAAAAAATACTCACTACCAGCTGTCTTCACTGAGTGCTGGTAGAGAAGCCTGCCTTACCACCCTGAGCATCCTCAGAGCCCAGCACTTGCCAGACAACGGGAAGATCCCCAAGAATCCTCCCAAGTCATGAGCAGAGAGGGGCTTTTCTAGAGGGTAATCTGGAGAAGGAGAAGCCTATGGACAGATAACAAAAGATGACCAAAGTGGGAGTTTATGCAAACATTTTTCTGTCCAAGCACCTTAAAACAAAGAAACATAACCCCCCCCCCCCCAAAACACAACACAACTCATAAGTACGACCAAATACTGAAAGGAGGAGGAGGGAAAGAAAAGTCAAGATGCTTTTATAGGACACACTCTGCTACATTACAAGAAAAAACATCCTAATAAAAGGAGATGCACTTTGAGCTTTGGACAGCTACGGAAGTTTTGTAAGCTTTAAAAATCCCCTACATATGTGCCACTTCAGTCTCTACCATGTTCTTATGATAAAAAACCCAACACCTACACATTTTCCACAACCAGCAGAAGTGTTAGAAAACCATGTATGCTTACATGAAGTGCTAAAAGTAGGTAGATTCAGTTTAGTTAAGTCTAGCCACTGGGGACAGATAAAAATGTGGTGAGTGGAATATAGGTGATAACTATTATTCCTAAAAGTGAAGCCGAGGCTGAGAGGTGAGTCACCAAGAGGTCTGACAGAGGCTTCCCACATTCCTCAAACCCACAGCCACACTTCCCTCATGAAGTGTTTTTTTTACTTTGTAAAAGTATTTCTAGAACACCCTGAAGAAATTCACCCAGAAAAATGGAAAAAGCCTAGGACTGATGAGCTGGCATTTTAGCTCCTGCATTTTATCTCTATGTAGAAGTGACAGGAGTTGAAAATTTAGCAGCTGGCTGCCTCCATTTGATCCGATTAACATCTGACACTGCAGTGAGACAGCATTCCAGGAGAGTAAAAAAGTGCCTACAAAATTCCAAGCCCAAAACCCTGAGCTCCTTAAAACAGGAAAAAACAAACAAACCCCAAACAAAGCACCAACAAAACACAACCCTCCCTTTAATCTTCCAAACTATTATTCTTCAACAAAAATTACCGACCACAGAAGTAGAGAGGCAGACTCAGAAGTTTTGCTTCTTACTTTTCAGTAAACTGCAGGTTGAATCAAAAATACAAAGCTGTTTGTAAGTAAACAAGTTGACAGAGGAAAGGTCAGATCGCTAAAGAATAAACCTGCTGAGACTTCTCCTTGTCATTGAGATTCAGCAGAGAGCTTTATATCTTGGGAATGAAGGAATATATAATCACAGATGGGAAATCTGCCAAGAACAAAGTCAAGGGGAAAGAAGAAAGAGGAGATAGTCAGCAATTTTGCATGCTGCTTTTGTTTATTTTTTTAATTTTAGTTAAAAATAAATGGGATATTTAATTCTCTCACAATAACACATCTATATATGGGGAGATTAGTCAAAGATAGTTTATGTTTTTGGCTAATGCTAGTATTTTTTTCTATATGCCATTCTTGTTTTAAGTTTGTTATTTATTCAGAAGAGTATTATTATAAAAACTTGTCCTGAGCCCAAAAATAAGTGTTTATTCATTATTAAGAATTTCCTAGTTTTTAAATCAAAGAAATACAAGCAGAATTCTCCAAATGATCTACTTGTTCTAATGTTTTTAAAGTCCTGATATTTTACATAAAAGGTGTCAAAGTTAACTGAGCTAGGCAGCATTAACTAGGCAAAAAGACACATACACCCTATCACGTTATTTTATGCTGGGGTTGCATGAAAAACATATTTAATAAGTATACAAAGGAACCTATAAATACTTATAGATCGCCTTAAAGATTAAAGCCAAGAATGTTCTTCCTCATTGCCAGACCTTCCTGAAACCTACCCACAGAAAATGGGCTGGGGAGGGAGGAAAAAAGATGAGACCAGGGCAGCCTTGTTTTACTATTCACCTCATATGAACAATATTGAGTTTTTCTACTCTAATTCTTCTGCTTTGTACAGCAACACTTACAGAAACAAAGCTGAGAAGGAATAATGGATGTGAAAGGAATTAGCCTGTTTAGGGCTGAATTAAATTACACAGAGTGAAGATGGGAAAATGAGGTGATGACCACCAACTACTTTGCCACATCGCTTCATGTGCTTAAGGGTCTGTAGCTTGTCATTAAGATGGACACTGGCGGATTTGAGGCAATACACTGTCACCAGAACAGTTACTCTATCTGATTTTGAAAGTGTAAAAATCTTACCAGTTATTCACAAAGCTGAATAATAACTATCATGTAATAAGAATCATGTAGCCATCTGGTGAATATTCGATAGATTAAAGAATATTATAATTTCTGTGAAGAAAGACAGCAGAGAGGTGGTGGTGTTTTGTTTTTTATTGGAGGTGTTTGCATAATTGGTCATTTCCAGCAATTAACCCAGAAATGTCTTATTTTTCAATTAGACAAGAATCTCATTTGCATGCTCTCAAAGACAACAGGATATTCTGCTCCCTGTGGCTTTTAAATGGTGCAAAGTTAACCTTATTTGTCCCCGCAAAAATAATTCAGTCTCATTTTCAAGTAAGTTGCTAGAACTTACCTGCAGCAGAACAAAGTAAAAATGTGTCAGATACAGGAGGAGAAACGATGACAATCTCCAGTCCTGCACTGAATTTAATTTCCTGCCACAGCTGCACAAGAGTATTGGGAGGAATGGGGGGCTTGAGGGTTTGGAGTTTAGTGGAAAGAAGAAGAAAAAGAAAAAAAATTAAATCTAATATCCAAGTTTTGCTTATAGCTATGTGCGTACAAAGCTTTATATTTTATACATAAAATTCAGGATTTCAAATGCAATAGCTTCCTCTGACAAAAAGAAATTTTGCATGGGTTACCCAAGTAGTATTTTTCAGATCACAGAATATGTAAATTATGTTTAGGCTTCCCATAACCTAGGGTAGATCTAACTGCATCATCATGGTCCTTCCTGTGCTCGCAATAAACAGATTCACTTGACTCAAAATCTCCCTCATCTAAATAGCACATTTGAAATACACATGGCAGAAGGATGAATCAACAGGAAAGTCCCGTCTTCTTTGCTAAAACTCTAGGGGAAGAGAGAAGAAAAAAAAAAAAAAAAATTCAATTACTTTCTTGGGGACATCCAGAAGCCACTGAACTTACTTCATTGCAGCATTCAAGATGTCTTTGTATTCTAGTCCAAAGAACATGGGAATCAAAGACCTGAAGATATGCAAGAATTTATCCTCTTTTTTCTTTTTAAATCTCGCCATTTCTCAGAGGTGCTACCCTAGTTCTCTTAGGTCTGCTTCAACTCCTTCTTTCAATGCTCTGCTTTGAGTAGAAGCATCAACAAGAGTAATTCATTGCATTATAAATTACTTGGTTAGGCCAACTTTAAATATGTTGTTTGATTCTCCCATTATGCAAAATTACTGGGTAAATAGGAAGGAAAGAGGAGGGCACTGCTGAATTGTCATATAGGTGGTGAAAAAACCCCATGATTGTAAGACCCAACAGGTTTTCATTCTGCTGAACTGGGACCTATTTAAAACAAAATGATAGATTTAAAATGATTTCCTAGTGGATTCGATTAGAGAAATAAATTAATGACTGCTATTAAATAAAACATTTTGGCACTGAATATTATGGTAACTTGATTTGCATAATTTAACAGTTGCAGGGACTTCAGGAAATAACAATGTAAATGAGTGCTGAAAGTGTGCTGTAATGAAAGAGCAGATTTTACCATGCGTAAGACTCTCCCCTGTGATTTTATTTTAAGGTTATCTTTTCAGTTCTTAATTACATTTCTAAAAAAGGTTAAAACAATTTGTTGTTAAAGCTTCTGCTGTCGTTCCACTCTAGTATTGTTATAGATATTTACAAGTTTCTCTTCCCATCTCTTTTCCATAAAGGAAAAATTCACTACTGAATATAGAAGAATGAGAGAGAAATCATCACAGCTGGCAAAATATATATAAAAAAATAATAATAATAAAAGAAGCCATTATTAACCAGCTGTAAAATAGCATTTTACTGTTTCCTGTCAGGCAAACCCTGAGGAAAACAGATATTTCATATAATTAGGAACACTCATTCAGATAATTGCAAGATAACAAATGTTTCACTTAAGTATTTAATAATTTTATTAATTTTTTTTGTAATATGGATTTCAGTTGCAGTTCATAAATTCCACTTTGTTTCAAGAAAAAAAATCATAGTAACTCATAGCTTAGTAATCATATTGTGGATTGCCACATATGTGTTAATTTTTGTATGTTCACAGCTTATTAAGTACTCTGGAGGTATTCTGCTCTGTAAAGAATACTATGATCCTTTTTTAACATCCAGTTTCGATACACAACACCAGATAATTTGACTTTCAGTTTGTCCTCACTAGCTGATGGAAAAAGCACAAAAATATCAAGATATTTTTGAGGCTTCATAAAACATTTAAAGCTAGCCAACTGCCCTGTTAAACCAGCAGATCTTTAGTTTCAATGTCCTGCTTTGACTGGTATAAATAATGACAGGTAAACAGTGAGCTAAATGCACTCAACAGGATCTCAGTCAAATCTGAGATCTCCAACTTAACAAGACAATACGTCACCTCTAGCTTACTGCA
>JANVCC010000020.1:1462504-1478592 GCA_025345505.1 Todiramphus chloris collaris
GAATTACATTTAATAGACTTAAGAAGTACAATGGTAAGCTTCTGACCACTATCCTTCCAGACTGGATTTCTGAATTAATGCAACTAATGTGCTTTTTGCTTTATGGAACATGATTCAGACTAATCTCACCAAAAACATGGTAAGGTAGAGGCGAGGTCACGAGCTACAAGAGGTCACAGTGCAATACAAAGTGTCAATGTACAAAAACCAGAAAAGTATTTGTTGCTTTGATGAATCAAAACAACAAATATGAAAGTATAATCTAGCTAGACTGGTAATATAAACCTGCTTTGTTACATATGATTTTACACATGCATGCATATATTCACATTTATACAGTTGCAAAACATTTAGATTATTATTTTAGTGGTTTAGTTCAATGAAAGACACTGGGTATCTCTCAGTACAAGTTGAAGACTTTTTGCAGGTAACCTTAACCAGCCGGCTGTAGAAATAAGGCTGCTTAGAAAAATCTCAGTATAATCATGACAAGTTAGGTGTTCCTTAACAGATTAATGCAGTGGAAGTATATTTATTAGAAGCAATCTGTCACTGGAACTTTCACATCTGTCCCTAATATAAGACAGAGTGGTTTTGGTTCTTTTCGCACCTCGTACTGTCAGAGGACTGAGATCTTATTTGCTTCATTCTTGTTCATGAAACAACTTGAAATGCAATGATCTATCCTTTAAAGTAAAAGCTTAAGAAAGCACTTTCTGGAATCAGATATTTACAAAACCCATTTTGTTAATAAATATACAATCAGACTAGCAAAAATGTTTTAAAAAAAAAGGTTTGAAAAATGTAGCTAGCTAAAAAAACAAAAATCCAACAAAACAACACACAGCCACAAACAACAAAAATTAAAATAAAATAAATCTGTTGCCCCTAACACTTCCAACCCCTAAAAGGTAATCAGTCCAGGATCCTTTCTGAAAGGAAAGTTATCCTACTAGCCAGATGGAGAAACTTTATGATAGCCTTCATCCACCAAGAAATACATGTACACCAAGCATGCCTCAAAATCATGTTCAGCCAATGCAACCTGCTCATCTGTTCAGAAATGCCTTCCCCTCCCATATATACACAGCAAACTTCACAGTTCTAAAGTGATTGTTGGAAATACCAAATCCAGCATCTAGTACTTAAACTGCTATTTTGAAACAGAAGATTTTTAATGTTTACAGGTTTTTGATAGTGCAATTTTACATTCGGTGTCTTCTTTGAGCAGCAGCAAAAGGCACAGCTGTTTCTTTTCATGTTTTAATGTCTTTACTGTTGCCTTTGACTTAGCGATTAAAGTAAGAGAACAAGCAACATGGTAATAGAAGCTGTAAGCTAAAGCTCTTAAAAAAAAAAAAAAACCTTTTGATTTTTGAAAAAAAAACTAAAATAAAAAAATAAGAATGAAAAAAAAAAAAAAAAAAAAAAAAAAAAAGCTTTTTGATTTCTGAAAATAAAGCTAAACTTGATCAGTAAGAATGTAACAAGTAATTGAATACAGAAAAGTGACACCAGAAACACGTACAACCTAAAATAACAAAGCAAGCCTGCAAAGCCAGGCTAAAATGTTTGTTCTGTATAAAGGATTCAATATTTACTTTTCCTAGTTTCTACAATACTATTTTGTTTTATTATGGTTTCTCTACAGAAATCTGAAAGTGATCTGAACTGCAAAATGAAGTGGAAAATTTTGAATACCTGTATTAAACAAAAATTCAGTTGTTAATATCTTGATGATTTCCAACTATAATGCAAACTAAGAATATCTATCACAGCTATAAAAAAAAAGCTTCATATACAATAATAATGAGTAAAAATGAGGATCACTGGGGGTAAGCAGGATTAAAGAAGAAAACTATGACAAATTAACTGCAGCTGTAACAGTGAACAACTCCAGGTGTCAAGGACCAGCACCCTCAAATGAAAGGCAAAAGAAAAGACAGGCATATCAGTAATCCATTAACACTTAAAATGGGGTGCAGCTGTTAAGCTGAAGGACTGTACATGGTCATGAAAAGCCAAAACACAGGTTTGCCCTGACACTGGTGTGATTTGCTCCAACCATCCTCGTTTGAGGTAGCTCCTCAAACAACATCTGGATTTGTGTGCCTCTGTAATTCTTAAAAGGGTTCAAAGCACAAGCATGAAGAAGCCTACACAAGTACAAAACATGACCCTCTTCACCTTCCCATTTTTCTGTTTTCTGATCTTTCCGGTCCTGCTTCTTCAACAGAAAACTCTAACAGGGTTGGAAACAGCATGGGGCATGGACCTCAATGTAACATCTAAAGTACAATCTGCTGTCTTTAGTACATTTCTAGAAAAAAAAAATTATTTGTCTGTCAGGAATTTATTTTTTAGTGTTTCTGTCCAACAAGGAGATGAAATTTAAAAGCTGAAAAATAATACGTATCTAAGCTTGACACTGATATAACGACATTCTCAAGCACACAATTTTCTTCATTCATAGACCCCTGGCAACTCATCAGCGGATAAGGTTGTGTATAATGTCACACACACGCTTTCCTTCCCACCTTATGTTGGTTATCACTGGCAGGATACTTTCTGGTCTTTCTAAACATTCAGCCAATGCTCAACTACAGAAACAGGGATGACAATTTCCATGAATTTGTTTATTCATCTTTGGCATGAAATGTTCTTCCGTTTGGATGTTTTCTACTCAGACTTGACAGTTTTTATTCCACGTCACCAGGCAATAAAATAGTATTTGTGTTGGCAAGGGGTGATTGAATTTATTTATTTTAGTTCTTTTGAATTATTCTACCTGTCCTTTTCGACAACAAATTTAATCTTTTTGTAAGATCTCAAAAAATAATCAAATGTTTCAGCAAGCAATCAGGGGATAAAAAAGTAGGTGAATGAAAAGGACGCTTAAAGCAAATAAGTACTTGCCCTTTCTAAATGCAAAATTTTTGAAACAATAAGTAAACTTTCTTTATCAGGTCACTGAATCCTATGAAAAAAATATTATTTGAATACAACCTACTTAAGACTGTATGCTAATGAAAGGTTTGAGGTTTTCTTGTTTAAGTTACTTTAAGCAATGGAAGACTTAAATCATTGGACAAAATCTTTAAATGAAAACTTCATGTATTTATATACGTACGTAATTACACACATGTTGTGATATCTGCTGTACTAGTGTTGGCTTCACCCCAGGTACTAGCAGTGTAGTTGCAATAATCTATATCCTTAAAAAAAAAAAAAATATATATATACACATCCAATTTTGATCTAGGTATACTACTGTACAAATGTTTTCCTTAAGGAAGCAAAAATTGCAAAACATAACAAAACAAAAAAGCACAACAGGGTATCCTCCAAATAATTCACAAGTGCCTTGAGTAAAAGCTGAATTTTACAAGTACATCCTGAGAGCTATACAATGATTTTTTTTCTACAGGAAATAACGACACCAGTGTAGAAGGACTCTGCCAAGCCTTTGTATAGTCATTTTGAAGGGGGCATATAATAGCTCTGTCACATTCATATCTTAATTTTAAAATAATCTTTATTAAATATGTATCACTATTGTTATCTTTTTGATAAAATAACAAAAAAGATAATCACAATACAAATAAATCAACCTAGTTTGGTTAAAAAGGTGAACTGTACTTTTCTGTTAGTGTACAAACTGCATAGGTTCTTAAAATAAAGCTAGTGAAAAAAGACAGTGAAGAGCTATTCTACACTAGTATAACCTTCTTTCCCTTCACTCAAAAATACCATCAGTATAAATGACGCTGTTGGCAAAGCTTGCTGGATATGCCTAAAATGCTACCACCGTAATTCATTCATTAATCCAATATGTAAATAAAACACACATAGGATAAAGATTTACAGCCACAAAAACCCCAAACCCATCCAAAAGAAACCAAAAGTCAAGCAGGGTCATAAAATTTCATTTCAAAACCACAACTGAATAAATGATGCTAGCATGAGATCACAGTCCTTTCAACAGGAGGATTACACATGTATTGCCATTCCCAGGACAATGCCAGCAACACAGAACAAGGTTTCTCTCTCCTGCAGTTCACTGCCTCATTCATAATATACCTACTTCGGAAAAAAAAAGAAACCTGTGGAATTTGCATGCCCCAAATAGAAAATTACCCACCTTACAATCCAAAACCCAAGTTCCTAAAAAATAGTCCATCCTTCCCTTTCACCCAGCTATACTGTATCAGGAACAGTCAACAAAAGCAGATTTGAGCATTCATTCTTACCATGAAAGAAATAACTGGAAGAGCTAGGTGTTAAGTTTTTGTTTCCTCTTTCATAAACACATGTAATTTACAAAGTAGCTTGCAATTAAAAAAAAAGTACATACAGCAGTAAGTCCAAGCCACTAACAATCAGAACTGTGCTCCTGCAAAGCAGTGTAAAATAACACTGAAGGAGGTGAGGAAAATAACAATTATTTCTATAATGCCTGAAATTTGGAGGACAAGTAGCCAAAACAGGAACACAGGTAAACCAGTTCTGCTACCAAGCTTCTGTATTGTAAGACCAAACACAACATAACAAGCTAATGCTAAACCACAGTTACATAAATAAAAATAAGCAAGGATACCTGCATGCTGTACAACTCAGCATATCTTCAGAGGATAGACCACATTCTGTATTCAAAAATACCTACAACTCATATAGGAGAAGCAGCCCATTTGTGTATATGCAGCCTTCTAGAAACCATCAGCTGCCACTTGTGAAGCCAAATTAAAATGTTAATTTAAACCCAGCTGATGCCTATATTCATGTGATGGAGAACACTTACCACAGCAAACACGTCCCCAAGTCATGAGGAGAAAGCTTCCACTTACCTAAAATTAGAAAAAAAAAAGAAATAAGATTAAAGTGATGTATCAGGAAATATATGTTACAGATCTGATTTAGAGAAGGAAAGGAAGTTTTACTTCAGTCAGTTTTGACTCTCCATTTTTCCCCTTCCTCCCACAAAAAAAAAAGGTGGGGGTTGTTAAGAGATATTTTGCAGTGGATAAGAATCTATAGTACCTGCACATGTACTACAGCCAGTGCATATATTTACTCAATACACACTAGCATCAGTATGGCCTCTTATCCTAAAAGGCGCAGAAATTCAGAATACCAGGAAAGGGATATATAATTCAGAAATTCAGAATACCAGGAAAGGGATATATAATTCAGGGCAGTGGGGAGACAAACCCTGTCTGGCAAGAATGTCTGGAACAGCTGCTCTGGGCAACTCCCTGACCAGGGAGCCAGCCCCACAGCACACCTCCTCCTGGGGATGCATCGGGACTAATCCCTCTACCTGGAGCAACAACCAAAGGGCCACTCAGTCAAGGTACACCTGAGGCAGCTCCACCCCTTCAGAATGGGTTGCTTGATTTCAGTGGTCTTGCTTGAGAGCAAGTGAAAACTTCATTCATAATTATAAACCAACAACTATACAGTTGGCATAGCATTTAATCCAGTACACAAATAGTTCTTTGTTAGATCAGAAGTCCCCCATAATTTGTTAGCTTTGTAAGCAAAACCTGTAAAAATAAATATGAATTTAGTAAAATCTGAAATGAGGTAGTGTCTGAAAGTGACTGGAACATGGGGTTTTAAAAAATAGAACATATTGTCTCCACTGTAAAAGTGTATACATTCAAACGCCTTTTAATTACTAGCATGTATTATCAAAGAAGGGGTAGTTTGAGAATACATCACTGTTCAACCACATGAAATGCTTAATGCATAAGGACACTTAAAAGAGTGGCAGGAAAAGAGAAAAAGGAAGAGTCACGATTGATACCACCTTTGAACTGCACCAGTCCTTTTTGAAATTTGCCATCACAGGAAGTGTATAAAAACCCTCTAATTCTTGGAAGATTTCAAATAGTTTGTATGCAGCTGTGCCCTTCCAACACTTATTTAAGGTGCATCCCTTTTTTTTTTTTAACATAGCAAGTATGTTCTTATCATTTTGGAGACAGAGGTGCCATCTAGTTAGCACAAGGCTGTGTCAGGCAGCAGTTGCAGAGCCCCTATGGTGATAATGCTGCAGAGAGAAATGGATGATGTGCCACCTCCTGGCTCAGAGGGACAGAGCTCCCCCTTGCTGGACCCTTGGCAGGCTGGGGTGCTCACTCAGCAGCTCCTCTACTGGGACCTCATGGCTGGGCATGAGAGTACAGACTAACACTGGCACACTGTAGATGTTTTCTACTCATACCCAGCATTCAGCAGATTTGACCTGTTACTCCCCTCCTTTAGCCTAAGGAGGGGTAGAAGGAATACTACATGACAGGGATGGCACAACACCAGAAAGAAACCATCTGTCGATCTATGTAAAGCTCTTCATTAACTCTCATTCTTTTATAAAACTCCTATCATCTATAACTGAAGTAAGACTTTTTGAGAAATAAATTTCCCTTCAGCCTTTCCCTTAATGTTTGCATATTACTCATAGCTAAGACATTGTTTTTCGGTGTCCTTTCACCCAAACAGACACTCCGCAGGGAATTGCTCAAAAAAAACCCCCAAACCAGGATTGGGGACATTGAGCACAAGTCAGATACTGGTTTTAAGGTACCTCTTATTTCTGCCACTCTCTTACCATGAGCAACGTGGAACAGTTGTCTTTTAACAAAAGTATAAATGCATTAGTATTAAGAATTACTAAACTATAAGCATCCGTCCTGGAAAGAGTTACCAAAATGTTTGACTTGGGTGGCTGTCAGAACGCTCAGGCAGCATATGATACAGTTAGGAATTAACTCGCATTGCTGCTGCTACTCCTGGGCAGTTGTTGCACAGCGAGCTGTGTTTTCCCCCTCCAGTTCACCCTGCTGTTAGGTGCACCTAGCGTGCTCTTAGAAGAATCCCATATTTCACTTTTAATTAAAATACAAAAATGAACAAAAGCAAAAAAGCAAAATCATCTACTTTCTACACATTTTAGTTCTAGCAGCTCATTACAAAGCTTATTTAGACTCTGCCCCTCCTCCAAACGGTGGCACACTATGCATATTCCTCATATGTAAAATGACCTATTACTTCATATATTTAATATATAGGCTACTCTTTATATATCATCATCCTATTTATAATTCTATTATTTTTTTAAACCCCCAAACCAAACCAATAGCACATAGGTACTGAAGGTGCTGCCATCCAATTCATTAATACTGGCAGGTATAGCTGCATCCAGAAGACGGAAGCTGTGCTACAAGATAAGCCTTTGGCATCACTGGCTTTCTGCCAAGTTTCCAGACTTCAGTCTCAGAGGAGGATAAGGACACCTTGAAATCCCAAATCAGAAAAACTGGTGTGTAAAAGTTAACCTTGCTTCAGAGTCACTTCGCGCTTTACCAAACGGAGAATTTAGAAAAGCAAAACCTTAGTATGCTATGCAATGAAAGGTATCCTTTTCTTTAACACTAGTTAACAAGAAAGCCAAATCACAGAAAGTTATGGCTATTGTGCATATGCAAACACTAAAATAGTGCAAGCAATAAACAGGAAAGTTTTCCTTGCCTTAATATTGTTTCTGTTCTACTGCCTGTAACGCAGCTAAACTCGTTAACATCTACATATGTTTTGCTTCGAATGAAATCTGAAGTATCTGGACGTCAGACAATCTCTCTTCTGCCACTTCAATCTCGAGCAGTCTAGGCATTGACACATAGAACACTGCCTTGCTGCTAAGTACTGCACATAAGGAAAACAACACAAACAGCAACATTTTTCTTTCTAGCAGCCATACTCAAGAACATCTCTAAACCCTTGGTCTGTACTGTAACCGTGAGTTTTTACTCTCCTTCATTAGATTCAGTTTAAAGGGATTTGTTTCTGCACCAGCTGTGGTGAACTCATGAAAAAATGCCTGTAAAACGGAGATAAGCTGTGACGACAGTTGCTGCTCTATTAGTTTGCTTGCATGGTGGATGTTTTTGTGATTATAGTTACTCCACGATTTAACGGTAGGAGGCTAATGGAATTGTTACTTGCTACGGTAACAGGCTAAATCAGTTGGGGAAAGGAAAAGAAATGTGTTTACACTTGAACATGTCACATAAAACAGTAGGAAGCTCCCACCCCTGACACGAGAACTGGCGTGCTCGTTCAAGGACTCATCTACATTATTACATGCTCTTTCACACTTAGAAATCTATTCATTTACAATTAGTTGCATTGATTTTATAGCAGATTTATAAGTTCTGTAATAATTTACAGACTACTGAAGAAATTAACTACGCCCCTTCCAAAGATAAGCATTATTGATAAAGAGGCCTTGGCACGAGTTACTGAACATATCACTGACAGGCTGGATTTTCTGCTGTAAATTCTACATTAATTACAGCAGAACTGATTGGTAGATTCTACCTGTCCCATCAAGAGTTTTTTCCCTCAGTCCTGCCAGTAATCCACCAGCAGGAAATGTAATCAGCCACTGGAGATAATGTCAGCTCAGCCTCTGATGCCTTGTTAAGTTAGAGAGATTTAAAATAATGTGGTTATTGCATATACCATCTCACTGCCAAGGGCACTGTGTTCTCAAAAAAACCCAAACCAACCAAAAACCAAAAAAAGAAAATCTGAAAAGAGATCCGGCATAAAATACAGTTGCGTTGTATTTTGAGAGCTGTATCTGCTGTGACACTGAAAAAACTGTCAGTTTTTGTGATTCAGTGATTGAGAATTAACTACTTTGAGAACATATACTGTATAAAACAGGAGAATATGTTTCTCCGAACAATGACTGTTGCTTATTATTTTATAAAATATTTTGTAAAGTTTGGAGTGTGCGTCTATATTATTTTAATAAAATAGCAAGCCATTTTACAAAATAGGTTTGTGCACATTAGTTCTGGCATATTTTTGCAATTCCTGCATACAAATATGAAAAAATAACCAACTTCCAATAAAAACCAATTATCTCATTTTTCTGCTTTGCTCAATACTTCATCAGTGACAATGTGAACTGAATTCATTTCAATGTTAGGTATATAAATGTCAATATAATGTTGGTCGCTACATAAAACATTAAATGCCTGATTCATAAAACCATGCTATGGAAATATCTTATCCATGCTAATCATAAAATTTCTGCCCGACATTGTCGGTCTTAGAGAAATCCTTCAGTTCTGTGTCTACCTTCTTCAAAATAAAAATTCTCCTTTCCACTGACAGGCCATTGGATGTTCTTTTGACATATGTCAGCTGTAGGATGAGTACACCCATAGGCAGTTTGTAAATGCCTTTTTATTGAAAGCATTTTCAATTTTCTCTAATTTTTATTGAAGGCATTGTCCCAAAGATTTATTTGAATAGTGTAGGCACAGACACTCAGTTACCCAGTACTAACACATTCCAAGTGCTCCTAGATATTGCCAGGCACTTGCTACGTACCAGCTTCGTAAACCCTCATACTATATTTCATGTCTGAAAATCTGTGAAGTGTAACATCATTTGACTGTCTCATTTCTTACCAGTGCACAGCCCTGCTTTCCTCCATTACTGCCTGTTGCTATACTCTCACCTATCTCCATAACAAATGAGCCCTTGGTGTTTACTCTAATCAAAATTCATAGCTACAGCTGACTGCTGTGGTTCTGCACTCATCTACAGGAGTAAAATGGGCTGTTGGGCTGATTAGCGATCAGCTGGGCTATACATTGCTACTAAAAAAATTCCATGTTGCTACTGACAGTCACAGTTCATTTACGCCTCATTGTGATAGATGCACAGACAGGAATAGAAGGTCAGGAACCACTTAAAGCATTAAAATGGGCAGTGTGAACCTCTATAGGTAAATCGCAGAGAAACACAGCAGACAGTGTCACAAAACACTGTGTTTACTATGTGGTAAAACATTACCATATGTCAAGGCCATCACACTTAAGGCAGAGTCTCCTGAAGACTCGATAGATCGGGACAGAGACAAGCAAACACATAGTCAAGGTATTTGGTCTATACGGAGGAGCTAAAAATGACCTAACAGCTGTAATCTACCCAAGAGCGAAGGCAGGAGACGTTTGCTTGGCAGGGGAGCTCAGAGACATGCTTTCTGCTGTTGCAGTTCCTCTTGACCACTCTACCAGGAGATACTGAAAATTTTAGCCATCCTAAGTAATTGCACCCCTTACTGTTAAAGGACGCATCCCCTTGATGTTCTTATGATGTAGGTCATATAGTTTATTTAACTATCTGCACTGGTTTTCGCTGCGATAAGTTAATGTTCTTCATAATAGCTTATATGGTGCTATGTTTTGGACTTGTGACCAGAACGGTGTTGATAACATGGGGAGGTTTTAGCTAGTGCTGAGCAGCACTGCACAGCATCAAGGCCTTCCCTGTTTTTCACCCTGCCTCCTCAGCAGGTAGGCTAGGGGTACACAAGAAGCTAGGAGGGGACACAGCTGGGACAGCTGACTGTATTTCATACCATATGACATCATGCTCAGCATATAAAGCTGGAGGAAGGAGGAGGAAAGATAGGACGTTTGGTGTGATGGTGTTTGTCTTCCCCAAGTAACTGTTACATGTGATGAAGTCAGGCTTTCCTGGGTATGGCTGAACTCCTGCCTGCCGATGGGAAGCAGTGAAGGAATCCCTTGTTTTGCATGCAGAGGTGGCTTTTGCTTTCCCTATTAAAGTGCCTCTATCTCAACCCACAAGGGTTGAGAATCAGAAAAAGATTCGCTCCCCCCATCCCACGGTGGGGGAGTGAGCGAGTGGCTGGGTGGGGGTGAGCTGCTGGCTGTTATTAAACCGCAGCACTATGACAATTTAAAACAATCATGGGGGTCTTCTAAGGGAAAACAGAGCTACTCTGTGGTCAGGTGTCTAGCAGTGATACAGGACATTGCAGAAACACACAAGGAGGTGGATGAGATATCTGAATCTCTCAGAAATATATTTCCAGGATAGGATGTGTTTGGTTTGGAGGAAGGAACAAAACAGAGCTTTAGGAAGGAAGGAATGCAAGTGGCCCTTGGCTATAGTAAGTATTCCTTGCATAAAAATAAGGATGGAAAGTTCAAGAACATAAGCAATTACATAATGAAGGAAGTTTAAGCCTATAGAAGAAAAGGTACACAGCACAGTAGTTCGGACCAGGAAAGAGCTGGAAGGCTGAATGCACAGAATACTGTTTTCAGTGCAGGGAGCTATTTACACACATCACATCAGCTGGTGATGTTCCCTGTGAAACGGCAGATAGCCACGGCAGCAGTGACCACGCAGCGCTCTATTAATACAAACGCCTGTTCAGCTCTGCGTGGGCCCACATGTAACAGCTCTGCCCAGAGGGAACAGACCAATTTATGGAACCAGTGCTTAATGGGTATCTAAGGAGGGCAATATTGAGCTTCACTGTAAATATCACAGAGATCTCTTAAATGGTTTCCTGCAATGTGACTGGAATGAAGATCACGAAAAAGGATGAAGAGCTGACTCTGACACCAAGAAAACTTAAGATCATCAAGTTGCTGAGCACTGTGGAAAAACAAACAAGCAAAAGAGCCCAAATCCACCTTGAAGAAGCTATCACAACTTTCCTTTTCCCACAGCTCGAGCCTGTCACCTCTGTCAACTGCCCACTCTCCGAACAATAACTCTGTATGTAAATAGAAAGCACCTACAAGAAATTATATGTTACAGAAACCCTTCTATCCCTTCTTCTCTCATTGCCTTTTTCGAGTATGAATATGCTCCTAACACTGTTACTTGAACTCAGAGCACAGTTTGTGGAATGGCAAAGGGCAGGTGTCCACAGAAGAAAAGCTGCATAATTCTAAAGTTTTATTTCCAGAAATCTCCACTGAGGTTATCCTCTGTAAATGTAAGAGCATCATATATATACTGAAGTTCAGTATTTAGTAGATTAGTGCGTGCACGTATACACACACACACACAAATCCACAAAAAAAAGTAATTTCCTCATTTTCCTCTTTTAAGAATTACAGTAAATTTGTAAGAATTATACCCAAATGCTTACTTTATTCATAAAAGGTTAAAGATATTGAAAAATCAAGAGGCCATACAGTAAAGAAAAAGTCCTGCTGTCATAGAGAATCACACTACGTTTCTTAGTATTTGCAGCTGACATTTGTTTTTCTTTCAAAAGCATTCTAGATTAAATAAATTAAGCCACATGAGTCCTGGATGTCAAAATGCACAGAGCTGAGATAAACAGCTTCTCACTGAATATTGTTAAAGCCATAAATTTGGGAAAAAGGAAAGCAATATATAGGGATTCATTATATTTTTTCCCCCCCATAAATTTCAGGTTAGAGAAAACTAAACACATAAAACAATAATACAATTTTACAACTGTAGCATATACTATAAATTAAATCCTTGGAACTCCTTCCATTTTCCCTTATGCTGTCAGCATATGCATGCAGACTGTAATACCCAACAATTGCAGCATATGAATTCTCTCACTCAGTAGAGTAGCAACATGTCTTAGAAATACTCTTTTCCAAAAACAGGTGTTTTGAGCCCACCTTTGCTGGTTAATACTTCACAGTAAATCTCCTCCCTAAACTATTCTTTTACAGCTGATAAAGGTTTTAACCCACCAGTTATTATCTCTGTGCCTGGAGTATCACTTTAGAAATGGTAGAGGTACATCAGTGGCAGGAGGGATAAGGAAAAAAGTGTATTGAGTAACCTGCTGATGTACAGATAGTGAGGGTTACAGGCAAGAAAATAGGAAATGATAAAACAGGTAAGACAACAACAACAAATCCCATAATGAAGGGTTAAATGTGTCAAAAGCTACTGTTCAGCATTATACTCAATTGTCAGCATACTTTTAGGAATTACTCTCCATTCAGCATGACTTCGGTTTGCATTGTCCCATGCGTGAGCCAAAAACCTTTATGAAGGAAACAGTTTGTTTTACTCTGCAATTTCCCTATTAATGACAGCAAGGTTTGCCTGAAGAAACACAAGAACAACTGTGTGGTGTTGCAACCATATTTCATACTGAAGAATCTCCAGACATAAAAACAAAAGTCCCAGTGCCAAACAAAAATTAGGATTTTTGTACCCACAAATCCACAGGCAACACTATTCCCACTAAACTACTGACAGCTTTATATAATAATACACATCAAGTCTTTAAAAACTACTTTGTTTTCCTAATAGTTGATGCATGCAAGGATTTTTTCTTCACATGATACATCAAAAATATACCTTAAGACTCAAAAATAAAAGATTGTACAACTTTTGGATGCAAGATGATACAAAATCAGCGATAACGTTTATTTTAATCAAATCTATTGTTCTTATATGTAACTAATGAGAAACTGCTTTGCCACTGAAGTTCTAAGTGGTCTTGAAGACAGAATTAACACAATCTATTTTTGAAAAGCCAAGGCAATGAAATGCACAATCTTCCCTGTACCGGAAAATGCTGTTAACACATAACATCACCCAGCTGACAAAGGGATTTACACCAGGAACTGGGTTCAGGCTTCTCGCATACCAGTCACTTGGTCATTAATTTAAGGTATCTACATGGAGTGGGCTGAGCAGGAAGAAGATTATTGTCTTCACACAAGGCACTTCAAAACAAAAGCAAGGCAAGTAAGTGGCTAAAAGCCATACAAAGCTGAGGACAGTCCTGAAAATCCCCCAAATTCTTACGGTGCACTGCTTTCAAAATTTTACACTAAGGGCTGTATCAAGGAGTTACAGTTTTGGGGCTTTGCAAATACTGGGAAACAACGCTCTTATGACTGGTATTAGGAGGTGCTGGCACAATGAATTAAGGTAGCAGTTTATATCAGAATAAGATTATTTCCCACATGAGTAGGCTTAGAAAAGGTGTCATTTAAAAACATAATACAAAGAATTTTATAGGACACACCAGTAACATGAATTAAATCTTTACAGAATGGAGTCTTTTCCAATTGAGATGCCCACTGTGATTCAAATAAGAATGTCTAAACATGCATTTAGATTTTTCTCAATGATACACCTTTGAATACAGTAAATAAAACCTGCCAAATAAAACAGCTCATTGCAAGGAAAAAAAGACACATCTTCTAAACTGTTTATTTAAGAACCAAGAGGCATAGTTTCATTAATTTCATGGTGTCCTATAAATTACAACATGATGAGAGTTCAAAATTGGAAAAAACCCAACAAAACAAAACAAAAACACCCCCAAGATTTGAATTGACAAGCCAATATATATTAAAGTATAAGTGGCAATATTCCTGAGGCATGATATTAAAATTGATAAACGTGCTGACTCATATAGTTGAAGCCAGTATTTTCAACAAAACCCACTGGAGCAGCAAGTATAAGAATTTGTACTGGATGGATAGACCCCATCTAGTCAAGGGCATATTGGCTGCTAAGGCAAAATAAAGCAACTGTAAAGCTGGCTTCATGCTTTTCATCTAGCTTTTGTTAGTCTGTCTTGCCCTGGTGGCTTGGATTTGTTGCTTTTGAACAATATAGTTTAATCATCTCCTAGAAACTACCTCAGAAACCTTAATGTGCAAGGAATTATCAGGAAAAAATAGTAAGCTTCACATATCAGCTTATTAAAACACAACATATAGGATTCTGGGGAAGTATCTTTTTAGTGAAGCACTCCAGAATGATGCAGCACTTTGGAACAGAGGGTGGAAGTAATAAACAATTGCACTTCCATAGTGATCACTAAATCACTAAAGTAATTACAAGGAGGTCAGAAGCACTTCAAAAAATGGCATTCCAGTTCATGTCTGTTCTCCAGTCAAGAGCTCTCAAAATTACTTATTCCTACAGTAATTTCTACTTTATCTTGTCTAAAATCTTCTCTTCAGCGGTTGCCAAGTTTTCCAGTAACTTAGTCAAATGAATGTACAAGGACAGAAAATACGCAAAGGTGACTTCCTCCAGGTTTATCCAGTTTTCCCAATAACTTGGCTTGATCTGAGTAAAGCCAACTCTTTATCTCTTCAATTTCCTTCACAGAAAGGAACTCTTCCTAATTTGCTACTTATCTGTTAAATATTTCATTATTCTACCTTAATTTCTGTATTTCACTCTGTGGTGCTGATATATGTCTTTAGCATTGCTGGTAATATAGGAATGTATAGAATCATAGAATCATTTTGGTTGGAAAGGACCTCCATGGTCATCAAGTCCAAACTTTGTCCTAGCATTTCTCTAACCACTACACCATATCCTCAAGCGCCACATCTATTCGGTCTTTAAACACCTCCAGGGATGGTGACTACACCACCTCCCTGGGCAGCCTGTTCCAGTGCCTAACTACCCTCTCAGTGAAGAATTTCTTCCTAATTTCCAATCTAAACCTCCCCTGACACAACTTGAGTCCATTTCCCCTCGTTCTATCATTACTAATTTGAGAGAAGAGACCAACACCAGTCTCGCTACAACCTTTCAGTTAATTGTAGAGGGCAATAAGGTCTCCTCTCAGCCTCCTCTTCTCTAGACTAAACAAACCCAGTTCCCTGAGCCGCTCCTCACAGGGCATGCTTTCCAGCCCTTTCACCAGCTTTGTTGCCCTCCTCTGCACTCGCTCCAGCACCTCGGTGTCCCTCCTGTGCTGTGGTGACCAAAACTGGACACAGTACTCAAGGTGCGGTCTCACAAGTGCCGACTATAGGGGTACAATCACCTCCCTACTCCTACTGGTCACACCGTTTCTGATCCAGGCCAGGATGCCATTGGCCTTCTTGGCCACCTGGGCACACTGCTGGCTCATGTTCAGCCGGCTATTGATCAACACCCCCAGGTCCTTTTCCGCCAGGCAGCTCTCCAGCCACTCCTCCCCAAGCCTGGAGCGTTGCTGGGGGTTGCTGTGACCCAAGTGCATGACCCGGCACTTGGCTTTGTTAAACTCCATACAATTGAGCTCAGCCCATCTCTCCAGCCTGTCCAGGTCCCACTGCAGAGCCTTCCTACCCTCAAGCAGACCCGACACTTGCGCTTAATTTTGTGTCGTCTGCAGATTTACTGAGGGTGCATTCAATTCCCTCGTCCAGGTCATTGATGAATATATTAAACAAGACGGGTCCCAAAACTGAGCCCTGAGGGACACCGCTTGTGACTGGTCGCCA
>JANVCC010000020.1:1478692-1522415 GCA_025345505.1 Todiramphus chloris collaris
CAAGAGTCCTCCTGTCTATGCCATGACCTGCCAGCTTCTCCAGCAGAATGCTGTGGGAAACGGTGTCAAATGCCTTCCTGAAGTCCAGGTAGACAACATCCATTGCCTTGCCCTCATCCACTAGGCGGGTCACCTGATCATAGAAGGATTTAGTTTATATATAGTATAGCTTAAAGGGAACTAAAAAAGACCCCAACAACCTACAGCCCTGAGTAGGATGAATACATTGCAGAATTCCTAGGGGATAACAAAAGAAATACTGCCTACCTTGAGTGCTTAAACAGGGACATTTTCTTTTAGGTAAAATAACCTGCATAAATTCATCTGTAATGTTGCATTTTAATGTCTTTTCCTGATGGATCCAAACTAGAAAAGCACACATTCTAAAAAGTGACACATGTATGAATGAATGAGAAAAGAAGATTCTCAAATATTTTCAAATTGTGTGCAAAATACTATAGTTATTCTACAATAAATCCAGTGTATAGTGTAATATTTAATTGCTGACAACATAGTCAACCTTTATTCATTATCTCATACTGAAAAACATCTGATGGTGTTTTGCTGATTAGGAATAATGTTATTCTACTAACACTTTACATATTAGTCATAAGGCAGAGATTTAAAGAATTGTACAATGGAAGGAAAGAGGAAAGAATTAGCTCATATTTAGGTATTTTCCTCTACTAATGGATTTGTGATGTAATTGTCTAGCTTAGCTCGTGTATTATTCTTTTCTGTTGGTTCTATGGACATAAAGAGGCTTCACGGCTACGGACATAAAGAGGCTTCACAAAAGTTATGAACATTTCACCATCACTTCAAACAAGGATTTAACTGAAAAGGTGTTTTTCACCAGAGCTTTTATAGGTGCTTTGCTGTAATACTTGAAATAAACTATCAGTATCTTCTTATTGAAGGTAACAATGAACATTACTTCAGAACATATCCACTAGCATCTATGTACCATTTCTTCGAACACAGTGAGCGAACTAAATCCTGTAGGATGCATCCCCTGATAGTCCTGAGTACAGATTCAGTCAGGCCATCAGAGTCTCCTACTAGTAGATGTGCATGTTTCCATTCCATGTCTTTTCCAGTTCAAACTTGTTTATAACTCTTACTTAGTACTCAACAGGAAAAAGAGAGGCTTTCTAAATAAGAAGAGCTGTTTTCACACAACAGCATGGAAGAACTAAAAGACCATAGACAATTTATGCTGATGTTGCTGGCTTTAATCCCCTCAAATTAGCTGCCTGGATACTCAAGAGTACCCACAAGAGTAACAAGAAACTTTCTCAGGACAACTTAAGGAACGATAAATAATTACTTCAGCGGTCATAAAAATGAACTAGCAATGCAGAAAGCTACTAAATCCTAAGATCAATGAGGCTCATGTGTTGAATAAATTACCAACAGTAACTGCCTTTCCCTGCTCCTCAAGTATTTTTAAAGAGGAATCTTGTCTTCAAAACTGGCTAAAACAAGGACAATTGGGAAAGCTGCTTTGCAGCTGCTGGACCATCACCCAAAGCCACTCAGTGTGAAGGCAAGCCTGCAGATTTTATTCCATCAAGCAATACAGAAACCTTACATCCGTCTTTCTCTATCCCTTTTCCAAATAAATTATCTCTTTAATCACATTTTTTTCCAAAGGTCAAATAGAATTTAATGAAAACAATTTACATAAACCAGACAAACAAACAAATAGAATTTGAAGAGCTCTGTTGACAAACACAAAAATTGCTCAAAACTCAAAAGACAAAAATATTTTTTCCAACAGCAGCTCCTTTACACTGTATGTTTAGCACTGCAAACCTCAGTAACAAACTACTGGCTATCTATACAGTATAGGAAAAGTGACGGAGATCAGAAAGACCCTACTTTTTATTTTCCTGACCTCTGTGGATTTACATTTTTATCCATATTCTAATGTTTATTTCCCATAAAGCTTAATGTAGCTTTCCTAAAATAAATCAGAAAGAGAGAGGGAGAGATATGAAGAATTATTCATTCAGAATAGGAAAAAAAAAATACTGCTTTGATTCATGCTAACCCATCTTTGTATACCAGTTAATAATTGAGTAAATTTTGCAATATTTAAAAAAGTGTTTGTCATACAATTAGGCAGAAGGCACTGTATTCCATACATTTTTAAGGCATGAATATTCAAATAACCAGCTTAGAACACTTAAGATTTGTCATTTCCCCAGTTGTTAGCACTCATTCTCCACAAAAGGTCTCCTTACATAACCTCATCTCAAGCATTAGAAAATGCAATTCCCCAAAGCATTAGTCACTTCCAAAAATTTAGGTCAGAGAAGATTTCTACACTTCAATATCAAAATGATATTTCCCTGAAAGCTCACAGAGATTTGATTCTATTTCCTTGAAAAATTCTACTGAATACAACAGAAAGCAAAGCGCAATCATCAAACATTTAACACAGCCTTGTGCCTGCACATCAGAGAAAAAGCTTAAAGAGAGAACTCTGGAAGGATGAGACCCCTCAGGTGAAGTGAGGAAAAGTATCACACCAAATTTCATCAACTAGACAACATGAATAGTTTTTTTTTATTTCAGAGTATCTCCTCGCCACTTAATACCTTAGAAAAGCTATATCAGATTTGGTAGTTGGCTGAGTCATGGCTTCTTAAGACAGCATCAGAAACGCATATGAATAAACCTAAAGATGCTCCTTCCTCCTCCTGTGGGTCATGGAAATTATTATCTTACTGATTGCATCCATTGTAAGACCTTATCTGTGAAACCTCCCTTGTAAATTGAGTGAAAGTTAAATACAGAAGCATAGAGGGAGAAAAGCTAAACTGTTGGGTTTTTTAATACATAAAGTAATGGGTGGATGTTCATGGAATTCAAGTGATATCACTGACAAGTTCCCGCTACTTGGAATGGAATGTACAACTGGTAAACCACATCATTAAAGAAAACATGAAAACAATAACAACAAACCAGTAGGCTGATACTAATCTCACAACCTAATGTTGTGGCTTCATGGAACTCAACATTTATATCCTTTCTTCTTCTACGGAGTAAAGCAATATTATCGACATGTGCTCCCTGCTCTGGCAACACAGTCAGGCATTTTTCTCCCAGACAATTGTATTCCCCTTCCCAACAAGGGCTGGAGCAGAGTCATAAAACCAAGATGACCACAGGTCCTAGGAATACAGCAGGTGAAAAGAAGAGCTGTTATGGAATAGGGTTTGGGGACTATCAGCACAAGCTGGTATCATAGCTCTCACCACAGGTGTAAGTTCCCCATAGAATCATAGAAATGTTCTGGTTGTGACAGACCTTCAAGATCTTCAAAAATAAACTCAAACTGACCAAGAAATGGGGGAATAATGATGGCATATAAGTCCCCCTTGAGCACTCTCAAAACTGTTGCACAGAAAGCAGAAATATTATTGCACACCATAGAGTCAAGTGTGGGAATTGGTGGTATCATCATGAAGAAAGATTACTTATGTTTCCCCACTAACTGCAGAACGTGAGACCTGGGGCCATCATGGAGCCACGGCAAGAACATGGAGTTCTCCTGGCCACTTGTAGCTGCAAATGTAGGAAGGAAGTATGTTCTTTCTGAAGCCGTGGGTCTAAAATGTATCCATTATATTCCCAGGGGGAGATCTTGTTTTCACATGTGGTACTTGAGATGGTTACCATTGTGTTTTGAAATCTTCAAAAGGCATTTCAAGCACAGAAATCATGTCTTTTGGAAAAATACTCACCCCAAAGTAAATACACACACCCACACCCCTTAAAACAAACCAAAACAAAGTAAAAAAAAAATCCCAAACCAACCCAACCCAACCCAACAACACAAAAAACCAACAAACCCAAAATCAAAACAAAAAAACCCCACCCCAACCCAGCCCCAAAAATTTTAGGCTGCTTCATGTGGAGCTTATGTGAATTGACATAGTGGTCTCCTTTCTTTTTGACAGGAAAGAAGCAAATGTCTGTAACCAACAGTATAAATCAAAGGCACTACTAATGTAAAAACAAATCCAATTTAAGAAAAAAAAAGAGGAAAAAACCCATTTTGTTGATGTTAAATGCTGATAAGCAATCTTTTTGCCCACAAAGAATCATAAAGATACTTATAGAAGAAAGAAATATTGTAGAAACTCTTAACAAGAAGACACTTTTTTATTTATGCCAGTTGCAACTGTATACCTGAAGTTATATGAAAACACCCCTATAATTTTTTCAACTGAATTCTGTAACTTTCATAATCTTCTTTGGCATCTTTTAAAATATGGATGCATTATTTCAGCATTAGCTACAAACCAAACTTGAAACAAAGAAAAAACAAAACAAAACCAAACCAAAAGCAAAACCAAACCAGACACATAAAAAAACCAAAACACGCAAAAAAAAATTTCCCAACAAACAAAAAAGCACAAACCAATCAACCAAAAACCAAACAACAAAAACCAAACAAAAACCACCCACACTGTAGCATTCAACTTTACTTCTACCTTATTGCCACCATAAGAAAATATCTATTCTTTCACTAGAAGTTTGTTAGCTTCACTACTCAGAAATGAGATCCAGAAACGGATTTTTAAAGTCTAGGTTTTAGTACGGATTTTAGAATCCTTTGTTTGGACTACAGCTGAGACTATTACCATCAGATGGAAATTTCACTATCTGTCTATGACTCGTTTTCTAGCTTGAGAAAGATCAGCAGAGACTAAATGAAGGTTAGTCTGCTCAGTTATATAATTACTTAAGGGAAATTATATTATAAAGACAACTGAGTAAAACGAAGTCTCTCAAAAGAGTGAGTGAAAAGCCCAAATAATTGTTCATTTTAAAGCCCCTCTCTGGAGATGTGCTTACATAATCAAAAAATGTATAAATTAATAAAATAGTGTCAGTAGATCAGAACTGAGTTTTAAAAAGCATTTGTACACTAGAGGTACTGGAAGTATTTAACTATGACTTTTGTACTGCTGCTGCAACAACTGTGTAAAAAAGACATGCTTCATCATATGCCTCGTAAAGCCCACAGAATGCAACTGTGGAGTTTACAACTTCTTGTAAACTTTAAAAGAGCCAGGAATGTAACAACAATTACCTTTTTCTTAAAAACTACTGAAGGATCAAAAGCTGTTTTGCAGATTAATATGCCATCTGAAAACTCCACAATTAAAAAAAAAAAGGTATAATATACATGTAATTTTATATATAATGTATTTTTATATATATATAAAATGTAGTTCCATGTCTGTGAGAAACTGCTGATGAAGTTCACACAGTTTGAAAATTGATCCTTCTTTGTCTGGTACCAGCACCCTTGCATATTATTTCCTGAACCCAATGAATTTTTCTCCCACCCTTGTGCTACTTTAATTGAGACATTTTATTAGTGGGTCACTAAATTCCAGGCTTGCTTTTAATTTTCACTTGTTCCAATCAGTTAACTGTGAGTAAAAAGAACAGCCTCTATTTAGCATGGAGTTTCCATTTTCTGCCTCAATGAATTTTTATCTGCATAAAGTCAGAAATTCACCTAAATAACCAAATTATCCCACCCATTCACATAATCACATATCTGGATAAGTTAAGAGCAAACTAAACTATTTTTCTACTCTTATTCTCCTTTGGTCTTTGCGTCTGAAGGAGGAAATCAACTATCTTCTGAATGGTTTGGGGTTTTTTCCCTTAGTGTTAAATTATATGACTATCAGACTGCTCTTCCTTCACAAATTCACTGACACACATATATATATATATAACTTCTATATTCACGCTGTGACGTTGAAGTTGAGCGGCGTCCTAGAATCTTCAAATGATTCCCTTGGAGGTTACAAAAACTTATACGTACTAGTCCCAGTAGCTCTCGTGTAGTTTATAACACATCACTGCATTCAAATATTAATAGCTGCCTTTTGTACACTGGAATTATTTTGATGGGAAAGAAAAAAAAAAAGAAAAGAAAAGTTAAGAGATAACTCAGAAGTGTAATAGCTTTTACTACAGAGCTTGCACAACATTAATTTGTTTTAGAAGTAAAACATACTTAAAGAAATGCTTTGAACTTCCCATGAAGTCTCCTGTCAAAACTTTCCTAAATTAAACTTCCAGACAGTAGTAGTTATTGATGATAACATCAACTAAATTCAATGTTTTATATGAGAGGTAATTCATTAAATTTTCCTGCAAAAAAGCCACATCACAAATACTACAAAACGCATCAGCCTCTCAGACAAAAAGCTCTCTTTTACTTTTAGGATATTGTGGCTAATTATACTGTGTTGAACACTATTCTCTTATGCAAAAACATTGAGATGTACAGCCTGAATTCCACTCTACTTCCATATTATATATGTATGGGTAACTTTATATGGTAGAAAAGTATCGATAGTTCATGGTTTGTGCTCCTTTTTCCCTTCAAATGATTTAAAACATTTACCTGCGGAGGTATTATGCCCATTTATGCAATACCTGCGTTACAGAGTTCTTTCTTTACTAAAGTTTTTCTCCGCCATGTAGGAAATTTTTATCTGTATACAAACAAATTTAAACAGAGGGCTTTTTAAAAAAAAACAAACCACAAACAACACAGTTTCTTTCATTCCCTACTTGATCACATTAAACAAGCACAGAAGCTTGTCTTTTATAATTCCAAGTATTATAATTCCATCAACAATAGAAAAAGGTTGCATTCTTCTGTCAGGTCATCAAGCAATTAGGGCATAAAAGACAAGCTTTCTCCAAATCTATTGTAATTCTTTGAAAACCCAGACGGAGATAGTCCACAACATCTTAGGTGAAGTATGATACCAATGAGATCCTCCACAAAGCCTCATGCAAATCAGCATGGAAAAAATTATGAGCATCTGCCAGTCAGCAGGAGCACAGGAACAGAAGTCACTGTCTACTTTGTGTCCCTAGCAGTGGTGTGATAAAGGCACAGCTTATGATGAATCACAGCAACAAATGCTATGTGGTAACTACCTACAGAAAAAGCTGCATGTTTTGTCCTGTAAAAGCACTTGATAAATGGCTTTTACTGTGCACCTCTGTCTATCTTCACCTGCCCACTGCCCACAAATTAATTTCTCTCTCTCCCCTTTCTGACATCCCTAGGTATAAAGACACAAGGCAAAGCTGCTATCTAAAAATCATCACCCATCTAAAAGCAAATCTTTGTTTTCTCAAAACATGCGATTTTTCTTCCAAAGGAACTTAAAAGCCACACAGCAATTAACTCAAACACATGGAGGCATTCTTGACCCCCAGTAAACAATGCTCTCAAACTGTATCTCTGTGTACTTTCCACCCTTGAGGCAATGGTTGATAGGAATGTCACGTAACTTTGCATGTCTAGAGAATGACAGCTTCTAGATGACTTTTATTGTCAGTGGAGGGAAACAGATACTTCTGTTGTATTTCTGGCACTAACCTTAGGATGATCTTGACCACATGCTAGAACGGCCTTTATCTCTTCACTGACTACAAAGGTGGGGGTGTCTACACCACTGTTACACATGTTGATTCTTATGTTAGGAATGTTTTAGGTAAGATATACCCTAACCTCAGTGTAAAACAATAAGGCAGTTTTGTCCTGTTTAGGATTGCTGTAAATCACATAATACAGAAGAGTATATGGATACAATATAGTGAACACTTTGCATAGCAACAGGTAGAGAAATGTAATTCACATACCACGACTGTGATGCACAAAAGACTTGGTGTGTCTGGAAGGGTGTCTTGCAATGACTGGTTATTGAAAAACTACGTCTTGAAAAAAAACAAAAAGTGACTTATTTCCACTTTCACAAAAACCAAACAAACAAACAAAAAAAGAAACTGATCTACAGAAAAAACAGATGCTTAAATGCTGCAGGGAAGTATGGACTATTAAATGGTTTGTAGCAAAACCCAATATTATAAGATAATAACTTCTTACCACTATCATTTAACAAACAAAACCAAAACCAAACCAAACAAACATAAACAAAAACAAGCAAAACAAACAAAAAAACACACTAACAAAAAATGCAATGTTGGACAAACATATATATTCTGCTCTGAAAAACATACCACTGAGCAGAAAAAAATGAAACATAAAAGACAGTAGGTGAAAGCATTTCTCAAATAGCACCTAACTCCTGTAAATTCTTTATTCCTCTTTCAAATGCTAACATAGTTAAATTCTTATTTATACTCCCTGTGCTGTTTAGCAGGATGAGAAATGTTCAAAACAGAGCCAGAAGTCTATTTCATATAAAAATGCCATTAACTTGAAAACAACAACTAGTAATAGAACTAAAATGGAGATAAGAAACTTGAAAATATCAAATTTACTTTCTCTAAAATAACTTCACAAAATCACCTTATTGAATATCTAAAGATAACATTGATGCAGTATCCCATGTAATAAGGCCGCTACATAATCTTCAGGGTACAAACTTCTACCTAAAAAAACCTCTTATCCATCCTTCATCATGCCCAGTGTTTAAGCAGAGCGAAGACTTTGTAAAGCTGACTTAATAACATGCAGCAGAGACTGAAAGACCAGAAAGACTGAACCAAAATCTTATCAAGCAGCCAGCTGTCTGTAATAAGGGTGGCAGAGAGCAAACAAACTGAAGATCATCTTTGTGGAAGCTGGCAAGCTTTTCAGCACCAGCACAAAAGCCTCACTTTAATGTGTTGTAAAGCTACCTTCCCGATAAATGTAAGAAAAGGTCATTTTTTGATTGAAAATGCCATTTTGATAATAAGAATTATCTAATCAACTTGCAAACATGCTTTTCTTTTATTACCAAGATGTAATAAGCAATTTGTGGAATGGAGGTTTCCATTGAAGAGATTTTTCATAGATTGTATTCAAGGAAGAGATCCAGCATAGCTTGTCCTGCCTCCTGCTGTGGAGGATATGGCAGAAGTCTGATTGACTAGTAGTGAAACCTAGGAAAACATTTTCATTTTACATGTGTTTACTATCTGAAAAACCTGATATATTATATAATGCATCTCACCAGTGCTCTTCCCTTTCCCATAAATTTATCACCTTTCACCCAGATTTAAAATAGCACAGTGTAGTATATAATACTGACTTGCATTCACACAGAAAAGTCTGTAACACGTTACATAAAAACCAAACAAACAAGAACCAAAACACATTAAAAGAGAAAAGCTACCACAACAAATCCAACATATTCGTTAAGTTTTGACAGCTGGTTCCAGCAGATACCACAGCCAGTTTTATGAGTCACCTGTAAAGACTGTCATGAGCTCCTTGCTCACTCTCCTTTCATTCTCCCACACAGATGTTATGACCTCTTCTCTGATACTTCTGTGCAAAAAATCTCTGCCCTACTCATGCATGAGGGAGCCCAGGCCACACTGGACGTCTGCCTTTTGGCTCTGACCAGACAAACATTTGATATTTCTCCAGTGCTACTGAATTAATACCATAGAGGGATAAAAATAAATACAACAATGTAAGAAGGAGCTACGTACGTAGTCGTGTAGCTAAAATGATAATAAGTTACTTTAGAGGGATAGATTACCTGAATATTACAACAGAATACATTGTTAAAGTATCAGAACTTTAAAAAATAGCAGTTTCACTCAGTATTCATGTTAGCACAAGACAAATTCAACCAACATTTCACAAAGTTATGCTGATGCCAACGTACAGGGTACCAAAACTAGGCTCAGGCACACACCACTTACACAGAGGAATCCCAAACGCAGGCCTAGAGAGAGTTGAAGAAGGTATGTCCAACCACAGACCACTGAATGTTTCATATACTGTTGTTCATAGACTTTTCAAGCTTTTTTTATTTTTTTTTCTTTTTAAATTGCATTTTGAATAAAAGTTAGTTTTACAAGCCAGTCAAAGGAGATGGCTCTGCACACTGAGGCATACTTCATCTCCCTCTCTCCTTATCTCCAAGTCGTATTTTCATGGAGCTTCATCTGTCAGCACCTACTGGTGCATTTAATGACAGAGGCCAAAGAGAGAGAAAAGATCCCCATGCTAAGTTATGAACACGTACTGTGGAGAGAAAGATTAGTGGCTGAAGAATTATAGTGACAGAATATCTGGAGTTAGGTCATATCAAAGAGGGAGGTAAGTGGCTTTCCTGGTCAGCAGAGGCCATGGATTGTACAGAAGACTTTCCATTAAGTCTTTACTGTACATTTTTCCAATGCTCCTTACTCTTTCTCCTGAGAATTCTCATGCAGGTCTGTACAGATAACACCATCTCAGCCAGACGCAGTTTGAGCACACTGAAAGACACTGAAGAAGACTCAGTACATAGAAGTACATATCTAAGATACTGGCACTTGGGTAGAGGCAAGAGAGGGCATTAGTTAATTTGTTTTTTAAACAAAGTTCAGGAAGCTTCATAAAGGTTAGAGTCAATACTGGATGACTGCCATCATGTAGCAGAAACCAGGCATATAACCGTGCCTAATTACAGACCAAGTTTAATCCACCAGATGATCTGGCTGTGCAGAAGTCTGGCAGGAGCTGTCAAGAAACATCACCTTGAGGGGCTCAGTACAGGCAGGCTTCAAAAGCTTTATTTCACTTTTGAAACATTTCTGCAAGTGCACTAGAAGGCAGTTTAAAAATTAGCTCTTTTTTCCACTCTAATGAAGCTTTTAAAACACTGAATATTGGTGAGCAAATTCAGCACATACCCAGAGCCAAGAAGCTACAATACAGGTACCTAATGATGTGAACATAGACTATTCTGAATGTGTCTTCTGAATATGACCGGTAGTTTTCCAGGTTACTTTATTATGCAGGTATTTTATATAGCATCCATCTCTCGTCTTTGACAATCAGCAGTAAATGAAGGCAGAGTCAAGAGTTTCTGGAACAGAGTGAATTATTTCCTTAACTACCAGTAATCATGGACAGTGTATTTCCACAAAAATAGCATTAGCACTTCATTTATTTCTATCCAAAAGTTAATTCAGTGTTATAGCAAGGAAGTATAAGAGAAAACCCTTCAAACTGCTCTCCAGAATGAAGTAAAAACACTGCAATTCAGATAATATCAATGGCTGTCTATTTGCTAATTCAGTGCCTTTCAGCTTTTTCTGATTCATAGATACAGATGAGTTTTCCATGGAAGAGACATCTCTTTTAAAAAGATTAATATGCACATGTCTCTGAATGCATTATGTTCATTTGAGTTTTGTATTTCCCAACACACAGGCTTCAGAAGCAGCACAAGGACCTTCAGGAGGCTGTGGACACCAGGCAGGGACAGAAGTGAGGGCAGGGCAGCCACTGCTCTCTTAGTGAGGTGAGCCTGCTGCTTGCCCCAGCTGCCTGCTCTCTGCTGCGCACCTTCCCCCCGACCCCATCTTTAGCAAATGAGCTTCAGCAAATTCCTATATCCAAGACGTGTTTGTACACATCTATATGGTCTAACAAACTTTGAGCCACGTATTTGCAGCAACTTCCTAAAAACCAAGCAAACTATAGTGCACAAGAAAAAGACGCACCTCATGTCAACCCCCTGCATGGCAGTCATGCCACAAGAGGAGCACAGCACTGACCATGCTCCCTTCAGCTTTTTGGGGACACCCTTCTTGGCCATCATGGGAAACATGGCCTTCCTGGCCAGCAAGTTCCCACTGACCAACTGCGGCAGGGCTACATGCCTGCCTCAGGCCAAGCCTGTTACCCTAACTTCCTCCCACTCAGCCCAAAAGTACATTTAAAATCCTTTCTACATAACCAGGGACACAGCTGCAGCCTCCCACCAACCAAAAGTATGGGGGCTTTTCTCCAGCCCCATTCCTCTGCATGTGGGCCCAGAATGCAGAGGTGAGCTACAGCACCAGCTGATCCTGAGGGCACCAGAGATGACTGATAGGTAGCAGGAATAAAGACCTGTGCCTCTGCCCAAACGTGCCACAGGGCAGCTGAGGGAAAGCTGGGTGTGAAGGGGCATTCACCGAGTCTGTCTGCAATGCCTCGTCACCAGGGAGAAGATGTGACCAGAAATACAGCCAGCTCGAGTGAGTGTAACCAGAGCCCTCCTTCCTGCCAGGCAGGAGCAGCCTTCAGGCTACTGAGGAATCAGCTCTTCAGAGGAAAAGCTCTGCATTTTATCTGCCTTGCCATGGGAAAGAAAGATTTTACCATCTCCAAACACTAACGAAGGCACAAACCGCACAAATTCCCACTCATACCTGAAATGCCACACCTGAAAGGGTACTGCGTGCACACTTCAGGACAGCGTAACTGCTCCTGCATGTCATAGCCTCTCTTTCCACTGCCCCCCATTGCCAGATCTTGCATTTCTTGCCATTTCCAGCATAATAGCTGTTTTTTTTTGCTAGGAGTCAGATATGCAGACCTTGCTTCAGTTATACACTATCTCCATGCCTTAAAATCCATCTCACCACTGCAGTGTACACTTGGGATGGTTGTATGCATCTGAGTAATGATTTGAAAAATAAGAGAAATGCAAAATATTATTTAAGTAGCAGAGAAATAGTCAATATTCTTCATTTAAGTAAAATTCTTAGTGGCTAATGACTATGTATGGCTAAGAAATACACGACAACACAGACTAATGCTTTGAAGATGACTCTTGAGTTTTTGGTTTGAGTATTGAGGGTTTTTTTTTTTTCCAAACACAAAGTAAAATAACTGAATAATATCTATTTTATCCAGTTGTAAGAACCGCTCTGAAAAACCTTAAATCATAGAAGACAGCTTAACTTATGATCAGTTTCACAGGTTGAATTTACCTCTGATATAAGCAGAGACTAACCTCTTTGAGTAGCATCAGTGCAGGATTTTACTATTAATTGTCTCGGTAGCTTCTCCAACAAGGCAAACCAACGATGCTTACCACCCCTGAAAACTCTAAGCAGCAAACTGAGATGCATTAACACACAACAAGCTTTTCATTATAAAGCTCTGCAGAACACGACAGAAGCAATCTAGCCCAGGAAGGACACTTATCTCAGGTTTTATGGACTCCATTGTATGGAAGGAAACTTGAACTGCATCTCCTGAGTTCTACTGACACCACTGCCTCTGCCTTGCATCCTTCACATGTAATGGGACATCTTGACAGAGCATGCTGTTCTGCTAGACTCTATATTCAAACTTCTCCAGTGACCTTTCAATCTGTCTTGAGAGACTCACGTCATGGTTTGTTTTTTTTTCTTCTTATTTTAAGACTTTAGGCAGAGACTATTTCAGTGCCATGTTGGTATGTGTGATTTAACGTCACAGCCACTGGTGCTGCTTCTACTGCCAGGGTCACAGGATCAACTATCACTTCTATCAATCAGTTCCTTCAGAACAAACTTAAAACAGCAGACTGGACTGCAGCATCATCAAAATGCTTCACGCACAAAGCAGAGCAGTCCTTGCAAGGCCAACAGCTCACATTTTCTTTGGGTGGACAGGGAGGAACCAGGCTGGCAGCATCAGCTAATTTAAAACTGAAGCTCAGCTTCAGGCAGGCCCTGGCCTGAAGGCACTTGGGCTGTGGAAGCTGGAGGGAGATAGCTGCTCCTGTGATTCCTCCCAGCAGAGCTGCTGGAATTGCCCAGGGCACCGACCTCTCATGCTGAGGAGGGCAGCAGGCAACTAAAGCCTTTAAGGGCTTTGCCTTAGCAGCATATGACAGCTACACTATTTTCTGGCATTTCTCACTCAGCTGCACTTTTCTTAGTTCTCTTTCTGCAGGCTGTTTTATTTTTTCCTACTATGCTGAATATTTTAGCTGGGCTCCTTAAATAAACTTTCATCACATGGATGCAAAGAGGAGAAACTGAATGAAACTTAAAAGAAACACAAGATTTTGCAAGTAGCTTTGATGTTCTCTAGCTTTTTATTTATAGAATACAGATTAACTTCCTTTTGTTAACATCTATTGTTGTTTTATAATGGGAGCTGCAAATGCTTTGATAAATGAATTGAAAGAGTTTGCTGCAGCTCCTGCTAAGTGCCCTGACTTGCTAAAAGTGGATTCTGTAAAAATGTGTTTCTGACTGAAAAATGGAACAAGAAAATTTCGTCGGATTTTTGATGGCTATGAAATAAAGCAATTGCTTTGAAGCTGTGAAATGTGATTTCTTTACTCATATGTAAAATTAATAAAATTCAGCCTCAACTTAACCTACATACCTGCATTGGAAAAATACAACCAGTGAGTCTACTCTTTAGTTATTTACCCTTCCTTATATAACAACATTGTTTTGCAACATTGTTTAACAACATTGTCTGAGACTCTACACATCCCCTTTCTTCCACCTCTTCCATCTTTATTATCAGTATCTCTTAATAATACATAAGGATATTTTGCTTCTGAGGTGGATGTCAGACTCTTTCTTCTTTAATAAGGTTCTGCTAGAAATTTTCTACATTCTACATGGTCTAGAATTCTACATTGTCTAGAATCGTCCCAAAGGTGGCAAATATTTTGAGACTTCCTAGGATCACTGGAAAGAATGAGTAGTGAAATCTGTTATGAATGAGACTAGGTATGTGCACTCTAGCAGTAGTAGCTACTGGGTGGCTATTGCTATTTCCCTTCTTATTTCTATTCAGCCACCTCATGTTGTTTTCATACCTGTAACTGTCCTCAGTGACACTGTTCCTAATACCAGTGCTTGGTCAATAGAGGTTTTCAATTCAGTACTTTAACAAACAGACAGATCACCTGAAAATCAAGTGACAGCGATCTAAAACAGCACAAGCGCTAAGGCACTTAACTTGAAGCTTAAGAAGATTATGGCCTTGATCCACAAAGAATGTTTCACAAACTTCCATCTGTCCTCACAAGCTACATCCATACTGATAAATTAAACAGGCATAACCTCAAGGTCTGCTGGTAGGTACGTAGTAGTTAGTTACAGCAATAAATCAGAAAGCAGTTGTAGAAAAAACACCTTTTTGTCTGTGTGATGTTCAAATGCCATTTCCCGTCATGTAGTCTGCAAATGACTTATCTTTTCCATCACTAACCCGTTTGATTGCTCATTTTGTGGTCTCCCACAGCTGCATTCAGCACAATGGTGAAGGTCCTTTTACTGAAACCAGATGTCCTCTTGTGAGGTAGCAATATGCATTTGAGTCTTCTCAGGCCATCGTGGCAAATGAAGTCAGAACATGAGAGCACTGGATGAGTGCTCCAACTGCAAGGCTACATGGAAAAGTCAGCAACTTCATGGTGCAAAAGAAAAAAACATGTATTTGTCCATACTAAAAAAGACAATTTTCAGGAATTAATTACAAATTTGGGGCTACGAATTTCAGTCTTTTAGAGTTCCCAACTCAAGTGTTCAAGGAGGTATTTCATTTGTAAAAAAGATACCCTTCTCCATATCATAAATCGGTAAATATTCTTATAAAAATATTTTTTCTCAGATTTATATCATCATATGACTATAATCTTTTGCTATTTGCTCTTTCCACTATCTCTAAGTGCGATAGCAGTGTGATTCACTACTTCATCATCTGAAGAGACCACTTAATGACAAAAAAACTTGGGTTATGACAACATCCAGCTTATTTCTCTTCAGGTTTTTTTTTTTTTTTAAAAGAATCTCTCTTTCCAGTCTAGCAAATTATTCTCATTTAGTTGATTTAATCTGTAAGGTGATTTCAGAACAGAAAAACATCTCACTTTTTTTTCATTAGTTTGTAGGCTCTTCAAAGTATTCAGGACTCCTTTCTTAGCCACCTCTTCCATTTAACTGGCCAGATGAGGAAAAGGTGCTCAAATAATGTGCACATTCATTTTATTCAAATGTAAAACCGTGTAATTTTCAGTATTTAATGATTTCCAGCTTAGTTTTGCAAAAGTGGTATTTGGGGAATTGGATATGCTAGTTAGCTGCCATTCCTCTTCTCTTTCAGATGCTTCCTGCTTTTTTTTCTGCAAGCAGATTGCTCTCTTTTCATCTCAGCTTTTTAACCCCAAGGACTTGAACTCTATTTTTAGCCTTGTGTGAATTACCAATCTAATGCATTTAAAAAACCTATCACAGATGTCTAAAACCTTGGAAGTAATTAATTAAGTCCCGCTATTTCCAGACTACACCAAAACAATTTGTCATTGCATGTAAAATGGTATAATCGAGTAGTATAAATGTTTTCAGGCCAAATCTTGCTATGAATTATTTAGTTCATCTCTTCTAATTAAAGACCTATTGGAGGATTAATGTCTCATAACCTGACAAACTACTTTACTAAGTAACAAATTATCCATAAAATGACCTCAAACTAAATTTATATAACTCGAGTAGTAATTTGCATAACTATACAAAATCCATTGAAATAGAGAGTATTCTTCCTTAGTATTCAAAACATACATTTTCAATCTGCATTCAAGAAAGGAATTTGGAGCATATGTAAAATCTACACTGGAAAAAATAATTCATTGGATGTCTGGGTTTTTTTAGCACTTACATAAATATGAGTTTATATGGATACAAGAAGATAACAGTCATGCTGTGAAGTGAAAGCACAAATGCCCTCACAGAAATAGGACTTATTTTCTCCTGTAATGCATGCAACACATATACTTCCTGATGATAGAATTTGTGTTGTAAACCTACAGCATATGCTATGCACCTGAAAGTGTCTGTGAAAAGAAAACAATGCTAATGGTTCAAAAAGGCAGAGAAAGATGAAATAGGTCAATATAGAAATAAAGGTCAATGTTCAAAGAGGAAATATCGGGTCAATATAGAACTGCCTATATTGACGCAAGGAGGAAAGCAGGAAGCGATGTTAACCTTCCACAAACGAAATGTTCAGAATTGTTGAGTTGCCAAACATTTATAAAGCCAAATGTTAGAAACAACAAAAATGTGCGTTAGTAAAATTAGACAGCGATGCTTTCTAATATCCCCCTCTATCTCCTGGGGCCCTGGCCGTCTGTGTTTCTAGAACTTGAGGCCCAGCTCTGATCCAGTCCAACTGTGTAACTGTACTTCCCATTTCTGAGAAAATTATTGTTAGAATAAAGAGCTGTGTGAAAGTGTAGAAAGGCAAGAGAAGAAAAATTACAAATGGAGTACAGTTGTTGAGATGGGGCTTGTTAGTAGCTCATGGATTCAAAACGGAAAGGTAAGCCAACTTTCAAGAGGGAAAGTACACCAACATGGAGAACTATAAAATCCTAAAGGGAAAAGCCATGGATGCTGGTCAAGTGGGTTGGGAATCACTGGGTCACTGGTCTGAGCTGCCAGCGACAGCAGTGATGACAGAGTTGGTGGCAGACGGCAGCTCAGCAGCGCTGCGGAGCCAGTGCCGGGAGCTGCAGAGGCTGACCCTTCCCTGCCGGGCTCATGCTGGCCGGACATGCTGCATGCTTAGCCTGGTAGCTAATGCTAATGCTTATGGACTGCTGCTTAACCTAACAGCTCATTAAATCCTACCTGTCTTCTATGTGCTAGTTAGACGATAATTGCTTTATACTTTATGTTATGTATATGCTACATCCTATGTCTTTTTTGTATCAACACCTGAACAAACTCATCCAAACTGGCAAAAATGTCCACCACTTTTACATTTCTTTCCCTGGATATGTGACCTATTTTCATTAAGCACAGCAGATCAGGCTATGATTGGGCAGCTTCAGAGTCCCACATTTTTAGAATCTAAGGCCAGTCACGTTTTATTTCTAGTTTCATTTTGTCCTGCTTTTACCAGGCCTGTTAGCTCTCAAAATTTTTAGTAAAATGAAATACAAATGTCAAGTCTTCTTGTCTCCCTTTAGCATCTGCAGAAGATATTACGATCAACATACAAATTCCAGTCTGACTGGAGACAAATAAGTGCTTAAAGTTCATAGAGAAGAGAATTTATTAGGTCTCTCTGCCTTTGATCCTGCAAAGTCTACTATAATACACATAATTATAACAGACAGTGCTGAGCAAAAAAAAACTCTGCACTCTTATATACACCAAATGCCTGCAAGAAAGATGAAAAATACCCAGTCAGAACATCTTACTTGATTCATAAATAGAAAGAGATGAATGAATTTGGAGCTGACATCTGTAGTTTGGGAAAGAGCACATAAATAAATCTGTTTTACTGAAGAACCCGTAGCTGGGAAGGCTAGCGAATTCCTCAAATCCATAACAAACATGAGTTTAGTACTTATCCACATTCAAAAGTAAAAGAGAAAAAATCCAAACCAGTGAAATTTAAAACAGACAAACAGTTCTCTCTGAGCAGTAGTTCCACACTCTGAATTACCTAACCATACAAAATTGCTTCATAGGAGGAAAGGTAGTAGAACAGATGCCTCTGAAAATCAGGCAACAGTTAAAATGCATAAATGTTAGCAAACCTAACAGAACGGTCTTTAGGGTTTGCTTTGTTGCTCTCTTGGAATACAGCACGGCATAACTTCCAATACATAATAATAACATTTTTCAAAATTCCTCTATGAAAAAGGGAAGGGAAGAAAAATAAAACATCTCTAACATGTTTTAGACATATGAAAAAATTTTACAAGCTGTTAAAACTACTGGATAAGTCTATTTTTAAAAGTCAGAATAATCACAATGCAAAATACACAGCAAATTTTCTTTGAGTTCATGCTCAATAAAATGTAAAGAATAACATAGAAAATATAATGCCTTCAAATCAATTATAAGTGTCTGTGTTTTATCCATTCCCTGTTTAGGAATGTTACACTTCTATAAAAATATGCCTCCATCTTTAGAATTCAGGAAGCATCAGCTTCACTTTAGGGCTATACTCTGTGTTTTGTATAAGCTACAGATGCACACAAGCCCTTCTGCAGAGTTGAAGGCAAAAAAATGAAATAAGTTTTGCAGGATTTGCTTATCTTGGGGTCCCAGTCTATCTCCTATATAGCTTGTCAACTATACCAACTGGTTGTTAGAAGAAAACACATACCTGCTTCCTCAACTGGCAGTTAAAACCTACTTTGATATACCCTGCTCTATCTACACCGCTTCTGCCCTATCCCAATAATCCCCACTACTAAGTTCAGTTTGGCACGAGGCACAGCACCTTCCTAAGCAAAAATTTAGGGAGACTTGAGGTTAGCAAATGGTGCAATTGAGGACTGAAGAATTAATTTCGATGGACTTCTGTATTATTTTAACTATTTCTGGAGGGAGCACGTAAAGTTGTGTAATTGGTTACCTTTCATATAAAGTTTGCATTTAAAATACTACCATGGTGTGTTTTGGTTATATTTTTAAAGGTTTGCTCCTACAGTTCTGGAGGGCACAACTTCTTGAAAACAGGAGGGAAAAAAGTGACAAGTTGTACTCATATTTCCTACTGGGAGTTGCAAGGTCAATGCTCATTTAATTGAGATCTAGGGAGCACAGCTTTACCTAGAGGTATAAAAGAGAAAGATGTTACAAGGAGATTTCTTCTCATGAAAATTTCCATTCAATCGATATGAAAGCTACACATTTGGATCAAAAATGGCAGGGAATCCTCACAGACTCTTCTTACAAAGAGCTCACATAATCTTGAGGCGGCCTTTGATAGCCTGAGATCATTTTGTGTCTTTAAAAAGCTGAAACATCTGGGGAAAAAAAAAAAAAAAAAATCAATGTTGCTGGGATCTTTAAAATTAATGTCAGGCAGTGACATTTCTAGCTATTTTGAGTGCTTCCACGCTAATTTCTGTCTTCACCAATAAGGCTCTTCCTAGGAATGCTACAAGTTATCTAAGACATAATGAAGATACTTGAACAAACATGAAGCAAAGTTGGAGGGCCACCCTAGGACTAGTCAATATATTACCTTGATAAAGGATTTGTGCTAGAAAAATACTTAATGTCCCAGTATGTTTAATGTCCCTCTGTGTGTGTCTCTATTTTGTTTTGCAATATGTATTGTAAAGAAAGTCCTGATTGAGTTGTGTCCTTCAAAGCTAAATTTAAAAAACAAAACAAAACAAACAAAAACCCAAGCAAACATTACTTAGGTGCCCTATTTTAGTTGCTGTATTGAAATATTTCCACCTATAGCATCATCTCAGTTGGATATGTTATTCATGTATACTTATACAAAAAAAAATTCTGTTTCCTCCCAGATCCACTTTAGACCAAATTATACAGGTCTGGATCAAAGCAGCACTTAAAATAAGTAGGTGAGTTGGTCTGAATATTGGAAATGTCATTTTAATTTGACTTGCAGCTTTTTGAATAAGCTTACAGTAAGTTAATATATATAGATAATGTACGCAATATTTTATTACATTTTTATTAAATGAACTGTATCACAGAATCACAGAATATTAAGGATTGGAAGGCACCTTGAAAGATCACCTAGTCCAACCGCCCTGCCAGAGCAGGACCGCCTACAGAAGGTCACACAGGAACGTGTCCAGACAGGTTTTAAATGTCTCCAGAGAAGGAGACTCTGCAACCTCTCTGGGCAGCCTGTTCCAGTGCCTACATTTGTAGTTTATATTCTATTTATTTATTACATTTTAAAATATGAAGTGAAGAAAACACAAAGAAAATAAAGGAATTATATTGAAAATTATCTGAGATTTGTGAACTACAATATTCAGTACATTTATATTTTGTTACTGGAACATTTTTACTTTGCTTTATTTATATCACAGTTTATTCTGGAATGCAGCAGCACTGATAATCTCTTTGAAGAGATATGTGCTCAAAATCTATGACTCAAATCCAAATAATTTAAAATTAAATAACTATCAGGAGGCATGTGAACATTAAAGGAATTCTAAACTGATTCTAAGCTTATTTACACATTTTCTTCCCTTGTGTGGAATAAATGGATATGCAATTTGCTTTGGACTTATGTTTAGATTTAATCTACATCCAAAAATTATCATTGCTCAATAGATTTCCATGATAACTAGAAAATCAGACCAAATTAAACCGCTCATTGGTCTTACCAGATTTGTCTACTCTTTATACATATATATGCACCCACAGACACAGTTATATATAAACCCTTCAATTCATCACTCACTCTGCTTTCTTCCCTTATGATGATACTATCATCTCTGAGTCCTATAAAATAAGGCTATTGCATCTTCCCCACCGGACTAAAATGAAGTCAGACAAAATAGCTGTGTCACCATCAGCCAAGTCACCATCCCCAGTCACAAAATGTAAATGCTTGAACACAAGGACTGCGTTTTGCCAGAAAAAGCATCTCATAAGTGGTAAATAACTTATACTGCATAGTACTATTTCCAGATTCTGTATGCATTTGAGTCTGCATGCAAACTAACAAGAAATAATGGAGTTCCCCTGTTGCATAGTAGTGCCACCAATTACCACTTTTTGAAACTATGGCATTTTCTACCAGGAAAACGGCATGTACTTACAGCTGCATCAAAATAATGTAGCTCTCATGCCAGAGGACAATAAAACAGGAGGAATGAGGAAGATCTGGGAAGCTGTTACTTTAAAGACAAATATTTGTGACTTCATCGTTTTTTCTAGACTCTAACATTTCTGACTGCTGTTGATTCAGAGGTGACTAGTAGGAATGGAACTTGCATGGCAGGCTTGAATCTGAGAGCGTACACAGCACCAAAACTTAAGAATCTGACTGAAGTAAAGCAGATACTGTGATGGGGCATAGACCTAATATACTTACTTAATAAAGAAGAAAACCCCAAATAACCCTTTGGACTTAAACTTTGGCCAAAATTAATGAGTCATTGAGCATTAGAGTTCAAAAGTATTATGGAAAGATAGTAGGACAAGACAGATAAACAATATAGGTCTTCTAAGATTTTAATTTGACTGACTGAGTAGTTGAATGAAATCATTAACACTTTGTCACTGTGACAGGAGGCATAAAAGCTCAAGACTTTGACTATGAGAGAAAATATAGCTGCAACCTGAAATGCCAATTAAAAGGGGAAAAAGTGCTTTTGCTTATAATGGCATGGAAAGTAGTTCCCCAAAAGTATCACCGGTTTTAAAATATGACTAGCAGTAAGTGACCTACCTTTTATTTTAACTATTAACTGAACCTTTTCACAGCCCTGGAGGCTAAGCGTGAACTTTCATGCAGCCAGAATTGAGTGTATCTCACACAATTCCTAAAAGGCAGTTGTATAAAAAGATAAGTAATGATCACAGTAAAAACTACCACAGAAAACCTCTCCCTCCCCAAGAAAAAAAAAATTAACCTTGTCCTTAAGTGTAGTCTTTACATGAGGTCAATTTTTGTCACCAATCATTTAGATGAAGGCCATTCTCATCCTTTCTCCTGTCCTTCCAGATTTATTAATTTAGTAATTTGAAATGTTTATTAATCAAGTGGTTTGTTATTCAAACTCAGTCTCAAATAATCTTCTTGTAGAGGCTGAGACCAATAAGTGTCATGTGAAGAAACTGTATCTGCTCTGCGGAAGCAACAGAAATCACAGAATCACAGGACCGCTGGAGATCATCTAGTTCAACCCAAATACCTTATTTAAAAAAAAAAAATCAGAGATTCAAAAAGAGTACTCTCCTCTGTTTACTTCTCTGGAGGCATGAAGTCACACACAATCTGTGTCAGCCAGAAAACGAGGACACTTGGGTCAATTTAGTATCTCAATATCTCGTTTTGGGGAGCATTCACTTCAACACTAATGTAAGACAATAGGGTGGTATAGAAGGATTAAGAAGCAGAGAACACTGAGGCAGACACCCCCTGTAATGACTTCTGAGAGTCATGAAATTGTATATAACATTTCAACAGCCCTATTAAGGGTAAAGTAGTTATTATCCACTACAGAACTGGTTAAGATTTATACTTTTGTAACTGAAACGTAGTGAAGAAGCTGTAACAACTCCAGATATCATATTTTTGATGTTAGATAAGATGAATAGTGAAAGTTTAGAGGAATATTCTGCTTCTTACTAACATAATTTTCAGGTTTTTTGTGTTGGACAATGACCCTGTGGACACCACTGATGTTTCATTGCCTCTGGTGGCTCTGGCAGCCTGCACCTCCTCATTTGCTCTCAGAATTGTGCCCGTCCATCTATAGCAGTACAGAGGGGAGAAGGGTAAATGCCTCCAGTCATTTGAGTGTACCTCCTGTCATGATCCTGCACCAGCAGAATAAGATGGAGTACAAAAGAACACTGAATTGTTGTCTGGTGTGCTCGCTCTCTCACACATCCATCTTTTTTGTGCCCAAGCTCTGCTAAATGAAGTGAAGAAATATCCCTTCCTGACCTGTCACATATCTTTTCGGTCTGCAAAGACTCAATATTTTCTTTTTGTGTTTAATAGTATATGAAATTACACAAGACCTATAGTGGGAGAACATTAAACACAGAGAAAAACTGGAAGTGAAACATGTACAAATAGCGAGCGGGTCATCGTCTTGATCCTTAATCTCCAATTGAACCTTACTACTACCCCTAAAAAAAGAATGCTAAGTCATGTAGAATATTATAGAAATGTCACCTAATAAAAAAATAAAATCCCTTTAAGAATTTAAATGGCAAGAGCCTTGAGCAGTTGACAATAGGTTTCTCCCTGAGAGACAACTCATCTAGACAGAGGAGTTAGGATTACTGGAGCTAGCTGTCATGCAGCTCTATGAACTTTTTGCATTTCTGTTAGCGGAGGGTATTGGCCCGTGCTGACCTTCTGTACTCTGCTTGAGGCAATCACATCAAACTCCCTTTCTGATGAGCCAATGTGAATGGCACTCTGCTAATGACTCTTCCTGCCACATTTCAAGATTCATGACAGTTACATCCAAAGGAATTATGGACTCCATATCTTTTGCCTGCAATTAATGACATCCTTTCAGTTCAAAGACCCTGAACTTTAATGCTAATTCAAAGGATATCAAAGTAATTGATAGTCTGCATGAATAAATCTGTGTGCTTTAAAATACTTAACCTTCAAAAAACCCATCAATTTATAATCATGGTGCCTTAAAATGGTGAAATCGCTAATCAGAAGAAATTCCTGAGCATTACACATACAATTGGTTAACCCATATTAGGAAGAGGGGTTAATTTCCTTATCAACTGATTTCATAGAGGAAACTCAAACCATAAGTAACTACATTCTACTTTCTCTTTATGGGAGCTCCTACTTGCTCAGAAAAAATTCTGCTCAGTGCCAGTTCCATAGCTTGCATTTCCAGTGCTACTCCTGATTAAAAAAAATCCAAACTAATTAGCATGTAACAACTAACATTAACAACATATGCTGGGACTTAAATGAACTCCTAATTTGTAAAATGTTCTCAAGGATGCTGTATTATTGATTAAAAATTAACATTTTCTCTTGCTCTAGAGTAATTAGTGAAAATGTAAGATAATGAATATTTATGAAGCTAAGGCAAAAACTTGATCATACCCTGAGACACCAATTTTGTGCTTAATATCAGCCAGCAAACTGCTGGCAAGCAGATCTTATATATTAAATTTTCAGGGCAGAAGTTTGTTCATTGCAGTTGGCTTTACAGCTAGCAATGACAATGCAGGGAAAGGGCAATTTCCCTCACAAAAGGCAGCAGGAATAGAATGATAAAAAGAAGAAGAAAAAAAAAAAAAAAAGCACAAAAAGTCACGTCAAGCTAACTTCTAGTGCTTATTCCAAGTGTTTGTCATCAGAAGAGAAAGGTCAAACTGTCAGATTAGCTAGCACCTTTGATAGAGTCAACAGCAATGTTAGTTACAACTCTGCAGTTTCAGTTCAGAAAAACAGTATGTGTGTGCTGCATCGCTCTTATTTGCCAGGATTCCTTTAATGAAGTACAAGGCCATAGCTCGACATCTTTACTGTGCTGGCAAAGGTAATATGTGGCCTCAAGCTGTTCAACTAGCTATCTACCTCACTCTACACTCATCACAACAATTATAGTTATTAACACTTTGTCTTAGTGTCACCTTTGTCTTAATATCAGACTACAAGATTTAATCCATCCATAGCCAGGTCTGGATTGTCAACAAAAGCTTCTTATTTTTCATTTTCTAGTTTTTGTTCTCTTAAGCCAGCAGATTTCACAGGTACTAAAATACTTTATGTTTATAAAGAGATTGTCCCTGGACTTGCCCTAACCAAGGTGATAAAACAAAGGTGTAGAACCTTTAAGGCATATATATTTCAGATATATTCAATACTCAGAAATGAGTTACTTTGGAAGACACACATCAAAGTAGTTGCTAATGCTAGAGGTGCTAACTTCTGGAATTACAACAGAAGAAAATACAAAGGATCAGCTGTCACCAGGTCTTTTCCACAAGAAGAAAAACTTAATTGTTATGTGTCCCATGGTCTTTAGAAACACAGGGATATAGTAGATGGTCACCAGGCAGGGAAAATTCTGCCTGTAAAGGATGCTATATCCTTTCAAAATATAAACATACCCCTAGCAACCCCTCATCTCCAGCCTGAATGGAAACCTTGGTGTACAGGCAGACACGTGAGAACAGATGGGAATTCAAAGTCTTCTTGAGAGTTGCCATCTCAGTCTTTCCATAGGCAACCGGGATTTCACGTGTCATACTGAGAACTCAAGGCATAAATTCTTCATCAAAAAAGATGTTTGACTCTTTGAAAAAGAGTTTTACTTGCATAATAGCCATGGCAGCAGAATCTGCTGACCACAGCTGTGGCTGCAATACTTGTCTATCTGCAGCCTTCAAAGAAAGGCATCTGACAGTGAGGGTAAGGTTGTTAAAAGCCACGTCTGATGCAAACTCAAGTACCATAGAGAGAGGGTTTTATTATAGCTCAAATCTTTCTGGAGCTATTAGAAGTGTTTGGGGGTTCTGGGGGGTTGTTAGTTTGGGGTTTTTTTCCTGTAATAAATAGATTACATGTGTGTGTATGTATATATATGTATACATATATATATATAAAATAGAATGAAAAAGAATCCTAAAATTAGGCTGCAGCGTTAACTCTCCTCCTTATTTGCTAACTCCATAGCCCTGCTTCTCTCAGGTGAAGTCACAGGTTCATAGTAATTAAAGTATTAACACCCATTTCTGACAAGAAAATATTCCATGCTTTTATAGTGTAACTCAGAGAAAACCTTTCATCGGCACTTTTTTGGTTTTGGTTTTTTTTTTTTTGCTAGTTATCTTTTTAAGTATTAATAATGTAAGCTGATATAAAACTTTTAATCTCAAATGAAATTCTAAATGACAGAAGCTCACTACATCATCTGCATTTATTTGAGATTGGTAATGCTATAGTCAGCCTGTCTGTAGTCAAGAACTTAATTTAAAAGTGGCTTTTTTATATCCTTGGTAACTTTTGTGGTAAAGATGTTTCATACAATTATACTCAGTTTCAACTGTGCAAGCTACACTGCTACTTTGAACAATTAATCTTAAAGCAGTATGAATCAGCAAAAATCTTTTGCCAATATTAAATCATGGTAGAAAAACAAAGTTTAACATCTTCCATTAAGCATTTTAAGCTCTAGGGTAATGCAGTACTGATAGCACTAATACATGGCCTTTGCCATCATATCTAAATTCATCAGAGCCCATGTTCTTAGTGTTCTTTTCAGTTGTTTGTTGTTTTTTTTTTAGAAGCAGTTTTATGGTTTCTTTTCCTTTAACATCTTGGTGATTTCAACACAAAAATGAGCCAAGAAAGGAGGCTGCTTATCACAAATAAAACAAGTACATACTTAGGCAACAGGTGAACGCTCAAATAGCCAAGCGGTTCAAGGCATGAATTACTGCTGTGATAATTAAGATCATTACAACCAAGTCAGGAATAAAGCCGAGGTGACTCTGTAAGTATTCCAAAATGGACTGCACTGTATCGTGATTGTACCAACTACTGTTTCTCAACACTGCTCCTCAATTGCCAGGATACATGGCCACAGTTTCTACGCATTTATTTTTGAAAGGAGCTGAATATACGTGTAAGCTACTGAAAATCCATGACTGCAGTCCTCTGCAGCTCCCTGTGAAATTTGATTAAATTGGGAACACCTTTCACCTTGAAAAAAAACTTGAAAAAACATTATGTAGCTGCAAAATTAAAACTCCAGTTTTCAGAAGTGCTTGATACAAACCATCAGATACAGAGGTGCAATTAACGATTAAATTTACAGACCTTTTTTTTTCTTTTCTTTTTTTTTTTTTGGGATCAGTTCCGAACAACTAACCAAGAGAAATTCAGTGCTGTATTTCAACTTCCATAAGCTGCAATTTTTTGTGTAACAAGAGTTTCCCAGCAATACAACTCAAGACTGTTGCTTCTTAGTTGAAATTAAAAAAAAAACCCCAAACAAAAAATACCAACACACACACAGAGCCCCCAAATTAAAATAAAATAAATAAAAAATATAAGTGTCAAACCAGAACAGAATCTGTGCTAGTGTTCAGGAAAGCTGACTTGTTATAATTTCAACTACATTATACATCAGCATTACCCAGGCTGACTCGACCCAAGGGTTTTGCTGTCTGACTCTGACTGGAATTACTATTTTCTTTACTAACTCATGCCTAGAAACCTTCTGAATAAATTACTCTCTGGCCAGTGTCAAAGGTGCCATATAATATAAACACTTGCTTAGAGTTATCACCATTATACTTCATTTATTGAGATGAATAAGGAATCCTTTGGCAGATTTTACACCATAAAAAGCAGGCTTTTTTGACATCAGTCAGCATTATGGGTTCACAAGCAATTACTGACATAAATCAATATATGCTGGAAATATTGATTATACATTGACTGTTAATTTTCTGGCGCTGTATCTTTAGGATATGACCATCACATCTTTCACTTAAGTCTTCCAAAAAAGCCTAGAAATGAATATAGAATTTTGGGCTCTGGCAAAGATTAAACAATAAGTTAATGACTCTTCAGAGAAAATCTTTGTATGTCACTGCATCATCAGACTTTGAACAATCCATGAAGTAGTTTATTACTTCCTTCTCAATTAGTCTAAGATTCTAATATGGGTTAAAGGGAACTTTTCAACAAAATGAGAGAAATACTATTGTCATAAGGTTTTCTGGCTGCACTTTTCCCAGTTTTGGTGAACGGAAGTTAAATGCCATCTCCACCTTTAATGTGTTCTGCTTTGGTTGAACGGAGAAGACGGAATATGTCCAAAGATCACCATTGCTGCATGAGAGTTCCCAGTGCTAGGCTTTATAATTTCAGAAAGCTTAAAATGGGTTAAATGGGGAAAGAGGAGGATTTAATTGTAAGGGATAAAAGCACAGTAACTAATTATAATGGGGTGGGGTTTTGTGGTTTTTTGTTGAAAATTAGGGTCTCTGCACATATGTTTATGTCAAGGAAAATTCTGCCAGATGAGGAAGTTAGAAGCTAGACTAGACATAGAAATAATGTAAGGAACCAGACACACACTTGGGTGCACAGGTGCTATGGAAGAGTGGAACACACCAAGGAAAAACTGGTCATGCTGGTGAAAGAGAAACTATATAGTATAAGCTAACTGCAAATTAATTTAGTCTGGGAATTAAAAGGAAATTACTAGTCTGTATAAGCAAGGAGACAATTTTTCTAATTAGTTGGTTGGGTTTTTTTATTACCAGAAGTTCATAAGGCTGTAGCTGTAATCACTGGAAACTGAAATCAAGTAATCCCTGCTAAAGTACATCCCCTGAGTTTGTTTTCCCCAAGCACACTGGTGTCCTGGATTTTCACCCTGTAAATATGTAGTTACATCTTGTGTTTGCAAGCATCAGCAACTCACTTTTTCTACTGAGCATTCTTCTGTCTTAGATAATTTCTTAGCATTTTCTAAGAAATGCCGATGTATTCACACTGCCACTGGTCCAGCTTCTGCCCTAGGTCAGGTAGACACATTTCTGCAGAACAGTCATCCCTACCTTTTCAGAGCAGCATTTCTTAGCAAGGCTGCAGCAGGACCACCTCAACAGGACATATTTTTGAATAGACCTAACAGACAACTGAATTTCTGATAAATAAAATTTGCTTAGTAGGACCAGACCCATGGTCCTTCTAGAGCCATTTCTCACTTAAAGAGATCTTGATGCAGCCCTGAGCTGGGGCATTTTTTTGTAAATAAACATGTTGTACTATGGAAGTTATTTACAAAATCCCCCTTCCTCAAGCACAGAGGTCTTACATTTAGGATGTGTTTAAATACACTGGTGCAGGAATACCCTCATTTTCACGAGACTGTTAGACAGTGTTTACCACACCAAAAGAGACATAGTTTTCTTCATTGCTGTAAGACCGCTGTGATGATCACCGCCCTGGCAAGATGATGGAGAGTAACGCAATCCCCATCATCTTAAAAGTCACTCAAATCTGTGTGTAGCACAACACAAAATAAACTTCCCATTTAATTCATGCAATGACTAGGCAGACAGGACCCTTTAGACTGAAAATGATGCCTGTAAGATTTGTCTGAATCTGAATCATGAATATACTATGTAACGCATACAGTGTTATATGCCTCAGTTTAAAACATGTTGTCAAATTACATATTAATTTTAACAGATTTATTTCTTTCATTCTAAAGAACTGTATACTCACCTCTGCTAAAAAGTGTGCATCTTCTTTGGCTGTGCTGTACATGTTTTAAAAGTAATAAAATTAAACTGCAGATTTTATCTTTTTGATTCTATTGATTCATTCTTAAGTCTGGGAAAAACATGTTGTATAATGTTTTATGTCTGCACTTTGAAAGGATGACTTTCCATACCTTTTTGTCTGTGCATTAAAATAAATGAAATTTTAACAGTAGACCAAAAACAATTGATGCAATACAGTTCATTTTAAAATGCAAGTAAATCAAATTCATTCTAGATGGCAGCCTGATTTGCTGTCTCACCCCTTGTATCACAGTTTCACTCTACTTCACAATGAATATCCTTTTTAACTAGGGAAGTAGACAACATCTGTAGACAACATCTGTACTTTATAGAATTTACCTCTGGCAAAATACCATTATATCTGCTTTTGGTAATGTCATCAACTACAGTGACAGCCAAAGGTCTGTCTGGAAGGGACTGCAGCAACCCCACAACCCCAGCTGTGATATTCCAGAGGCCTGGATGGAAGGAGGACAACTTGAGATAAGAATTATTTTGTACACTTGCACACACACACCAACCATCCAAACACTGTCTTTCCTGTTTGATTGCTGGAACCAGACTGGAACTGAAGTTAGCTGGCTATGTATAATAGGCTGTTGTACAAGGCAGACCATTTTTACACACGCCAAGTACAGGCACGGGTTTTTATGGCCTGTCAGGTAGTATCTCTCAACTGCTAAAGGCTTTGGGCACAGTCTCTGCAACTACACCTTTTACCTAAGGTGAAGCATTCCTCTAAATCCAGGTAGAAGATGCCCCATGTGCATATACTCTCATGTTTTACTTCATGACAGAACCTCTGTAAAAGAGGCTGCAACTGCATAATCAGCAGCTGTTTGCAAAGAAGTCCTTGCTCTTGCAACAGATGGGACTGGTAGTGACTGTGGGCATGACCCATGTTGAGGAATCCCTCTTATAAAAGTATTTATATTTAAAAGTCACTTCTAGACTTCTCAAGTTGAAAGGTACAACACAGAAGTTACTTTGCAATTCTTACACTGCAGTTAAAATGTGGTCTTCCTGCATACAGTCTGCTCACAAAACACCTCTTTTGTCTTTTTAAAATAAAATATTTGGTATTTATAATCTGTTATAAAATTACAGTTGGCCTTTAGACTACACTCTTGGAGGAAGCAAAAATATCAACATTGGCTGTTTAAAAAAAAAAAGAATTTAAAAATTCTTTTTTTAATTTTTTTTTTTTTTACAGTAAGAATGCTTCTCAAACTGTTAGCTAGTTATAAAGTGCCTACACAACTGCAGGAGTGTTATGACTGGTTCCACAGAACTTCTGCTACGTTCACAATGCTGCTCATTTTTTAAATACTCCAACATAAAATGGCTTTGGAAAAAAGAATGGGGTCCTACGCAGCAGATTCAGTCCAGATCCAGAATGTTTTGAATTCTTCCTTGGGGATCATAAATAAAGTTGATGCTGGGAATTGAAAAATTGTTGACATGTAATTTCTCTCCAAGATGCATTGTGAACTGACTCAGCTGTTGCAGCCACAAAACAATAAAACATTCTGATGTAACTTACCCTGCCTTCAACATCAAGTTTCATATCTCCCTCTAGAAAATCTCACTCAAATCTAAGATGTTAGTGGATTTTCTTCCTTTCTGACAGTAAAGAAACATCCTTTTCCCACTAGCCCCAACCTCAGATCAGTTTAAAATCTGGAACAGAAACCACAGACCTCACTTTAATGAGGAAATCTAGTCCAATTCCTATTTGGACATCGGGCACTGGCTATATTCCCATCTTGTTAACCACCCTATTCATCTATATCCATCAGTCTCAATGGATGAAACAAGTACTGACACTAATAACTTTGCTTCCAGTTTCTGAATGCTGCTGAATTGAAGGAAAGTAAATGCAGCTGAACTCTTCTACAGAACATGGACTTCATCTTGTTCTCCTCTGAAAATATTTTTCAGTGTTTTTGACAGAAAGATTCTGAAGATGCTGCACTGATGTTATTTAACGTTAGGCATTATTATCACCTGTGTTCTCGGGAATTTCTATACAACTTGATATTGCACAGGCTTCTTGAAATCAGCAGAAGAGGCTGTTCTGACCTGCAAGGTAATGCCTTCTGAAACACTATCTAGAAGTCCTGCCTAGAAAGCTTCAGGTCAGTTCTTATGCACTTTGCAAAAAGACTAACTGCTATATTAATATATTATGAAGAGGTGGAAGACTGATTGGGTTCCCACCTTGCTGTACCCTCTGTCACATCATTTACATTTCTTTCTTTTAACACTAGCAACAAGAAGTCCACTTCCAGCTTCTACAATATAATATGTATATTATATATGCAATGTTGTATTCTATGTAAAGCTACATATATACTGTAAATACTGGTTAATCCCTGTCCTTAGCTGTTTTCCATATATCATGCCTACTGTTACAAGATTAGAAGGCTCAAATGCTGCTTATATTAATTACCTTTTTTTTTTTTCACTCATAGATCAACCACTAACAAAGTTCAACTGCTTCCCTAAACCAGCTGAGTGAAACCTTATTAAACAAGGAACAGAACTTTGGAAAGTTGCATTTGCTGATAAAAAAAATGGGAATTAGACTATCTCATTTAGCTGAATTTGGGCATTATCTGTCTCCCTCTGCAAATTACAATATTTGGTCTTTGCCAAAAGCAGAAGTACACAGTTTAGTATTATAATATAGGACCTGTTGTGAGGTAACAGTCAAGAAGAAAATGGTAACTAGGTCATAAATGTTAAAATGCAAAAGGAAGGAAATGCCTGTTATTTATCTTCCAGGCTGTATTCAGACATTCATGAAATTGAAAGTTAATGTACCAGGGACTTTCATTATCTGACCCATTCTACACTATTCATTAGAATCCCATAGTTCTGGAGACAGAGGACCAATATGTCACTAATACAAGATGGAAAAGGTCACAAAAACTAAGCATCAATAAGACATTACTTCTCTATTAAATTTCACAACCCTCAGCAGAAAACACACTTGCTGAAACAAGAATATTTTATTATGTAATGCAGCTAAACTGAGAGAAATATACGTTTTATTAGTTAATTAGTTTATTTAGTTAATGTAAGGGCATAATGATTAGTTGTCAAATGAAAATAAAGACTGGTTTTTTTCCTCCATTTCTTCATTAAAGACATTTGTTTAAAGAAAAGTATTGCATGGTTTGTTTCCCTTTTTAAGGCTATTTCTTAGAATAGAAATATATTATCCTTTTGCTATAGGAAAGGCTTCCTCTCACACCACTGAAAATACAATATTTATTGGTATGTTGTGAAGTCAAAACAAATTTGCTTTCCATTTCCTCTAGTGGAATATTTCATTTATTTAGAATAGCTTTCAGTAAGAACAATATCACTACTACTGAAAGATTGTTTTCATGTAGAAAGATGATGTACCAATTCCCTAGAGCTTTCTTCATCCTATTTCTCCCCTAATGTTGTTGTCCAAGCCCCTCCATACATATTACTCTTGCTACGCAGCTGAGAAAAAAGCACAGCAGAAACTGTGATGTGTGATTAAATTATTGTGAAGCGACTTATAAAAACACTCTTAACTTTACCATTTGCAATTACAGAAAATATGTGAACATTCAGAATGTTTATTTTAAGTGCTGGAACTAGTCTGTTTGTGAGGCAAAGCTTGCTGTCAAAGATCTTGGGACTCACTCAAACAATAACCTCCTTTCCTCATGCTACTCTATTCAGTAATGGGTAAAGAGAACTTCTCACAGCAGACCCCTCGTCCATGTAAATGAAAATCAGGCAGGTTGTTATGTGCTGGTGGACATCAGGCCATGGGATTTCATTTAACGCTTTGTGAGTTTTGGGGAACAAATACACAGAACAAATGGTTAGAGCTGGCCAAATTCTACCTTGTTACATTGGTTTAACGGTGCTATGATTTTACAGTATCACCAGTAAACTCCTGGAGATTTGGATAAAACTTCTATTATTTAAACATAAACAAATACACACAACTGTTTCAGCAAAACAATCTCTATTAAAATTATTTGAAAAGGTATAAAAATAGTCTATAGACTGACTAGAGAACCTAAAGTGTTATAAAGAACATCAAGAAATCAAAATATTATGACATTAAGGAAAGGAGATTGTGGGATGGAATTTTTCTTTTGGGATTCCTAACAGTGGACTGAACACAACAGCAGGTGTGATTTAAAGAGCAACCCTAAACTGGCTGGATAAGAGACAAAATAGATCACTACTGTCTTCCTGCCTGACCTCCCTAGCCTCTTCTGTCAGGACGGTTTGAATTTCAGGTTAATGGTGCAAACCAGAGAGCGGCTGAAGAAAAGCCTGACATAATTTCAGGTCAGCGGGAGGCCTGGAATAGAACTGACACCCTCTTTCTTTCAGGTATCCTTAAAACACCAAATATTTGCAATCTTTAATTGGAGATTTGCAGTCTCTAAGACTTTCTTTTGAAAACCAGAGGAATTACTAGCAACAGATAATTGCGGCTAAAGAAATTAACAGCTGAGTCACAAAAGGGTTTGAAGACAAACTATTGTCTTGCTTTCAGCTCAGCAACAATCAGTGCCTTGGTTTAGAGGGCACGGGAAAGCCCCTCTTCTTTTCATCAGCTCCCAGTGCTCAACAGCTTCCAGCTTTTCTTGGGTCTCCCCAGCTGTGCTGCAGCTACAGGCTCCTGCTGGCTGACCTGCTCTACTCTGCCATGAGTGATGTAAGTGGAAGCTCGATGGCTCTTGGAAAAGAGAAACCTTCTCCAGCATCTTCTCCAGAAGGCTAAACCCAAGGAAAGGTGACATGGTCAAAGGGAGAGCCATCATCCCCCTCTCCGGTCTTTCCTTAATGATTTAAAATTCAATAAAATTCAATTATTTGTTGGTTAAATATGAACAAATATCTAAAAAGTCTACTGCTTATCAAAGAACACTACTATGATATTAACTGTAGGGCACATTTAAAGCATCTGCATTTATTTAAAATTAATCACACTGTTTAAGGAAGAGACAGAAGAGCATATTTTAGATGTTTTTCACTCTTGCTTTGGTAAACACTTTGAAATGGACTGTGACCATTTTTTTCTTAGAAACCTGTCTTTGTAACTGTGCCTTAAAGACAGAATCAATAGTAACACAGACAAAGTTTGCAGTTACTGGCTAACCTCTGTCCAACCTAGCAGACCCCTGAGGTACATAGAATTTATGCAAAATAAGTCCCTGAGTCCCTGCTACTTGATGTTGCCTCCTATCCAATACGCACAATGTATTTGAGATAACAGAAAAGGTAATCCAACAGTCCTTTCCCATCCTAATCTCCCCATCACCTTTCTTTTCTTTTTTTGTAAACACAGTATTATACAAATGAAAGCCAAAATCACAGAAAAAAAAAATTTTAACTGATTTTATTAAAATTAGCTTGTAAAAGACCAGAAATTTAGTGGGTTTTTTTTAAGTTACTGTAATTCCTTCAATTAAAATATCTGGATAAAATGGTAGTTGCATCTTTCTGCCCACTAATCTTTAATAAGAGCTAGATTGAACTGGAGCATTAGATGACGTGACTGGTCCTCCTGTAAGGACCAGCCTGAAGTTTTCAGCTCTCATTGAAATAAGGTTTTTTTTCACATGATATTCTCTGCCTACAGGTGTGCTATTCTGGAGTGACCCCAACATATAAAGACAGAAGACACTGAATTGCAATCTGAAGATTTTAAGTTTGGTAATATGACTCCTTACTATCGTTCAGCCTCTGCTCCTGACAAACTTAGAAAGCCAAGAGAACACTTCCAAGCACTGCAATTCTAAAAAACTGCTTCTCTCTTAGTAGATTACAGCAAACCCACCCCATATGTCTTTACATAAAGAGATCCATATTATGGTATGAAGCATTAGAACCCAGAATCTGTATTTTCCAAAGGAAAATGACAGCTAAGATAACTCAGCCAGCTAGACTTCAATAATAGGGCAGGCCATATTCTTGTTTTACTGGAAAGAAAGTACATGACAAATTAAGCTCTGGTTTAGACTTAATGTGACTGTACCCTCAAAAACAGTTTACCACCACCACCACCACCAAAAAAAACAGGCCATGAAAAGCATTCAACAAATCTCTCAAGATACCTGTTTATTTATCTGACGTGCTTCCGTGTATTACTTCGCCATTTACTACTATTTAATTAGATCCTCCTGCCAAAATTCATTATGGAAAAATCTGGTACAATAAAGAATAATAAATTCTGTTCATTCATAAGTTTTTAAATTATTTTGTTGATATAAAACAGAAATAGTATTTCTTACCTTGGCTGCTAGTTAAGAGAGTGCAAAAACAGTCACAACAATTCTTTCAAAATCTTGTGTCAGCCATAACTGAGTTCACATGATCTGCTACAGTCTCATTTAATGGAGCTGCATGCACAGGATAACCAAACTGCACTTGGAGTCCAGTATAACTGAACCCTACATATCTTACGATGAATGACACTGAAATTGCTGGCTACTTGGAGTGAGACAGACATTCCTCCCAGCCACACCCCACCCCCAAATAACATCACTGCAGGAAAGGTGCAAAGTTCTAAACCTTTAGCTGTGCTTAATGACCCAGTTTAAGGACTTGGAAGGAGAAAGGTGGTATCAAGTCTCAGCCTAGGGGCTAGAGAATTTGCCCAGGAAGTAGGAGTGCTGGATTTAATTCTCTCTCCAGGTAACTGCATTAACAGCAGGTTTAGGGAACACTTTCTACCTAATTTGTCAAAGGAATGATACTGTGAAAATATTGGAAGACTTATGATTTAATTTTTCCCAGATACACATATGAGTATATCCATATTCATCCCAACTAGTAATTAATTTTTGAGCACACATAAACAATATATATTACTGCTTTCTTATTTCATGTAAATGAAAACTACAAACCAAAGAAAGGATCTCAATAAAAGTGCGTTGATGGAAAAATCTATGATCAAATTACTCTGCTAATTGTTATCAATCCCTGCATAGCAGATCTTCATCACAACACATTTTTATAAATTACAATAAAAGTTATATACATAACAAGTATTTAACATGAAAAAATCTTATTCTCTCCTGTTAGCCTAGCTGAAATTCCAATTTTTGCCTTATTCTTTCTTGTTTAGATAAAAATTAATACACGCCCTCCTCTTATTAATGAATATTTTCTTCAGGCAAATATTATCTAATTCCTGTCTCTGTCCTTATTTGGGGAGGAAGGAAGGAAGTGAGAAATTCTCAGTCCTGTAGGAAATCTAACCCACTTTGGAGCTTACAGAAATTCTTAAACAGATTTCACTGAAGGATCCAAAATCAAATGCATAATGGAAACTTCTACTTTAATTATGGAGGAAATACTGATGCCACAAGAGAAGGTTCATTATTGAAATATTACTTGTTACCCTGTCTCTCAGTGATAGCCAGGGTGATATTGTTTGAACTTTCTCACCAAATTCCACAGGGATTAAACGGAAATATTACAAAAATTTTCAAGGAGGTTAGAGGAGATGGTGAACAAAGACAGGAATCTTCTTTTCTGCCTTAAACTAGAGGTCAGGATTCCATAGTGCAGGCTGCAGCCCAGACCACTTATGAGACCCTCTCTACATTCTCCTTGTTCTTCAGGTACAGGATTGCCTTCCTGTACCAGTTCCATTCTTATGACAGGATGAAAATGACAGCTCTCTTCTGGTACTTCAGGGGTTAAGGAAAACCTGCTACTGGATAAGGAAAAAAAGGAGAGGAATATGGCTCACCACCAGGCCCTCTCTCCCTCCATTTCTGCAAAACTGCTCAGCTCCTAGGACAGAGGTGGAGCACCAGAAAAGCTGTGAAATCTCAAGAGGGAATTCCCTGAATGCCAAACTGCAGATTTCATACCCACTGGTTATTTAACTTTATCATTGCCTTCTAAGACCATGGAAAAACAAATAAACAAAAAAAAAAACCCCAAAAAACAAAACAAAACAAAAAAAACCAAAACAAAAAACCCCACCCCACACACCTCAAAAAAACCAACAACATCAAAAAAACAACCAACCAAACACAAACCACAAAACGAAACATCAAGACTTTTTTTTCCTGCAAGTTATGAAATAGCTAAAATGACTTCCTATCCTTTCTGATGACCTCTGTCTTCCGTCAGTGGGCTGCTCTCCAAGAGCAACAAGCATGGGTAGAAAGAGAGAATCAAGGTACACAAAAAAAGAGCACTACAGATGCTGCTACAGATAGAAATTAAAGGAAGAGAAGAAGTGAGAAAGGAGCTAGATTCTCACAGTCTGCAAGTTGAGAACAAGCTTTATACTAACCTTTATGCCTCATCCTTGTTCCTGGGCATGGAAAAGCAGTATCAAATAGTTTCTGTACTGCTGAGAAGAGGGGCAGCAAGCTTAAGTAAAGAGAAATAAATGGTGCCCTAAAGGCCTGCTATTTATCCAGGGTGCAGTTTCATGTAACAGCAGAGAAGACCTGAGGAAGGAGTGGAGGCCAGCATTAATTAATTTGATTTGGCCAAGATACTAGCATTAACTGACTTCATTTGGCTGGGCACAATTCAATTACAGAGGGGTTAAACTGATTATTTTGAACATAGAAATGATTTATTTCAGAGAAGGAAAGACATATGGATGGAAATAAACCAAAGAAATGCAGGAGGGGAAACAGGTAGCATCACAGAGCATTTCTCATCCCTTTTCAAGGTAAGCTGGCTTAATACTTTAACTCTTGAGGTCTGGGAAATTTGTCCCTAGGAAGAATACCCAGAGAACAGCATCTACGGTTGTGTAGAGTCTTGGCCAAACACATTTCTAAACAATCCAGCTAAGTAAGTGCTCCAATTTTGAGTCAGTCTGAAGCTGAGCACCAAATGGTACACATAAGGATCAAACGATTGTGTGCACAGTTATCCAACTTATGCATGGCAATAAATTCTTGTTATAAAGTACTTAACTAATTTCAGATGCATCACTGAGACCCTTCTGAAAATACGGCTTCTATATTTTATCAAACTGCTTATTTTTCCAAGTGGATTTTAATGGCATATAAAGTAATGTGTGCATGAATTTTTCATACGTAAAGCTTTTAATTGCATGGCACCTATGTTACAAAGCAGAATAAAGTAATGCTGTCTTGAATGAAATACTCCAAATGCCAACAGGTTGAATGGAAATAATTTCCTTTCCCCTCTTTGTGCAAAGATTTAATCATACACTGGCAAACAGCTCAGAGTATTTAGAATGAGCAGAGCGATGGGACTCCTCTCAAGTGGATATGATTCTAAGTGTACCAGCAGTGAATGACTCTGCAGTCTTCTCAGACAGTGAGCATGAGGGATGCTGGCACCCTACTCCATGGTGGCAGTATGTGTAAGGTGACAGGTAGTATTAATTCTATGGGGTGTGACTCAGTTTCCCACTTTCAGAATTTGCATTTTATCCAACTTCTGTGTGAGAACAGCTGCTCTTTACCCAAGAAGACTGTACCTATAAGAAGTTTCCCAGAGGTAACTGCAGACTCTATTTTCAATTTAGGGTTAATGCCAAAAGAAAAGGTAACCTTTATCCTAAATATACATTGTCACCTTAAACTTGAGGAGTCTGATCCTTGTGTTCCTGAGAACCAGTTAATTTCACCCAGACAAATCACTTTTGAGCCAATTTGTCACAAATGCATTCACAAAATACCTTTATTTGTCCTAATTCTTTTAGCTCATCTCATTTTCTCTCTTACACCTTTCGCCAGCCAAGCAAGATGATCTGGTTAAGGCTCCTGTTAAAAGTAGCACGGTGTTGGCTGAAGCCTTCACCTGTAGCCTTGCCAGCAGAGAATGATCGACATTACTAATAACCCATATTGTAGCTAGTCTCAATAGTGAAAGCAAAGCAATGGCTGTTGCAAATCCAGGTCCAGCATTTTGAAGCAGGCAGGGAAACAAAATGGGCCCATGTACCTGACAGAAAAAAGACTCCCTTCACTGATGGATAGGAATAAATATAAAGGCTGATAGCACAGTAATAAAACAATGATGATAACCCAAAATTATTTATTACAAGGCAAGAACACTGCTGCCTGCTCAGGCTCTGCTGTAAATGGAAGCCGACATCAATGGATGACTCTCAGAGAGAAAACATGGCCCATTTTAATTTGGGAAGTGTCATCTCATTTTTTAAGGTGAAAGCGATTATCAGAGGTGACAATGATTTATAGAGAATCAAAAGAAAAAATAAAACCCCATACTTAAACCCCCAGTCCCGTACATTTGCTACAGATAGCGACTTTCTTACTAACACCAGAACAGCATCTTAGGAAGCTGAAAAACACCAACATCTTCTCAGAAATCAAAAGTCCTATTTCGTTTATTAAAGAAGGAGCAGGAGTGATACTGATATAATATTTTCTTTGAAGATAATACAATCAGACAATACTGTTCAGAGAATGACTACCACTGAAAAATGGGGCACCCTATCAGAAATAATGAAAGAGCACAGTAAAAACCTGGAATAAAGTAAAATTCTGATGAATTGTGTTCAACAACTCCCAGACAGTCGAGTCGCCAAGGGAAACATTTCTTCTCACTATTACCTGCCTTAATATAGCTAAACCTACATTGACATTTTTAAGATAGATAATGTGCAAAAGAAGCCTTATGGCACATCCCGTCTAAGTTCTACAGCCTCCAGTAAAATGTTACCATAGAAACACCTTTATCACAAGGAAGGTGTACTTTTTCAAAGGACCTGGAGGTAAACATTCAGATTCCCATGGCGACTGCTGTGTCCAAAGGCTGAAGTACCATGTGTGAGTGTCTTTGGGGGCAGCATGCAGGAGAAAGAAGCAAAAGACAAAAGCCCACCCAGTATTTTCTCCACTGGAACTGATAATCATAGCTGATCATTGTTAAAGTCACCTAGCTGAAGGTGGAACAGCTACAGACAGTATTTTGAGTTAAAGACTCTGTGTGAATGGGATAATAAAGCAATGGAAAAGCAAATAAGAAAAGTAGTATTGATTAAAATGTCAGTGAATAATCGGAAACGCTTTCAGTGAGTAATACCTATGGGGACTTCATGTTTTTTAAAAGTAGGAGAGAGTCTTAAAATTCCCCAGACATGCTTAAGACAAAAAGAACCACAATACAAAAATATCAGAGTCCTTTTTGCCCATCCTATGTTATTCTTCCTAAGACAAGATATTACTTTATATTCTTGTCATGCATTCAACCACCATCACTTGCTGGGAACAGATCTCACCTGGAGAAGACACTCCTTGACAAAGGTGAAGAGTAAGCTCCTGCTGAAGGAGGGCTATACATTTCTTATACTTCAGCAACTTCCTTGTTGCTAATCTAGGGCAGACTGCTGGAAATCCTAACAAACAGCAAACATTTATTAAAAGCAGACTGCCAGATAATACTTGTGTTTCTAAATTACATCAGTACTTCTCCCTTCTACTGACATAACAGAAGATATTTTTTTGAGAACAGTATCTCCGTCTCTCCTGACATTATTTTCTTCTTCCCTAAACTACTTCCCTAAAGGTTGCTTCTGCAGTCTTTCACCTCATAGTTTTGTGTTGTAGATCTCAGGTTCAGGTCAACCAAAATTACCAACTTTCCTCCCACGAAATCTAAGAAGTCAAAATGATCTACATTTCATGTTCTGCTAAATAGGTCTTCCCGTGGGACCCATTTAATTCTCTTTGATCCAACCCCCCAGTTAGCTGTACCTCTAAAGTATTTTTAATAATGATTTAACAAATTGTTGTAGATACTCTCTTGTTTAAAAGCATGCTGAACGAGGAGGGGTATTTCCTTTACTAATGTGCTTACCGTGCTCTGTGATCCTTTATAGTTGGTCAAACCTTGCATCTTGGAGTAAAAAAATAGAAATGAGGAAAAAAGGATAGAGATTTTTTGTTTTGTTAGAGCCTTATGTGATGACTGGCTTGGTTTTTTGGGGGTTGTTTGTTGGTGGGTTTTTTTTTACTTCCTCTCTTTTGAATGTCTTTAAATATGATTGAATGTTTTAGTACGCTATGTTAAAACATTGTCACTGCACTTTAAAAGGGTGTTAAGTTCTTACATATAACCTGAGTAGAGGAGAAGTGTCTCCTTTCTTTTTTTTTTTAAATAGAGGTAGAAAGAACATTTTCTCATTTTAAGCTGCAGAAATCACACAGGCAACTGGTATATCCAGAACACAAAGCCAGTACCAACAGCAGAAAACTCCTGTCCATCTCGGAAGGTAGTGAATTCTGGAGGAGAGGAAGAACTACGGGAGACATTTGGGAGAGCAGAGTCAGGAAGACAGGAATTGTGCTATTTATTGAACAACTTGTATTTTTCTTCTTCTCTTCCCTTTACTGAAGTGCCAAGTGCAGAAATGGACTTAAAATATTGAAGCCAAGCAGCAAATTGATAAAATTGAAATGTTGCTCTTTGCCCAAGAAGCAGTGCTGTTCTTTAAGTGACCAAGGATAGCTTTTTATGAAGCGTTACATGCACCCAGGAATGTTTTAGTTATATAGATAGAAAGTAGTGGACAGTGGTTAGTAGTGCCTACTATTCTTCGGCTATAACTGTTGCATTAATTTGGTTATGTCAACCGAAATCAACTAGTTCTCTTGTGAAAATCCTAGATAGCTAGTTGGTCTTTTTAATTCCAAACAAATTTTAGAGGATAGAAAATGCTTCTTTTGGCCTGAAAGCCACAGTACGGAAAGGAAAAATGCACATGTAAGGATTCCAGATGCAGAAGCTGCAGCTAGCTGTCAAACTAACTCTGTAAGTCTACTATAACTGCTAATAGGAAATGTTTGAAGATAAATTGCTTTTTAAAAAAGTGTCCCATCTGTAAAATGATCAATGGTTCAGAGAATAATGAGAGTGAAATGATTAAGTACAATATTTTCCTGCTGGAATTCTCGATATATTTATTCTCACAGACTTAGTTTACAAATTTGGGAAATTATAACTTGCTGGGAAAAGGATCTAGAACTGGAAGAAAAATCAAAGACTGCCTGTTCCACTGAAACCCCAAACTTCAGAAAACTAGGGTACAGTTATAATTAACAATACAGGAAAATTAATATATTCCTCATCTGAATTTTGAAATCTTGTCCTTTCTAGAGCACAACAAAGGTCAAGTTCTTTAATGAATGCCCAAAGAAAAAAAAACTGTGCATATTTTCTAGGGTTGTCTGAGAAATACAGTGATGCTTTTTTCTGGAAGGTAAATCCCTGTTTGTTGTCCTGAAGCCTGCCATATGAATGTCTAGGAGTCTGAGAGAAACATGTTTGTGGATGCTGGAACTCTGATAGTAACTGAATTATTGCCTTTTTGTGAACTGTCTAGAGACTCTGCTATTGTCATCAATCCTATTGGATCTGGCAAAACCACTGAGCTTTTATGTTCAGATGTACACACTTGTAATAGTTAGATGCCTGTTTTCTGAGATCTTTGAAATGATTTTTAATGAGAACTTGGAAAGTAACCAGCATCGGTTGGACTCGATGATCTCCAGAGGTCCCTTCCAACCCCTACCATTCTATGATTCTATGATTATTTCTGGTCACTGTCAAAGTAATTGGAGTTCCTTGAGAGCAAATACTAGAAATTCCTAGAAAAAAAAAGCAATGGGATTTTTCTTCTTTGGTATCTGAACTAAAACCAGGACTTTTTTTTTTTTTTTTTTTTTTTTTTTAAATCTGGGATAAGAATAAAGGAACCCTTCTGCAAATAAAAATTATGAAAAAGCTGAGAAGTGTCTTCAGCTGAAAGATTCTGTCACTACACACAGATGTTATCATTATCAACAAGTTGCTTATGCATTTCCTGTCACAATCCAGACACGCGTTGCAGACAGAAAAAAACCAAAGAGGATGAAAAGGCATTGCCTGAAATCATTCCACACTATGGCAAAGTTCATGAAGGACTGGTGACTCAGAGAAAGTAATATAGAAGGGCAAACTTCCTTTTAGGATGATGAAGAATCATGAAAATCCAGGATATACATATTTCCAAACCAGGGAGGCCCAGATTGTGTGAAGAAAAGGTTCTTCCAGTTAGCTGGAAAGAGCCAATAGTGTGCAAAACTCACCTTCTGTTACAAAAATAAACCTTCAACAAAACTCTCCAGAATGCCTTATGGGG
>JANVCC010000020.1:1522515-1564791 GCA_025345505.1 Todiramphus chloris collaris
AAAAAAAAAAAAAAAAAAAAAAAAAAAAAAAAAAAAAGAAGTAAATATTTCTGGCAAAAGTGATTTGCAGCTCTATCCTTCACCACCTTTTTTGTAGAGGTTAAAAAGTTGTGAGAATGCATTTCTCTGATGTGCAGCGTTAAATTTTATTTCCAGTTCTTGAAAACTTACAAGCTCTCTTCAACAGGAAAACATTTACTTGAAGCAATTGCACGCCTCCAAATCTAGTCCCTTGCTATACTAGACAAGCAGTAGTGTGACATAATCCTGTTTATAACTCTATCAAGTGTCACGTTAAATCTGGTTAGATTTCATATTCCCCCAGGAAAGCTAGTGCAGTGGTTGTTTCAGTACTTGAAAGAATTTTCTGGGCAACAGGTACACACAAATGGCTGTCATCTATTTGTCCAAACATGTCCTTTCCTTGATAACCTGCAATCCCAGGAGTCCTTATTTGGTTTCAACATAATTTTCATCCTTCTTGAAGACAGATATGTCCATGGCATTTCAGAAGGAACCCCATCAATATTTTACATAGTTGATAATACTCAGTACGAGAAATGCCTTATCATATGTCCTCCTGCTATAATATGTTTTGCACAAATTTCATTGGTATTTCATAAACATCCTGTGACTGCCTAATGCACTTAAATCTTTTTTATTCTAACTGATGAGAGCCTGGAATATAGTAGAAATTATTACTTGTTTCTGATGCACGGCTTTGTCTTTTCCACTATTAAAATCCATCTCTTTTTATTCATTTTAGCTCTCAATATTACCTGCTTCATCCTGCTTGTTATTCAACTCCTCCTCTGCATTGAGACTGACCCCATTTCTGCTTTAACAGCAAGTTTCATTCGGGAGTCAAGGTCATTAAGGAGAATATTAAATAAGATTGTTCACTTGATGAACTCCTCTAATATCCTTTTTCCCTGAAATACTTCCACTTTCAAGATAATGCATCATCCTGGGTAGATAAGGAGCAAACATGTAATAGACAAAGGGTCAGGGATGAACTTGATTGCTTGGAACCTCTTCCTAGAACAGCAATAAACTGAAACCTCTTAGTATTATCAAAGGTATTACATATTTATGTTACTGTGGTATTTGTGGTACCAGGCTGGCGTATCATCCCATAGTCCCACACAGCGTCTGTCCCCTCACTAAGCCACAACATTGTGTTATGATCAAATTCATCTCAGCCTAGGCTAAGCATGGGGACAGTACTGCGAGCATTACTTGTGCATGCCAGCAAAAAGGACTTCTACCAGGTAAATACTATGTGTGGGGTCAGGGACCACTGGAGGGACGTGGAGAAAAGTTGTCGGAGGTCCACTGCTGAGGAAGTACGAATCCTTACAAGCTGCAGCAAAAGAGCTGATAATATAAGGCAAAATCTCCCACAGAAATATCCTCGTGTCCACAATAAACTCAATATCGTCTGGAAGACTGTTAGAGGAAAAAGAGAGACCCCCAGACTCTAAACATGTAACCTAAATAGTTTCACGTTTTGCAGTATCATGATCCTTACTTTTTTAGTATCAATTATGCATCCTAGCACAATAATTTTGTGCAATTCTTAACAGCTTTTCTGAAGAGGTTTTATAGCTGTGCAAGAAAACACTGCCCTCTTGTCCTTCAGTGCTGACAGGTTCACAACCATTAAGCCAGTCTCCTGGAGCTGACAGGACAATGGGACAAGAAATTAGACATACTCAGCAACATTGCTTAGATAAAAGCCATTGCTAGGCTTAGTAAGATTGCAGGCTAAGCCAGTCTGGCACAAATAAAGAAAACCTGTGAAGAAAGGAATAAAATAATTAAAAAACAGCTTAACTGAACCTTTCTTAGCATATTCCAGTTACTTTTACGCCTGTTTGCCTATGCAGACTGGCAGTATATGTCATGGCAGTAAAAGCAGGTGTGGAGATAAGATGGTCCCTAAACAGAAGGGAAGCCAAATGGCAGCCATGCAGGCTCACAGACTGTGTTAGACCTTTCTGGACTGTAGATGAACCATGAGGTGAAAAATGGAGGGGAAAGGAAAGGTAAAATGGAGAACTGAAGTAGACTGATCACATCTCAATGAGCTAGATTCAAGCACACAAGAACATCCTGACAGTAAGCTTTTCCTCTCTAAGTACGAATCAGTTTTTTGGGTCAGTCTGAGGTATTTACAATTTTGAGTTAGAGTTAAGCTTTATAAAAGAGTTCTAAATTGAGTTTTACAAGCCCTTACAATTACCTCTAAGAAATATACTCAGAAGATCCAGTTAAACACAATTTAATTTATTTGAAGATAGAGGGTAATAGTATAATGGAAAAAGAGCTGTGATGTCAATAGACGAATGAATCAAGAATTAACCTGGGATTTTCACAGAACCTTGAAGAATTAGGTGAGCCTTTGAAAATCACTGTCTTAGAAAAATAGGTAAGACATAGGGCTTCAAAGAAAAGTCAGTTGTCAATCAGTCTCCAAGAGTAGATGTTGCATGCAAAGACAAGATGTCAGAATTCAAAGTCAGGGTTTTAACTAGGTAGAATCTCTTTCATTACCTTTTTCCTTGGATACTAATCAATGTGAGAAAGCAATAACAGAAGTCTAGAAAAGATCAAAGTGTGATCTGAAAGAAGTTTCTAATGAGAGCATCAAGAACTGTATCAGCACTGATACGGTACCTGATTAGAAAATCCTCATGCAAGGGAATTTTAGATTTACAGATGCTCAGTGATTATACCAAAAGCCTGCAAGAACAGATTATAAAGATATGGAACATCTCTCACTAATTTAATTGTTTTAAAAACTATTCTAATGATGTCCCTTTCTTTGGGCCTTCATCAGCTACATATTAGTACTATGATATAAATAAAACTGAGAAAAGTTCTGTTTAATTTCCAATGTAGTCTTGCAGAAGTTTTTTAGAACACTATACATGGAAAATATTTTGTGTATAAAAAAAGAACAAGCCTCACCCATCAAAATAACCTCATATGTAACTCACAGGAGGGGGGGAGGTATTAGGTGCTTTTTAGAAATGGGTATGGATCGTTGTCTGTTTTAAAGGAGGTCATATCATCTTATAAATCATGTCAGAGTTGCAGGAATCCTTTCTTTTCACCTGCCTCATCCTGCATTTTCACTGAGGAGCTGTAGCTGCTCAAGTAAGCAAAGAAAACAGGGACATCACATTTGGATCTCATAAAGTAAAGGCAGAGACGGGAAGGCTGGACACTGCCTCCCTAACAGAGGTGATCAGCTTCTAAAAGAGGGAAAATGTTCTGCTGTGAGAGTAATTACCAGTTCTGCAACACCACATTCAAGACATAATATTCTCTCTGTACACCATTCTTACTTAAGTTTTTCCTGCAACCAAATTAAAAAAATCAAAGCATAATTTAATAATCAACAGTTTAATTTCATAAGATAAGACCTATTTTAGAGCAAACTACTCTTCCATAGTAGGCACCATTCTTCAAGTTTTACACATTTCCTCTTCTATGTCTGCTGCTTTTACCATCTATGTAAATGAAGTTACAAACACACTATCTATTGACCTCTTTATGAGAAAAAAATCTAAAGTGTAAATTAGTAAGACATCCTAAGGTTTAGCAAGTAAAAGTGACATGAAATTCCCTTTTGCTTTTTAAGCTAATTGCCTAATTGATGCATTTGCTTCATTAAGCTGTAGGGTTTTTTTCTTTTTTCAAGTAGCAAAATGCTAGCTGCCATGCATTTTAAAAAGGTTTCACTTTCAACTGATTGGTTTAAGGCACATTGTAAAGCGATGTTTCTTAAAACCTTTCAGCAAATAATGGTTTGATTATGATTTATAACAATGGCATACAGATCAACATTTAAGAAGTTGCACAAATACTATTCAGAAGAACACCCTGAATATCTCAACACTAGTTGCACACAATAGAATTTCTTTTCCTTTTTGGAAGATGTGAGGACTTTTAAAGTGCAGCTTTACAGAGTTAAGAAATTAGGCAATTCAAGTTAATATATATATGCATAAAAATTACTATGCACGTTTTTGTAAAGGAGAAAAATTGGTACCAGATAAATTTAATTATTAAAGCCAGTAAGAGAAATTGAACCTGGTGTGAAAAGCATATTCTCTTGTAACAGGTGAAAAGTCTTTTCAACATGAATTAAAGTTAATCACATCAGGATATGACACATATTCAATAGAATAATGGTTACTTCCTTATTTGAGCTGTCATAAGGGATATTACTGCTTTTCCACAACACTGTTCTTTTTGTTGAACTTTATTAATAATCGTACTGAATGCAATCATTAAATATCATTAAATCGTGTAGTAGCACCCACACAGACTATTGAATCTGATAGCTTAAAAATGGATTTAAACTTAGCAAAGAACAAAGCAGCGACACTATTTTACATAGGTTCGGAGAAGTATGTTGTCCATTCTACATGCAATTCAGTATCCACTCCACCTGTATCATTTAAGAGGATTATGGCTACTTTTCACTGAAATTTCTGTTTCAGAAGCAGATCAGAACACCAAATAGACTGTAAAATATCTTCAGTTTGTGGAGATAAAAATATTCACATGTAATTAATAGTATTTTCATTCAGCATTGAGTAACCACTAGTAAGGTCTATCTATACCAAGGTAGACGGGCTTCCAGCTACAACTGCTTTTTCCACAAACAATAATATAATGATACAGGATAGAACCAGGTGTCACCGCTTTATTAAAGTACCTGGAAAAGTAAGAGAAGTGCTAAAAGATGTCAGAAAGCAAGTGAATACTATTTTGGAGATGTGACAAAGACTATTTGAAAGCTGCATTAACTGTTGAGCAAAACCTACAAGCAAGGGGACAAAACTATGTTTTAAATTTGACTCTTGTCAAACATCCTCTTTTCATCTACATGCACATGTGTTTGAAGTGTCAAGGTGAATGGCAAATCCCATATCTCTGGCGTGCAGACCAGACCCAATTCAGGAAGGTGGGTATTCAATCCACAACATCCTTCCAGCCACAGCATGAAAGGACCAATTTCCTGGTTAGAGATCTGTGTGCAGCCTTCGTTGTGGGATCTACCTTACTAGTAGAAATTAGACTTTTATTGTGGAGTGTTCTAACACAGATTCAAGTTTTTTTAATAGGTCGTGTGCAATGGCAACAAATCTGAAATCCATGTAGGTAAACTTTCTGATTTATTCATAGCTGATTTATGGATTTTACTTTAAGGGTCTAGAGGAATTCCATTAAAGCCATCAGCTTTTTTACCAGATTTAATTATGTCAATGACTCTGTTGTCCCTCCTTCTCCTTCTTTGATTTCACAGACAGAATGGGCAGAGAGTAAGTATACGGAAAGGAGAACGTAACTGAGATCTCCAAGCTTCTGCTTCTACAGACTTCCAAATTCACACTCAAAATCTGAACTCAAAGGGCATTTTTATGTTAAAAAATACATATGCTGATAGGACGCTCCAATGCATGGCTTTTGAAAAAGTTAGCATAGTGTTAAAACAGGTGGTGTGGAAAGAACATAAACTAAACCAGATACGTCATTATCTTGACTGTTCTCTTTCTGTAGTGTGAGCAGATGGACTTAATTGTCCACCTTTCTGAGGCACTTCTCAGGAATATATTTTGGACTGGGAAACCTATTTATATTTAGGGAAACCTATTTATATTTTAGACTGGGAAACCTATGATTCTGTGATTCTATTTGCCTGGATTAGAAGGGGGAATGGTATCACTGGCCATTCCGTGAGATACTGTGGAGGAGTTTTCTGCTGTTCCTGAATAATTCTCAAAACTGTAGGAGAATTTCTGCCCTGCATCGCAGACTCCTTTCCTGTCTCATCTAAAACCCATAGCATCTACATAGTCATACAAGACAGAACTAGGTTTTCCCACTGTATTAAGTAACTGGAGAAGTAAGAAGGGTCCTAAATGTATTTTGTTTGCATTTCAGTTGAATGAATGTGTTATCCTCAGGAGAGCAGAACATTCAGAAAAGACACAATAACAACAGCAACAACAAGAACAACAACAAAAACAAAACCAAGCAAAAAACACAAAAAAACCCCACAAACAAAAACAAACAAAAGAAGAAAAACAAAACCAAGATAACAAACAAAACACCCCAACCAAACTGACAAAAAGTTAAAAAAATCTTGATCTCCTTGATGCTTTGTGGCCAGTATCAGCATAACAGATTCCAGGATACATAGATCCACTTCTGAAAAGAAATTTTCAGTTTGAGACACAAGAGCTGAGCCTTTAGTCTCACCTTTCTCATGCATGGCCTTTTGCTTATGGTTTTCTTTCCTAACCCCACTCCTGTGCACTTGGAAGGTGTCTCTATATCCCTCCTGAGTAACCCACCCCTGCTTCCACCTTTGCCTGCTGCCTTCTTTATGTTTGGGTTCTGTCAGGACTTCCTTGTTCATCTACGTAGGTCTCAGGCTAACATTGCCAAACTGCCCGGACATCAGGCTGGACTGTTATGGAGCTTGGAAGGGGAGCTTATTGAAAATCATCCAGCTTGCCTGGACTCTGCTTCTCTCCGGGGCCATATCTGATGGGATCCTTTCAACAGATGAAAACCTGTTCTCCTGAAACCCACTGCTGTGATCTTGGTTTTTGCCTTGTTACCTCCTTGCAGGATCCTGAACTTTTCCATTTAATGATCACTGCAGCCAAGACTGTCTCTGGACTTCAAATTCACAACCAATTTTTCCTTGTTTGTAAGTATGACATCCAGCAGAGTGTTTTCCTTTGTTGACTCATTGATCACTTGTGTCATGAATTAATCTGTTTTATCCTTCAATTACCCCCTTTTTCCTTCAGGATGTACTCTCTACTCAGGAGAGCTTGTAAAGCAAAACTAGGAGAATCAGAAAGAATCAGAAAGAGAGGATGAGATGAACTATTAAGTAACAGTCAGAGATATGGTTTCCTATCTGAGCATTCATGCAGCTTTTACAGAAACGGCATACTTTAAAATGCAGTCAGGTATTTTCTTGGAGAAACTAAGGCAATGGACAAGTTCTTCTCCAGCTATCCATCAGGCTTAAGGTAATTTTTTCTAGCATCTCCTGTGTCAGGTAGTCTGACGGCAGATCCAGTGGTCTGCATATTCTCAGTTACCTAACGTGACATTGCATGGTGAAGGTATTTGTTGCCTTGTTCTGCATGACAGGAGCATCCTTTCTTTGTCCTATCTCTTGGACAGGTTTAGAAAGTTGTCTGTGAATCACAGCCAAACAAATTCTGCAGTGGACCAAGAAGCAAAAAATAGTTCAGGATTCAGTAAGGTTAGCAGTCTGCAGGTTTAACTACACAGCAGCATCTGCCATACTGTGGCACTGTGCTCAGCAAATCACTTACAATGGTCCATACAGGCTGCTGTTATATTTCTTATTTTGATTCTGCAGTTATAATACCTTCACTTACAGCCCAAATTATGCAATGCATTAAAACATCTTGAAAGTGAGAAACAAACAGGCACCAAAAATTAGTTTCGGTAACCCTTGCTGTGTGGAAATTGAATGATAACACCCCCTGCAGGGGTGCAGAGATTTACAACTAATCATATCTGCTCATACCAAACATTCAGATTCTGGACAGTATATAAATACCAGGCTCCCTATGGTGTATATAATAATTTGCCTATGCTCACTTTCAGCTAATAATGTTTTCCTCCCCCAAAACAATTTTATAAGCTGTAATGGTTTGGTTCAAATCAAATTTGAAGGTTTGTGGATAAAAAGACAAAGGATTTGGGGTTTAGCCCTATGCAAAACATAACTAAGTCTTTTAAATTATCTCTTATTTAAACTGAAAACAAACCAGACAGCAAACCTACAGTACACAGCATGAAAGCCTTTAAAACTTCATTAATCTATCATTTAACATTGCTGGGTGTGATTCCTTTTGACAAACATGAATTTAATAAGGGAAAACTTGAGAAGAATTTGGAACTTTGAAGGATTTTAGCTCCACTGTGCAATGCTTCCCGTGCATTTCATGCTGGTAAATTGTGTGTGCTAAGGTTTGCAGAACAAGAGTTGTATGTGTACAAAAATCTATTTTATTGATGTGGTAGGGAGAAAAGAGGTGGTTGCCATTAACCATTAGCCTATTCCTTTACAACTTTAAATCTCTCCGACTAATACATAGTGATAGAAACTCCAGCAGATTTTTCCTTTTTTTACCCACTTTTCTGGCATATTGATAACTTCCATGGCTTTTTGCTCACTTTAGCTAAAATGCAGTTTTAGCAACTTTGCCTAGAAAGAACTTTGCCTTTAGAACTTTGCCTTAGAAAGAAGTAGATCTCATGATTAAAAAATCTGTTAACTTAAAACAAAACCACACACATGCACACAAGCACACCCCTCTTACCAAGATGCAGCCACTGCATCTCATCTACACATAACCCTGCCAAGACCACCTTGCTCACTTGCAGTTTTTCCTGGTTTCTATCTTCTCCATTTCCACAGGAGACGTTTCATGCTATGCTTTCACATAGGCAAAAGAACTTTTATACATCTTTTGGGTTTTCTTTGAAAGATTCCTCATATTTCACTGACCAAGTCAACATAAAGCTTTTCCTGGAAACATTACAGTCTTTGTTCCTGCCGGCTCCATCTCCCCTCTGCCTACTTACTGCTAAACACAGGCACTTCCAGGTAAGTTTGAGAAAGTGAAAATAAAGTAAACCCGTATGTTGGTGTGCTGTATATCACTTTTACTATGCAAATGATTGTTTACAGAAGAATAAAAGGCTGTAAATATTTTGAGAAGTGGGCCCCCAGTGCCTCTTCAGTATGCCAAACGGCACCGTGTACTTCGTAATTATGTAATATAGAGAATACCAGCTGGTTTGAATCGTTCTCAGAGGCTTTGGATGATATCGAAATGCTCAACTCCCCCAGCAAGAGCCATAATCAAGCAAGTAATACCGTAAAGTCAGACCAAATTGACATTGAGTTGTTGGCTCGTAACACACTTTAAACCAGATGTTAATGCTGTACACTGTGATTGTAAAGGTTTTTTTGGCTTTTTTTTCTTAGATAAAGCATTATTCTCTGACAAAGTAATGCTCCAGTATGTAGACACTATCTCAGAAGTTGCATTTTATATTTTCTGAAGAGACAGATAGACAGATGTTTATTTTTCACTGCTAATAGCAAAGAATGGAAGGGGCAGTTGTTTTGCTGTCACAGGGCAGTGTAGGGAGACAGCCACCACACACGTTGTTATGTATGCAGTGTGACAATTGCTTAAAGCAAAGTCCTGGGAGCAAACTTGCCAATTTGTACAGTGGCACTAACCGAGAAGCAATAGCTGCTATTTGTTAACATGTAAAATTAGGCAAGCATCTCCATTTAAAAATTTTTGCAATTGCTTCTCTAGTGCTTTACAAAGGAATAACCACCTAGAATTTCTCCAGAGCTTGTGGTCTTTAGCTCTTTAAAAAAATGTAGTATGAAACTCATCACAGAACTAGAGTCTGCATTATTATATCCATTTTGTGCAGTCTAACATAGAAGCTGAGAAAGCTCTCAAGCAGTTGGTAAAACTACTTCCTTACTGAATCATCACAATTAAGCCCCTTTCTTTCCACAGAGATTATGTCTTTCTTCACCATATTCTTAATAATTTTTTACAGCCCTGCTGTGACAACTTTCAATTTTTATGACAGGGCAAAGAGTTCCTTCCCTTTATGTACCACACCCTCCCAGGTCAAAGACCATGTAAGCCAAATAATGAATCATGAATGGTTTATAGTGTTTTCTATGCCTATGACTGTTAGAGGACCTGAACGTAACTGGAAAGGTTACTCTTTTTTCTGTTTACAATAGCAAGTGAAAAACTACCTCCAGCAGGTGTCTAAAGCAACAGCAGGATTGTCCTAACAGAGAACTCCACTTTGCAATATGGACTGGAGGCCCAGCAATCAGGGTGCGGCTCATTGCCCTGGTGCTCAATAGCCAATCCTTCTGCATGGCCAACAAATATTTTATACAATGCCCACATAAATCCTATTCAAAAGTTACAGTTTTCTCATAGTATTAGCCAAAAATCTGCTGCATCTGAAGGATCCAAGGACCGAAGCATGGCTGTCATGTGTCACACATGATGAGATCAGTCCATGTTCCTCTTCATCCTTTCTCCCCTCCTCATAGCTATACCAGTTTGCCACTCTGATCCCTTGACAGACATTCCACTGTTTTTAAGCTGCTTTGCATGCTGCATCTGATCTGAGATGTGGGAAACAAAAAGTGCTAGGAGATTACAGGTGCTGTAAAAAAACCCTACTGTGTAAGGGATAAAGTTCAGCAACTGCCCGGGTGACAGAAAATGAGAAGAATGCAAAAATGTACCAGCTGCCTACTGTATATTATCCCAAGGTGAACCATAGCCACATTTCCTCCCTGAGACACTAACATAGCACAGATTTTGTAGAAATATGTAGCAATTCTTCACCAAAAATCACTATAGCACCCTTTCATCCTCTTGAATAAACACTAAAAAACAGTTTACATATTATCAGTAGCCTCCTTCCAGACAGCTATGTTAAAATAGCAAATAGACAAGCCCTTAGGTAACAGGAATAAGCACAAGTAATTATGTTATCAATTATTCAGATGGATAACTACTTTAAAGAAGACAACACAGCTGCCTTAATGATTAATAATATTTAAGTCACTAACAAACTACAATGTCACTTAAAAAGATTTTTATGGCCTACTAGGCAAATATTTTTTCAGGAATATATCAAAATAAAGGAGTATTTGAGAACCTTCTATCTGGATTATACAAAGATTGTATCAGATTTAAACTTAGAACTTCTAAAGTTATACTCCACAACAATCTTCTATCCATTATACTTCTATAGCTTTTTTTTTTTCCTGTTAAGTCTATCTTTTTTAGATTCTTTTTTCTTATCAGTTAGATTATTTTCAATATATTACAAACTGACTTGCAAGCTTTCTTTCCCCAATGAGACTATGTAAAGACTCCATATCAAAATGGAAATTTTTCAGGAATGGGAGCTGAGTGAGATAAATCTCTTGCTTGGAGTTCACTAGAATTTTAAGAAAATAAGAACAAGAAAATATCCAATCAGCTCTTGTATTCATAAAAAGTTCCTTTTGAGGAGATTATGAGAAATGTATGAAATTTCATTTTTGTACTTAGGATACTAACTCTACTTTCCTTATCTGTTTTCTTTGGTTTTGTTAGTCCCGTTTATCCATGACACAGTAGGGAAGAGAATTTTTTGCCAGAGTTTTCTTTATAAGAGTGACTAAAGATCTACTCCTAAATCTATACCTAGGCATCTAAGAAGTATGGGTTTTTTGGCATGAAATACAAACAGCTCTCTTTAAAGACATTAACCACCTTTTAAAATGACAGGAGGTAGGCTTTTATTCAATGTCTATTAAAGGATGGAAGAATCTCTAATTTAGTAGGACAATTCTTGTATTAGTTAAGATTAAAATCATTACTACAGACCTGTGCCTTTTCAAGATCAAGATCCTGAGGAACATTCAATACACGTAATTTCAAGAATACGTGGAGCTGATTGTGGGATCAGAGCTGTAGTTTTATTGCTTACATTTGTCCCTCTAAAAGGTAGATATGCCCCAGGTTTCTCTCCCAGAATGGCCTCCTGCAACCATGCTTCACTGATTGCTTATGATTCAAGGACATGACTGCAGGAAATTCGTCACAGCAGGCTGGAGGGGTGTTCCATTTATGTTTGAAAAACCACAGGCTCCACGGTAATATGTCTTCAGACTTGCTCCAGCACAGTAACTACAGAGCAAACAGCTCCTCAGAAAATATCAACACTTGACTTCCAGAGGGAGCAAAAAGCAACATGATTTTTGATTCACAATGTGATGCCTGGCCTACTGATCCAGGAAGATTTAGAAAAGGGTTTGCACATGAAAGCAATGTAACTACAACAAAGCATAAGGTAATAAGAGCTTGTTTCCAAAGATATACACAATTTCTATGTCAGACCTTAACTATCTGCAAAAGCCATGTGGGTTTCGGGGTTTTTTGGCTAAACTGATAAATATGGCTGCTTTGCGAAACTTTATTTTAGATCTTTTTTTTATATTAAAAGAAAGTCCTTGAGTTTGGTATTATTTATTGGAGTTGCTTCTCATGATTCTTAGGAGCTTATCTACTATTAATTAGAAAGTTCTGTGCAAACCACAAAGTATGTCACTGCTTTGGTAAACCTAAATATTAAGCAAAGATGATCTTTATTCAAGCATAACTATACAGGGACTGAACTGTAACAAATCATAGGATTCAACTGGTTGATATTTTTCCCTTTCTACTCCAGCTTTGCCAAGGGCCATAGCCAATGTCAAATCCACACCAGAGACTTTGGCTTGGAGAATGATACAATAAGGGGGAAATTATTTAGCTACCATTACCAGTGGGATGGATGTTATTAGAAACATGGGGATGAGATCTAAGATCAACTAGAGTCAAATAACAGATGGCAGGTATACATTATGAAAAAAGGCCTTAAAATATAACAAAAGAAGACTTGGCAATAGTAAAAACTTCAATTATAGATGGAAATGATAAAACCTTTTAACATGCCGACAAGGCTCAAGTACTCAAATAATACTTGTATTTGCAAAAAAATGCAATGTGTTACTCATCACATGAGAATGATGAAAGATTTTTTTCATCATGGAACACAAGTGTGTAAGTATCTAACATGGACTAGGGATAAGTATTACTAAAGCAGCCACTTTTTTTTTACAGTGACCTCACAGAGCTCTATGGAGGTGGTTAGAGAGATATTTCAGCCACTGCTATCAGTTTTTATATAAACCTTGTAATACTCAGGAAACTTAAGAACTTTGGAAGTATACTAACATTACATTATACAACAAAGGCAAAGAAAGAAAAGATTGCCAAAGATTTGGTTTCTAGAGGATGGGAATAGAATGAAACACTACATTTGGAGTTACATAATTAAATTCTCAGCAGCCATACCTAGTTCTAGTATTTCAGGTTATAAATTGGTAACTATGAAGCTGGGATGTTCTTAGTATTTTGTATTGGTTCACTTAGAATCACATTAACTACTAACTAGAAAACAGGGCAACACCGGACAATACCGTTAAAGCACACATTCAGAATAGTAAGTGAGCTAAAATTACCTGATACTGAATCAATCTCAAAATGCTGAAAGTGTGATTTTGTAATGTTGAGTACTAGAGACAATTCAGTTAAACATTTTAAAATTTTAGGAGTAGATAATTAAAAAAACCCCAAACAAAAAACACTGCTGATTTTTTCAGATTGCACAAAGACTGCTTGTAAACTGATATGAAGAAGGAAATAGTGCACAGAAACCAGTAAGAAAGCAAGAACACCTAGGAACCAAGAATACAGACCACACTAACAGAACAGGAGGTTTGAACTCTGGAAAATGGTGAAGCTGGAAAAGATTCAGGGAGAACATGAACTCTGAGGATGATGTTGTGACAAGAAGTACTAAAGAAATTCTTAGCATGAGCAAAAGGCATTAAGCAGAAATAATGACTTCACCACAGTGCTAAATTGACATGAGAGCATTTCACATGTATTTGGCATCCATAATCCAAAACAATGATTTTCAGAAACTGAAGAAATGTCAGAGACAACTCTTAAAAATAGTTCAGTTAAAATATCTCTGTGTAAAATGTTCAGAACAGATCCACATATATCATACCTCAAGAAAATGATTGCAAGTCATTTTGATGAGCAGATAAGCAGCTTTTTGTTTTTTCCTTATCTTCCCCAAGTGCTTCTAACCCATCCCATGCCTGAAAGGCATCACTGCCTCATGCATTAGTTCTTCATGTAGGAGTCACCCCACAAATGGTGGGGTGTACCTCCCCATAGGTATTCTCTGCCTCTCTTAGGTGAACAGACTGTGAATGAGGCTTTTGTAGTTTGCAGTCTTATTAAAAGTTACAAAACACTGCATTTGGTTGGTGGGGAATGGACTGTGACTGTTTATAAACTGAATTAAATTCTGAATTAGTATTTTAAAGTTTGTCTTCTACTTTTTCTCCTTTTGCACACAGAAAGCTTCATGAAAGTTGTAGGAATTGAAAGAAACTGGCACAATACACATTCATCTCAGACTCCTGTATGCAATAACCTTTTCTCTCACCCCAGCTCAGAGATCATACTGCTTGAGAAGCAGGATTTTAAAGGTTTTGACAGTTGGTATTTTAGATGTTAGGCACCTAATATCTTTTGAGTATCTGGCAGAGATGTTTAACCTGTTGGACAATCATTTTTATGTTTATCTGTCCTACAGATTCATCATTCTAAGTTGTTCACTACTGGAAGCAATATCAGAACATTTCTGTGGCAATTTTTTGTTGTAAAGGCTTTGTTTATTAACGCTTACAAATATTATTTTGCTCCAAACTATAAATGAGGTTAGCCAACTTCCAAAGAACTCATCTCACAGTAAGAAATGATCAAAATTAACTTTCTGGGCCATAAGCTGGTCCTGTGTCTCGGCACTTACTACAGCACATACAGCCCCAACTTTTCAGAAGTGCAGTTCCTCTCATAGTGAGGCCCTAAACAGGCAGGTATACTTTGTAGAGAGATCAGGAATGTCCTTTTACACCAGCAATACAAACTGTGAAAGCCACAAAGGACAATGAGGAAATATTAGTCTCACTTTCATAATTTTCCATAGCTTACATTCTGTGTGACTGAGAGGGGAAGCAAAAAAAAAGACAATGAGATGTCAAAAAAAAAAAAAAAAAAAAACAAACCTAGGAGGGGGATTCTTAATGGACAGTTAGAGGGTCTCTCAAAGGAGAAGAAAATGTAAGTGCCTTCACAGTCATGGAGAGGAATACCAAGATTAGGAAAAAAAGAAAATCTAGTGAGATGAGGCAGGGAGTTACAGACGCAATACATGGAAGCAAAGCAAGTAGTTCATTTTTACAACAAAAGAGATCTTGAGCAGTTAAAATATAGCAACATACATATGAGAGACAAAAGGAGGAGTATATATATAGAACTTATATATGTAATGTTCTTTGGACACTGGCTAGCCATGAGATACGGGAAAAAAAGATGTAGGAGCTTGAAAGGAGAGGATAAAGAAAGGGTTAGACATAAAGGGATATTTTCAAGTGGAAAGTATCTAGGGATGCTGTGAAGGATGATTTGGAGGAAAAATATCAGGAGGCTTCAGGCAATAGAAAATAAAGAGTTTTAGTTTGAGGAGGAATGAAATAGCTGCTTCAAAGAAGGTTGTTTTTTCTAAAAAAGGAGCTTCTGAGTTAAATGGTTAATAAAGTGAAAGGGCCATTCATAGAAAGATAGTAGAGAATATATATGGGTAGTTTAAGGAAGAAAATTTAAAGAACTGGTATTGGATGGGATTTTTCTACTTCAAAAGGCTGACTATCTACTCAAGAGAGATGCCCAAGGTACACAAGATATGTATAAAGAATTTGAGTGGACTTCAAGAAAGATCAGAAGCTATACCAATGATGCAGTAAGTGGAGAGAAGTAAATCCGTGTTGGCAACCAGAGATACAAAGACTACCTGCATCCATGACAAACTGCAGAACCAACATTAACCAATCTAAGCATCCTAAATAAGCAAACAATTAATCAAGATAACATATAAAGAAATCATATTTAACAGTAGTTGAAGCCACATGTTTTCTCAGGATGAACAGACATGAGTTTCATCAGCTTCCAGAGGTCTTTAGTATTCCCACCTGCTATAGTCTATTTTTCATATGCTCTACACCTGCAGGCTAAAGGATATATTAACAGCACTTAAGTATACGTCTCTCTCCAAATATTCATCTCAAGTTGATTACTGGAGTATATATTTACTGCCTGTCTAAGCTGCAACTTAAATTACTGAAGGACTCAAAACAATCTTTGAAGACGATGATAAGCAACGTTATACAACAAGCATTTATTATTGTTTTAAGCCCTGCCAGAAAGTAGACATGCACTGTGATATTGATATGAAAAAATCAGTTACTTATTTGCATTGAATTAACAGGAAATGACTTGACAAAGTAAAAGGAAGAAAAGGCACTATGTTTTTTTCCTTTTCTGTGTGTGCACTTGCGAAACTGTCACATCTTGTCGTGATCAGAAGGAAAAAACCTCAAACTTTTTGGAAGAAGTGTTTTCCAATCTACTTAATAAAATACTCCTAAAATATGTTTGGAAGTACTCATTTTGGCAGAGGGCTGAAAAACTACTTGAGTCTGTGAAGCAGAGACTTGAGACAGAGGTACTCCTGATAAGTCAGGCAGCTTCTTGGATTCTCCAGCAGGGAACTGTTATTGCACTTGGCTCACAGGTATCCATCAACCTCAATCACCTTTGCTGGTGTATTTCTCATATTTTTAACTCCTCCATTTCACTTTATCCTGTCCAGGAGTTCAGAAATGCAATTTCTCTCTTTCACCACTTCAAAAGCATCCTGTTTGTTCATCTGTCCCCCTCAGCAAGGAGTGCTTCAACAGTAGTGGATTAGGTTTTTTTCTCACCCAGGACAGCACAGCACCTGTGAGATTTGTCCTTTGCATCTTCACAAGACAGAAAACAGTACCACTGAAGCAACACATCAAAAATTTATCAGTTTTAGTATATGGCTGCTTGTGAAACGTGCTGGCAAGCAGCACAGCTCAGAAGCCCTGTCTGCCAGCCAAAGAGGGTTATTTGTTATCATCTGCTAGTACAAATATAAGCCATGTTGGAGGACTAACAGGTAAAATTGTTCTTGAAATAATTTCTAGGGTCATTTTAGCTCCTTGGATTTAACATATAAGACTGTGGGCTGGAGGAAAGTTTTGTTCTGTGTCAAGGAGTCCCATGACTGGTGAAAAACTGCTCCCTTTTACTATTCCAAGCCAGCCTTCTGCCAACTTCACATCCCTCCTACTTATAGAGGAAGATGTAATCAGCATGTCCAGGCTACTTCTGGTTCTCTTGAGTATTAATGGTGAGCTCAATTTCATTTTCTGTGTGAAACTGGAATTTTTTTCTATGTGCATCACTTTGTATCTTTTTACACTGCATTTCATCTGCCATATTTCACTGCTCAGTCACTGAGTATCTTGCATTTTTTTACTGATGAACCTTGTCTTTACTATGCTGAGCTAATTTTAGTATCATCGACAGACTTGGTCACACCTATATTCATTCTAGTTATTCCTATTCCTTGGTCTCTGCCTTTTGATCCACTATCTGTCTATGTAGTACAGGCAGCAACTCCTTAGTCACTTAATTTCATTACAACTTTTGCGAAAGGAGTCTTGTTGAAGGCCACCTGGAATTTCTGACCATCTCCTTTACCCACATACTTTCTGAAAACCTTGAAGAATTACAGTGTCTTTGTGAACCAAGCACTGCAGTTAAAAAGCTACCATGAATGTTCAACATGTTTGGTGTCCATTAATTCTATTTTTACCACAGTTTTTATTCATTTCCCTGAAAATTATATGTCTGCTACAGACTAACACCTGTATAGATTACAGATCTGTGTTAACCCTTACTTCCTAGAATGCCTTTTTAAAAACTGATGTCACTTTTACCACCTTACAATCTTCAGGTACCAGAGTGGTTTATGTGATGAATTATAGGCTGCTGTTAGTAACACAACATTGATGAATAAACACCTTTTCAAAACAAAACAAAGCAAGGAATTATAGGCTAATGATGTGTCTAAAGGATTTAGAGCTGTTGCTCTACATTCTTTCAACTGCACCTGACTGCTGAGGTACTTTATCCATTTAAAAGTGAAAGTACTATCTCTCTTAATTATCCAAAGATACAAATTTTCTGATTTGCTGATTATGTCCAGAAGCTGGTTTGTACACAGTATCTGCTAGTATGTCTCTTTCACTACTAGCAAAAGCAACCATAAGTACACAGACCTTAAACAACATCCTTCCCAAGAACTCCTGCTTAAATTTAATTGGATATAATGACTTCCTCTTGTTTCCAGACTTCGGTGTAATTAGGGTCATATCTATTTATAACTGAAAATAGATAAATTTCCCTAAGAGTTTAGTTGTGAACTTTTGTCATCTTAAAGGCCTCAAACAAAAGACTGCAATGGAACTGAGTATCTCTGATACCTGTAACCTATGTCAGTGCTTCTCAATAACCCATCTGAACAATTCTGCTCTCCTGTCTCACCAGCAACTGAATTAGTCAGGCAGTTGGACTAGACGATCATTGCAGGTCCCTCACAACTGAAATGTTCTGTTCTATTTTGTTCTATTCTATTCTACTCTGCCACTACTACTCTGAGTCACTTCTGAGAAATACATGCATCAGCAATACAGCAATATATCTATAAATGCTGATACTCTTTGGTTTGGTTTGGTTACTCTTCATGCAAAGAACATTTGTTCTACTATGCAATAAATGAGGAAAACATTACTGTAGATAACATATCCAAGTGACCAAATGATATTTAATATACTGGAAATAGTCTGTATATACACAATCTCATTTGATTCCAGTTACGAAAGTTGCCTCTAAGGAAAACAGAGTAAATGGCATGAGACTGAAACACCAACACATATTCATAGAATCATAGAATGGTTTGCATCAGAAAGGACCTTAAAGATCATCTAGTTTCAACCTTCCTGCCATGGGCAGGGATACCACCCACTAGATCAGGTTGCTCGGAGACAGTCTGGTCTTGAACACTTCCAGGGACAGGGGCTCCACAATTTCTGTGTCAACCTTCTCCTGTGTCTCATCACCCTCATCGTAAAGAATTTCTTCCTTATATCTAATCTAAAACTACCCTCTTTCAGTTTAAAGCCATTGACCCTTCTCCTGTCAGTACATCCTCTCGTAAAACATCCCTCTCCAGCTTTCCTATAGGACCCCTTTAGGTACTGGAGGGCTCCTATAAGGTCTCTCCAGAGACTTCTCCAGGCTGAACAACCACAACTCTGTCAGCCTTTCTTCATAGGATAGGTGCTGCAGCCCTCTGATCATCTTCATAGCCCTCCTCTAGACTCACTCCAACATGACTATGTCCTTCTTATACTGGGGGCCCCAGAGCTGAACACAGCACTCCAGGTAGGGTCTCATGAAGAAGGAGTAGAGAGGAAGAATCACCTCCTTGACCTGCTGGCCATGCTTCTTTTGATGCAGCACAGAAATGCGTTGGCTTTCTTGATTGTGCACATTGCTGGCTCATGTTGAGCTTCTCATCAACCAACACCCACAAGTCCTTCTCCTCAGGGCTGCTCTCAATACACTCTCTGCCCAGTCTGTATTTGTGCTTGGGATTGCCTTGACCCAGGCATAGGACCTTGCACTTGGCCTTGTTGAACTTCATGAGGTTCACAGGGGCTCACTTCTCAAGCTCATCCAAGTCCTTCTGGATGGCATCCCTTCTCTCTAGCATGTCGATTGCCTTTCTTCCAGCCTTGACTCAAGGAGGGTTCTTTCTGCTTCATTAAGCAGAGAAAGATGGTTTTCTTCCTTGCATCAGACACAAGGAATCAAAAGCTTGTGTATATTTGTCTCATGACAACATTTCATCTTAATACAATCTGGTCACAGCAGCTACAGCAGAAAATTGCTTGCAGTTTGCTGTCACCATGGGAGACCATCATTACTGACAAGATTGAGAAACCCATCAATGACAATTCAGGACTCAGTCTAACTGTGGCATCCAAGTGCTGCACTTTTTTATTAGGGCTATTTTCTTGCATCTCTTTAATGCTTATTCATGTCCATTGGTCCTTGACTTACATAGTGATTCAAAGCAATAAAGGCTTCAGCTCAACTGAATCCAATCTCAGAAATCATCAAACCCCAAGATTTATGTAGTACTTTCTAGAAAACCTTATGACAGCCACCTATTCAAGTGAAGAGATGTAAGCTCTTCTTCAACAGCATTACAAAGTCGTTCACCTGTGTTTTTCACAAAGGAATCACACAGGTCAGCCTATTCTATATCATGTTGTGATGACATAAGTCACTTTCTCTGTGGATGTTTGGCTAAACCAGCTACCAGCTGTGCCAACAATTTTGTTTGCATTTGTTGCATTTTGTTGTGTGCATTTGTTTGATTGAAACTCATCATATGGTAGCTTTTTACAGAAAAAAAAAAATTCACCTTTCAGTCTCGTGATCACTCCAAATCAGACTAAAGAAGTCATGCTCTTAAAAATATTTTAAATAGGATACCAGACTATTCTTTTGAAAATATAAGACTTGCTAAGCTTCCAAACTGGTAGGAAACAACCGAAAAACCACATGTCTGTTTTTGGCTTCCTTGTTATTGCAAATGGTATATATAACTGCAAGAGAGAGAGACACTGAAATTCTAGAAACAGGACAAAAATACATCCTTTTCATGAATATGGCACAAAACACAAAGATTCGTACTGTCTTCAGAAGAAGTTGATGCACCTCTCACTCTTATGGTGCACCAGTTCTCTTGTCTTCACATGCAGTACAAATCTCTTGTTTCATCCAAATGTACTATTCCATGCAGTGGCAAAAAATTTACAGCTAGCTTCTTCCAAAGCAGACTTAATCAAATCTGTAATCAGAACATCATTTGCAGAAAAACAAAAATAAAAATGTTTTCTTTTACTGGCCTTCAGTCCCTGTTTGGAAGGTCTTTCAAAAAATTACATCCCTGGTCTCTCAGTGGTATGTAGTAGGTTATTCTAGCTTTTGATTTTCATCAGTTACTTACTGAAAAACAATCTCTTGAAATACCCTCAAACCACCTTGGTTCCAAATTCAGTGCAAATTCCCAATTTCTGAATATCCAGTCTAGAGATTTAAAGCTGGGGTTAACCTTTTTTTTATGTGGTTTGGGTTGGGGTTTTTTTTTGGTTTTTATTTTTGTTTTTAATGTTATATAATCAGGCACAGAAAGAGGTTAGATAGAAAGTACATAACTGCAAGGGGGTGCTGAAATGGCTCACAAGATTTTTGAAGGTATTTAAAAAAAAAAAATTCATCTGGCAGGACTCCTTTTATAGCCTAAGGCTTATTCCATCCCAAGTGGAGTCATCCCAGGCTAGCTTCATTATGGACATCACATTAAGCTATCATGTCATCAAACAGAGTGAATTAGGTCAATGCTAAGAAACAATTCCACTCTCTCTCTTTCATCATTACATTACACAGATCCAAAAAGAGATACCAGATAGATCATGGTCCAAAGCCAATATTGGCACAAACACCAGCAATGCAGCAAGACACAGCCAAACTTTCATCTGGAAAAACGATACTGTGAAAATAGAAGAATATATCTGTGTGCTAGGGTATGCTGATCTGTTCTGAGCCATATGTTCAAACCACTCTTGAACAAAGCAAGTGGCAAGACCTATTCATTCTTTATGTAAGTAAAATAAAAGTAAAAAACCAAATAAAAACATATCCAGCACTTAATTATAGCCAGGAAGCAGAAGAAAACATATAGTCAAAAAAGCCAGGATGTTTTTTTTTTCCAAAATTAATTTCCTTATATGATTTTTTTTTCTAGTCACCATCTGTTTTTAATCTTTAGACTGTGAACTGTTCTTTTGCCCCTTTACATTCCTTATTATTATCTTCTCTTCATTGAAACCTTTGAGTGATACAGTAGGATAATTATTACTAATAATATACTAGAATTTTATTTTTCCTTCTGGCACTTCTAACTATTAAATCTTTGTTAATTTTTAGGATGTGTTTTCAACATTCATGTTTTTATTTAAAAAAAAGTTATACTGGGCACTTTAGCTTACCGGTTCCTTCTTATCAGATACATTTAAACTTTAAATAAATGGTACTTACACTGAAATGGTAGAAAAACACAGTATAGAAATAGTACTATTTATATTGGATTTTGAAGCCTCAGATTTTATTATAAACTAATAAAAAAAATGTTAGCTTTACATACATATGTGTACGTGCACACACACTTTTCATTCTTTTAGTTGAAACACCTTAAAAGATTGAGAAGACTTTTAGGTTAGTGTTGAACTAACTTCTCTGCCAGATGCCCATCCCTGATTTTGAATAAAGTTTAGTTTCAATAAGGCTTATACTGTGGAGGACCAGTACCCTATGGAGAAGATTGAACTATCTTAATGATAGTCATGAAGAAAAAATTGTGTGTAAGATCCAGCCAGTAAGACGTGTCTTTGTATGGCACTCTGATGAAAGAAAAGCAATTACAGGGCTGGTCACAGAGAAGGGTGAAGGTAGCTGGGCTAACGGTGGCTTCAGACAGCAAATGCTCTACCTATGATGCAAAAACTTACCTGGATTTCTGCTCATTGCAGCAAATATTGTATTTATAAAATGATCAGACTGCATGTTACAAATCTGTACAGAAATACTCCAAGTCTCTTCCACAATACAGTTCAACATACTTTGATTCTTTCCTCCAAAATCAGTCTATAGCACCAGAATATGTACATGTGCTTAACCACAGATACACAGAAGTTTACATGTGCTCAGCCTACTCAACTACTCCTGGACGTACGAAAATAATGATATAACCTAAGCTGTTTGGGCTGGACAAATAACTTATGGAAAAGGTTAAAAAATGCTGGAATATATTAGGTACTTGTAGAGTTGAAGCTAAAATTGGATTGTTTGAGAGCCTTTTCCATAAATCGAGAAAATTAACAGAAAAGAACTTGCTGCCCTTACATGTCTTAACTGCTCACACTACCTCATGGCAACAAGAACTATTCAACTGCAGGATTTTTTTTTTTCTTCATTATGTCAATCCTTTCTAGTCAAAACAAAAGGTCTGTTTTTTTTTTTTTTTCCTAAAGCAAATGTCTACTAAAAAGTGCCCTGCCCACATATGGAGGAATTAATTTGAAGACAAATTATTTGATTGGTGATGCTAAGTTTTAGGTAAATGGGCATCTTAAGTTCATTCACTATTCAGGTGTTTCTGGGGTCAGTAGCTTATTCCCATCTACTAGCTGTGAGATCAGAATCTCATCAGTGTCACACCTCTATTGCTTGAAGCTAGCTTTGGTTGTCTTTTTTTAACTTGGAAAAAGAGCACAAATAATCACACATAAAGTTAGAGCAGGGAGAGAATTAAAAGTATTCCAACACATCTATTTGGTCCACTAGGATAAAGGCAGAGTCTCTTTAACACAAATCTAATTAAAACCAGCTTACATAGAGCATCTCCAGAGTATGGTGAGACAATATGGAAAATATGCATATTTAAAATCCCTGGATTTAAATCTAGCAGAGCAGAGCAAAGAATGTGCAAGGATGTAGAAATAGTACTTTCAATGAAATTCAGAACCCGAAGTGTTTTTTTTTTTCTTTTGCAGGTAGGATCTTAGGATATTTGGGCATATTTGACAATTTTATCTTTAGTATGTAAGACAGGTTTTCCATCTGGGTCTCAGATACTGTCAAAAACAGCCCAGATGAGTAACCTGGCTGATATAATCACAAATATTAGGTGATAGAAGAACTGGTGATTTACATAATTCTGCTCAGTCTTTGGAATACCCAGGAAGATCTTGTGAAGAAGCACATTCTCCTTTAAGGAGAAGTGAGTGAAAATGTATGCCTAAAATAAGGGTCTCTCTTGCAAGCACTGTAGTCCCACGTGATTCCTGAAAATCATCTAGAACCTGAAAGAAAATGAAATTACAGAAAATAACCTGAGCAGGAAGGATAGAAACATCTGGATAGATGGAAGACAACTGTAAGAGATCTAAACTACATTCTGTATTTTGAAGAATGGGTGTTGGTGAACAGAAAGACATGCAGAGAATTGTCTGATAGCAGCAGATTGCTGTTTTCTTGACTTGTTTTGGTTGGCAGTCATGAAGAGGGAGCCAACTCCAGCATGTACTGCATATAGCTGTGGAGAGTTACACCTCACAGAAAACTGACACATTTGTTTTAAACATGTATGTTTTAAGCTTGATGACAGACGATAAATTAAACCCTGAGAAAGTTTTGTGGCTGATGTAAGGCTGAAAAGCTGCCTGCAACTCTGAGAGGATTAGCTGAGATAAAAGACGAATTCTTGACCAGACTACAGGACAGAAATCTCAGAGGGAGATTTTGGTAGACTTAGAATTAGTCCTTTAAAAGGTGATTCTCATTTTCCCAGCAACAGCCACCATGTTGACCAGGCTGAAGTTTCTGATGCCACAGACAAGATTAAAAATGCAAAGGTATCACAAGGAAGGGCTGGAAACAAAATGCAAGTGGAGGTGGTTTAATATATGCTTTATAATACCTGATGCTTGCACATGTATAAGTGCTAAAATCAGGGTAATGTAATGAAGCAAAAAAATAGAAGGGATGCCATTTATTGTTAAGAAAGGATACCAATACGCAGAATCTGCTCATCATCATGAGTGGTGGCAGCACTGTGACACCATACACCGATTGCCTACAGTCCATTAGTGTCCCAAAACAGGCATGCTTGAACTGTTTACTCTTCTTCCCATTGTTCATTTTCAGAAGTGTAAACTCAAGAGACACCTCAATTTCAATTTCCTAGACAAAAAATAGGTATCTTTGAATATGGAGAAGCACCTTAGTCCGTAGAGAGGCAGCGATCTGTCACCTATGCTCTGGTGTACTTACCTCCACCTAAAGGCCCCAAAAAAGTATAGTCAGTAAACTTGTTTAGAACAAATCACTCAGAAATTGCTAAGGCAGCCTGTACTGACTGAAATGGGAAACTTGCATTAGTCAAAGCCATGCCTACCTCTGTGGGACATCCAGCAGTTAGCACAGCTGCTGACAGAGGCAGGACCCAGGCATTCCCAGCCTGAGGGCATTTGAATCCAGCTGCTCAGAAGAGCCCTGCTCATCTGATAAGAGGCAGGATTGAGAGGAACCTGCCTTCTCTTGGGAGCTGGGAAACAAAGTGGGAGCTGGGAAATGGAGAACAGAAGAGGCAAAGGGCTGAAGAGAGAATGAGCATGAGAATGGCTGATAGGGTAGCTTCATTCCAATTCAAGAATCATTATATACATCTTAACAATGGTTTTGAGAACAGGGGACAGCATCCTTAACTCCCAAAGCAGTTTGCTCTTCGCTAGGCTATGTGTTGTGTACTTGACATTCAACTTTAAACTTAATAGCCTACTATTACAGTAGACTATAGTTTGCAATTTGCAACTACAATTTCCTAGGAAACCATCACAATAACATACAGGAGGCTAAGCAGCAGGTTAAAGTGCTCTGGTGTTCCTGAGCGTTTGACTATATCAAAGAAAACACAGCAATTTATGAATGCTTAAATTATGTATGTAGGAGAGAATAGGTCAAGGTCATAGTTCTGTACTTTGCATTTCTGATTTTATACAGAAGCAAAATATGCGGGGCAGCTCTCCAAAGTTCTACATGTCATTCAGTTCTGCTGCTGACCTCCTTAAAAACTTGAACTTTATTCTCATGGAATGACTGAGAAAACAGTGTGAAGCTGCATTTTCCTTGATAGTTCAGGTCTCATCAGGAAATGTCCAGCTGCTGAGTCAGTAAGTTTTTTAAAAAGCTTCTCCATAAACCAGCTCTAACAGTGGATTACTTCCAGTCTACTTTTTTGTCCCCTTGTTGAATTATGGGGCATGGATTTTTCAAACAAAGCCCTCACTGCCTGTCGTTAATCCTTTTGGGTAAGCAAATCAGCAAGCCTTTTAATCACTGGGATTGATACAACCACTCCTAGCAAAGCATCACAAACCATCTGCCAATTGCACAACTATCAGATCCATGAGTGAATGAAAGTACAAGATAAACAGCATGGTACAGAATGCCACAGCTGAATAAAAAATTAGAACCATCACAGGGGAGACGGATTACTGCTTTATTGTACTACAATCCACAGAGCAGTTAAATCTTGACATATCATTCCTATTATGGTAGTCTTTGCTCCAAACTGCAAGTCTAAGCATATATCTGCGTATTATGAGAACAGAAGAATGCAGTCACATACCTAACAAATATGAACATAATGCACATTTTCACGGGCTACCTTCTTCCCACTGCTTATGATTATGCTCTATCATAAGTGCAAACAGCACTTCTAAATAAAGTCTTTGTAACCTTCTCACTCACAAATGCTGCAATTTGTGTCCTATACAGTTACTTAAAACCAAAACTGCTCAATGGGAAATGAAATACTCCTTCAAAATGCTGACAGGCCAATCTCAACAGCAGAGTAGTTCCTAAAACTCGGTGCTAAATAAAACCCAGGGCAGGTCTCTTTTGAAAGAGTTGAATATTGAATGTTGCGGGGGGCGGGGGTCACAGCCCTCCCTCTGCATATTTGGATTGGAATAATTTATCCATTGATTTTTTATTTTTTTTACATACCTAATCCTTCTAGAGAAAACAATTAAGGAGAAAAAACCCTGAACTGTATTGAAAACTGAAATGATAAAAAAAAAAAAAAAAAAAAAGGAAAAAAAAATAAAGTATTTCTAACCACCATCACAACTCATAAGAATCAATGCCAGCTCCAAGCAGAACAAAGGAAACGGCTTGGAGCTCAGCTCAAAAGCACTGTCAACCAGTCCTCTGGGGTCCCTTCTGAGCCTCCCCAAACCTTGCAAAGATCAAAACACTCATGTCAAACCTTTCCAGTGTAAGCTCAAAACTTAGAGAGACAACTATTTAACAGTTACAAACAGAAAAAAAAGGGCAACGGTAAATACAAACTAAAAATTATAATTTCTGTTTCCCTTGCCCTTCTCACAAGCAGAGATTTCTATCTCCATAGTCAGCAGTTGCATCAAAACTTTAGAAACAGCAGGTGATTGAGCATTGACTGCAGATTACAGGTGACAGGCATAATCTTCCAGTGGGAAGGGAAGACAGGGAGAAGGGAGAGGATTTTCTTGCAGTACTTTGGGGCTGGTTCTCCCCAAGCCTCTGACACTGCAAAATGCAGCCACCCTCCCCCTCAGTTGGGCAGGCTCACACCCAGCACCATTCCTCAGGGCCAAGGGAAAAGCCATCTCTGGCAGGGCAGAAACATGCGAGAATCTTGTAAACCGATGCCCAACCAATTATAGCATATGAAAATGAGAATAAGGGAGCTGCTGGTGAATAGCTCTGCCCGAATGCTGAGAAGAGAGTCAACCTGGACCTGAAGCTCCTGGATGGGTTCCCAAGGCTAAGGCAATCAGTAGAAAGGCAGAAGATGACACAGACCTGTAGCCCAGTCTGTGCCAGCAGCATGTGGCAGCTGCAACCACACTTCGTGAGGAGATTCACTGGCCATCAACTCTTTGCAGTCTTCTAAGACACTCAGTGGATCCAGCACCTCTGAATATGCAGGGAGAGGATGGCCACCTTTCAGGATCCTGACTTAGAACAGGCATGAGATGAATTGGAGACATGTCCCCGCCATGATGCCTAATACAGGATGGCCAGAAACTCTGCTCAGTGATGTCCAGTGATAGGATAAGGGGCAACGAGTGCAAGCTGGAACATAGGAAGTTCCATGTAAACGTAAGGAGAAACTTTTTCATGGTGAGGGTGACAGAACACTGGAATGGGCTGCTCAGGGAGGCTGTGGAGTCTCCTTCTCTGGAGACATTCAAAACCCACCCAGACGTGTTCCTGTGTGACCCAATCTAGGTGATCCTGCTCTGGCTGGGGAGTTGGACTAGATGATCTTTCGAGGTCCCTTCCATCCCCTAACACTCTGTGACTGTGCCTCTGAAACTGCTCTATTCACGTTCACATTGCTCAGGACCCTTCACCAATGGCTGTGTCTGGGGCAGATCTAACTGGAGAGGCCAAAACAACACCTGGGGCTATTCCTAGGAGCAGTATGGAGGCCCTTAGCCAAGATTATGTCCTGGGCTTCTTTACTATCTGTATCAATGTACACATAGAGAGCACAAGGGACATTCTTACTGAGGAAAGAAAAAAAAAAAACCACAAAACAAACACAAAAGCATTAAAAATTAATATTTTTTTTTGTTTGCGTTTTTTTCCTATAAAGCACCAAATCACTGCTGGCATAATGTGGTAGTATAGGGATGTGGCGATGTGGAAGATCACGTGCTGTAACAGAAACGTAGGGACTAGGTAGGAAACCACCCACGAAGGGCTGGCTCTGTTACTAGTATATAAGTGCCTGTAGCCATTAATAAAATGCCATTTTGCCTTCTTCTCTATAAGAGTCTGAGTCTGACAATGGACCCTCGGTGTCTCCCAGCATTTCGGCACCAAGGATAGGACACGTTAATCACAACAGGCATAATATACATGTTTGCCAGTGCTCTCAAATTCTGATGGCCAAGTTGCATAAAAAATGGAAGCAGCCTGATTTACAGTAAAGTAATTAATTACATTTCTACAATTTGGTTTGGAAATCAACTTAAGTGTTTATTTCTTATGTGCAAACATGGACTTAGATACCTTAAGTATCCCCATAGAAAATGCCAGCATGACTATTCAATGGCCAAATAGAAGGTCTTAATTAAAATTAGTTTATCTAATTCCAGTTCTTGAAGGACATTCATCTGCAGAACACATGCAAAACCTACTCCCATTAAAGAATGGTGATATTCACTTTAAAAAGTCTATGACTTCGATGGCAAAAGTAATTTAGCAGGCTAAGTGGTAACATTAGGAGAGGAGAAAGATAACCAGAAATGTATTTATTTATTGTCAGCCATGCCTGAGAAACTAGAGCAAATCAGTCAAGAAAAGAGTTACTAGATGCTTACTAATACTGTTGCATCTATTTATTGCATTAGACTACAATTTTTAATAAAAGTTTGTTATATTTTAATTTTTAAGGCTTTATTTATTTATTTCTTATATGAGGCATCATTATTAGATGCACCAGGTACTCCCTAGAAAGTAATGACCATGAGATAAAGAGAGACTACAGTGAGTCTTTCCAGATTGCAGAAGTACCCCTTTGAAGTAATTTACAGAAATTCTACTGCCATAAGAAGTTCAGGAATAACCACTTACTTGCTTTTTAGCACAACTATTGCTGAGAAAAGCTACAGATTGTTTGTTGCAACCCGTTCTCCTAAAGCCTTTGAAAGACCTTCCCGATGTGCTGGGTCTTTCTGAAGGCTTTAGGCTCTGAAATTTGGCACATTCAGCCTCAACTACAATTTCTAATGTTCTGCCAACAGAACCTGAAGTTTTAAGCATCAGGGGGGATATATGCTTTGTTAAATTGGGCCAGCTGGCCTGCTCCTGCTGGAGCAAAGGCTTTGGTATATTCATGGATGGACCAATCTATGATCTGGCTTCAGGTTTGCTATTATCTCTTGAATCTTAGAAGTCATCGTTATTGTCACAATCTGTGAAATATTTATATAGGTAAACCCAGAAAGTTACAGTCTCCTACAGGCAGAGCCTCACAAACTTCCAGAATGGACCTTCTACTTCCTATATATTCTACCTTTTTGCCATTTTCTCAGTGCTTTTTATCTTCCACATCCCCCATTTAACCACCATCTCTTATCCTTTCTGCAAAATAATAATGTGGACATTTTCACACTTCATTATTTGAATTTCCATAGTTGTAGACATATTTCTTATTTAAGACACCTGTGAAGTGTGAGGAAAAAATAAATACGTGTTGCAGAGTTCAAGATCTGAAGCACAGAAAAGTTGAAGGCCAAATCAACTAATACTGAAATGAAGACTGATTATCCTTATAGACATGAACAAAAAATGCACTGCTTTCACATTAATATTGATACATTGCTCTAACTGAGGAATTCAGGCTGCAGAATAAGGCGGCTTGCTCTACAGTGATCGCGATAGTCATAAAAATTGCAGAGGCACTAACCTTGCTCTACTCTTAACCCTTACTTCAACAAAGCCTTATCCTCAACTCTGACAAGAAGAAAGGGAGACAGGTATTCACCATAGCTTTATGATCCATGACAGGTTAAATCTGCTTTGCCACCCAAAGAAGCACTCCTGCCCTCCCCACACATCTGCATTCCCGTTTCCCCTCCTTCCCTTGAATCAGCATATAATTTTTGCAAAGGTACTAAAACGGGGGGGGAGGATGGGGATGGGATAAGACACAATAGTAATTCTGATTCAGCTTCAGAGACTAGAAACAAATGGAGGAAGACAATTAATTAAAGTGACCATATTTGCTGTCTGGATTGTCTAAAATCTCTCCAAGAAGCAGAAGCAGAGTAAGTATGTGCAGGCAGCTGCCCAAGACAGCAGATGCTTGCAACCAGCATCCCGGTCTGTGTCACTTGTGGTCTCAGTGCTTTCTTAAACTGATCTACATCCATGCCAATCATGAAAGAAGTTCCTCTCTTCTCTGCGCTCTCTGCTTCATGTTTCTAGCCTCCACCCCTCCAGTCAGCTTCAGAGCTTGGGCAATCAGCTACAGATTTTGAAGGGGAAGGGAGATTTTCACCAGATCAAGTCTTGAAGCATTCACCAAAACACAAGTCATTTATTTGTGATTTACTTGAAAGAAGATGAATACTTCCAGGCACTTGAATAAAAATAATACATATAGTTTGATATTCCTAGTTCTTGTAGTGAGCTACTACAAAACTATGATTTACAATCAATATCTTCACATCTCAAGAGAGTGCTATGCCTTTTACTGGTGATTACCATGGAATAAAGTTACTTGGATGCTGAAAGGATGCATAAAAACCAATACAGTTGCTTTGTGAATTCTGAAGCCCTATTGTAAAAGCATGAAATGCATTTCCCTACAGTTATTGTGAATATACGTGAAAAGAACACAATCTATTTTTTATAATAGTATTCCACGCCAGAAATAAGGAAGTGAAGATGAAAATTACTATCAGATTAGAATCCCCACAATCAAGCACTCATTAGAAACTCAAAGGTACCCTATATGCAGACATATATGTGTATTTCTTACATTTTACATCTTAAAGACTACTCAGAGGGTGCATTTTGTATATCAACTTCAAATCCTTTGAAAACTCTCAAACATACCCTTACAGTAATTGTACAACCTTGTAAATTTGTTCCTTTTTACACTGCAGTCATTTGCAATAGAAGATTGGAATGAGTGAAGGAACTGTCAGTCAGTACAATTTTAGAGTATTACATAAGCAAGAGTAAACCTGCTCCTTTCATTAAGAGAACATGAATAAGAAGTGACACGGTGGCAGCTTCAGTATACATGTATGTTTTTTCACCAAGGCTTTCTTCTCAGCTTTGCTCTGTTACTTGTGTACTTGCGTAGGCTTGTAAACAAGCTATTGCAAAAATATAGAAATGACCTAGTCAGTCCTCTCTTAGGTGGACCTGCCTCTAAAACATGGTCATAACTGTTGCCTCCCACATGATCTAAAGTCCACTGAGTCAGACTAGTGACTAATGATATCTTGTGGTCCTAGAGCTCTCAAATGCACTATCTTTTTCCAGAAATGAGGATCAGTCCAGGTATCCCAGAAATGAGAGGATCAGTCATCTTTTTAAGTCTAGTCAGAGTATTCCCTACTTTGCCACTTCAGATATTTAGATACATTTCCCAAAAATGTATGGATAATAGGACTGGGAATAGGCTCTAGCACCAGACTGTCATCATTTTTTTTGTTAAAGTTGTAATAAGTACCTTGTGTGGTGCTTTTGGCTTACGCCATGTAGCACTGGTGTGACTGAGTAACAGCCTGGTTGAAGCAGAGTCCAGGTACTGTTCTGAAAATGCTGTGTGGATGAGGCCAAGATATTTTTTGGAAGAAAAAAGTTAGCTATATGGGTGTGAACTCTGTTGCGCCACTTGAGCTTAGAGCCAAGGAATGGATCACTGTCGACAGACACTAACCCTCCACAATCTACTTCTCTGTGTATGCTCTAAACCTCCTGGAGAAACACAGCAAGAAGACAAATGAAATTCATTTCAGCAATCAAGTTTTTTTAACTTTAAAACACCTCTGTCTGAACAAAACATATTGCAGAGTTATCAGACTGACAAAGAGCTGTGAGAGGAGTATAGTCCTTATGCAGCATTGATCCCTTTGCTGATGAGTTTCATTGAGCTATGCAGCTAAGCCTGCCTGTGAGAATCTGGCTATGATTACTTCTGACTAGATAATCTCTGGGCTTTGTCTTCTCCATATTCCTTCACTCAAATGCCCACACATACATATTCTCCTTTATTTTCTGTAAAGAGTGATTAATACATGAGAAACTATCATTGTAACAGTCAAAAGCCTTGTATTGCACAGTGACAACTTGGAGCCTGTCACTGCACTAGCTGTGACAAAATAGCCCATACCAACAGACAGTGAAGATGACACTGTAAAGGGAAGGCTGTAATGAAGAGCTAAGACCTTGAAATAAACGGCAGTTTACCAATCTAACACATTCTGATTACAATAGGGTATTACTTTTTCAGATTACTGAAGGGTTTTGTTCAGATTGTTGTTTTCTTGACCTAAGATCCAACATGTCTTAAGGAAAAGTACTATGTTTTCTTCCTTACCCTTTCTTGATACATTTCCGAACGCAAACACGATTGTGGACAGTTTATGAGAAACCTGTAAATAGATGGCATTCACTGTTCTCTTCTTTTTTATTATTTTTTAATAGAAAATCAAGATACCCTCTAGAAGAACCAGTAACAAAGAAGAACTCTGTATCAGTCTTGAGTACAACAGAAGCCAGTAACTCAGTATATTTTTGTGGTCAGAAAGAGCTCTCAAGATTGGGTTTCTGGTTTAAAAAGTCCTCCCAATTTCTTCTTTACTTCCTTCAACTTCTATTATACTTCTAAATAAACCCTTATAATCAACACATCACTTTACTGTTGCACGTTATCATGATGTAACTCCAGCTGGCAACTAAGCCCCACACAGCTGCATGCTCATTTTCCCCAGTGGGATGGGGGAGAGAATCAGAACAGTGAAAGTGAGAAAACTTATGGGTTCAGATGAAGACAGTTTAATAAGTAAAGCAAAAGCTGCATGTGCAAGCAGAGCAAAACAAGAAATTCTTTCACTGCTTCCCATCGTCAGTCAGGAGTCTGGCCATACCCAGCAAAGCCAGGCTCCATCACACGTAACAGTTACTTGGGAAGATCAACACCATCACTCCAAATGTCCTACCCTTCCTTCTTCCTCCAGCTTTACATGCTGAGCATGATGTCATATGATATGGAATATCCCTTTGGTCAGTTGGGGTCAGCTGTCCTGGCTGCATCCCCTCTGCTCCATTCTTGTCCACACCCAGTCTACTCACTAGTGAGGTGATCGGAGAAGTAGAAAAGGCTTTGACTCTGTGTAAGTGCTGTTCAGTAATAACGGAAACATCCCCGAATCATCAACACTGTTTCCAAATCCAAAACATAGCCCCATATCAGATAGTATGAAGACAATTAACTATGTGCCAGCCCAAACCAGCACACACGTGAAAAACTACCTATCAGCTGCCAAGGAAAACACTTACCAGAGTGATTAAAGTTCTCATTCTAGAGCATCGAGATTTCTTAAAGTGCGCATATACACTAACCTAATAGCATGAGCAAAGAAAAAGACAATGTAGCTTCAAAAATTAACCCTTCTTTAAAAAAAAGGAAATTGAAAATCTAGCTTATACTCAAAGATTCAATTATTAAACTATGTAGTGTAACTCAGAGACTGTCATGAACGCTTGTCATCATTAAATGAATATAGGTTTTAAGGAGCAGATGAATATTTTGCCTAGAAAGCACCTGCAGTAATTGAAGATGTTGCTGTTGTACAGCAATGTGTTACTGCTTTGGTGCTGGAGGTTACTGCATTCACCTGCATTCTTCATCCACCTAGTGTGAAATCGAGCAGTTTAGCCCAAGCCACTTTTCCATGACAGTATGAAAAAAAAAACCACTTAACTTTGCACCAGCTGAGGAACTCTCACATGGCCTGTTGATGCAGCAGTCCAGCAGGAGCAGGCCACTGGTAGGCTGCCCTTAAGCTTTTGCAGCTGATTGCCATGTGACCAGCAGTTAAAACTTTAATTGTAAAAAGCTGAGAATTAAATACAGGCTTAAAAATTGTACCCCTAATTGCTCCTTCAGAAGCCAGGCTGCTCTCTGTAGCACTTTTTGGTTTAGCTTGCCAGTAGGAATGCTCACAAGTCTAGGACTGGTGCTTCAGACCTTTATCATAGAATCCAACTAGCCCAAAATCAATACACAGGTTCAGATCTTCCAATGAGAAAAAAAGGTTTTTTTAAATACAGTCAGGGTATGGATTTCATTATTCAGTCCTTTCCTGCTACACACTAAGCAAGCCAATTTAAACAAGGAAACTTGACAGTTATGGTTTGCCCTGAGGCAAAAACCCTAAGGAAATACGGGTTGCAGAACTAAAGCTGTGGCCATCTGTACAACATACATAACTGAAAAAAAAAAAAATGTGGAGTGAAATCATTGAGTATGTGAAAAGCAAAAAGTAAAACTCTGTTCTCTACATCAGAAGTTATCAGTAAAGTACTAAGAGTATACAAAGCTTATTGATAGAAAGGAAGATGCTTATAACCATGTTCAGTATTGTCTGAACAGTAGCTCAGGGGACAGTTTTCTAATAGTCAGAGTAGAGAAATGTATTACTGTCAGGGGACCTGAGGAAAAAAAGCAATTTTCAATTATTTATTTGGTCATCTCCTACACTACACAGCATAATCACTTCTATGAATTATGAAAACTTTACCCTTGTTGTAATGACTTGGTAATAAGTCCAAAAGCATTGAAGCATGATGTAATATCCAAACCATTACATGAAGTATAAAAGATCATTACCTGGTTCAGAAATTATTGCTGTAAAAATAACATCTTGTGCAAACAATTAACAATCTCCATTGCATTTGTAAAATGTCAAGTCACTTTCAGGCAGCCTATAGGTTGCTTCGTTAACATTTGTGTATTATTGTGAATCAAAGACGTCTTTATAGTTAGAGCCAAAACTCTTGAAAACTTGAAATGTATGTATTCAAGGAAAAGAGAACGTGCATGTCTGCACTGGATGTTGTCTGTTTGCAGTATGTGTTGAACTCCACAATGTACTAACCTCAGACACGATCTGAACTGGATATACATTTGGTAATTTTCTGCTTAGCAGAAAATAGTCTAGATGTAGGTCTTTGTTATCATATGCTACCCCTATGCTTCTTATCTATAATCAAAGCATAATATATGTGTTTCATCATAAAATAAACCTGCGGAATTTGGGGAAAAAGGCTTTTGGATCAGGCCATAATGAAAGCTGCCTTCTCTGCCCTCTTCCTTAGGGGCACAGGACAATTTCAGTATTGAATACCATGCAGTTGAAAAGTTTATTACTAGTTTTATGAGAGCACAAAATCTACTTTGATTTAATACTTTATGGTTTTGGATACTAAACCATCAATATTACCATTTTTAGTGAAAAGGTACCATGATTACAATGACAGTGTCCAACTGATGACAGTGTGGTCCTCTTTCCAAAAGAGACTTCCCTCTTTTTTAAGATTATAAATGAAGCAAGACATTAAAAACACCAGCAGTTTGCCGACCTTTTATGTTGAGTCCTTTACCATCATAAAGTAACTGAAGTGACAGTTCCAACCTCCCGTGCTTCACCAGAGCACCTCATTAATAAAAAAAACAAAAAAAGATTTTTTTTCCAAGTGGAGAAAAACCTACAGGAAGTTCTCCTGTCCTTGTCCTAAGTCCAGGAATGCACTATGCAGGGGATACTGCAGAGGTGCTCATTACACTGTTACTGCATTTTGACAAGTTTCAGTAGTCTCTTGGTTTACTTGCTTTTCTACCCCTTCTCCTTTCTCATATCTCCCCATCTTTACTCTCAATGTATAAAAAACACCCTAAATACAATTATACTGACTCTAGAGTTTTTTTTCTATATTTCAAGATTTGGTCATATGTCTGGTTTTGAAACAGAATCACGGTACTCTCATTATAGCCACAATCAGGGAATATTACCTTATTTCTTTAAATAGATTAATTCCATATTTTATGGCAGACACAAACTGCAGATCTGTGTTCCTAAAGAAAAATGGGGTGTTTATATATCTATATAAGTATATGAGAAGTATAACCCATTGCTCTTTAGATATTCATAATATATAACATCCAGAAATAACATGAAAACAGATGAGCTGCTAAACCAGTCCTGACAGCAGAAACTATGTTCTCTTTCCACTTCCTCTTTATCCAAAATCCAAATCACGGTCAAACAGAACATTTTTTGAGCTTTGAAAAACTTAGCTATTTTTTTCTCATCAGCATTTTCGTTTTCTATGATCTCCAGATCACAGGACTATCAGACAAAATGCAGCTTTTGTGGTCAGACTGATGAGAAGCAGAGAAGGTTTCTTTCCAGTTGCACTGGACAGGTTTGTGGAGTCAATATGTTCAGTGACTGAATTATCCTCTACATTTCTGCAAACATATGCAAACTGTTTGAGATTATTCCAGAAGCAATACTAGGAAAGGCAAAACCTGCACTCTAGCAAGTGCCACTTTTGTGAGCTATGAGATCCATGCAAAAACTATGAAGAAGACCTGGTTTATATAAATGCACAGACCAAACCACTAGCCACTTCTCTTATAACAAAGCAGCTATTCCAGAGACTTAACCAGCCTTTTTCACATGTAAAATGACTGTTACCAAGACTGGGTCAAAGCCCCCTTAATGTCTTCAAGATTAGTTTCTAGGCTTATTGAGTAAATACTGCAGTACAGATGAACAGTTCCTGGACACGCACTCTGGCAAGCTGATTATTTACGACCATAGTCTTAAAATCCCTCTGACAGGGCCACACAAGATGTATGTAGGACACCAGACACATTCAGTATGCTTCAGGCAATGAGTTTTCATGAGGAAGTTAAGTGATTGAACTACATTCCAAACCACAGATTTACTAAAGCAAAGTTGTGAAGCTTTGACATAGAGCTGATACGTACAATCAGGTCAGTAACTTTTCCAGATTTTCCTTTTGGAGTGGGTGCTGAAAACTTCTGAGTGCTTTCTTCAGTGAGAGCAACCCAAAAAATACAGATAAGCTGGATAACACACCTCATATACAATTATTATTCTTCTACTCTATGGATCTACAGTTGTTAGGTGTATTCTGAATCACGTTCCACACTGTAATTTAAATGACTAATTGTCCACGCCATATAGCTCATTAGTAGAAGAGCTAAGCTGAATTTGCTCCAACTTACTCTGTTTCCTTCATTAGTGCAAAATCTGCTCTCGCTCACTGCTACAATGTATATTAATGAGATATACTTCATTCATCTACTAATTTATTTTAAGGTTTTTTTTTATTTCAAAAACTGGTTTCCTTCTGAAAGGAAGATTCATGGTTACTGTTGTTTTCACGGTTCAGTTTTTTGATCATTTGATAGTTAGGAAACACAGTAGGAGATGTCTTGTATCAGGGAGGTAACGAGGGACTTACCAAATCAGAGGATTTATCTGTAGTTAGTTGTGCTATCAATAAAACAACAGAGCTCCTGCTAAGGAAGCAGTTTGTTGGGGGCATGTAGCACAGTGGGAACACCATGTCTGTCTTTAAAGGTGACCTGAAAAAAGTTATGTGATACTGCTGAGCTGTTTATTGTAAGGCCTGTTCATTTTACAGCAGAAAACCTGTCACGTATAAAAAATACTCCAAACTGTTACTCCAAAACTCCTTGTTTGAGAAAAACTGCAGGAAGTGCACCAGTGCATCCCATTACACAAAGAGAGAGGGTCAGTAGACATGCACAGTAATGATGTAAGTCAGACAAGTTCACATGCTGATAGATGACAGACATTTACCAGAAAAAAAAAATCAATACTATGCCCTACATTCCTTCAATACTGGTGCATTTAGCAGGGCCTGTTGCAGTAGGATGAGGGGTAATGGCTTTAAACTAGAGGAGGGTAGATTCAGGCTAGAGATAAGGAAGACATTTTTTATGCTGCGGGTGGTGAAACACTGGAACAGGTTGCCCAGAGAGGTGATAGATGCCCCATCTCTGGAAATGTTCATGTTGGACAGGGCTCTGAGCAACATGGTCTGATTGAAGATGTCCATGCTCACTGCAGTGGGGCAGAGGGGTTGGACTAGATGACCTTTGAAGGTACTGTCCCACCATTCTGTGATTTTGCAATTCTACTTTTACCTCCTTTTCAGAAAACATAGATAAAATCCTACTTTCACATCACCCCTTCCACCCCCACTCCCCACCATATCTCAAAATACAACCAGCTCAGGGTATTGAATGACTATAGATGTAGTTCAGGTATCTCATCTGGGCTCAGCAGATGATTCAATTCTACAGTTCACATCACTTTAATTTAACTCTTACTTGTTTTTAGACTTCATGACCTTTAAACCCTTTACCTGCTCTTTGGCAGGGAGGTCATCTACTTTTTAAACATATGTACACCACAGAGACACTTAGAGCACCATTCTTAATGCATCTCAGGGATATGAGTGAGGGAGATAAAACAATGACAGTTACCTCAATTATATAGACTATAACAACTATATAAGTTACTGCAATTATATTCTTTCAAAAAACCTCTCCTCATCTTTTTAACTGTGCTAGTTGCCTCCCACTGACGTAACAGGTGAGATGACAATAGCTTTTGTAAATAAAGAATACAGTCAACTACATACATAACTACAATTCTGCTATCTTAATTTGCTATCCAGTTCCTCATTAGTTGAAATTCATACTAATCTCTTCTTAGGCTGAAGATAAATATCTTCATTGTTTCAGCCTTTAATTTGCTCAGTATTCTACTATTTTCTCCCTTTCAATGAGAAATGAAAATGTGATGACTATCTTTAATATACATATGTATGTAAAACTAAATCCTCTCTCAATGTTACGCGCAGATTGTTTATACCACATCCCCAACTAATGTTTGTGCAGCCTAATTTACATTTTTCCTTTTGGAGGTTATTATTATTATTATTTATTATTATTATTACTTAATTCTGTTCAGACCAAATACACACAACTATAACAATCAAAGTGTTACCAGCAGATTGGTCTTTACATCTGTGTTAAACATACATTAACCTTCAATTTGTGCTGGCTTTGCAAGTGACCACAAGGTACCTATTATCACAGAAAGACAATCTTAACACACTAGTGGAATACACAGTTAATTGCTACAAAAGGTAAGGGTAAATACAGTAAGATTTTACCAGGAGATATAACACATGTCTTTAACTTTATGTTTTGGCAAAAATGTCATCTGTCTTTGAAACAGAAAAACAAAAATATCTGATGAGAGCATATCCCTCACAGAATGTGGACTTCTACACCAAGGCCGTACAGTTATGAAGATGTTTTTCCTCCATTAGAGTGAGCGCCATTATGATTTATGACTACAAAGACCTTTTTCAAATTAAGATTTGTTTGATTGTCTGTTTCTATTAAGGCTATCATAATAATGTTTTCCCCTTTTCCAAACAAATGTTCTACACAGCCTAGCATCCACAAGACATGCACAAGGATGTGACAGTGATTAATTTCTATTGCTGGATTCTTTATTTCCAATAACTCATTTAAGATAGTCACCACTTTTTAATAACTAAAAGATATAAATTCTGCAGGGTATTTTTGCTTAGGTAATTGATAAAACATCTTCATATTAATGACTGTAAATTATGACTGTATTATATAAATCTGTCTCCTTGGAAGTCGCCTGTAGAACATGGCAGTAGAGGCAGCTGCTGTGCACTGAGGTATAAAATTTATACTGTGAAGAAAAGTACATCACCCCAGTGCCAGAAGTTGTCTGAACAAATAAAAATAAATAAATAAAATAATAAAGTATCCTTGAATTTTATCTGGATGATAAAGTTCTGATGACATCATATACGTTTGAAATAAATTATATAAATAGTTCTTCAGATTCACTAAATATCATCCTCCCATAGGAAATGGCAAAAGCACAATTTTGTGTTTGTTTTGTTAAAAGTAAATTATACAAACAAGTGGAAAATTGCTTGTGGAGAGTAATTGTGCAGCGGCACACAGAAGGACAGGTAAATCAAAAAAACCTTTCGTAATATCTAAGAATTGCTCAATCTCTGATCCTTCCTTAGGTAAAACTGTAATTAAACACATACAAATTTGTATGCAATTGCAAAAATAAATGGTAAACTAACTGTCCATTCTCAAAGCAAGCTCATAAAAAAAATTACCCTTGATTCCACAAGATCCTTTCTTAAAGCTGAGGCCCACATTAGAAGATTAGGAAATTTCTTGTGTAGTACTATATGTTACACATGCCTCCATGCTTAGAAAACAATCTGTTCCTATGACTTCTGTATGTATGCCCCATTATTTTTGGAGAAGCTATGTGAAGCTTTTTGAGGCAGTGATAAACAGCAGTCATAGTACAGACGGACAATCAAACTTCTTATGAGAGAAACTGACAGTTTGTTTCCACCAGTTAATTAACCTGTAAACCAGTAAGGACTCCAGAAATTGTTTGGTAACAGTCAAAATATGCTGATATTTCATCCAATATTAGTATCCATATGTTCCTATTCATTTTTGTTGCACTTTACAGAAAATTATAGTCCAAATCTTCGGGTTAATAAAGGTCAAGATGATTTCCCATAGTGAACACAAGCCTGAGAGGAAAATTATGTGGAATAGAAACCCACACTTCTGAAATATTTCGTCAGATATTCTCTGCTAAGAACAACGTCTCTTTGGGCATTTCACCAGAGCACAATGGGGAGCAAAGAAAAGTTCCTTGCTGTGTATTTTACTGGGATTCTAGGCCAACAATATTTCAGCAATGCATATAATTACAAGCATTATATCTATACAGTGCGAAGGCAGGGTCATCATTTACCAGTACTTCACTATCCTTGGTTTATATTGCAGCTACTCTTTATAGCTGCACAAAAACAACCGGAGCTGTGGAAGATACAAGGACACTGACACAGTCACTTCATCATACCGTATTTGGACACCTATATTATACTAGTGATTAAAATCTCTCTAGACTTTCCATCCAAGAAATATCACTTCTATTCCCACTACTACCTGCCATTTTTGCGTGTATAGGATTTTATGATTTATCACCATAAACACACTAAGAAGTTCCTGCCAAACAGCTCCTCTTGGACAACACACAGGACAGCAGAGACCTTGTGTGTGAATATGCAGATTACTTTTAACAGCCCTGGAAGAAATGACAGAGAAGGGATTGCAAATGGAAAAGGACTCTTAGTCTCTAGGCCAGTATACAAAAATATTATCCTCCAAACATGTAAGTACTTCTCAGACGTGCTCTTAACAGCATTGCTATGTTAGTCAAACTTAACAACAAAGAGAATTCAGCTGATACTGTGAGGAGAGACAAGTTACTATTTCTTAGCATTCTGGCCTTTGAGAAATATTGTAGGATTTATTCAGTGCCAGCCAGCCATGTCTCTCAGCAACCAAAAGTCTTCCTGGAAGTGACAAAGGCATTGTGTTACATTATTTTTGTGCTGTAAAGCAATTTACCAGGCATGAAGCAGCACAGTAAAAGATAATTACAGTAATTCTCAAGTTGACCAGGATGAACGTGCTCCTACCCTGAGTACACACTGAGTATCACTGAAAGGAGACCTCTGAATTCCAAACAAACCTTGACATGTCTCAGACTGCAGCTGAACACACCCACCCCCCCAGACCCCCCTTCCTCATCACTCTTACTCAAAGGCACCATGCTGGAGTTTCCCCAGGCTAGATGCTTTGCTGGGGTCAATTTTGTCTTACCCCAACAAAGCTATTATGTAGGAAAATTTTAGTTTTCAAATTGCTGCAAGTATAAACACCACCCTGTTTTTGCAAACAATAATGTATTTAGAAGCTCTTATAAAATAATCAGCTCTGAGCCATAATTTCGCATGCTTTCGCTAAAAATGCAGACTGTCATTTTTAAGTACTGTAATTATTGCTTTTATCATTCAAGTAACATTTCATGGAAAAGCTTTACTAGAAGCAGATTCTGAAAGACCCAATACCTTCAACAGTTGCAAAGTCATAACTGAACTGAGAGTTCCTGCCTGTACCTCCAGAATTCACAAAAGAAATGTGCTACAGCACTGAAAAAGAGACAGATGGTGTTTCATATCAGTATGTCTGAAGGAAAAAGAAAGAAAGACAGAAAGAAAAAGAAGGGGAAGGGGAAGGGGAGGAAAGGAAAGGAAAAAGGAAAAAGGGGAAAAAAAAGGAAAAAGGAAAAAGGAAAAAGGAAAAAGGAAAAAGGAAAAA
>JANVCC010000020.1:1573148-1725185 GCA_025345505.1 Todiramphus chloris collaris
AAAACATCTACGAGTTTAAAATAAAAAGCTATTAAAAATTTGGATTAAATATTCAAGAATAATTTTTCATTCAGAAATACCACAGGGCTGCCACAATGCTGCTGTAAACATTAGCATTAATGCATAGATACACCACATATTCTGACCTTTAAATTTAAAATTACCTAAATCATTACTGATTGTATAATGTATACAATACGGTCCTTTTCCCATCCTACTACTTTCCTGAAATTTAAAGTAGAGAAAAGCTGAAAAAAAAAAAAAAAGAAAGAAAAGAATCAGGAATTAGACTTGGTAATTTTGCTTGCTTTTCATCTTTTCCATACTTCCTTCCATGCTCATATTTTAATATTTCATTTTGGATATTTTAGGTGCAGACCTCCTGAATGCAGGGGTAAGAATTGTGGAAAGGAGAGCAAATTACAAAAAAAGCGGTGCTATACACTGTAGTTAAGGAAAGAATAAACATTGTAATCACACTACGTACTATCGTGAAACTGTATAGAAAAAAAATCACCAAGTAATTTTCCATTATATGAAAGAAAGCATCTACTTTCTATACAATAATTATGGTTTTTATTCAGAATGCTCTCTCATAGAAAAGCCTCAACTTTTTAACAAATTTTACACGATTTCTGCTGGAAACAAAAATCTGTGGTTTTCACCAGTTCTGGGATGACATAATGAATGCTGCTCTGGAACCACAGCAGAGACCAACTGTATCCCCAACAGTCCAAAAGGGCACTGTTGTCGTTCTCCTCATGCCTCAGATCAGAAACACTGGTTGAGTGATTCAAGTAACACTGTTAGATAAAGTTCCTGTTGCACTCTAAGTACAACTGTGCTGATGTTCTGTTTTTTAGATGGCAATATCTAACTATGAATGTGGTGAGGGTAATGGAGTAATATGACTAAGTAATATAGATGATGTGGCTTGATTTTTGTTTTGAAAGCCCACAATATTCAGCAGAGGAACAACACATGGAGAGAAAAGTCTGTCCATAAGAAATGTCAATACATCTTATTACAGAGACAACACAATAGCGTGGCTTCGATATTATTAAATTCACAGCTTTGATAAACAGCCTACAAATTACCTCTTGAAGGGAGCTGCATAATAATACCTGAAGCGTAAAGAGAGAAAATGGAGTTTAATTGTTGCCCAGCTAAATCACACTGAGAAAAGCGTAGGGAGGTAGGAAGAATACTGAGAACGTCAGCTCTGCACAGAGGTGGTAAGACAGAGTGGTCAGGCAAAAGGCTGTATCTGAAAACATGGTGAAGCTAGAGTGGGTTACACACCAGCAGTTTCTGATGAGCAAAAGCACCCATTCTCCCTCCTTTCCCCACAGTTCCTTTCAACCTGTAACATTCATTTTCTCCCCTTTTTACGCAAAAGGAGAAAAGCAGTATCATAAAACAAGGAAGAATTAGTAAGGCTGAACTGCATGTGTCCTAATTCATATTTAATATTTTGAAAAAAAAAACAAAGCTGCAGTGCAACGTGCATTTAGCAGCCCAGCAGGAAGGTCATAGGGAAAAAAACCCAAACACATAAAGGCAGATGGAACCATTGTAGAGAAAAGGTGCCAGCGTTATACCGGGGTTGGAAAGGGATGGTACTCAAATTTTTTTTGCAGAATTGCTAGGTTTAATGAATCTGAAAATTATTGTAAATGAAGTTATCAGGATTGGCATGATGCTAAATACTAGCATTGTACACTGTTTTGCTTAGGTGTCACAATTAATACTGCAAGAGTACCACCAATCATCTAAAACTCTTTAGCTGCCCACTAAAATAAAGTGCGATGTACCCTAATACATTTGGAAAGTATCCATTATGATCTTTAATATTTCAGGCATCCAACTTCTGTAGGAACAGGTAGATTCACCACAGGCACAGTGCCGTAGTGCTCCAGTACTTACTGACATCTTGCAGATTAAAATGAGCTTGCATTCAACTTTGTCTCTCTACTAATAATCCTTAACTCAGACCATTTCATTTTGCATTAATGTTCTATTGACCTAAATAAATAATCTTACTTTTGTAAGCAACAATTCAGCCATTTGATAGAATATAAATTTCTAGGCTTTTAGAAGTATGAGAAATAATTCCAACTGGTTTTCCCTACTCTGATCCCTAAATTGAAATGTGCCTTCAATATATGTAAGTGCATGTATGACGCTTAATAGTTTGAAAGTGGAGTCCAGACATGAATTTTACATGTCACTAAGCTGCACAGAAAGAGCATCTCAATTGCATAACGTGAATAATCCGAATGAGTTTGCACTTAAGTCAAGGAATTTTTTGCAGCTGACTTCAAAACAATACACTTGCCCTTTACCAACAAGCACAGGCAGATATTGTAACTTTTCTTGCAGTATTGCCTTTGCTTAATTAATGAATAAAAGCTCTTTAAAGTGTTTTATCCACATAAACCCACAGAAATATTTATTCACAGAAATGCTAACCCAAAGCTCCAAGAAGGCAACCGTTTTACTGCTTGTGCTTCTTTAGTGATACTGACTCTTAACTGGAGACTGAGCAGTCAAAACAGAACAGTTCAGCAGCAAATTGACTGTGCTAATAATAGAGACAAGGCATCATATACTAATTAACACACCAATAATTGAATATTGATTAGAGTTTGGCACTTTTAAAATAATTGAATTCATCTTGCTTCTACAACCAAGAGACTGTCACAGATTTGTAATAAACAAAGGATCTTCAATTCAGGAATGCTTTGCCAGCTTTCTTATTGTGCTCTGTACAGTGAAAGACTCTTTTAAAATATTTCCTTCTATTTGATAATTTTCCCTATTTTTTCAATTTCCAAAGAGAAAACACTTGGGATATCCTGAGTGCAGAAAACTCATGCATACCACCATGTTCCCACATACAAAAGTAGATCCAAGGACAAAGGAATTAAGAGCTGTAAGACCTGGTGATACTGCTATATGTTATATCATGTACTGGAAATTTAGGATAAAATTATAAGGGTTGCACAGCAGCTATGAAAGGTCAGTAACACAAAGCTGAAGTGTTTCTTGGTTTGTTTTTTTTCCTCCAGTTACATATTAGGAGGCTGAATTTTCAAAGAGATGAAATCCAGGAATTTTCAAAGAGATGAGCTTTTTTTTTTTTGATTCTGTGGAGCAATAAAATCCTGAGAGATGGCAGCACTTGAGATAAACTGGAAGAAAACTGTCTCAAAAGGCATCTGCATGGTTAACAGTATAAAGTTAAGGGCATAATCCTGTTCCCTGCCTGGGAACAGAAAGGCTATTAATCTTCAAATGTTTTCTTCTGGGGAGTGAGAGGAATATAAGGATACAAGACCAAACCTCAAGCCCAAACAGGAGAAATGACAGTAAAAGGAATACTGTTCAGAACTATCACCCTTGAGTGTTTTTAACTCTTCACGAGTTGTCTCAGTTTCCGTGTCTGTAGTCCTTAACAGTAAGGCCTTACAAAACGTAAGATTGGTTATAAAATGGTTGCTTTTAAAATAATAGCAACCTTGTCTTCCATCTGTTTTCCACCTTCTCATGTTTTCAAGAGAGATCACCAAGTTAAAAGTACACATGTGGGAAAATATGTGTCATATATATATACACACACATGATTTGCCAAGGTAATTTTTAAAAGGATTGATATTAATTTAATGTAATATTAATTTTAGTTTATCAAAATATGGATTTTATTCTACAACAGGCATTCAGGAAAGGCAGTTACTAAAAAAATAAAAAAAGTTTTCCTGGTTCCACAATTTTGTACTAAACTGAACAATTCCATTATATTTTCTTCCCAGCTGTTGAAGTAAAGGGAACACGGTAACTGAAACTACCTGTTCATGCAAGTGTCTTCTCAGATCTCCAACCTGAAAGTGCGTGGGCTTAAACAAACCATAAAGCACGAAAGGCAATTTCTATGCTTAAACAGTACTTCAGTGTAACAAAATGAGGTGTTATGTGTCAAATACAGAAATAAATAAATATCATGTTTAACTAACGGGTCAGTCCATAGGTATTCTTTATTATTCCATTTCTTACAGCACTGAAGTGAGGGGCCTTTTGCAACTTGTGCATCAACTGGAGAAAAACGGGGACACATATCCCACCACATACCCCTTTCTGTTTCTTCTCTGCATGAATTTTGGGGGAGAATATTCTGGATAAAGAAGACAATTTTTCATTAAAAGTCACTGAAGCTCATCTTTAAATTGGTGCCAGAACTGGCTCTTGCATTAAAACCTTTTGTGCCTACATTCATCACGTAGGGAATTTCTATAGCAAATTCTACACCCTTTGCAAAGCATGGTTTAAAATGGAATCCCTGACACAACATTAGCAATGGCCATGCTATGATAAGAGAGAAGAGAATACAATAATTGTTACAGTTTGCTAAGCTCCACCTGGAGGACCTGGTGGCTAAATGGATTATTCGCTGACTTTTCACCTCTGGGATTCCAGCCCTGGCTGGAGTGACTGAAAATCATTCTGATCAGTCAAGTGAAAAAAGACCAAAGTGAAATTAGACTGGTGGTTTCAGATCGGTTCCCTCAGTGCTGTACTTCCAAATCACAAAACCACAGCACATTGAACACTGCTAGCAGGGGAGAAAGAGAGTCTTTGAGGCTTAATGAGCATGAATCCAGCTGCCTGTCCAGCTTGCACACACCTTAACAGAGACTATAACCAGCCCATACAAACAGGCACAAAGTAGACTAAATGACTGTGGATTATCATACAAATTAATCAGAAGCAATCCCTTGCGAATGTATATTGAAATGTCTGCACTGCATATCACGACATAATTGTTAATCATATTAGATTTGCTCTGAAGATAGATAGCCAGATGATGCTTTGGTAAATGTTTACAGTCGCTAACAGTATTGGAGTATTACTATTAAAAAAAAAAAAAAAAACAACACAAAACAAGCCTTTCTACTTTTATTGCACTGACTAAATAATTCTAGCATATCCCATAACCTATGTGTGCAAGAATTATTTCAATTTAAAAATGGGGAGACTGAGGACCAGAGAGGTTGAAGTGCTTTATCCATAGATTTTTAAGGCCAGAAAAGGACATTATGATCATCTAATCTGACATTACACTTCCCACTGTCTCAGTACAAAGCTAGACAGTGAGAATCAATAAAGAGAAATGCTGTTAGGACGTAGGAATTCACGATTTCAAAGCCCAAGCTCAATTCCCTGTTAATTTATAGAACTAGGCATAGCAAATTTGCCTCAAAGCCAGTGTTCTATTGCAGTAAAACAGTCTTGTCCGGTGCTGCTGTCTTTACGTGTAGCTCAGCAAGCAAAGACAGACAAAGACAGATAAAATCCCACTTCCTTCAGTGGGAGAATTTAAATGGGAAAGAAAGCTGCCATACATTAAAAGTGTATGTTTATTATCTCATTAAATTACTGCTTGGAACCAATCAGGATAAAGACCTCTGTCATAGTTTGGATAATTCAGGGTTAGTTGTTTTGTTTGGTTGTTTCTTTGCTTTGTCTAAAATTATTTTATAAGACCACTTCTTTATGGCAGAAACTGCAGCAAATACTCATTTGCTATGTCAACAAGAGTGACAGTGTAGGTGTAGAAGAAACTGTGATTTTGTAGGTTGGAGATAAGAGATCTCAATTATTATAACAAATGCTGCCTATAAAATTAAACATATTTGTTTATAAGAATATTATTTGGGGGCATCTAGCACATTGTCATGATTTTCATTAAATGAAAAATCATCTGAGAAAAAAAACAGAGCCTGTGAATTTCTCTTGGGCATCAGGCATTCAAAAGTGATGTCGCTTTTGTACCTCAGAGCTTTCTTAATTCTCACATCAGAGCAACAAACAGAACAGGAGTTCTTACAAAGCAGCCATTGCAGCTGAACTTCTGCTCACACAAGTCTCTGACATTATTCTCCTCCCCTACCAACTATCCATCTTCCATGCTTCGTTTAATGAGATTAGGGAATATTAGCAAATATGCAACATTGGACTGTTGTGAAAACGCGTGAGAAAAATGTAGCAGTCGATTGAGACATCCTGTGTATGTGGAGAATTTTCAAGTATGGCTCGCTGGAGAAGGCTTGATTAGCTAGATATGATTGCAATCACTAATTTTCTTCTTTGAGGGTCATATGACTGCTCAGATGCCCAGGAAATTTCAATTACAAAGCAAACAGGATGTATGTGCTCCACAACTGTTCCACTAACCTAATACTGAAAAGCCTTCTTAAATAGTGTATTTGCCCATAGCTCATACATGTTTTATAAATATTTAACAATAATTGCTTTATAGGATCTTTCTTGGTTTATTTTAAAATGGCATACAGTATGAAACTGCATGTAGAACTTGTGTAAAACTTACCTCTAATGAAACAGTATGCTAAAAGACCTTCTAGAAACCTGAAGGCAGTTTAAAAACCTGATAGATACTAGCTTATTGGCAAAATAAACATTTCTCCAAAATAATTTATTTCATGTATTGTATTTACCTTATGCTGCAAGGTCTCTACATACCTACTCTTCGGCTCACTGCCTTTTACACTTTTGGAAGGAGACTGTATCCATACAGTGGCCTTCCTTTTTCTGGATTGGACTTTGACAACTGGGATACACATTACTTACTACAGTCTGTTGAGTCAGGCTGCTGCTGAAAACCATGTGACATTATTTTTCTCTGTAAAGTCATATGCATTAGAATAAAAACTGGTTCAGTGAGAACCTCGGTAAAAACTAGTATGAAATTAATTGGTCCCCATACAGACACCAGCATGAAACAAAGGACCTATCATAAAGGAAAGATCAGATTTGCTAATGGCATTCACTGCTATGCAAAATTAAGGAGTTCGATGCAAGTGAATTGCATCTGATGTTTCATCTGTTTCACTGTAGAAAGTCTTCACACTCTGCCTTAGAAGAACATCACTATAGAAAATGATGTTATCTTTCTTTTGATGCATCACTATAAATTGAAAATGGCTTTTTAAAGAGTCTATGGGGGAGCCAACACATTTTCCACATTTTTTTTTTCATCCTTTATTTCCCCAAAATGGATTTTCCTATTGATTTTGGAGCTATCGCACATTTTAGTTCACAGTAGTCTGGCACACTGAAACATTGCTGGGCACATCTATTTCTTTTGCCCTCTGCTATTTAGATTTTGCATTATACAATCATTCATCTCCCAGTGTGCAAGTCTGTATCATTTCCATCTGTGAAAACCAATAATAATTTTTCTCCTATACTTTCACATCAACCCTTTTTCTTATCAAGGTCAGTAAATCTTAATTAAAAATAACAATCTAAATATCTACTCAAGATTGTTTTAAGCAAGCCCATAATATTTTGATTCATGTCAAGAGGAAGATACCTTTTTATTTCTGATTTTCTTATTTTAAACTTGCAGCAGTATCCCAAAAAGTACAGCTAATCAAAAAAAAAATGTTCTTCCAAAATATTTCTTCCAAACACACTCTCTTCAGAATGGCTGTCATTAAGCCTAGTTTCATTCAAGAGCTAGTAATGAGTTGGGTGCATTTTTCTCATTTAAATGCATGCTTGCTTAAAGAATCATTATCAGTCTACATTTGTACAGAAAATGTAGCTCTCAGAGCATAAGACGTGAGCTGTGGGCTACTGTCTGTGAATCAGATGGAAGGGTTCACCTTAGAACAAACTAACAGTGCTGTAGGGCATTGCTAAAATGCTGAGACCTAGTTGCACATTCTTCTCCCTGCCAGGATGTGAGATTACAACTTGATACCATATCCTGGTTTACACTTCTACAAGCTAGACACTGCCTTCAGTAGTCCTTCCGGGATATTGTTAAGGCATTCTGAATGACTCCTTTCCTCTTCTGCGGAAGAGCCATGGATGGAAGAGAATGCAACATCATCCTTGGCACCCTAAGTGGGTTTGGGGACATAACAAAACCTGCATCTTTGTATCAGGGCTCTACTCAAAAAAAAACCTTAAGAGAAAGAGTCTGTATTAAGACTGGATCCCAGCTGTGATGTCCCACAAGTGTCCTAATATGTAACGAGATGTAGCAGAGGGAAAAACATTTCAAATGAATTAATCGAAAGAACAGGAAGATATGAAATTGATTATTCTGCATTTTGCAATCTCAAATTCTAATCCATGTTATATAACATTAACGTAAGTATTAACTTGTGTAATTAAGTATTAACATCTTAATTTTCTGTGAACATTCATCTTTCTTTAAGGATGTTTTTTAAAATTAATTCTTCCATACCTGCTTCTATGGTTAGCTGGGGAATCAACAGCTATCACAGCACCCAAGGCCAAGGTACAGTAGTCAAAAGCAGGAGGTAAGGTGAGAGGGCTCCTGCGCAGATCTGCAGCAGCTGATGTAGCCATAGGTAACTCAAGGCATCATTCAGAACAGAATGCCAGCCAACAACCAGCCTCAGCCTGAGAGCCCTTAACAAGCAGAGAGAGCAGGAGAATGCCTAAACCCCTGGGTTCGTAACAGCACCGTAACATTTTCCTAAGGGAGCCTTTTAGTTTATTTATAATATATATTGGCTTTTCTCCAGCTTCCTTGCACAATGGGGAGCGTACACCAACAATTGTTAGAATCTCTGAATTTTCCTGACTCCTCAGGGAGGATTAGAATGGTTAGAATTCTCTGAATCTCTCACAACTGCGATGAGGTGCTTCCAGTGGAGGCACAGAAGTTGGGCCCATTACACTGCAGTGTCACTCCCACTAGGTTTCCGAGAGGTGCAATTCTCCTCTTGTACAAAAAAAAAAAAAAATCCCAATAAAACACATTTAATATGCCAAGAGGAGACCATCTCCCTACCAGATATCTTTGCTAGATGGGCCCTCAAGCACCCTTGTGTTCATTTACGCTGGTGATACTGGCAATGCTTTGTTTTCCTCTTACTGGTGATTGCTACTATTTTAGGGGAAGTGCTGTTGGAAACAAAAGCACCTGTAATCACCGACACTTCATTAAATGCCCTCAGGCACAAAAGCAGCTGAACGACGGATGCTGCCTCGTACATTTGCATATATTGAGTTTCTTTATGCAGAGGAAAAGCTATTAGACACATATAATGTTTGAGAATGCCAATATATAAAGACAATTGCATGATATATTTAAACTAGCCCCCCCCCCCCCCCCCCAGTACTACTGCTTGAAATGGGTGTTTTTAATATAGCACAAACAGAAATTTCAACAAGACTAGGCTAGCACGAACAACTGAGATTAGAGAAGCATATCCTAAAAATAACAGCTCAGGTTGGTGGATGCCCAGACAAGGTCCCTGATAAATCATCTCTTCCACCACTGGTAACATTGGATGTATAGCCCCAAACACTACTCTGTAAACTCTTAAGTGTCTCTCAATAAAATAAAGTTTTTAAACACAATAGATTTTCTTTTTTTCTCAAAGAAACAATAAATTTTAACTCTGTCACTGACTTTCTCCTAGTTGCCATCAAATGATTGTACAGGAAAAGGAAACCATAACTGGTCACTAATTCTCTAAAAGTAAGCATTCCTAAATTCTCCCCTTCCCCAAATAATGCCTCCAAGAGATTCAAAAGGTAGCAGCACCTGAAACAAGACTGCCAAATTAATTGTGGTGTTAAGACTTATCTCACTACAAAGAGTTACAAAATACTGTTATTTGGTAAACTTTGTCTAATCTAATCTTATTCTTCTTATACCTAGATGAACTTCAGAAATCACAATTCCAAGAACTACTATAAAGTTAAATTAAAAGGTGAGGGGGGAAAATACAGCATTACATATTCTTATGTTTCAAACAGTCTCTCTCTTTAAAGGAAACTCTAATTACAAATATGTAAAATATTAATCAGCCTTTATGAAAAATAAACTAGAAAATCGTAGCCAATTTATATCATAGATCTCATACAGCCTATAAAAGCATTACCATTTTGTAGTTGTAATTAAGATCACAGAGGATTAATTTCGCTGTTAGCACACAAAGAATTTGTATTTTCCTTTAGGAATATAAGCTTATGCTATATCTAAGTTAAAATGAAAGAAACATGAGTCCTTGGGGATATTACTGCCTTCCCATGGTACAAAAACATATAATCCTAGCTTTATTGCAAAATTACATTTCACCTTTGAAAACGATTGGCAATAAAACTGAGAAAACACTGGTGTTTTATAGAAGGTATATCATATCCCTAACACTTGATTTTTAAATCACAAAGATTTCATTAATAAGTAATATATACAAAAGGTTCTTTACATTGTTTTCACATAATTTGTTTAACCTGATGTACAGAGAGTTTTTATTCTGTAGCAGTAGAGGAACACTAAATGCAGCTTCTTCCCAGTACAGCTTAACCTGAGAAAACTAAAGACTATATTGTCCTGAATGTGTTTGATGTTCAAGCTTATTTTTGTTTGAAAGGCCAAATAGTTTTCCTTATTTTGTCAGGAAAAAATAAGAAGATAAGCCTGGAAGGGACAGCCCAGGGAATGCAAGCCATTCCATCTTTTAAACTTCTGTGCTGGTCACTGGTCCTTTCACAAGTCACTACTGATCTATTGTAAAACTAACCAGTATTTTTTCTCCCTCTTCTGCTCTTGGCATGTTGCTCCAGAAACCTACATCTGTCTCATGGTGAGAAATCTTTTCCCAAGCCACATATATTCAGGGATAGTTACGTTCATTCTGCCCTTGTGCTACCACTGCCCTTTAGCTGAAACAGCTATTTTACTTCTTTCTCTGGTGTCTGCCCCTGAAAGAGTAATCACATTCCTCAGCCTTAATCGTACTACATTTAATAAGCTACACCCATTTTGTCCCCTCCACGTGGCAAGCTGTCCATTTCTTTAATTACCCTAGCTCCAGCTGTCCCAGTTCAAATTCATTTTCTATGAACATGGCTAAACAAAGTGAGGTCTCTCCACTGTCCTGTACCATGCCATGAATGCTCTCCTACCTCTACTAAAATGCACTGTTTCCTCCTGGCTAATACCACAACCTGACTTATGGACTCAGAATGCAAGTACCTCTGGTACCTGGGGTCCTAGCAGGTCTCTCTTTTTCTTTTCACTTGTTAATTTGTAATTGAAGGGGGCACCTCAGTACAGAAAATGGTAGCCTATAATGCTAAAGAAAGTAAGTCCTAGGACTTTTCTGTCCCTAAAGCAACGTACAGACTACACAGCATTAGAGACTAAGATTGGGCATATTTTGTACCTCTTTGGCCCAAGGACATGATGATGATATTACTATTGTCTGTAGGGTTTTTTCTGTTTACAGCACCTGAGATAATGAGAAGCCAATGTTGTAGCCCACCACTATAGTATTGTTATGCCACAAAATGGAGGTTAAGTATAATGGGCAGCACAAGGGAGTGGTAAGAAAGCATATGGGAACATCCAAAACTGCAAAGCTTGTGAGTGTTAGGTGGTGCCAATGCTGATCTGTCCAGACTGGCTGTCAGGAATGGTGGTTGAGGCACACTACTCCCTGAGCCACAGCTGAGCATTGTCTTGAAAAGGGCTAATTGGCATGAACTAAAACAACATCAAGCAGTAGGCTAAAAATTAGGGATGTCTAAAAATTATTCAGTACAATCTGTAGTCACTGCCCACTCTCGTGACCTATTCACCATTTTATTTAGCAGTCTACATGTAATCTACAGGAATGATACTGCATTTTCTAAACCTGGATTTCCTTACATTTCTTTTGATATTATCTTCATCTGGTTCTTTCCATCCCACTATCTCAATCCTCTTTCTCTGTTGACAGTCCCTCCTAAATTTGTGTCAACTGCAACAGCAGCGCTCTGCAACTTGCTACAATATTATTAATGAAAATATCTCTAACTCCATTAACTTCTTAATCTTTGGGAAATTCCACTGCTTTTTCCCCCTCAGGCCAGTACTTTCTTTTTCAATACAATCTGCTGTCATGTCCCGTTAGCCAGCTCATCTACTTCCTAATATTTCACATACTAAGTCCTATCTTCCCCGGTTTTGTAAATAGTTTTTGTCATTCCGCTCTAAAAATAATTTGCCTTGCTTCGATATTATTCCTGTCATTGTAGATGCCTTCAAAATTACTAATTCCACACTGCCAATCTTATTGGCAAATTTCCTCAGAAACCTGGGGTATAAACTGTGCAGTTCTCCAGAACCGAGCACATTAAGCTCTGGAAATTCAGATGCAGTAATTCCCATTCTTACACATTCAATCCACAGTTTCTTGTGCTTAAGTTCAGTGCAGCCTTACAGTGTAGAAAATCCAATTCTTCGTTACTTCTTTATTGACAGAGTTGAAAAACTTATAAAACTTAGAAATGTTCTACAAGGATTTAAAAGTAGTTTAAAAGAGCCTGTATGAGTCATTTATAGTACTAAGACTTCACTTTTATTACACCTTGATGTCAGAGTCTCTTCAGTACAGTCAATACTCTTCAATTAAACACTTATTTAAACATCTGCTTTGGTTCAGAACCTCACAATAATGGTAATGTAGGTGCATAGCCATTAACAAACTTTTTGAGCTTTTCAAATTCTGACAATACTAATGAGCCACTAATGAGTCCACATTGTACTGTCAAAATATTCAGAGAATCACAGAATGGTAGGTGTTGGAAGGGACCTCTGGAGATCATCTAGTCCAACCCTTCTGCTAAAGCAGGTTCACCTAGAGCAGGTTGCATGGGATCGCATCCAGGTGGGATTTGAGTATCTCCAGAGAGGGATATTCAGCCACCTCTCTGGGCAGCCTGTTCCGATGCTCTATCACCCTCACAGTAAAGATGGAACTTTCTGCATTCCAGTTTGTGCCCGTTGCCCCTTGTTCTGTCACTGGCACCACTGAAAAGAGTCTGTCCCCATCCTCTTAACATCCTCCTTTTAGAGGATGAAAGTTGATAAGATCCCCTCTCAGTCATCTCCAGGATAAACATCACTAGGTATATTAGCATTTCCTCACAAGAGGGATGTTCCAGTTCTGTAATCATCTTTGTAGCCCTCCCTTGGACTGTGTCCAGTATTTCCACATCTCTCTTTGAACTGGGGAGCCCAAAACAGGACACAGTATTCCAGATGTGCCCTCACAAGGGCAGAGTAGAGACAGAGGAGAACCTCCCTCAATCTGCTGGTTACACTATTCTTAATGCACCCAGGATACCACTGGCCACAAGAGCACACTGCTGATTCATGCTTAACTTGTTACCCACCAGGACTCCGAAGTCCTTCTCCACAGGACTTGATTCAAACTTTACATTTATATCAATATTTTAGGCATGCTTTAATGAAACAGTTGTAATACCTAGTAGCAAGAAAGTATTTAGGTTTAAGAATTCTTGATTTGATTAAAAGTCTTCTCTCCCTTAAAAGAAAATGGTATCAAACATTACACTATAAATTCTTTATATCCTGTAGGTGATAGGCATATTGTTGCCTTTGCATCACTTAGGTTTTGAACCTAAGCGATGCAAAGTTAGGATGATTACAGTAATTGTTTTTTAAATAAACATTCTACTTTGGAACAAATTTCTCAGTTGTTCTCAAATATTTCCAAGAGCCCCTGAAGTTCTTGTATCTCTTATACAAGTAATTGAATAAATGGAAGGTGAAATACAGCCTCTGTGAGAGGGAGAGAGCACAGAAGGCAGTCCTATACTGGTAGCACTGGTTTTTTGCTATTTTATATCTGTGAGCTTGACAAAGATCATTGGTTACAATGAGGTGATGAGCTCCTGATTCATTCCAGGATGTACTCCATTTTCTGGCAGTCGAGAGTGGTTATTTTTTTTTTTTGTTATTTGCTTTGTGGAAAAAAAAAAAGTAGTATGTGTTCCATTTTTCCTATGAGAGGGATTGGTTCAACAGTGGCATGTCTCCAAGAAGTACTCCTCTCCTCCAGCAACTGTCAAACTGGGACAGCATATTCAGTGAAAGCATATCCTAAAAGCATTTTGTGCCAGATATATTCCAAAAGAGACTATATAAAGGTAAATTAAAAGTTTTGTGCCTATAACTATGTGGTAGGGCTCTAGGTAAGGACTTTTTCCTAACAGGAGCAGAGGATTTGCCTTTTCGTCATTCATTGAGATGTATAAAACTCCTCTAAGAATATTTTTTTCCCTTCACCTCTTGTTCTCACAATTAAAAGACACAGTATAACAAAAAGCATATTCCGATTAGTATTCTACGAAATAACCAACCCACAAGCTTATTCTCCTTGCAACAGCTGAAAGAAAAAGATAGGAGGTAGAGACTTTTTAACATAAAAAGCTGTCTTTCTGTGCAGTCTAAGGAGCAGTTTATTTATTATTTGTACACTTTCCATTCATTCCAGCAGCCCTTTTGACCATAGGAAAACACCTGCAAGACTAGCACAACAGCTGATTTTTAAAAGCTGGTTTTGGTGCCTCCTTTGCCAGTACTTCTTGACCCATCTTCCTCTCTTGTTCTGGAATTAAATGAAAGCCATATGCTGAAAACACATAACTTGAACAATCTTCCAACGTTAGCAACCTTATGACTTGCACTGACAGAACAATGCTCAGGGTAAAAAACCTGACCTACCACTAGTATGCAGAAGCACAGAAAAAAAGTGGGTTTGGAGACAAACCTACCAAATAATCTGACAAATGTTCCTTCCCCTCTCCCAAAATCAGCTAAATGTAGGATTCTTTTGACAAAGAAAAAAAAAATATTCCCACATTTATATAGCGATGTAAAAACATCATCTATTTATGGTCTGACAGAGACACAACACACAGACAAAAAACATGTATTGCCCCTTGCCAGATTTATTTTCTGACATCAGATGCAAAGCAGTAATGTGGGAGCATGCAGTTTGTACAGAAGGAAGGCTTTAATAGAAAAGAAGAACCAACAAATGCTTCTATCGGATGCAGAAACTCAGGTGCACAAACACTTATACTTTTGAAGTGCCATTTCCTGAACAGTGAACATGACCTTCACTTCTACTAGAGGTTATGGTAATGCTGGTGATAATCTCAGAAGTTTCATCACCTGCACCTATTTTTGGTAACTCTAACAAGTAAATATATTTTTTTTTAAGTTTGGTTTGTTGGTTTTTTTTGTTTGTTTGTTGTTTGGGGTCCCCCCCAAAGATATGGCTACAGAAAATAAGACCTTTCTTATAGAGGTTGGTGTTAATGAATTTGCATAAGTGTCTGGTCATTATCACCTACAATTCTTCCTTTATGATTCACTGTATTTTAGCTACAGCTCCCAACCTGCTGAGAGCTGATGCAAGTTCACTTCCCCAGAAGGTGATCAAAACATTTAATTTTCTTTCAGTGGGAATTTTTCCCACAAATGACTTCTTGCCTGAATGCCCTTCTCTAAAATCTCAATAAAGCTTTTCACAGGCAAAATTATCTTTTACCATTTATAGTTTCTTTTCTTTTAATTAATAACCCAGGATATAATTGCAATGCGACATTTCAGAGAGTGCAATTATATTTTAATAAACCACGCAGGGCATTTAAAGGCAAAATGCCCTAGGTTTTCAAGTACTCTGCATTATTTGCATACTCTTTGACATGCTTTGTGGCTTAGTCTGATGTGGCTTTTCTAATTAGGAATAAACAGAAGTTAATCACTCAGGAGGCAATGGGAAAGGGAGAGTCAGAAAAAATATACCTATTTTACAGTTACATCTTAATTTCATGCACTAATGTAGACATAACTTTTTGTTTTGTTTTGGGTGGTGTTTTTTTGTTTGTTTAGTTTTTTGTTTTGGTTTTTTTTTTTTTCAAATACACTGAAGAATTAAAGTGAGACTGACAAGTGGGGAAAACCCCCTCAACAGATAATTTATAAACAGGAAAAAAAAAGTTCTGTTAATACTTAAGAGTCTATGTATCACCCCTGTCCACACTCGGTTTACTGAGTAATACCTTGTAGTGTTCTTTAGTTAACTAGATGATTCAGAAAAGAAGAATTTGATAAGGATATCGCCCAAGTTGTTAATGACATCTGCATGACTCATTTGTCACTTAAAGACTATGCTATCAATTCATTACTCATTTCCTAATATTTTAGGACTTTGTAACTCCTGTGCAGATAATTGCTTGGGGAAAAAAAATTACAATCAAATTATCTATGAACAGGGTCAGATGTCCACAGAACCCAAAGACTGTATTAAATAAAACATCTGTTCAGCTGCTGTCATGCAGAAGCTTGGAAAAGGAAGCTGTGCTCATGCAAAGATATTGACACATTTCATAGTACTGAGTGGGAAACAAAATAGTCTTCCTACTGAATAAATTCTGGTTTAAGGTATGTAATTTAGCCTCCACTTTCAAACTGTACTGTTTTCCAGAATAACTCATCACCAGAACTGTCAAGGTCTTCAGGTGCTTAATGTACAGGCAGACATCTCAGCACCTTCTCTGAATTACTAACTTTGATAGCAATTCCTCCTGAAAATATGATATTTTCCCACTTCAGACTACTTCTGAAGACAATTATTTTCACAACAAATATATTTTTGTGATGAATTGTGCTCTGAATGAGGAGAAAATACAGAAACCGATTAAATCATTAGGAATCTGATCAAAAAGAGAAAAAAATGTTCTTATTATCATAGTAATGACAGTATAGGAATCTCTATATTATCTATTTTTTTGCATTCTCTACTTACCCTTCTTGTAAAAGCTTCCCTTCAAATATTGATTTTCCAAATTAATTTCTAATTGTTCTTACAAAATGTGTGTAAATTAGCAAGCTAAGAGTTCTGTAAAGCACACACTGTCTTCATTCTTGCTGTATGTACATTCCAGGCACATTAACTATTATTTATCTGACTACTTCTTTTTCTTTTTGCATATTTAGTATTGTGTGTGCTTAAGTGTCTTGCTAGAATGGGCCCTCAAGGAATAACCATTATGTACTTGGGCACTCAACATTCTCACCACTAATTTAGTAATTTCAAAACAGAGAATTGAAAGGTATGGTTAGTTACGCTCAGCACTACACATACTATTCAATCCGAAGAAAACTCACAGTAATATACCAGAGTCTTGAAAGAGCTTTGTTTCACTTTTTTTGTCTCTACTTTTTTTTTTTTTTACTTTGTTTTGTTACTCATTTAATAAAGAACCTTTCAAATGCAGCAACTTTAAATCCACAGCTGCTAGGAGAACTATAGAAAAGCCTCCGACCCACCAGGTGCCTACCTTATGCTTGAACTGGGAGACTTTCTTTTGCTAAATTCCCATGGAACTTTTAATGAAGTATTTTGTTTCAGAAGGTGGTTAAAAGTGGTTGGCATTTTTATAATGAGAGAACAACCCCCAGTTCCAGTAAATAAAAAGTATTTGCTATATGTGCTCATCTTCCCAGCACCTGTGGGAGCTGCTACCAGACCAGATGGCCAAGAGGAGGATGAAAAGAAGACTGATGAAGGAAAGAAGGAACCAGACGGACAAGCCAAGATGGTATTCATCTAATTCTTCCTGGTTCTTTTTTCCTGCTTCCTTCCTTCTGTCTCTCTGTCTGTTTCAGTCTTAAAAACAGTTGCCCTTCTTCAGGACATTTTAGAATTTTACAAGTAAATTAAATTAACATATTAATTCTGCTTTTACAGGACTCCAAATATTGAGTAGAATAAATGTTCCTTTATAATAACAAAATGTTAAACAAAACATGTTTATGCCTGTAATGAAAGGACTTTATTATTATGTGATTCTCCCATCACAGAAGCAAAAACATCGTTCCACAACAATTCAAACACGTTTCTGAATTTATCTTGTTCCATTCCTTATTGTCCCTGCATTTTACCTCTGTTTCTCAACCTCCTTACTCCATTCCTGAAACCTGTTCTAATACACATGTAAACCATCACTAAAAAGCATATAATTAGACTTAAATCAATAGCTGGATATCTAGATTGTGCAGCAGCAGAAGTCAGGCAATTTCACAGAAATAGCCCCTGAGGAATATCCTCTGCCGCTCTACAAGGTTTTATATTTGACTTTCTGCATTTTGACTGATTAATACAAAATGTACCTTGGCATTTTTGCTGCTTATAATGCAAAAGGTTTGCAACATTCAGCAAGATACGCTTAAATTTCTCCAATATTTCTAATACAAACACTGCCTTAAATTTTCTGAATTACAGCAGCAGATTTTTATCAGGCTTTTTTTCCCCTCTGTTGGTAAAAGTAGTAGCTATTTAATGTTTTTTAATGAGAATTAAAACTGTGTTTATTTGATTTAATCAGCTCATTAAGCATTCTCTTTGTACTTCTAATCCCTTGAATGGGGATGTCAAGGCATGTGATAGCACATAGCCGTGACAATAATCTCAGGAGGTTTTCCATCGCTGCCATTTATAATAAGTAGTGCATTTTAGTGCTAGAGAGACAGCTATACTCATTACAGGAGAAATCTGCTCCTCCCCAGCAGCCACAGCTGGCCTTGGGCAAGGAATTGTGGAGGCCTTCAAGGTATAGAAAACATTTCCAAAGTGGGACCTGGCTCTGTAGCCCTCCACAAAGGCCCTGCAGTCCTCTACAAAGGCCCTGCCACTCCATCACATCTTTTTTTTTTTTGGCCTCTAAACTAAGGAGCAGACAGCAGCTACCTCTTAGTAAGTTTACCTCCAGAGCTTTCTCCTGTTATACCACAATCCGAGGCTGCCACGGACCCACCATTCTACTCCACCGAGTATAAGCACTATGGGACCCAACAGGAAAAAGAGTCTTTTATAACCAGTTAATAATGAACAGCCGTGTGCATTAAAAAAAAAAAAAAAAAAGAAAAAAAAGTATATTTTTACTTCAGAATTGAGCACCTTCAATTAGCCATCCCTGCAAAAGAAACTCCTTTTCAGAGGTATTGAGTAATAGCTCTAGCAAAGGCTGATGGAACCTCAGTCAGGACAAACCTATTTTAGCTGTTTCAATACAATTCTACTTTCTTGGACTCAAAATTTAATATTGTTGACCACAACCTATAGATACACATATCTAAAAGCTAGGTTAGAGAAAAATATGCTGCAAGAGCAAATAAAATTTTTCACCTGGAGATAAAAATGTAGGCTGTCCCATTTATTATGTACAAAATTTTCTTTTATACACAGAGTCAGTTTCCTTCCACTTTAGTCTCCCATTCACTACAATATTTTTTCTTCATACTTACCCTGCTTCTCTTTACATAGGAAATGGTGCCTGAAAGTGCACTTCATGTTGAAAAAAGGAGACCAGCAACATGCTTGAAAGGATTGTGCAATGCTGACTAGCATTTGTCTGAATGATGTGGTACACTCAACAAGGCAGGTAAAATAAGTCAATAAGGTTATCATGATTGCTCAGTCATTCCGTCTCTAGAGAACTACACAATAATTTCAATTAAAGCAATTTTTGCCTCTTTTCTTAACTTACTGAGATAGGAAAAGTTGAGCCATTATCCTTCTGCCTCCAAGACAGATAATTACTTGGTTTTCCTACGAAATTGCAGCTCCAAATATTCAAAGTACAATGAAAAATCTGATTGCTAGTGCTAGTGTCGAATGACCACAAAGTCTTTCAGGGTTTATCACTGACAGTTTTGAACTGCATTTTGTTTTGGGTTTTGTTGTTGTTCAAATGCAACAGTTACATGCGTTTGTAACACTTTTATACTCTTTCACACTTTGTCTTATGTGGGACATGTGATTGCCTTTATCTACAAAACTGAAAACCCTTCTGGGATTTCTACTGAAGCTTAAATCTGCTGCTGTTACTTGAACATGCATATTTATGTTTAAGCTTTATGGGTGCAGAAACACTGTGAATATCAATCACAAGATTCCCACCTCAAAGAAGCAGCACTATATAACCACTGTGAAGTGGCTAGATCCTCACCAACTGTCAGCTTGAAGTAGCACAACAAGTTCTGTTCCATTACGTGTACAGGAATAAGAAATTCCTTAAATTCAGCAGAATTACCTGTGAGTCTTACTTGGCAACACTGAGATCAGAACATAACCAGAGACATCACAGTGTGTTCAGTGATACCAGTTTGTGCTAGAGCTGACTGTGATCTAAAAGATGTATTAGTAGAGAACTGAGGAACTCAGTCTGAAGAACTAGAATACCCAAATTCCCATTGACTTCTCCTAGGGATAAATCTCAAAGGCTGCAGAATCAGACTCACTCTTTTCTTTTTTTTTTTTAATAAAATAAATGGTTGTTTTTAAGTGTTCATTTGCTAACCACATGATCATATAGCCCAAATCAGCAACAAGGGATACTAGAAAGTACTTTACAAAGAAAGGATAAATTCCATACCATGTTTCTTTTTTTAAGCAACATCTAATGGTTACTCAGTCACCAGACTGAAACTTGACTTTGATCTTCTGTCCAGGGAAAGCATCTTTGAAGAGAGCATCCCCTTCCCACTGCACAGGCAATTGCACTGATCAGGAACAACTGTAGCTCCTCACCAAAGCTGGTTCACGAATTAATTCACTATATTGAGAGACGTAGGTTTGAAATCAGCATAGTACCCTGACTCACTCCACTAACTAAAGACAAGACACCTCTGGTAAAATATACAGGGCTTCTCAAGCAACAGAGAAAAATTATGAAAGCAATTAAAGACAGTTCCCATGCCAAGTTAACCATGATGTAGTCTAGTAAGAATCAAGTGTCTCACAGATACCTGTTGTACCCCTCAAAAGAACGCACATACATGGGTAAGGTAACAAATTCAGCTGGGCAAAAGTGACAGACACCAGGGTTGCCTAGGACAGTGAAGCCTGCAGAGAGGAGGAGGTTTTTCCACTAGCTGTAATGAATTCTGTGTAAGCACATTAACAAGCCACTTGCTACTATTCTGATTTATCTTTGCCATCAATTAGATAACTTTTATTTATGCCTTAGGGCTGTGCTGTGTTGGCACTTGCTGTGCACTGTTCTCCCAGTGAATTTATTAGCCAAAGATGTAATTGAATCAGTGATTTCAATTTACCACCAGCAAATCACATTTACCATCATTATTTCCAATAATATTGTTTTAAAACAATGTGGTGCTTTCTGTGTCTCACTCTTAAATAGTGTCTTCAGTATTATCAGTCTGGTTACTTAGCCCTCAACCCATGTAAAAGAATGTGCTAGTTCCCCTGAGGAGTAACTCTATTTTTCCACAGCATACCACACATGTCAAAAACAAAATAAAAATTTAAACTAATGCCTCAGGACAGTTGCTTGTCTACCTCTTCCTGCCCTGTTCCTGTATATCCTAAAAAGCACTCAGATACAAAAGACTACATCAGAGCATTAGATGTGCACTGATCATTACATTGCTTTCATAGCTCAGTTACAGTTCTGTTGCTTTCTGGATACTGATACAAATGGTTTCAACAACAAAGTGAAGAGAAAGCTAGCCACCAGATCAACTAAACCTGTGTGAGTACAGTAAGAGTGACAAGGCAGAGGAGACACATCTCTGTTTAAGCTCTCCCTCAGAGTCCTTTTATCATTATTTTGTGATATGAACATTCCTGGTGAATTGTGGTCATGTCTAGGACAGGAGCTGAAGTAGCCAAGGAGTAGTTACCCTAATAAATAATACCATCTGATTTACATGAATATATGAGCTGATTATGCCAAAGAGCCCCTCAAGTGGCTTAGACACTGCAGTAGCTGCAGCAGAAAGACTTTGTGAGGCTCCCACCTACTGATGCTGCTAACAGCTTACCATGGGGAACAGACTGCAAAAGAAGGGCCATAAAGTCACAACAAAAGAAGCCCCTACTAGGAATCCTACAGGCTCTGTAGAAATGAAAACAGACTTCCTCAGAGACTGTCTTGGCCTATAATGCTGAAGGCTTCTGTTTGCAGTTTAAGGGTAATTCCTTGCCATCCTTAAAGCCTTAATTCCTTTGTTACCTGCTTTTCTGTGGTGTGGGAAAACAAGGATCACTATGAGGTTTTTTTTTTAATACATTAATAAAACAAAACAAAGGGAAGACTGAAAAGCTTCCTCCAAATAAATGTGACATTTATAATATTTAAAATGCAAGCCAATCTGAATATCTGACAGTTTTTTGCATATAAGCTCAAGGCATTGAGCAAAAAGGTGCTGCAACAACGGCCTTCAAAAGAAAAGAAAGAAAAAGGAGATGAATGTTGAAAGATGAAGTAGTAATGAATTAATTAGCACTTAAAAGATGTACTCGCTTATTAAAAATAGGTTCTATCATTCCAACCATTCATGATTCTCTTTAGTTGATATTAAAATGAAATCATTAATTACAGATTATTATTTCTGTATAATTTGGAATGTGTATAAACTCCATGATTCAGATGTCAAACATCAGGCTGCTACTGAACAGTATTTTGTGTTTTACAGGTTGTGTTCTGTAAATATATTTTTTTACTGTGATTTTATATACTTTGCTTAGGGTTAAAAGTTAACACTTTTTCATTCAGTACTGAGGAATGTGGACTTCCTTAAAGTTACTAGCTAACATGGTTAAAGGGTCTCAAAAATCTTATATGAGAAGTAAACCTCCATGAATAGCAGTATTTTATACTCATATTGTTTTAATGAGTAAAGACTGTTAATAACATCAATGGACTTGATGAATGAAAATATTTCTTGTAGTCTCTGTTTGTTCTACAATTTAGTTCTTCACATATGTATTTATAGTTAGCAAGAATTATGTAAAGCGAAAAAAATCTAACCTCTTAGGTATCATCGAACTGGAATAAGCTTTTCCTGAGGTTCAAAAGCATGCTACAAATAGATGAGGATGAAAACCCCCAATTATTCAAATTAAAGTGGTGGATGTTTAAATTCATTTGGGGAATGTGCATATTTCCTGTAAATGAGGTTTGAAATGTGGAAGTTCCCCCACCTACTGCAGATCTCCACCCTTTCACATATATGCACTCGCACCTCAATAGCTTCTCAAGTCTTATTACTTTCAATAACCTGGGTCAAATCCTCAGATGCAACAACCTGCCTTTTTGGCAGGTCATCAGGGACAGATTGTACGCAGATCGTCCCAGCTGGCATATCTAACCTTTACCTCTCTATTATCCAATATAGAAAATATGCTAAAGGAAATAAGATAATACTGTCAGGGCTCTGTTGTACTAAGTTATTGTAGTCAATTTATACACAGAATAGACTCAAAGACTGTACTGGGCCTACACGGTCACAGACTTTCATCAGAATCAGGAGCTACAGCCAAGCATTTTTGAGCAGCTAGAAATCTAGGCCACTGTCTTTACTTGTTTTTTCTAAGTGGCTTTGGTTATCTGCCTGCTGTCATCACCAACCTGCAGCATATTCACAAAATGAATTAAGGTCCTAGGTTATCATTCTGTGCAATAATAGAGTAAAATGAGCTTTCAGTTGCATGGATACAGTCCTGCAGAAGATCCTTTAAAAGTGAACTAAAGATAATGGGCTAAGAATGAAAAACCTTGCAAGTCCTCAGACGACAAATCACGATACCTTCTGAAGCTTACTCCTTAGCTCACAGCATACAAAATAGCGTAATGGACTTGTGCCCAATATGCTACAAGTTTAATTCCTTACTTGATCTTTTCTTTCTTCTTCAACACATGAAAAAAGTTCTTCACAATTAATTTAATTTGTGCTAGCAGTAATATTCCTATTGAAAACCAAAATATTTGTTTCTAAGTGAACCTAAGGTTGAGTCTCATGGTATGTAAAGCAGGAACAATGAATTAGAAAAAAACCCAAACCAAGCAGCCACAGAGCTTTCCACATATCCAGATGGGACTATCAGTTGGGTAATGAAATTTTCCTGCATTATGTGCTTACAAAAGTCAGAAAACAGAGGCACAGTACCCAGCAGTACAGCTTGAATCATCTTGGCGCTAACAAACAATAAAGATTGAGCACTAGGGATTTCTGAGGTATTATCCCCCAAAAAACCACTTTGTGCTTCATCACTGCACTGAAAATAACATACAAAGACATAATTCAGGTCTACAGCTCTTAGAGGAGTGAAAAAAATATTTATATTCCATTCTCAGGAAAATTTCACTAAGAGAGTCCACTGTTGATCAAAAGTCCTATGCATTTTAGGGTTTGCATTTACATTATGAGTTATCTGAGGGAGCTGCGTACAATGTTAGTTAGGCCAATAAACTGTGGACTCGTATAAGATTATCAACTGTGATACTTAAAAAAATGAAAATGGTTTAATCAAAAGTCATCACAATGCAAAGCTAACACAGCTAAACAGACTCAGCATAGTCCATGACTTCCACCTGTCTGCTGCCTTTTAATTTACCAATTTCTAATAAAATTACTAGAATAATAATACTACATTGCAAGGCAGCATGAACCTTTCAAGAGCATGAACCTTTCAAGAGCAAGACCATTATCTCCCACTGAGGACACTGTGAGGTGGCAGTGATCTGCACCTTACAAGATCACACCTGGAAGTTTCGCTTAAAACCAGTGGGAACCAAGACAGTCCTCTGTGGATCATTAAAATACGAAGGCATCTTTGGACAGGGATGCGGTGAAAAAGCTGAGTACCTTTTTTCATGAGAGGAATAAGGGGGAATGAAGGGAAGAATGTCTTCAGATGAAGACCAAGCACATTCAAAATATATAATCTCAGTCTTCCAGAAACAGAGACTATATGAAGACAGTATGCTGGCTTCTAGATTGCTTCATATATGATACTACAAAACAAAAGACTCAGCAAATTAATTTCCTTAAAGGGCATTCAAAAACTTGGGTGCCGAAAGGGTGAGATCTACAAAACAATAAATATTCTTTTTAAGATATTCTTTGTGAATATGTATGAAAAGGAAGCCCAGCCTAATTCACCATTTAGGCAGTTCAGGAGTGCTTCTTTCAGCAGTCCTCTGTGGCCTGTGTCAACCTCATTATTCTTAATAAGATAAGGATGTCTTGATACATATTTCATTTTCTGTAATAGTCAAAATTGGTGGTGCTGGAAAAGCTTTTCAGGCACATGACCTTCCTCTACATAACTGCAAGTCAGCTCTTGTTTACAAGTGCTGGTATTGTGTTATGCTGGTATCATTGCATTATCTGCAGCATAAATTGCATTATAAAGCTCATTTTTAAAGACTTATTTCTTGGAGGAAAATTCTGTTTGTATGATACCACCAAAAAAAAAAAGTATCTCCAATAAAACAATAATGGCAGTTTTAAAATTTTTCCAACCTATTATTACTAAGAGTACTTCATATTTCTGCCATAAGTCATTTGCTGGTACCCAAGTGATATATAAACAGTAATTAATTAGGTTTCTCAACATGCTGGTGAAGTACCATGGCTATTATTTCCATCATACCAAGAGATTAAATGACTTGTTCAAGGATGCAGAAACAAATCAGGGATTCAGATGAAAGTCTACGTTTCTGCTTTTAATGGTGACCAACACTTCCTCTCCTTTCGCTGGAGAGAAGCCATCAAAAAAACGTAATGAGTAATCTGTTAAAAGTGCATTATGCAAACTATCAGTATCAGTGCACATAAATACATGGTCTCCAACCATTTCATCTTCGCTCCAAGACAAATAACTTCAACAATAATGAAAAAGGAGATGTAACAAAAAGAGATCAGAGGTTAATTGTTATCACATTAAACTCTAAAAATATGCTCCCCTTTAACACCTCATGACGGATGCCAGAAAAGCAGACAGAATCTGTCACAAGGGAACAAAAGATGCTAATTTGCAGATAGGCCAACTATAGTCTACAGTAATAAAGTCAGTTCTTGTTGTTTCTTAATAATGAGCTGTCAGATGGCAGGATTACGGTATGTTTTGACACCAAACTACTTCTTATAGTAGAGAATAGGGGAGAGCCACAGCATTGTGATGACACCCACCTCCTTCGCTCTGCTGGGATATTTCAATTCCATTACTATAAAGCAGAACTCAATTTCCTACATGGTACAAGCTGACTTTGAAACCCTTAACGTAATTCTGGGGGGTGGGTGGGCATGAGAGAAACCACTTCACAGGCAAACAAAATCACATTATTAGATTATCATTTCTCACAAATAGACTCCCTACTTTGCCTGGTACCCTCTCTCTTTTCCCCTTGCCCCAGGGCACAACACAGTACTGTGCAGCATATTGCCTTATGAATCTTCTTCAAGTACCCAATTATCCTGGTGCACCAGACTTGTCATTACCATGACAGCTGTGTGCAGTATGCAGTACAGGCTGTCAGAAGTGAAAGATTGTACACAGGCATTCTACATTTCCATTACAATGTGGAAAGTGAAGAGAAAGGAAGAGACAGACACAAACACCCACATCCCCTCAACAAACAACTTTGCTAAAGATGCTGATTAAAAGCAGAGGTTAAGATCATTTTTTTAAGTGGTAATGTAATTGCCAGACATTCTGGTGCTGCCTCTGCCCCCAGCAAAATTCCTACCATGTATTTTTTGTCACGATAATCAATGAGGTGCTGTAAGTACACTTTGAGCACTTTTAACAGAGTTGAATAAAACAGTCCATCATTCTGTAGTTTCTCCAAAAGCAGAATTAAGTTTTGTATTTTCTTTCTCTGACCAGTCTTCTTCTTTTTAAAAAGTAAATACGCTGCTACCACTCACACACAGAGACCCACCTGCCCACAAACCCCTGAGGGCTGTCACTGCAGTAACTGAGCTGTGCTGACTCAAACAGGCTCCCAGGTATAGGAAGGTGTACAGAAGTGATACAGGGCACTCACTCTCTGGGCGAACAATGCTGGCTGCGCACAGAGATCTGACCCAGGACACATCTGGGAAACTTCACTGTGATGGATCAAAGCTGGCACTTGCACGGCATGAAGTAACTGATATTACCCCTCTGAGCGTATGTTCACGCAAGGTGACATATGCCCTCAGTTCCCGCTAATATCAATGAGAACTCTACCCTGCAAGCATCACAGTCGGTATCTCACAGGATCAGGCCTGGAAGGCCAAATATGCAGCGCAGATGAGCGGTCACAGTTTGTAAGAATGTGCTGCAGATTTTCTAATTACACACAAGTCTTCAGCACTTACGGTCTGCGCCTCACTTCCTCCTTCCTGAATTATCCCCATCAGGCCCCTACCAATTCTTCATGTGATCATGCAGTTCATTACAGCTGTAAATATAAACATCATTTTTTTACAGTCTATCGTTATTAGGAAACCAGATGCGGAAAAACATCCAGATTAACAGTAGACATACTGAGATTTCTTCTTTCCTTAGTAATGGATTTTCTGTTTTAAACCAATGAATAAAATTTGGCTTGTAGAAAACAGTAATTACAGTATGTACAGCTAAGACAGTTAAGGATTAACTAAAAACAAGTATGCAGAAAAGACTGAGTAACTGAAATAACTCATCATTCAAAATTAATTTCATTTACATCAATAGAGACTAATGGAAGCAAACTGAAACCTCTGGTCAAGTATTCTAATATCAGCACTCAAGGAGATACATCTCCACAGTCTGAGATGGGTGAGAAGGGGAACAGCTGCAGAGAGAGAAGTGAAGAAAACAGAGAACTCCCACCTCTCCTCTGCAAAATGGGAATGAGGTGTTTATTACTTGGGATCAGCTGCTTGCTTTTCATAGGACAATATTACACACCAAAGCTCCCGAACAAGATCTAGAGTTAATCCCCTGTGCGGACCCTCGGCACATTTGTCTAGCTAGAGAGCTTGGGAGGCTGGGGTTATGGGGAGTCAGTGTAGCCTAGTGAGACACCTTTTGCTCAGCCCTGCTTGTAACTGACAAACTTTGATTCCTGGAAAGAGAGATACAACAGACTGCTTTCAAAATCAGTGTCTTAACGTGAATCATGATAGCATTGTTCACGTGCTTGGAAAACACCACTGCTTAAAGGAAAATAAGAAGCAAGATAAGCAATCTCTTACTTCAGAGTTAGTAACATAGAAGACATAAAAAAAGGGTAGATGGGGCATAAATACTGACAGGTAAGGATTCAGAGAAATGTTTAAAAAAGTAGGAATGAAACCACTTACTCTTCAATATCAAACATTTACCCTTTCATAACTTCACTGCGCTGCAGAGGCCCAGGAGCATCGCTCTATCACCTCCTTAATGGTGTACTCACACCAATTTCAACAGACTTAAGCCTGTTTGAAAAAAGATCTTTGGAGATGTGTTGGGAATGATTACAATAAGATAACGGAGTGGAAAAGGAGGGGGAAAGGAAAAGAATAATAACAGTAGCAATAACACAGTGAGCTCTAAAAAGATGAACTTAATACCTATGTCTTGTAACAACAGCTCCAGCAAAACCCAAACCCAGCAGTTAATCTGACAAATACAAAATACGCATCATTTTTACTAGTTATATAAAATGCAGATGATTTATAGAAGAAGGTTATAAATTTCTTGTCACGGTTTAGGGTCAGGGCAGCCCCTTAGACCTATAACAGACGCTCTCTGTTAACCCCCCTCCCTCCCCAGAGGGGAAAGAGAAAGGGAATAAGGGAGAGAGACTTAGCGATTAGAAAAGGAAACTAGAACAGCTTTAATGAAAATGAAATTAATAATTATAAAAATGGAATATATACAAATATATATAAAACCAGTATGGAACCCAACCCCCTGATGGTAATTACATCACCGTCACCACTGATGCTGTGGAGCAGGCACCAGGGGAGTCCCAGCCTGGGCCCCGCAGCAGATGGGAGCTGTGTTCAGGAGCTGGATTCTGGTACCGGGTTCAGGAACACACAGACCGGGATCGAAGGCAGAATGGACAGAGAGAGTCCTCCTTGGGTGCTCCGAGGAAGGAACCGAAAGAGGACCCGAGCCAAGCCAAGCAAAAGCTGGCAAAGCAGTCCAAGAGGGGAGAAGAGCCCAGAGACCCTTCGGATCCCTCAGCTCTAAACCAAATACGATGTCTATGGGCTGGAATCCCTCGTTGGTCAGTTTGGGGTCACCTGTCCTGTCCAATCCCCCCTGCAGGTGCAGCCTTTCACTTTCTGCACCCCCCAGTGTGGTACACAAGACCCAGCAGTGGCCTTGGTCTGCACTCCAGTCCTTGGTGCTAACTCTGACCATGGGGTGTTAGCACTGCTGGAAGCAGACACTGTGAGAACAGGCTGCTGACTTCAGACAGTGCAGTTAGTTACAAGAACTGAGCTGAAAGTAAAATTACTGAACAGAATTAGTCCTGTTTTCACTCAAACCTGGACAGTTTCTGTATGTTTTAGGTTACTATAATGTCTTTAAAAACATAACCACCTAACAAAACTAAAAACCAAGTGTAATTCTCACCTCTGAAAATGACATTTTTCTATGTGAAGTGAATGTCGTGGTTTAGGGTCAGGGCAGCCCCTTAAACCTATAACAGACGCTCTCTGTTAACACCCCTCCCTCCCCAAAGGGGAAGAGAAAGGGAATAAGGGAGAGAGACTTAGCGATTAGAAAAGGAAACTAGAACAGCTTTAATGAAAAGGAAAATAATAATTATAAAAATAGAATATATACAAAATATACAAAACCAGTATCGCACCCAACCCCCCTGATGGTAATTACATCACCGTCACCACTGATGTTGTGCAGGCTCCGGGGGAGTCCCAGACTGGGCCCCGCAGCAGACGGGAGCTGTGTTCAGGAGCTGGATTCTGGTACTGGGTTCAGGAACACGCAGATCGGATCGAAGGCAGTCCTCCTTGGGTGCTCCGAGGAAGGAACCGAGAGAGGACCCGAGCCAAGCCAAGCAAAAGCTGGCAAAGCAGTCCAAGAGGGGAGAGAAGAGCCCAGAGACCCTTCGGGTCCCTCAGCTCTAGACCAAATATGGCGTATATGGGATGGAATACCTCGCTGGTCAGTTTAGAGTCACCCGTCCTGTCCACTCCTCCCTGCAGGTGCAGCCTTTCACTTCCTGCACCCCCCAATGTGGTACACAGGACCCAGCAGTGGCCTTGGTCTGCATACCAATCCTTGGTAGTAACTCTAAACATAAGGTGTTATCACTGCTAGAAGCAGACACTGTCTGTGAGAACAGGCTGCTGACTTCAGAAAGTGCAGTTCATTAGAAGAACCAAGCTGAAAAGTAAAATTACTGAACAGAATTAGTTCTGTTTTCACTCAAACCAGGACAGTGAATTACTTTCACTTAAAAATATGCACTATCAGTTTTTTGGGGGTAAAAACTAATACTCATAAACATTTACAAATACATGATTTATCACAGATTCCTAAAATAAATATTCTCTTATGAAGCTATTAGGTCAGAGGCATAAAAAATACTCATAACCATGTTAGTGGTAAGAAGGAGTTATAAATATCCTAATTAATTTTATTACTAATCTTCCTCTCAAGCTCACTTCAATTTGATAAGAGTTCCTGAATCATCTTCACGTTTCTGAAGCTTTGTGCACTACATGGGGGCATTACATGGCCAGAGGATGTGACAGCTTTTTAGTCATAAGGATATGCTCCATAATGGCGAGCATCTGGAGACCTGGACAACATTTGTATGAAGGTTTAAGGCAGGCAAAGAACTCTAGTCTCCAGCCTTTTAAGAGCATTTAGTGCAAATAAGTTCTAGTTCATCTTAACTCTGCAAACTGACTCTCATGCTTAAGATTTCTTTTTTTGTTTTTGTTTTTTGTTTTTTACATATATTTTCCTTCTTGGCCTTTTGGTACTTCTGAATGTTAAATCATCTGCAATTCTGGAAGTCAAAAATAATTTGATAGCCTGGGATTAATAGTCTTGAATGTCGTTGTGCATTTTTCTACACACATACAAATCTCTTCCCAATGTGCTATGTAGGAAACCAAAAGTGCTAAATGCAATTTCTGTTACAAAAAGCAACACTATACAACTAGGGTATACATGGATGAGTCTTTTTTAAAGGCCAAAATAATGTACTATCTTGATTAACAGAATGAGAAATTGAGAAATCACTTAGTGGTAAAGAGATCAATTTCCTTGAAAGGAGGTAGGAATTGCTAACTGAATATTTAGTCCCACCCCTCTCTGCACAGACTTATACCCCCAACAAAAGAAATTAATGATACCATTCTAGGAGATGAAGACCTCAAGTTACCAGAACTCATGGGACCATTTGCAGTCCCTGAACCACAGATATCAGCAGGCTCTCCTCATGTATACCAATGAACATGTATCACAGCTCCCCTTCAGGAAGTTTTCTTACTTTAATTCTGAATAAAAACAAGCCTTTGATTTTTAAAAGCAAGCATAATATCTCACACCTGCACTTCAATTACTATTACCATTATTCAAATTACTTATAAGATTTTTCAAGATCTGAAGTTGTTGTTGTATCTTATTGTTGTAATCTTATTGTTGTAGTATGTTTTTAAATTATTTACTACAACAAAAGCAATAAATACAGCAATGGAAATTATCACCTTTTTATTTAAAGAAGGAAAAGAAAACACCTAAAACCCATGTATTTTAAAATATCTAAAATAGTATTTCCCATTATCTCAGTATACCTGTAGGCCTATGTTGTATTCATACCCCAATTTAGCAGTAATTACTATTGTTGTCAGTATTAAAAATATAACATAACCTAACAGAAATTAGTGAAAGAGGACAAAAAATTGTAACCAAGATGTTATATTTCAATAAAACTATATTGAAGTAGAATTGAATTTTGAATATTCAATACCTTGCTTATACTGAGAATTAGTTTGAGCCTTTCAAAATCCTTCTGCAGAACATGCAATGCTGACAGACCAATGGTGCTATTTGGTGTAAGTTGTCAGCTGTTCCAGCTGATCTTGTACTTCAACAACAGAAATGGCTACCATTTGCTGACTTCCAATTTCTTTTCCTTTAATATACTGTTATGCTTCATTTCAATATTAGGACTCTCCTAGATAATCTCACACAACTAATGCCTGTAAGACACACTCAGGAGACTGAGAAATATTCTGAGAAGTGTTTGTAGAATCAAGTATTCTAATAAACTATATATGTACAAGTGAATAAATTCTGCCTGATTTATCAAACTTAGTAAATGCCTCGCTGTCCCTGGAGTAAATCATCTGTTGTCTAAATAGTAAAATTCATTTCCCATTGCAAGCACAACAGAAAATTACTAACTTCTAAAGATGATGCTTGAACTCCTAGAATGTCTTTGAGGAACCAGCAATAGATTAGCTCTCTAACATAGCCAAATTGCAAAAGTACCTACTGCAATGGAGGGCTAACAGGTGGAGATCCTTCACCACCATAATATGCCACCAAGCTCAAGCAAAGCAATAACAATGCCAGCTAGCTGTATTAAGGGACCATGAAGGAAGGTTCAGAACACGATGCTTAGTGGGTTAGGACTCAGCCACAGCTGCTCTCTGAGCATTCAATAGAAGGAGCTTTATAGTGTGACAGCACGTGTCATCAAATCAATGTAGCCATCTTGTACTACAGAAATAGGAAGGTTTTCTTCACTAAACTTAAGGTGAAACCTACCTAAGGGTCAAAGTCTTAAAATAAATTGTTTATACACGTGTAGGGGAAACATTGTTGCTACTTACTGCTTGGGATATCAGACACTGAAACAGTCCTCATTCTTTCATCACAATATCATAATAATTTCAGTTGGCAGAAGTTTTAAAAAAATATGAAATGCAGCACCATATTAGAAAGATTTGAATGTATTAGCAATGTAAGTCTTCTGGAAAATTGCCTTCATGCATAGACAGTCTTGTAATTTCCAGCTTTTCTGTTCTTCTCTTATGCGCCTTTTAATAATGTGGCATATTTAAACTGCCATGGGACAAGAACATTTATTAGCAGAAATACATGATAGTAATAAAGCTAGGATGAAAGTTTTCTTCTTTCCTTACCTGTGTTGTAGAGCAGCAGCCCCTTGGTCTCCCCCATGCCCAGTTTCTCTGTAGAACAGATGCTAAATTTGTTTGTTAAATTTTAGGAGCAGACCTACCAGATCTCCTGATCTTCTCTGGCTCATTGTGACCCCCATCTCAAACCTTGCTCTATATGGGATTGCTCAGACACATCTGAAATGATGGTCTGTTCTTTGCAGGGACACTCTACATAAGCTCCCCAAAATATTTTAATCTTCTAATGCAGGATCATAACATAGACCTTTATGACTGTGACCAAATCGGGGTGTGTGTAAGAAAGAGAAGAAATTGCTGTATCTGCAGTAGAATTTCTTTCTCTAGACTATGTCTACATTTGCAACATTTCAAAGTTTTATAGTACATCCTTCAAAGCAAAGACTTCTGCATTTGTTTCTATCAGTCTGACATCTGAGAACACTTACAGAGGCAAAAAATGCAACCTTGTTTGGTGCAACTGATAGGCAATAAAAGTAAAGATCACTTATGAATTTTGAATCTAATCAGAGCAAATTGCTGAGATGACTGACATAAACTAAGACAGAGCTCGCTTGGCTATTTAAGATTTTTTTTCCAGCTCATTTACAGTAAACAGCATAAATGTCTTTAGCACTTAAGGAATGCTAAGGTTGTCCGGGAAACTGTTCTCAATTGAAATTCTATTGCCATTTAAAAAAGGAGAGGTGGGAGTAGAAGATAAATTCTCCATTTCAGAGGAATTGCACCCAACAAACGGCAAAACAATTTGTGACATGTAGCACATGCTGCCCAATTGCTTTTCAGTCACAGTTTGGGGCCGAGTATTGCTTGTCTATTTTCTTCTCACTAACAGCTGGACACGCTTATCCATGAAACTGCCTTCCTAATGAATTACATTTAACAACAACATTTATAGATACTCTCCAAAACCAAAATGGAGACACTACAGAAACTTGAGATGCGTTACAGGGAGAGACCAAATTTCTCTTCTTACAAGGGCCCACATCATGGAGGTATGCACAGCAAGTACTTCTGGCCACAGAAGAGGAGATAGTCTGTGCCAGTCCTCTCCAAGTTTGGGAAGGGAAGACAAGAAGCCATCTAGCAGCACTTTCTTCAGCATGGGGCTACACTAGGAAGTACACACAGCTGCAGTATAGTGCAGCAGTCTCCAAGATAAGAGGCAGATGTATGAGCTTCTCTCGCTGGTATGTGGGGTCTCAGCCTGAAAGGAAGGCCAGTGTCATTTTTCAAGCCTGCAGGATATCATCCTAGCTTAGGAGAAGCTGGACACAGAAGCACATCTCCCATGTACCCCTACTTCACTGTAGTCTGTAATTTAAAGATATATTTTAGGACATAACATATGAGTGTAGAAGAATATGGCAACTATTCAGCTGTCCCATATACATTATTCACATTTCAGAACTCAACCTCAGTTATACACTGGGAGCTGGGGTGCAGCTTCTATTCTTTCACAAGAAATAAACTTTCTTAATTAGTAATAGTTACAAGGATTTTAGTTAATAATTTTAAGTATATCATTGAAAGCATAAAAATGGAGACCATTATTATCAAAAGAACCTTAAGTTGCCATGGTATCTTCATTGGTTGCTGCTGAGTACTGAACTCTGAGTCCTTAAAAAAAAAAACTCAACACAATTCATTATCCATCTACTAGAGAGTGAATGTTGGAAAGCTCTCATAGCTCAAAATCTCCAGAGAATGAGTTGTTGTTTTGGTTTTTTAAAAACAATGTGCACAGTGATATATGAGGTCTAGTCTTTGTCTGTGTTCTGAAAAGAAGTAATGTTCAGTGAGGACATCTCTTCTTCCAAGCAATATTCTCTAAAGATAACTTGGAATAAAGAGACGGCAGTAGCCTAGAAGGCAGCTTATTAGAAGTACTCCTTGGTTACACCTACAGCAGTAAATTTTACTGTGCCAAAGAATGTTCCTGGGTACCAAACCTTAATTGTTTCTACTATTAAATCACTAGAATATGCTTTTGTACTCTAATGACCAGTGTGCTCCCTAATAATTTCTTGCCACAGTTCAGGGGTTAGTCTACTAGAGACTGTTTCTAATAGGCAGTCTGCCTACGGCATGCTGCCTCTTCTTGGGAGTCCATAAAAAGGGTGTGAAAACGTCTTATGAGTGTATGGATATGCCATAATAGTTTTTGGCATGTTTAGTTTCGTAATGACAGTGTGTGTCAGTTATAGCAGATGCCAGAGGTTGATTCAAAACATCCAGAGCAAGAGAATAATAGATACTATGTTCAGCAAAAGATAAATGTCTTAATTTTGTAAAGTACATGTTTACCTTTGCACAACTGATATGTCTAATTGGTTGCCATAAATAAAAACAGGAGGAATAAACCACTACTGAAGAAGTAAAAATTAACAAAAAATCACATAAAACTTTGAGAAGCGCATTAAACTGTGTTTCTGGGCTCAGCCAGTCAAGTTTTATTTGCAATAGTAGTGGGAAACCATCATTTCAGGGTACAGATCTTTGTTAACTGAAAGGAGGTTCCTACATTTGCAGACTTTATATATTGTAGACACACAACCCAAGAAAAAAGCAGATTGTGCTTGTGTGGAATAAACCAACTATTGTAATGCACTAACTGCCATGAACTTTTTAAGGCCAATACTTTTTGAGCACTGAGTGAAAAAACCAGTATAAAACCAGAGATTCAAGTAGTGTGCAACTCTCTGCTGCTACCAGATGTATACTGCCTGTGTTGTTTTCACTTGTTTATGATATAAAGGAACTTTTGTTCTTCAGAAGGAAAGAGAATTGGCAAAATTCCACCAAATACTCTTATGTGCTGCACCTCAGGGGTCCATCCAGTAACTTCACTTTGCTTTTGTTTTGTCTTTACATAAGGGTATCCATATGCTTTACCGACATACCCATATGCCTTTTCTTTGTGTCTCCAGAGAAAGAATTTGGGGTTTTCTTCTTTTTAACTAACAATGATTTTGTTAACTTTTATCTGATGTGAAATGAAAGCATGAAATGGAAATTAAAAAAAAAAAAATCCAAACAACTACCTAGCTTTCTTTTCACCTCTGCAAGCCCACAAATGGCTAATCTTAACAGTTCTAATACTTGGACTGTAGCACATGATCGCCTATTTTAGGGCATTTGGGACAGAGACTTCTAAATAGTATCTCCTCAAAACATACCGCTAAATTCCTCTTCCAAGAGCATATAAACAATTAGAAAATAGTATATATGTCAGAAAAAAATGGCATACAATTTTGCTTGAATGTCTGTCTTTATACATACTATTTTTTGCTAAAACTTTAAAAGCAATAGAGCAATGGCTTAAAAAGGTTACCAATAACTACTAGTTATTGGTAGTTACTACTACCAATAATAATAATTATAATTAATTATTACTACTACCAATAATAATAATAACTACTAGTTATTACAGTGTATTACATGAAAGTGTACTTTTTCCCAGGTTGCACATCTGCTATTCTTTTTTTGGGGTTTTTTTGGTAGTTTTTGGACTGCTACTACATAAAAAGATGGAACAGAATAACCACAGGTAAAATTCCTTTCTCTTTCAAGGTCTTTCATTACTACAGCCTCTTACTTCAGTTCATCCAAACAATAATAGTTTGGACACAGAGGAACTGTCAAATGTTTACCAAAATATACAAATAATTGGAGATTTTAGAATTTAATATGGAGAATAAAGACAACTCTGGGGAGATAAACCTTCTTGTATGGAATAACTTCTCACTGTATAATTTAGGTTTCTGTTTTCCACATTTCTGAAGTCCTTTCTAATATATCACCTCCTGTTTTCTATCCTTTGTGTTTCTTTCATGTTGTTTGGTTTTTTTTCTTTACATTTCCTATACATACAACATTTAGCTATCCTATTATCCAGTGACACTTTATATATTTCCATATACAGGCATATAGCCAATGAAAGAGACAGATAATATGTAAAAAAAAGAATGCCTTATTCATATGCCCTGAACATCTGCAGCTGGTCACCCATACACAGTTAACAACAGTAACACTTGTAGACAGAAAAGTTACCAAGGGTTCTTCCTCTTTAATCACAATAATACCTGATCTTTGCTATTGAGTAGAGCCCTTTAATTATAAATCACTATTTCAGTGTTTCTGTATGTTAAACATTTTCTTTTCAAAGTTCAAAACCCTGCATATCACATTTACTTTGTAGAAAAATGCAAATAATACACAAGTACTCAGACTATGACTTAATATGACAGATATTATTCTGAACATACAGCCATTTCCTTGTGGGTGCTCCCTTCTCATGTTGTTCTCTCCAAGTTACATTCATGGAAAGGGAATATAAACCTCAGAAGGATATCATCACTGCCTAACATGACTTTGTAAATTGAAAGCTGGGTTTTATGTAATCGGGAAGCTACACTGAGATAAGTTAATAATACTTAGAAATCTTCACCATGCAAGTTTGAAAGTCACAAGAAAGCACCTGGAAAAACATTTTGCTCTTGCAACAAAAACACACCGTGTATCTTTGTAAATGCTTTAAGCTCCATTCCTCCTTAAAATGTAGCTGATGCATTCCGGCAAAGTCTCTGCAACTTTATCAAAATAAAAATGTGACCCCAGCATGTTCACATTCAGACTGTCCATAAGTCAATACAGCTCCTGCCCATTAATTTTATTTGCAGTAACTGCCAATGACTACCAGGAAGTCTGTGATTTCTAGCACAAATATGGTGATACATTATCTCTCTCTCTTCCCTCTGCCTTTATTCATGAGATACTCCATCTTAAAGGAAGTTTTCTGCTAGTCCTATCCCACCAGCCACTAATTCCTGTAAAAAAACCTAGCACTTTCTGGTCACCATGCACAATTGCAACGTGAAATGTAAGGCTGTTTGTGTCGTTAGAGTATCTTGCCTCTGCGATTATCATACTTTAAGGGCTGTATTTGTGATGTAATGCAAACTTTTCTACTCCTTAACGCAGTAATCCATAAACACCCAAGACAGCCAGAGGGAACTGCAGCACACTTCACTATGAGAGCTCAGACAAGAGATGTTCTGCTACAACAGCAGGAATTAAAAAGCCTGTGTGAAAGCCCACAGTAAAGGAGAGGATATTTCACTCTAATCTGACATTTAGCCACCACATTATTCAGGCAGTAACAGAAAATAAAACTAAAATAAATGTGTTTCATGAAGCTCAAGACTAAAAAAAGAATAATGAAAAAGGCTGGCAGATCATAATTTTTTTGTTATGCAGTGATACTGGTTAAAATTATCTATGCATGGCTTTCCATATATTCTTATATTGGCAGCAATTTTAGAGCATCTTTACAGTACTATCTGACTATTAATTTTCTTTTTGTGGGATTCTTTTTTCTTCCTTTTTTTTTTTTTTTTTTAAATAGCTTGCATAATTATAGCCTGCAGCAGAATAATTACTGTCACAGACTTCATTCATATCCTATAAGTTAAGCAAGCAGGGAAAAAGTATACGGACAAATCTAGAGAAAACAGACTCTTCATAATTTTTAAATATTCCTCTGACATAAGCCAAGAAGAAATAGTCCCTCAAACTTCAGAGAAGCTAAGGGATGCAATACAGACTGATGAAATTGGCATCTTCTCCATAGGTACTGCCTCATAATTAGATGTACACTCAAAGACAATGCTTCTGAAGTCATTTGCTTAGAAAATTCTCCTCATAAGAGAGAGTTGTGGCTTTGAATCCCAGCAGTCTACTAGGATGCTTCCAAAATAATCTCCTTAAGCCTTGATTTCCCAGATCTAAACAAACAAAAAAAATCCCCTAAAAAACCCCAAACATGAACTACAAGCAACAAGAAAAAAAGAAAAAAAACCTTTTAAAATCGCTGTGCTGCTAATATGTGAGAACTTGACATGAGGTACTAAAATGATTTTGCTTGACTTTGAGTTTTCTATAGCTCTTTCTTCAGCGAGAGAGCCTAGAATTCACTCGAACACAGCTTCTCTGTATCTCACTGACTTCTGAGACTTGAAATTAACTTTTTTTCCCCATCAGTAAAATTCATGTGGCTTTGCTCTGAGAAGTTTTTAACACAATTTATGGTGAATTAAATTTTCTTTCTCTAAACTTCTCCTCTGTTTTCCACAACATACACAGTTTTGATCTGCACCTTTGATGACTTCCACCCAGGGGAAGATTTGCCTTGTGATTTTATCCTATAGCCTGGAAAACCGACGTGAAAGATGTTGCACTTCCAATCTTATTTTTCAACGACCAGTAACAAAGTACATGGATATTATATAACACTTCACAATAGTATCCACACTTGTCCTTAGAATCATTGTTCCTGCTTTTCTACTTCTTTATGGCACCATTGCTTACACTTACAATCTTAAGAGTTAATTTTCACCTTGCTCTTTCCTCTACAATGCAGCTGAGTCACATTCCAATTCTACTGCTACTTCATTCTTAACACCTTCAAGAGCCTGCTTGGGTTTCCTGTAGACAAGTCTCTTACTCAGACCCTCATTACAGTCCACCTTGACTGGTAAATCCTGTTCCTTGACTTGCCAAAAGGCTCCCCTCATTTCATGCAAAACACAGCTGCAACATCCACCTTCCTCACCTGTCAATTTGATCATGTCAAGTCACTCCCTCTTTGAAGCCTTCCAGTTCTATCACATCAAATTTAAGCTTCTTGTCATCACCTTCAAAGCTTTAAATTGCCTGTCACTGTCCTCCCATTCCCTTGACCGGGTTTCCTTATGTTATAAGTTCCCCAGAGCAAAGAACGTCCTCCTTGAACACTTGTAAAGTGATTAGTTGTATGACAGAGGCTATTACCACAAATAAATCACAAACAATAAAGACTGCACCAAATCTCATTTTATTTTTCACTGTTAACCTTGGAAGCTAATTCCTACATCTCAGACAATAGTGAGATAAATTTCACTCTCTGGAAGACATCTGCAAAATTTCTGAATTATTGGTCTCAAAAACTCTTCCCCAGAGTAACAGTGAAAATTGCAGCATAGAGAAACAGAGAAAATGTACAGAATGCACAGAAAAATTTTCTCTGACAAAATTGAGGACAAAAGAACCAATACAACTTCTCCTCAAAGGAGGCTCACACAATAACAACCAAATGCTCTTTCACTTCCAAATAAAATCCTACAAAAGGGTTTTATGACCCTCTGTAACATAACACCATAAACTAACTGCTTTCCTACATGCCACTCTGTAGAGGAGCCCTCTGTTTTGCAGGTGTGTCAAACACGGAAAAAGTTTCATACCTGCTTTCGCTGGTTTGTAAGATTATTCAGTATAGCAATATAGCTACTTTATTTGCTTTCTCATCCACTTTCATCTACAATTCATATCTGAGTAATTCATATATGGTAGTGGCATGCTTGTGTGGTGCTTGCCAGACTGGAAGGCAAGACTTTAAAACTGGAAAAGCTGTGAATCTCCTTGCTGTTTCTTTACCAGTTTTGATTTCCACAGTTTCCCAACAGCTTGCTCCAGATGTTAGGTACAACAACAACAAATGGATCTTTTGTGGATAAATGGATTCCTTAACCTTAAAAATGCTGAAAAATGAGAGACAACTACACTTTCAACATCCAGCTCTTCTGTCCAAAGGTATGTCTTTCTGAATTTGAGAATTGGCTGCCTAAACATCTAAAAGAACTCATATCTGCTCTGAAGAACTTTCTTCTTTATATGTATCCAAGATTTCTGTGTGTTAATTAAGACAAGCTAGATTTCCACTTGAGCTAACTGCAATATGTCAACATCTGTAACAGATTTAATCTCTTTTTCTGTAGCCACCACTATGTCAAATGCATGTTATATTTTGATCAATTCTCTGCTTCCTCATGACAGATTTAAACACCCATGACAGCTCAGCACAAAGGGAGGATTCAAGCTTTTGAGAATTCCAGCAAATGCCACTGGGAAACCTCCTTCAGCCACCACACTGTCCTACAGCCTTCACATTTCCTTTGTGCCAGTGGAAGTACCTGTTGTTCTTAATGTTACACAATCCTCTTCTTTTATTACTTAAATATTTCCATCACATGGAGGAGTTAGCCTGTAATATTTCTAATGCATTAAAAAAAAAAAAAATCTTATCAGTATCTGTTATGTTCATGTAAATATTTCAAGGAAGGCAGAGGGATTAAAATGGGAAAACAACCAATTAAATCTATTGTACTTTTTTTTTCCTGCAGCAGCTGTAGTTTTCAAAATCCTGTCACAAGTTCACAAAGATCATAAAAAAGTGCAATGACAACACAGTCTGGTGAGTGCAGGGTTCCAAAGCTAATTCTGAGCTCTCTGCTCAGATGCTACTGGCTTCTTGGCACCTCTGTTTCCTGCTCTTGGCTTTACCTGCTCCTCTGGTTATGGTCCTGGAGAGAAGTAACACATTACGACTCAAGCTGATATGAAGTATTCTGCTGCTGAAAAAGGAGCTCCCTGCATTGCCAACTCTTCTGCCATTTCCCTCCATGATCTCAGTCACTTCATCTGCCCCTCATCCTCCTTTGCACCACAAAAAGTGCTTGTCCGAATTTGCACCTGGTAGAGTCATTCGTCTGAAAAGAACCCTGAGAAAAAAACTGAAGATCTTTCTGCTGAATTTGCATGTTAAACAAGTTAAATTAAAAGTTAGTGAGAGTCAAAGCTGTGGCAAAGGAGATGGGTAGAAGCATGTGGTTAGCAGCAGAAGGAGGAACAAGGGAGGGCTCCTTTTTACACTTCTTGATGAGCTCAGCTGCAACACGTAACTGCACCTCCAGGCTGAGGCTCTATGACAGGCTAAACAAACCAGCTACTGCCTACTTGGACCAGTGTTTTACTAGCTTGGTGTGGTGAAATGCAAGTTTGATGAATACCAGAAATGGCACAAGTGAGTGGGATGAGACTGTGCAGCAAAGAAAGGAGGAAAGTAGAACTATGCAGCCAGCAGCGAGATCAATTTAAATGCCTGTTAGGTGCTTACAAGAACTTCAGTTACTTTTCTGAGACAGGAACTTGTCTCATCTGCTTTCATACAATACAACTTCAAACTCAGTGAGGCCACTAAGTGCAATCACACTGGAAAAATACAATAAAATAGATAAAAAAGGATGTCAAAGTCAACATGCCACTTGTACTGTTTGCTGAACTGGCCATATTTTAGTAAGTGATAGCACCACAGATTTTGATCAGAAAATAGCTCAGTGTATTTGACAGACCTCTCACAGACATTCAAAATGGTAGAGTCCAACATGAAGTGCTTTCATTTTGGAAGACCTATAAGCATCAGAAAGAGATCCATAAATCTTTTAATTTTTGTTTTCAGACTATTTTTTTTGTAAGAAGTAGGAAAGATGTATCAGGCTAAATACACTGCACTAATGTGGCAATGTTTGGGACCTTGTTTAGCAAACTGATGCTCTTTCTGTGACAATTTCTAACCCTTTTTAAAGGCTCTTCAAAGCTTAAATAAAATCTGACAGTTTTCTTTCTACCATATGTAGAGGTAATGAATCTATCAAGTCTCTTGAGGCAGCCAGCAATTATCTCTGACATTAGATACAACACGCTTGCATTTAACCACACAAGCGTAATTTTAACTATAGGCAAGAATAATTAAAACTTTGGAAGCTACTACAAAGTAAGGACACAGCAGCTGGTGAAATGAAAAAGCACTGCAAATAGATTTAAAAACTGCAACGTGATGAATTTCTCCTGATTGCATTTGTGGCGATTAAGGATGTCCATCAAAAGATGTTCATTGCGACAGTTTTGCCCAGTCCACTGCTGAGCAGCTAAAGTATCTGCGGACCCACTAGCTCCTAAGAGACCCAGCTCTCTCCAGGTCTGATGTATACTTCCTCTGAACATTTTGGTGCCATTTTGAACTAATTCTTCCTCAGTCCTTACTCTGACTGTAAGCTTCTCTTGTTCACAGTTCTACTAGTTCTGGCTAAAGAGGGGAATTATTTAATCACAGACACTACACTTGAAAGGGTGTAGAAGCTATAATTCAAACCATAATAATAAAGGTACTGACCTTGCCCACTCTTGTCTAATCTCACTGTTTCCCGAGTCCAAAAATTTCTAATGCTCTGGGGCAGGCAAAGTGTCTCTTGCTTTCTTGTACACCAGTCAGCTTTGCAGAGGGACGGTCAATAAACCCTTGAATGCACTTTCTCTGCCACATAGGAAGTCTGAGAAGTGTCAGATGTTATTAGTTATTCGGCAATACTTCCACAGAAAATTCACTGTCCCTTCTAGCTGGGCCAGCTTGTGAGAGACAAGCCAAATTGATATCCAAGATCCCCTTGCAATGGCTCTCAGGGACAAGCTGTCAAGCACTCCTCTCAGAAGGTAAACTATCGTCAGTACACTGTCTTGAGCAAGGCCAGATGTGTTCTTGTTGTAATGCAAGATGGAGTTCCTAACACAAGATGGAGTGACAGTTTGACACAGATATATCTTACTGTCATTCTTGGAAATTGGTAGTTTCAGACCTGTGCAAGTTAGAGCTAGACAGCGATTTCCACTGCACAACCCAGTGAGAAGCTCACCGTCTCTTCCTTTTCATCTTTATCTGGGCTATAAAGTCCTCAAGCCTAGATCACAGGAAAAACTTGGACTGATTTCTCCTTACTCCTCTCAGAGTAGATGCTTACTGCAAATAAGCAGAACTTTATTTCCAGATGGCTGCATATACTAGCCAGAGTAGCTTAGTGAGTAGCATATATGCTGTTTGTATAGGTCAGCAACTACCTGTGAGCAAACAGAACCTAAGAATAAAATGCAGCTATGATGTGCCTGCTCCTGCTGATATCACCTCTAGTGTCATTCAGCAGTGGTACAAGTCAAGCACTAGACCTCTTTCACAGCAGTGCTCAATCCTGCAGTGAAGCCCTGTGTGTGCATGTAGGACAGTAAAGCCCATTTTCGCTGTAGTGGTCTCATCTTTGTACAGAAACATTATGTGTTTGGATATACAGGGTTTGTTGTATAGGACAGATATAGATCAGAAGCCTGGCATTGCAACTGGGCAGGTGGGGGAAGAAGGGGGAAAAAAAAGGGAAAAAGAAGGAAAAGAAAAAAAGGAGCAACACAGTCACTATTTTCATGAGACAGCACGTCTACACTACAGCTGAGAAACAGAGCTCTATTTTTAAATTACTTTTAATTTCCTTCACCCACTCCCTGGAACTCATGAATGCTAGAGACCCCTGAAGTCAGAGTTTCCTGGCGCCGAACATCAAGCCTGCTTGGGTTATGCTCACTTTGGAAAATCCCTATTGTCAGCACCATGGGAGTTTTACAGGCTTGCTTGAAAAATGTTGCTTTTGGTCTCAGCTCTACAAGACAGACTCCTCCCTCCCCCAAACCATTCTACAGTTATAATTATGAACTCACCATATGTTTGAAATAGACACGTAAATTAACGTTTGCATCATAAACTTACTAAGCCTCCAGAAAGGCTATTGTTAAAATTTATTTTTATCACCTTTACAGCTTTCCATTGTGAGAGCATGATGAAAACTAACAGATTTGATACATGCTGTGGTGGTGCACGTTAACTTTTGTGCCTACCTGACACAGCAACCAGAGGAGCAGAATGGTAATTAGCAAACTATCTGGATGTTGTGGCAATCTTAATTAGATACCGCAGAAGCTGATTTACCTCCACAACAATTTTCACTGAGATAGTTAACTTCAAGCACTTCTTAAGGAGTCTTTCTGTCAATCATATGAAAAGATTCCTGTTTTGCTTTTTTTTTTCTAAACTGTCATAACATATTTAAAAACTTGGCACACAAAAGAATAAAGATCAAACTATGCCTCATCTCATTTTCTCTGCAATCAAAACAAACTCTGTGCTTGACAAGTCAGGCTTATTTAACTTGTGCAGAATACATATCCCAGTGTAGCTGTATTTAACTATGGAATGATTTACCATACTAGGCTACAGGGCAAAACAAGAGTCCAGTCACTGCTTCCACTCTATTCCTCAGAGGTGAGCTATGTAAAAAACCAAAAGTTTATAAGAAGTCTACCTATTTTCCCTGGAAGAGAAAAGGGGGCAGATCTAAGAAAGCAAGCCAGATTTCTGTGGGAGAATAAAATTGTCAGGCTTGTAGTCCTAATGTACCAAGCATGCAAGATATGTCATGTCCACAAACTGTTGCACTTGCAGCTGGCATTTTAGAATGAATTAGGTGGGTGGATGGTTAAATGACAACAAGTACTGTATATCTTTAGCCCTCAAGGAAGAGAGTACTTCAGAACCCCTTACATGTCTTTTTTTTCTTCTTTCGGTAATAAATTTTTCCAGGAAAAGGTCAAGCCAGTGTGACAGAAAATCATTCTGATTTGAAGGCTGTTAGGAGCCATGAAAGTAACACATCCTGCTATAGTCAGCCTGGCTGGATGTGTGCAGAAAAGCAGCACAACACAAAAACACAGGAGAAGGGGGGAAAAAAAAAAGGGGGGGGGGGGGGGGAAGGAGGGAGAGAAAACCAAAATCCCCATCCTCACAAAGAAAGTTTTATCCAAAGTAGAACCAACTAGGAGAGGAAAGAGAGACAACAGCACTTGCTTTGAATACAAAGCCTCCTCTATTGCTTTTAACCCCATTTTTTCTACCATTTTTTTCCACATAAGAACAGCTATTTTTTTGAGAGTACTGTGGAACAAGTTGGGCTAAATGCATTTTTGAATGGCAGTAAAGCTTTCAAAGCATGGAGGGCCCAACTGTGAGATGACTTGAATCTCTTCCCTTAAAACGTGTTGACCAGAAGAGGTGAGCTAATGCAGAGAGATAAGCAGTGGCAGGTTTAAAGCTTGTGATAACCCAGTGATCTAGCTCCAAGACACGTACAACAAAGCCTCTTCGAAGACTTATTTCACTGCATTCTTTACCAAACAAGGAAATCTCCTCTAATCTGCAAGTAAAGGAAATGACAAATGTGAACAAAAAAATGAGCTGGTTACAGACTATTCAACCTTAGATGATATTACTCTGAACTGTTAATTAAACTCTTTTTATAACTCTCTCCTGAGTCTGCCTGGGGCTATACCTTTAAATTACGTTTTAATGGGAAATTGATGTGAACAGCATGCAGCCACAATACCAGGGAAATGTGTCCCCGTTCTTCGGATGTCTGCTGTACACATCAATGGACATGAGGGTTCCATGTAGAACTGCTACCTCTATTCTTGGCTGTGTGAAGAGCCAGCCAATTAATTGGCTGTCAGGAAAGGCATACAGCACTATAACACTCAGATGGAAAATGAGAAAGAGCATACAAATCAGAGAAAAGAATACAAGATAAACAGGTCAACTATCACAAAAGTGTGAAAAGGAAAAATAGCTACTGGAAATACATGAACACAGTCGCTCACACTTCAATTCACTAGACTAATACTGAGATAGGCTTGGCCAACATGTTTATACAATGATATATATCACACTGATATATCCTGGAATATTTCCAAAAACTTGATTTAGTCTTAAAAGATAACCCCTGGTAGCACATGTCAGGTGAATGCTGTAAATGAGATTAGTGATATGATAAACTGTTACAAAAGAAAATGGAGAGAAACAGCAATTGCTTTCTTTTATAGTTGAAATTTGGAATGTAGGGTAATGCTAGTGGTTTGATGGGGTTTTGTTTCATTATTATGGCTGCCTTATTTTGCAGAAAAGATAGGTCTGATACAGAGACTAGCCTTAGCATCTTAAAGCTCTTTTGTCAAAGACAGCGTTTTCCACTAGGTCCATCTTCACTGAGAAAATCCAAATGAAATACAGAGTTCTAAGATGCAAGATATGAATTTATATCTACAAAAAGGCAAATTTCAATCTGTGCCAAACAGGTCACTATTAGAATGAAATGAAAACAAACCAAGTTCTACCCTCATGTTACATTATAGGAAAATCAGCTTTCACACAGTGCACAAATGCATTCAGGGGAAGACTAACTCAGAACCAGAGGACTGGAAAAAAAACATTATGAATTATACAGTTTCAAGAAAATCAACAGCCACCATCTTTGAACAAAACAAAAACTACAGAAAAAAAATTACTACATGACATATAAATGGTGAAGGTCTTGGTTGAACTTCAACAGCGATATAAATCAGAATAGCTATGATGGGACCTGAATACATGACAAAAGTACAGGTCAGGTCAGTGCCCCACTGCTCAGACATTCCCAGGACTGAGGAAGCAAAAACAGGATAGCTCCAAGGAATAATTACTGACACAGTCATTTTTAAAGTACATATTCTGCTGCATGAAATTCTCCTATCCTTACTTGATAAACTACTATTTAAAACCCAAAAGTCAATGCACTTTCTTCAGAGTTGAAAGACAGACTTTACCCTTTACTAATAAAACCAGAACTATAAATCTAAAAGTCTTATCAAAGTTTGAATTCCATAGCAGTTGATGTTTAGACAGAAATTATAATAACTGCATCAGTGTAGCATCATGCTGTGCACTTCTGTTCTTAGTCAGTTCTAAATGAACATCACCATTTTAATTAAGAAGCATGAAGCTTATCACATGTGGTAGAGTAGAAACAGGCCTAAAATCACAAGTCTGAGCATCTTGGTTCTGCAACAGCAATGGTTATAAGACAATGTTAAAAATGGATTGCAATAAAAAGTCTACTTCATTAAACATTTCTGAAAGAGCTCCCATATATTTGGGTTGAATACACAAGGGCTGATCATCAGATAAAAAAAAGAGATAATTCAGCATTTCATATCCAAAATCTTGTCCTCCTTTTTTTCCTCCTTAAGCAGAGCCAGCAGGAAGGGGAGTAATAATTTGCTGTTCCAGGTTATCAGCTAATTGCTAGAGTCTTGGAGAGAAGCAGCAGCAAGGAGGGAACTGTAGGGATGGGCCACATCCTGCTGACTCAACGCAGCTTGAAGAAAAAAAACCCTTTATTTGAAGCAGAAATGTAAATACTCTTGATGGATAAATTAATTCCCATTTCCTCAAAGAAAAGAAATGTGATACTCGCATGCAAACGGCATCCTCATGAATGAACATTTCCATACTGTATCTTAGGGTTTTGACATGTTACCTGATCCTAAGAATTCCTGAATATAACTCTATTGAACCATATTTGTCTCTACTGACATTATATTGCAACTGCTCTCTTGAGAGAACCTCAGCAAAGGTGATCATGTAGCACACAATAAAAAGTTGGGGACTGAGCTCCCCTCCTAGTAAAGATGTGCTTTTCTTGAGAAGGTCACTGATCATCAAAAAACCCCCAAAAATTTAGATTCTGTTGCCTAAGGGTTTAGCTGACCTAGTAATTTCAAAGCAGATAAGTGGGACATTTTACTCCACAAAACCTACAATGCACGGCTGGAAATGAAGGTGCATAGCATTTAACCTTACAAGTGGTTAAAGGCATATGGAGACATCAAATAGGATGTAAACATATCTTGTCAGAATTTAAGAGAGGTAACCTAAGAAGCATCCTTTTCATGGAGGGGTTATCTGTAGTGGAGTCTAGCTCTCCAACAACATGATTAGGGTGTTTACTTGTACCCACTAAAGCTGCTAAAATGCCACCACAAGGAGAAAAGGAGTCTTTACAGCAGCAGGCAAATGGTATTGCCAATGGCAATGATAAGAAAGCAACCTGTAATAGACAATCAGTCGTAATTATAACAAGTTACTGGATTTTTTTTTTTTTTAAACTCAGCTCTACTTTCAGACTACTTTAAAATGTAATCAAGCATAGTTAATTCCTTTCTCTTTCTTACACTGTGTATTGGTACATGTTGATAAGAGAGAGTGCTCAAACATGTGGACACTTCCTCACTCCCTCCCCCTGGAAAGGAGGAAGATTCAAGGATCCAGAAAAGAAGAGAGACTGCTGATGGCAGCTGTTTCAAATTGCATTGTATCAGCCCTTCCATTCAGCTGTATAAGTGCAAGCTATACAATAGAAAAGATAACTGATATTCTGAGTGCACCTAAGCAGAACATGCATTTTACTTGTATACATTTTTCTTGGATTTGAATGCTGATGTTTGCAGAGCCTTTACAATAGATTTTCCATTTCTTTTCCTTGTAGGAAGAAAGATAGGAAGAAAGATAAGGAAGGAGAAGGGACTCGAGGACTACCTATAGAAATAACAGAAAACCTCTCAAAGTAAAAGCTCACCATTTCAGACAGCTTTTGGTCACGGTAAATACAAAACACAAGAATACTCTCTCCACACATGGGAGAAATGTCTTCAGAGACCCCTATCTATTCTCTTCCCTTTGCTGTCACATCTACCAGAACTCAATAATGGTATAGGCAATGCATTACTGCAGTACTATTCATAACCTTGGGTTTTAGAATTTATCATGGAATGTTGCTAGTAACATGCATTCATTTGCACATTTTTCCCTACACATGCTATTTCTAACAGAATTTATTTTTAATCATGATTTAGAGATACACACAAAACTGTAAAATGCATATTTCTTAAAATAACATTTAAAAATTTGAGCATGCACACAGTGTCAGAAGGCTGCCTTCAGAAAGAACTGTGTGCTGGGATGAACACAGTCACAGCCTAACAAGGAAGGAGGGTATGCATGCTCAGGCATCTCACATGCAGACAAATATACTCCATTCTCCTCTCCCCTCTCCCTTTCCCAGATGCTAGCATAGATGCTCATTGCTTACAGCCTCTTACTAAACAGTGTATATGGCTGTCTAGATAGTTCAGGCATTTCTTCTTTCTATGCAGTGATGTTATACACTGGTTTAGAACATGTCATGTAACTTTAATCTGCTGCCTTCAATAGCCACATTAAAAATATCAGCTAACAAAAACAAAAGGGAACAATGACCCGAGTTTGAGATTATTATCCAGTACTTTGAGTCCCTCATATTCCATCTATGAAGCCTCTTTAGATTCAGAAATGCTCATAAATACCATGGATTTTCCAGATAACATTTAACTTGAAGGAACATATTAAAGACCCGATAGTCTATAAAAAACCTCTACATGAATTAGAAGAATATATTTAGATTAACTTTCCCATGTTTTATCCTAATGCATTACCTGACTTCCTCTGCTACACAGAAGGGGAAAGATGCAGGAGACATGCAATACTAAAGGTTTTAGCCCTGTTTCATATTGCCTGTTTTAAGATTGATACCTGAGAGACTCAAGCAACTGGAGAGTAGAACATGGCAGAAAGCCCAACAAAGCTATTACCATTACAAGAAAATCGTCTTAGGCACTAGAGGGAGCATCTGTCTTAACAGTCATGGAACAAAAGTTTCTATGTGCCTACAACATATTCCTATAATATGTAAAAAATTATTTTGCATATTGTATATAAAGGTACAAGTCATACTTTTCTCACAAAAAAAAATAAAGAAAAAAAAAGGAAACAATATTACTTAACCATAATTTTAAATAAATATGCTTTCTCATCTATTTAACTTGCTCAAGCAACATTTTAAATTATTTTCTTCAAGTTCAGACTCTGAAAGTAAACTTTTTTCTGCCATTTTCTAAATAGCCTAGTAGTGTCAGAATGAGAGATCTTGTGTTGTTCAGGAAATTAAAGCAATGACATTTTATTTTAAGGACAAAGCTTCAGACTTGTGCAACACAGACATCCACATCTTGGCTAGCTGCCTAGACTCACCATGAGAGAAGGGCATTTCTGGGCTGTGATTCACCTGACCAGCTCTAGACATCTGTCAGAGGATGAATGTGTGAATCATATTCTCCATGTGCCACTTCTATGAACTGCAGAGGTAGCTGAATTCATGTGTGGATGTGTATACCACAGATGATTAGGTCACAGGATCCCACCCAAAATCACAAACAGAGCACACTAAGCGAAAAATATGTGTGTATATACATATATATAAATTGAAGGGGTGGGACAGGGAGAGTGAGCAAGCATATAATGACCATTAAGACTAACTTACCTTGCTGAATTACCAACATTAAGGTGAATCATTTTAAATGGAAATGAGTTCCATGTAGCACTGCTACTATGAGAGTCACAAAGCCTTAAGAAAACACAGTAGCAACCAGAATGTATCCTTCTCAGCAGAGGATTGTATTGTCTGGTTACCTAGAATGCACTAGCACTATAAACTTGTTATACGTTTTCTAGTACTATCAAACTCTTTGTTCTTGCTACATACAACAGATTCAGATAAGAAAGTGAAAGGAAGAGACAAAAAAACCCCCAGAAATCCCTTTCTACAGCCTGTAAGAAATAAAAGAACCTACCATGCTTGTGTACAGATCCATTTGAAACATTAATAGTATTTTTCCCTCTGAAAGTGACAGGAAATACAAAGTATCTACCACCCATATTTCTCTTTAATGCCTCAGCCTTGCTATGAATTCCCATGCTGACTGGCAGGTATACTTGCTCACCTCTGGATAGCCCTCAGCTGTCTGCCTGTCTGGATGCTAATACATGAAACACTGCTGAGAATCATAGCTTAGTTTACCTTGTGCAGTTTAGTAGCCATGCTTTTAATATCAAGCATTATGGTCCCAGACAGCGTGCCAAACCCTGAGACAGGAAAGTCTATTTTCAGATCCATCGAATTGGTACAGCTGCAGTCAAGGATATTAAATTATGTAGGTTTAGTTTGTTGTGTGGTTTCTTACTTTTGTCTACAATCATCAGCCACATATGACAGGCTGTAAATTTGGAGAAGAAATATTATCTCCATTTAATGTCTTTTGAACAAAGTACTGTGACTGTGGTTCTCTGGAATTTTCATTAGAAAGCTCCTTTCTTCTTCCCCTTGACACAAAAGTCCTTGCTTATTTCTAAACAAGGACTGTGGAGTGCAAAGGCAAAACTGCAATGATACCTTCAGTTATCCTCCCAAATCAGCAAAGCGAACTCCACGTACGACTTTTACTGAAACCGTGTAAGATACCAGCAGCCTCCAAAATCTTAAAATTCTCATACTGCTAAGAACATTCAAAGCTGGAAGATCTTGCAAACCCACTAGTCTGGACCCTGATAAAACTGAATAGAAATAACTTTACCAAAAAGATTCTGAGCACCCGTAAATTTCACATCTGTTTTAAAGCATTTTTCTTTGCACATCAAACATTTTTGCAGTAGTATAGCAAAGATTCCAGAATCATAGAACAGTTAGGGCTAGAAGGGACACTGAAAGGTCATCACAGAATCCAACCTCCCTGCAGTAAGCAGGGACATCTTTAACTAGACTAGGTTGCCCAGAGCCCTGTCCAATGTGACCTCGAGTGTTTCCAGGGATGGCACATCTACTGACTCTCTGGGCAACCTGTTCGAGTGCCTCACCACCCTCACTGTAAAAAATGTCTTCCTTGAATCTAGTAAAAATCTACCCTTTTTTCATTTTAAAACCATTACCCCTTGTCCTGTTGCAACAGGCTCTGATAGAAAGACTGTCCTCATTTTTCTTATATGCCACATTTTAGTACTGTAAGGCTGCAATCTTCTCTTCTCCAGGCTGAACAACCCCAACTCTCTCAGCTTTTCTTCATCAGAGAGGTGTTCCAGCTCTCTGACCATTTCTGTGGCCTTCCTCTGGACCCACTCTCTCAGGTCCCTGTCCTTCCTGCATTGGGGTCTCCAGAGCTGGACACAATACTCCAGGTAGGATCTCACCAGAGCAAAGTAGAGGGGCAGAATCACCTCCCTTGACCTGCTGGTCACGCTTCCTTTGATGCAGTCCAGGACATGGTTGGCTTTCTGGGCTGTGGGTACACATTGCCAGCTCATGTCCAACTTCTCATACACCAGTACTTCCAAGCCCTTCATCCCCCAGCCTGCATTGATTTTGCTGATTGCCCCAACCCAGGTGCAAGACCTTGCACTTGGCCTTGTTAAACCTCATGAGATTCACATGGGCCCACTTCTCCAGCTTGCCTAGGTCCCTCAGGATGGCATCCTCTACCTCAAGCATGTCAACTGCACCACTCAACATCCTCAAACTTGCTGATGGTGTACTCGATCCTGTTGTCTATGTCACTGATGAAGATCTTAAGCATTTATTAAAATAGAGAAAATATTACAAAAATAGAGCTTAAAATATAAAATCTTCAGTATGTAGCAAATATACAGGGTTTCAAAATATCAGAATATATTATATATATAATATAACAAAATCTGCTTTATAGTCCTATGTCTAACTCCTTCAGTGCTGTAGTAACAAGGCAACTGGAGATTCCCATCAGCATCAGGGCTTGTTAGTCACAACGATTGTATCTGAACTGCAGGGCACCTGACCTGAGCATGTGTAGGTGCAGGGAAAAGATGAATAAAAAGGGCAATAGAAGTAGGAGGAATTACTGTGTGGTCTAGACTTGTTCCAACATGAAGCTGGGACATTACAAGACTCATAATATAGAGATGAGCAGAGGTGAAGAAATAGGCTTTCATCTTTCTTTCTCCATTCACTCAGCGTGAGCTTCAGCACAAACAGAAGTGCCCAGTTCCCTTGTTATGAATGCAATATATTCCTCACCATGCAAGAGGAAAAGCTGCTTTTGAAGTGCTATGTGAACTTCAATTTGACAGAAGATGCATATTTTGAGCAACTAAGAACCACAGTAATCCAAATTTTTTACTAACTCCTGCATATGTGGGAGATATTCTGTTGGCCAGTGAACTGACCCTTGAGGCAGAGACAATCACACTACACGCACAAATCAACGGAGGAATCAGATAGGCCCATTTTTTGCCTTGTGAAAGTGAGACAAAAAAATGTTACAGTGATCAGTAATACTATGCTATGAAAACAGAATATGTAAAGTCTAGGAAATGACTCTTTCCCATTGCTATCTGCTTTTAAAAAGCATGCACTACTCCATCCTGTAACAACTTCCTAGGGACTTGGGTATTTTCTTCTCCAGTCATTTTTTGTCCAACTCTTTATAAAACATGTTAATTTTAAGAAAGCGGCCACAAGGACATGTATCAAAAGTGATGGGTTCTGATCCACAAGTTTAGTTCTGTTTAATTTGGACCACAGAAATCAACAGCTATACCCTGTACCGGACACATAGCAGGGTAGACTCAGCCCAGGAAAATGATGAAGTGGAAGTTACATTTAATATCTCCTAGATTTATTAAATTGCTTAAAGGATGCTCTAACTCACATCAGCTCCTTCCCCCAGCCACCAGAGGACAGCTTCATACCCTAAAATAGTCTGAGCAATCTTTCTGTTGGTCCACAGGCTTCCTCCCAAATGCAGTGGATTGTACTTCATATTGTGAGTAGAAAGACTAGGAATTACCCACATCACTTCTCCATTCCTTGTGCTTTGGGGAGGGAGGGGAAAGAAGAAACCAAATAAATAAATAAAACATTTATTTTGCTGCAATCGAATTCCTGCCATGTTTCAAAATCAAAGCCTTAGCAGGCCTCAGCTATAGAGTCATGCTCTAATTTTTTTTTTAATTTAACAGTGAAATCTGCTAAGGCTGTATCTCTTCAAAAGAAGGTTACAGATACTGTTGTTTTTCCACAAGCTCTGAAAATTACATAGTAAAACCCTGTGAACCAATTTCTATACTGCTGTCTTAGAAGCAATCCATAAATATGTATTACTAGTTTATAAATATGTATTGTATTACAAATGAAGAAAACAACTGAAGAGAAGACCTCATAATTGGTATGATCCTTTATTTGAAAATAAAAAAAAAGAATTACATAATTCCACAGAGAATTACTTTTCATCTAAGCACAGAAATACACTAGAGCAAAATAGTTTCTAGTTCTTTGTATTTGAATATAGCATTTGTGGGTTACAGGGTTTGGGGGTTTTTAAGGTGTTTGTTTGTTTGTTTTTTGTTTAATTCTGTAACTTACAAACTGGGTTACCAGTGCAAGTAAAAGGAGGCAGAATGAGCTGTCAGGATTGTTGGGAGACGGAAGGAAGATAGAGCTGTTTTGTCTCTCTCCACATGGCTGCAATGCTCATGCAAGCCCACAGCATCTCGCATCTTGATTATTGTATTATCTTTCTTTCTAAGTCTGGGAAATGCAACAGTGCTCGGTTGTGACCGTTTCCTCAAGCTATGGATTAGAATATGTCATCCACATATTGCATCTCTCAGTTTCTATTGCTTTAAAAGAAGCAAGTGTAGGAAGATGACTGTAATTTTATTCAAGTCCTTCCTATCAAGCAAGATCATCAGCTATATGAAGTCTGGCCATATACTTCAAAATTCATAAATACAGGAGAAAGAAATTAGTTGGCTGAATTTACCTTAGAAAAGTGTGTATTTTGTGAGTCTATTCTGCCCATCTAAAATGTTCCCAATTAAAAAATACACCCACAGATCAACCAGGTGCTGCACAGCTCTCAAAATAACACAGGCAGATTCACTGGTGAAAGAATCCCCAGTCAGCACTAAGCTGACTGATTGGGTACTGATGTGAACTGTTGGAAGTAATACTGTGGAAGTATCACAGGTCCTTTAGTTCAGGCTTTTGAATCCTGGATGTTAACACTAGGAACCTGAATCAACCAGAAAGGAAGAAAAAGTATCAAGCTAAAGACTAGCCATCTAGAAAACTAAACTTTCTAACATTCTGCTTTATTGCAGAATTAGAGGGCATAAGAATAGACTGTATATTAAAAACAGTTATAAGTAAATATGGCAATTCTTTCTTATTTTTAAAAACACAGAGAATAAATAAATAAGGATTATAATGAAGGAGGATCATTATTCACTGGGAACATCACCTGTGCCTTACTATCCAGCTTTATGAAATTATAGCAAAAGTGTGCATTTATGGATGTTGAAGATAACCACTTGTTACCAGATATGTTCCAGGCTGGTTTTCCAAAGGCCACAGCATAAGACTAAGCTACATAATGTAAGCATAGTACATAGATACGGATTTAATTAGAATCACCTCTGTGCCCAAGGACATGATCTTTGGACTCTTTACCTCATGTCTCTGATGTCGTTTGTAAAGGTAACTCTACCTCCCTTCCAGGGTTAAGGCTGGAGAATTTCAAACCCACAAGGCAAGTTTTGAGCAAATGTGATGCTGCAGCCTGATGATCCAGCTCAAAGTGAGCTGCTCTACTCCGGAAAGAGGACCAGAAATAAGCCAATCATTGAAACTGCAGGAGAAACTTGTGAGTTGTCCTAACATTTTTGTGCCTAAATCACCTCTCCTCCATGTGGCTTTACATATAAAGGGTGAAATTTTAGGGTTAGAAAGAGCTCTCTAATACTTCCATGGCATCCACCATTCTTTCGGTATTTTTCCACATATAAAATCAATCCAGACTAGCAAACTCTTTAAAAAAGCATGCCAAAGACGAAGTAGGCTATGAAGAAGGGCATTCACCTAGAATGTTACAAAAAGTGACATGGTCACAATCTTCCATGTAAGAGAGCACAAGAGCATAAGGGAAGCAGGTTGCCAGGGCTGAGCAGGACCCTGTCTTTCTATAGGACTATCCATTCTTTTGTGGCAGAGGAAGATTTGGGTCTTGGGCTGTATGCCTTCTATTTTCAGCAGAAAGATGGCACTCCATCTGATTATAACATATCACTGTTGTTTAATGCTCTGCAATTTAAATTAAAACAAAAGCAGACTTTGCAAATCAGTAACTTGCAGTTCTGAATTAATGAAAGTGAGGTGGTGAGGGGAGTATTAATGAAAGGGCTCAGTACTAGAATGCCTACAAATAAAGATCCAAAGATTTGTGAGAAAATTTCCAAAAACATCTGATTATTTTACTGTTATCCTTCAGTAATGACTAGAAATACAGTGCAATTTTTGGGCAATCCCCTGATCTATATCTTTATTGAAAGTAACTGTTTTATTACAAAATGAAAAGATATTTTACTGTGAGTTTATGAGTAAGAAATTATTTTACAATTTCTAATCTCCCTCCCACCCAAATACCATAAATGTCTCATTGTTCTCCTGAGATCCTGCCTCAGGAAGAATATAAGGGTGATGCTTACAGCAGCATTTTGAGACAGTTAGTAGTTAGTCATATGTAAAACTGTTAAAAACTAGGGGACCAAATAATTTGTAAACTTCCCTCATGTATTCTTTAATTGTATAGTGGAAGTCTGACAGCCTGATGAATATTGAGGCAAAGTTTCTCAGAATGCACGGTGTTTAGGTGACTGAATAGGTAACAGAGAAATAACAGCATGGAAATTAAAAACCAAACAAAAACAAAACAAACCCCAAGTCACAATCCACCAAAAAACCAAGCCAACTACAGGAAATGTAGACATGTTTAAGCATGTCCCCCAGCTAGCAAGCAGAGCCAAGGGTTTTTTAGAGAATCACAAAATGGCTTGAGTTGGAAGGGACCTTAAAGATCATCTAGTTCCAGCCCCGCTGCCATGGGTTTTAAAAGTCAAATGTCTGGTCAGATTTGCAGAACATAAGAAGGACAAACACGGTATGTTGTATTTAACATATCTCCTTACTACCATACTGAAATGGGATGTAAGAATTGCCTCCAACATCTCATGAGGTTTAAGCCTTTGCTTCATTTCCCTTTTTCCTGTTTGGTTATTATGACTGACTTCAGTTTGGGATTCTTCAGATTTGTATTTCACTCCTGTTTGTGGGGAAGAGAAATCCCTCAATTGATGATATGCATTTAATTAAAAAGAACCCAAACTCATCTTTCTACAATAAGGTAACAATCCTCAAAGGCAGAAAAAACCAGGGACAAAGTCCAAGTATGTGAGCTTCATGGGTTGCAGAAATTATTAGGGTACACAAAACAGGAACTACACTGCCCTTTATTTGCAATAAAACTTCTACAAAGCCCCACAGTTTAGATTCCATGCCTGTTTCCACTGGGAGAAGCCAGCAGAGGATGGGTTTAGTTAGTTTGGGTCTAGCACACCACAGTTAGCAGTGCAGCTCCATCAGCTTGTTGTGATCAACCTTTGACTTCTTGCCTGCCTACTCCCTTCAGACATGAAAAGAGTTGTATGATTTCAACAATCAAAAAAGCCTTTGAAAACCACACTGATTCCCCTCAGGCAGTTACGGATGACATCTTGGCCTCCTCCTGAAATCAATTATATATAAACACAATTTCTAACTTGATTTTTTTATTACTAACTTGTTGAAATCAAATTTCCAAGATTTTAGCACAAGTTACACTTTAGTTACTGTGAACCACATTCAGCGACTTGCCCAAGACACAACAAGGGGCAAAAAGAAGCCTAAAATCAAAACTAATTCACATGCAGTGTTGAAAGTCCTGTCAACATTACAATTTGAGGTTTTGCAAACAAATAGCATGGCTATACACAAGGCCATACAAATACCTTTTCCTTTTTTCCATATTATATAAAAATATTTTAAAATATGTCACAAATAAACATCAAATTACTCTTCCTGGACATTCAGTATGTGTGATCATCTTTGCACAGTACTTGACCAGTAAGTGTGGAAATTCTCTTTTCATCTTGTACAGTGCAGGGTCAAAAAAAAACAACCAACCAACTGAAACCCAGTCACACCATTTATTCTTTACTTTTCACACTTTGGGGCTAAAATGAAGGCAAAATATTAATAACAATATTCAGAACAGCATATTCGGTACTTTGGAAATGCAAAAGACGAGCTCTAAAATCTGACTATGTCACACTGAAGTGAAAAACGTGTCTATACTCACTGCTCAGCTTGCAAAGAAACTCCTTGTGTGAATGCCAAAGAAAATGAAATAACATTAATTTGGAAGCCATTCAGGGTTTAGTTTCACATTATTATAATGAATTAAATGCAGCTAGGATTCACAGCATCAAAGTACTCAATCAAAAAAATGACATTGAGAAAACAGGCAAGTGAGCTTGGTGATTTAAATATGAACAATTATATCACAGAGGAAATAATTTTCAGTGACACAGGCAAGGGAAAACAGGTAAACCCCCTACATTGTGCATTTTGCCTTTTGGTGTTTTTGCACCTACTGTAGAATGAACACCATTTGTTTGAAAATCTATAATACTACGTTAAAAAGTGAAATGGACTTGATTGACAGGGAGGGACAGAGATTAAAATCCCCAAGGTTTACTAGCCTAAAGGCAGCTATGACAAACTGCTGCCAGTTACCCAAAGCCTGCACAGCTACTTGAGCACACAATCCTCAAAACAGTCATATGTGGCTGAGGACAATCCCTGCTGTGCAGAGCTGAATTTCAAACTGGGCTCAAGAGAAGGGAAAACATCAACACAATCACACACTAGTCACTCACATCTTACATTCATTATCAGGTTTTTCAAAGGAATCCCCAAGGCGGCTATATTTCACAGATTTAAAATAAAAGAGAAGAAAAAGAAAACCAAAGCAACTCCCTCTGCTCAAAACTGTACTTATGCTAGTTTATAAACCCACAATAAAACACAGGGAATAAAAGTACTCAAGTAGATTTTGAGACAAAAATACTTTTTGGAAAGAGAAAAAAAAATATTAAGAGCGTAGGTAACAGGAATAATACTGCTACCAGGCAACTGAATGCCATCCAGTATATAGATTCTTAGCTGAATGCTATATACTTATAAGAACCTTACTTTCCAGGAAAGCCTGCAGAGAGATCTTGAGTTGCTGTACAGAAAGCACAGCTACCCATCTTGCCCTTTCTTCTGTGAAAATCCGGTGTATCACTGCAAGTAAATACAATGTATCAGCAGTAGCATGCGATACGTTAATGTGCTCTAATTTCCATTACTTCAGCAGAACTGATGTGTGAAGAAATTTAGTCTGTGCATTAGACGGATTAATAGAGTCTAGGAATGAATAAAATACGCAATTAGAAATTTCTGTTTAAATTAAGAAGAGAATCTGCTGAGAGGAAGGCACATTGCATTCATGTGAATGGTAATCTACTGAATTATTTTTTTCGTGTGCTTTCTGACTGCAGACTGAAATTTTCTTTACTAGGGCACCCTGGAAAGAAAAGGGTGGGAAAAGATTAATAAAGACTTCAGAAGGATTTATGTGTATTTTACTGATGTGGGTATAACACACTTCTCTGAGAAAGCCCGTAGTAGTCAAAAAACTAGCAACATTTACCAGTATCTCCTGCAGCTAGTATGCAATCCAAACAAACATCTGTATGGATACATTACATGTACAGATGAGAATGTGAAGTACAGCCTGGGAGTTACTGGTTCTTTTTTTTTTTACCGTCAGACATCCATAGCCCATGTACAGCATTACACTGACCCAGGAGAACCCTTCTTCCACATTGCCCTTTTTCACTAGTGGGAAGTATTTAAAAAAAAAAAATCCCTGAGATTAAATAGATCAGAGCAGCTAGTGAAAATAACTGCAGCCAGCAAAGTCCTCTTCATCACCCCATTCTTTATGAATTGCCCATCACTCTCACAAAGGAAATGTGGCAACCAGCAAATCCTGGTTGTGTCAGGCACAGATGGGAAAGCTCCCTCTGTCTGCTAATTGACTGGGAAGAAAACTCATTAAATGGCATTTTTCACCTGTCACAGTCCAAGAGCAAACTCAGCAGCCCTCTCAGCTGCCCACCTGTTGGGGAAGGCAGAGCTGATGCTACCCTGCATTCTCTCCTGCTACTAAACAAATGCCCCATTGCTCGACATGAAAGAGCAACAGATTATCCCTCTGACAATTAAGCTCCTCTAAACCACAATGTCATATGCACCATTAAGTTCTATCTCCACCACAAAAAAAGTAGTCTAATCCTTGATTTTCATAGGCAGTAAATAATGAACAAGCTAGAAGATGAGCTCTGCATTTTGTTAAGGCTTTTCCCCTCCCTTTTAAAGTACAATGAAGCTTTAATGAAAAGATATATTCATTAATAAAATAAGAATATGCATTACTTGTTTTCATGTGACTTCTCATTTTTTTCATAAAACAGGCCCATCGCTATTAGAAAACTTGCACTTCTTAGAAAAGAATGTAAAAAATAATACTGAGAGATTTGCTTTCTGTTTTGTGCTCTGTGTTATTAGTATGCTTAATTTATAGTAGCATAATTTTGCAAAGTCCAAAGAACAAAAGACATCTACAACATTAGTGTAAATCCATGCAAGACCAGCAAATCCTTGACTTCTGTGTTACACTGGTATAAAGCAGGAGAGGCTTGTGGCATTTGCTGGAATAGTTAAAATAGTTTCTAGCCACTTGTGCTACTTCACCGAGGTGTGAAATTTGCCAGTGGACTTAAAGAGCAACACGTTTGAATACTGCACCTTAAAAAATAGTATATGATTGTAATGTAGGTTCAGAGTGGATATCGACACTATAAAGAAAGAACACAGTTCTTGGTAGTACCAAAAGTTATCTGTCAACCTGATCTGAATCAGTGAAGTGGGAGACTGTGCATAAATTGAATCCATAATCCAAATTTCTCCCACTGCTGCTCTTTCCCTACCCTCTCCCACCCCAAAGAAAATCCCACTAATACTTATCTGTACTGATTTATATATGTATATGTATAAATCATGGCTGGTCTCTCCTCCGCACAGACCTGTCCTTGTATGTTAAGTGATCAGGGCTGCAGGAAGAATAGAATTTTACTTCAAAGCAATGCTGCTTTCAAGTGCTGCTTAGCTACTGGTCTGTTTTAATTTCAAGATTTGCATGCCAACTCTCTACACCACAAAAGAATTTTCTCTCACAGGCACTGGAGATAGACATTTCAGGGCACAAACAATGAAATTGAAAGAACAGTTAAGAAAAACAGTTCTGAAATAAATCCTGTTGCAAGGAATGGTGCCATGTGGCATTGATTCTAGAAGGACTGCTTCTGATATGTCAGCCACTTTTCTAATTTAGCATTTTTTCCAAGTGTTGCTCTCCTTATCCTACCATTGTGCCCTTCCTTAATGCAACATGCTAAAAATTATAAGAACGACTAACCTTCTGACTTAGCTATGGGTTAAGGTTTTATTGTTGTAGAAAACAGAATGAAGAACAAAAGGACAGTCCTTCCTCTTAGTAAAATATTATCCATAGGGAAGGAGGGGAGATAGATTTGGAGAGATGGAAGTCCAATAAAACCAAAGGTGCAAGCAGTACAGGCCAGCCCAAGAGCCACCTACAAAGTCTGTTCTCCATAGCCTTCATGATGAAAGATGGTTTAAAGGAGGGTCATGAAAGAGAGCAATGAAGTAGCTCTGCAGATCACCATGATGAGCTCCAGCCAACTATGGAAAGCTGCATGTGAGAAACTGCAAGCGGTGGTCATTTGAGAATCCCTTTATTAGGCAAAGGAAACAGAAATCACAGACTGATGCAAGGGAGAAGATGATGTCCCTGAGAGCAGTTTCACATTAGACCTAGACATGGCAAGAGCAGGCTGCTGCCAAAATGGAACAGATCACAAATAACATGCAAAGGCAAGGATGTATGTAGCAGAAAAGAAGGAGCAAGTTCACAGACTCAAAGAGCAGCACAGTCAATGCAACAGGCCAGGAAACACGCATACCATGCAGCAAACTGAAATGAGATAAGACAAATAAGCTTCATTTACAGAGGCAAAGAGAAGGATGAGTGCCTACAGAAAAGATAGGATGAACACTAAGCCTGTATTATCCCCCCCCTCCCTCCCCCCCTTTTTTTTTCCCAGCTCCAAGAGCTGTTGAAGAAACAATGAATAGAAAACAAGTGAGTAGATGAAGAAATATTCCCAAAAATGTCATTTTCAGATTCACAATTCACACTGTACTGCTTTCCCACAGGCCAGAATCCAGGACTAAGCTGCTTTCTCTCTTTGTAAATTTCTTCCCGTGAGACATGATGGTAACAATAGTGAGGTTAGATCAAATTTGCTGCACAGACTAAATTTGCCCATTTTTCTACTTTGTCCTACTTCAACGGACAATACTCCAAAGAAAACTATTGTGTAAACCCTTTGGTTTGGTTGGATTTTGTAAAGATTACCACAAAGTTATACAATAAGAACATGAGCAAAACCCCATATTGTGAAAAGTTATTTGGTCCCTGCCATCCTATTTGAAATGCTTTTTTATGTTCCTTCCTTACTTCAGATGGAGTGGCCCCAGTATGTTTTCAGATGTCAGACATGGTTAGTGAACACAATGTCGTCAAACTAGAATAGACAATGTTTTTTAATTTTTTTCCATAATGTGTTTTGTTTGTATGAAGAACCGTGCCAAGGATCTGCTGAAAGTTGTATCATTTCCTTCAATGAAACTAATTTACAAGGAAAATGAATCATGGGAAAGGCAAAGAAGATATCAACTATTTTATATCCACCCTGTTCCTTCCTGTATCTGTGCCTGGAAAAACCAAGCAACAGAAGCACAATGCACTATACTCAGATCTGGTGTAATGCCATTGAAGTCACTGATGTTACGGCGTGAATGAATTTGGCATTATATCAATTTAATTTTTAGCAATGCCAAAACCAACCTTAGCATCTAAAGGTTTGCCAATTACTTGACAATATGAAGATAACTTTTGTGTTAAAAGAACAATATGCTGCATCCATTCTGTCTGGGAATTTGCAGGTAAGCAGGAGGCATGCCATATACTTGGAGCTAAATTAATGCTGCAGGAGAACAAAATAACTGCTCTAACAAGCTGCATGAAAGATTAGCAATAGCAGCAGCAATGTATTGCCACAACCAAACAAAATCAATCGTGTTTGCTACATCCAGTACACAGACTTCAGGATTGGAGGGACAATGTCACAGCTATGACTGAGAAGTCATTTCTACCGTAAAGTCCCTGTGTCAGCTATTTGCATACGTTTTCTTAGGAAGGTCATCCTTTGGGACAAAATTGCTTATGCTTGATGTGTTCCCATGATTTCCGAGGGTATTTGTCATTCTTGGAAAACTGCATAGTAAAAAAAAAAAGCGCAACCAAAACAAAATCAAAGAACCCCAAGCCCACAAAAAACACCCACACATAAAAATCCTCTCTCACCAATTTAGGGATTATACAGACTTTTGTTTCTCTCCCCATTTCAGTATCTCAAATATCAAGTTATTTGAGAAGTGAAATTTACCACCTATTCTATCTTCATTACAAAGACGAACCACAAAGACTACATAATGCCTCTTCAGTTATTTTTTTTTCGACATGGGTTCTCCTTAGTAAAATGCATGCTGCCACTGAAGTCAATGATTCTCCATAGCTCGTGAGAAGGTGCAGATAGAGATGATACAGACATTGTTGCAAAAAGAGGAAAAGAGCTATGTAGGGCTGGATCAAAAGTTATGCTGATGGACAAATGATAAAAGTCTTTTTACTTAGTTCAGAATTACTTTTAGATTTTTGAAATGCACTCTTGTGATGAGAAGCAATAAGGCTAGCTTTGAGTTGGATTTTTTCTACGTTAGTGAAGAATACATGGTTTTCCAGTCCACCATCCACCACTCACACATTCCCCTTTATAGCATACTGAAGTAAACTCCATCCCCACATAGATCACACCCCACCACTTCAATTCAGTTTCAGAACAATTGCCTGTCACCTGCCTTCAAAGCCACATAAATCTAAATGTCCATTTGAAGTATTTCTGAAAATCTTGTTCAAGTACTGTCATTATTTTATGTGTGCTCACAGGGCTGTAGTGGGGTGTAATATTATATTCCTGGAATGCCCTCCCTGAGCAGTGTTGCATGGCAAACACCTTCTCTCTCTTCTCTGAGCTGCAGCAACTGTGCTTGCCACTGCTATCCACGGCTTAAAACTACACAATGCATAGAAACCTCTACTCCATTAATTAAGCTGTTATATCCTTATTGCTGAAAACTGGTTTTAGATTAAGAATGTGTAAGTATAAAGACTGTTATGGAAATGCATCAACCTTTGTCAAACTAAAAAACACTTAAAATTGAAATAATAGATAAGGAAGAAACAGAGATGGATCAGGTACATTATGAAAATGAAAGACTAAAAGCATAAAATCATCGATCTATTCTAGAATATTGATAAATATTTAACAGCACTAAAGAAAAAAAAAATTCATAAAATAATAGGAACAACCAGACCATTCACACAGTGCTTTTATGTATCGAAAGAGCACTTGAATGTGTCATACTTCCATCGGCAACAGATGGGCCACACAGAAGTTCATGGTGAATTGTACCGTGTGTTGAGCTGACACCTAGGATACTAAGACCCACCAATGCCTCACTGACCCAGACATATCACTTTGTGCCTCTTTCCCAGTCTTCAAAACAAAGGCCAAAGACAGTAACCTTACTGAAGTGCTTGAAGATTTCCTCAGGACAAGCACTACAAATGCTGGGAGCTGGGTGTTGTTGCAATTAGAAGTACATTATATGTTTTCAATCACACAAGCTTTACTACTTATGACTAAAATAGAGCCTTGTGCAGGAGAGTTCTGCAAATAAAACTGCTCTGATCCCTGTTAAGTGCCTAAAATGGCATTTTTCCTAAATTTGCAGTTAATACAGGTCACAAGCAAATTGGACACAGTTGCACAACCTCAGAAACAGTCTGAGAGGGAGACTGACTCAGTTTGTATTCGTCTTCTCCTCATACACCAGAAAAGAATGAAGTGTACTGAATCTGTATTGTTGCAATATACATTCCCTAATGCTTCTCTGGTACGTTGAGGGGAGTCAGCACAAACTCATCTGAAGATGTGCTATATTATCCAATTCCTGAGGTGGGGGGCTGCTTTCTTTTCTAGGTCCAGTTTCTGTAGTTGTTTTTCTAATGGCAACTCAAGTAAGTGACAGTTAGCTGTAAAAGGACACCGCTACCCCTTCCCCATAAAACCATTCTCCATTTCTGAGGGTTGTTTCACTGTCTCAAAACACAAACCTGAGCCATGCACTGAGTGCATAACAAGGATTGTATTCCTTCACTTTGCCTACTACGATACCATAAAATTTAGTGATTGTACTTGAAGCAAAGGACTGAATCTAAAGATTGCACATAAAAAGAGCAAGCAAACATTGGGGAAAGGAAATAGAAGAAATGGAATAAATAAATATAAAAGTGAGGAATAACCAGGAATAGTTATGGTTCCAGACAGTCTTAGGGATAGTAAAAAAAAATATTGTAAAAATATATATTTTTTTAATTTTATTTCATAAATGTGGCAAAGTATACTATATTGACAATTACAAAAGGGTACAGCTTTGTTAAAACAGTAGTAAATATTGATCCTTCAAGTCACTGCTAAACCAATGTTTAAGCAACAACAGCATGATTCCAAAAGCACTGTTCGTCCAGAAATTTAAAAGCACTGACATAAAGAAATTAAGGCAAACAGCCAACACATTTACAGAAGGCAAATAAATAGCAGTATCTAAAATGATTCCAAATATACACAACAATATAATATGGGGGGGTGGGGGGGGTGGGGTGGGGAAGTACCTAATCAACACTTCCAAAGAGCTTCAGCTAGAAGTGTTGGTGTTTACTTTTTACCCATATAACCTTTGCATACATACACATGAAAAATAGTGAGTAGTACTAAAAACACATTGTTTTCTTCACCTTGTACAGTAACATGCAGTACCATCTTAATCATTCCCTAGGTATTTTGGCAGCAGGGCAACACAAGTGGGAGTTACAATTGCATTTTTTTCTGTAAAGTCCAAATCAGCTTTTAAAGATTTAGAAAGAAAAAGTCCTGAAGCAGCTTATTATGTGTGAAACTGTTTGTTCTTCAACAGAAAAGAAGTTCTTTTTTATTTAGAGGCCATTAAGGCACACAACCTATTAATTAAATTAATTGTTTAGAAGCTTAAATTTAATTAAAATACTCCCTTAAATATAGCTTAACGGTGATTTTTGCTGCACTATGAGCAGTAAGCACATGCTACTGAAATGAAGCATATACATATGCTGAGGTGAAAACAAGAGCACATAAATTTTATGCCCCCCACCCCCCCTGAAGTAGTTATGTACTCCTCACTAGATTATTCCCCAGTCCCCCACATCCCCTCGGACACCATACACAGAGCAAACACCGCTCTGAACTCTCTTCTACACCCTTTTAATACCATTCCAGGTTACCAGAATGATGTATTTTTCCTATTTATTGTACTTATATTCATTAAGTTGAGGAAAATAGCATTATGTACCACTATACAGAATATTATCATGTAGTATATTAGGCATAAAGCCAGCATCTACCTATTTGCAAATGTCTGAAAACCACTAGCAAAATTGTATTACCTTTAGTCGAAGAATCAGCCAGATTTGACCCACATAACTCATTAATCCTAATCAGCCTTACTGCTAAATTCTTTCATATTGCTCTGGCAGAGGGCTTGGACTGGATGACCTCCAGAAGCCCCTTCCAACCTCTACCATTCTGTGATTCTGTGATATCGGACCAAACCACAATGTTTATGAGGCATTTCCTGCAGTAAAATGCCCTTTAAGTGCAATTAGCACTAAAGATACTAATGGTCTCATTGACTTTAGTTCAGGGGTAAACACCTTCACTGCTCCATATTGTTAATTACTCCACAGCAACAGATACAGAGCCTTACTGTAAATTGCCATCGATAAAGGAGAAACTCCCAACCTTGTATCTAAGCAGCATTGTTATGCAAAATACATGCAAAATCCCCAAAACCCAAGAGTGAATTCCAACAGGATTCTCTTCTTTTTGTTTTCAAACTGCAAAAAAGTGTAATAGATTTTGAAAAGGAGCCTTTCCAGGCTTGCTTGGCTTTTGATAATGGATCAAATTATTTCGCTTCTACCTCCACACACACCCCACCACCACCCCCACCCCCAAAAGCAAGGAGGTGGTCTGCTTAAAATATAGCTACTTTAAACAGACTATTGTTTCCTTCCCTTCCAAGACCACCCAGAATTTCAGTACTGAATCATCTTTGCACTAGACAGATTAAACTACTACCACAGCTCTCTGTGCAAAAACCTACTACTCTGCAATACATTTATTACTATTTACCACCATCACTGCACAAAACAGAGCATATTGTGCTGGCATACACATAAGGAGAGATGGTAAAAGTCGGGGAGGGTGGGGTGTATGTGGAAATGAAATCTTAGGCACTTGGGGAGGGGAGAACCATGACTAAGGCCCTTTTCAAAGCTCAAGAGATTATGTTTAAAAATAGGCTTTCTGTAAGAGACTGTATGTAAAGCCTTTTATTTTCTTTATACGTTTAGACTTTTGAGTCTTATACCTTCAGGCTGCAGGATTAATTAAAATTTACAAAGGAAATGGAAGTTATAATGTAATAACCCAATTCCAAGCTCTAGCATTCCTAAATAAAAATAAAGATAATCACTGAAGGACTTGCGTTACAGTTTGTCCTAGAGTTTAGGGCAGTACACTGGGAATTCAAAACTACAGATTCTAATTACAACCTTCTTGTTATCTGCTTCCACTCTCAGCTCTTGATGCATGCTTCAGTTTCCCACCCAGAAACTAGTATGTTGCTACAGGTCTCCACTGCATCTTGAATTCCACGAATGAGAAGCAGAAGGTATGAAAAGAACTATGCCATTATTGAAATAAAGTTGGGAATCACACAAGGGAAAGACACTGCTCAGGGACAGGATTTATCTATCTAGTTATCCAAGCCCATACTCTTCTTTTATCATAACAAAGGGCAGAGAGCATCTTTGCATCTTTGGACACAGGAAAGAAAAATCACAGTGTGGAGATGCTCAAGACCAGGAGCTGTCCAGACAGCTAGATTTAGGTGACTTGAAATTCACTGTAGGCAACAAAATGATGCAGAATTATATATGTGAAAATCATGTCAGGCATTTATCTTTGGCTCATCAAAGCACCACACTGGCACCAGTGTTGTACTGTATTTCATCACATTTAGCATAATCAATTTTTACTGTGATCAGCTGTACACATACTTTACTAATCACAAACTTGCCACCCCAAACTTCATGTAACTGTCACGGAAAATATCCTATAAATCACAGCAGCTGCTCAGCAGTGAAGCAGGGCAAGCAAAGGGCTGCCTAAGAGGATGATCAAGGGAGGGCACTTCTTTCTTCTGTGATATGTATTGAGGAGCAGGTGAAGATAAAAGTTATGTTTGAACTGAAGACATGTCATTATTAAATCTAATTAACTTAGTATCAACACAAAGTTAGACTGGAAATCATAAAAAGGGGGGAAAGGTGTAATCCTGTCAGTAATAGCATTTAGAGTCTATCTGGATGTGGGTTATACTTTAAATATCAGTAAGACATGAATTTTCTTAAACAAACAAACAAAAAAAAATCAGAAAATTATTGCTCTGTTGCTGATCATATTTAATATGACACATAAGCAAAATACTGCAATTTAGATGTTGTGGTTTTAATCTTAATTTTTCTTTCTGGGACCCTGCAAATCCATGAGTTGGAATGTGCAGATCCTCTTGGAAACAAGGCTGTTCTTTCTTTCCATTACAGTCAGCATGAATAGGGTAACACTGCAAGGTAAGCTAGCTAGCTAAATGGGGGTGTGTGTCTCAGAAGCACACAGGGACAGGATGAGTGACACTGGCATGGGCTGTAATACAGGAAATTCCAGTGAGGTATTAGGAAATCAGCTTTCACAATGAAACAGTCAAGCACTTGAACAGGGGCCCAGTCAAGCTGTTGAATGCTCATCTGTGGAGACAATCAAAGCTGGGTTGGATAAGTCCCCGGACAACCTGCTGTAGTTGGTCCTGCTTGGAATGCAGGGCTAGACTTAAGTCTTCAGATCTCCCTTCCAAAATGAATTAGTCTGATTCTAAACCACCTTGATATATCTTTGCTTTTTAAATGGCTACTGTTTCTAAGCCATTTAAGATGACTACGGTTAACAAAGGAATATTGTGTTTCCATCATTACATTTCCCCAGCAGGTGTATTTTTGCTTCACAGTGAGCAAATAACCCATGCACCAGTGAACTGAGAGGCTGCCTTGAAGATCTGAAGCTCGCTCAACAAGAAGTTATTTCTTTCTCAGTCTTGACAAGCTTCCTTTTCCATCCACCCCTATCCCTATCTATGGCCTATAACTAGTTTTCTGCCTGTAAAAATAATCAGGGGTATCAGTTCTTTGTGAAGAACTCTTAGTTCAATAGTATAGTTTCTAGGGTAGACAGTTGTTCCTCTTCTCCACTGTAGTACCAACATAACTTCACGGCAATCACTCAGCTTTAAAAGGTCAAATGGCAACAGGTATTTCACAAGGATTGAAAATAATTTCAGTGAAAATGTTCTTGCCATTTTTTGTCAACGCTTAGTTTGCTGCTAATTTGGTAATATGGAAAGAACAACCTCACAGGCATCTGACATTGACAGCTGCATCAAATTAGTCTTTGGACATAGTAATAAATTAGTCTTCATTATCATCATGATTGTCATTAAGCTGTATATTCATCAGCTACTGAGCTTTTGCACACTTAAGGGCAGAAAGAATAGCTGTAATGTTACAAATACCAAACATATTTGCATGAGTGAGGAGACACAAAAGAACAAAAGGGAAAATGTGAGATATTTAAACTATGATAAAATGCTCAAGTGGTGCGATGGCAGTTGCTTTCAAAATATTTTAAGGTTAGAGCATATACAAACATATTCGTATATTTAGGACATTGACTTGTCAATTGAAAGTTAGCAGATTTTTCAAGTCATTCATAATGATTTCCTCTTCTGTCTAGTAACTATAGCCTTACCGTATTTTTTTCTTCCATTCATAATTTCCAATAGGAAAAGCTAAGCTTAACATAATATTAACGCTAGATCGAGATGGAAGCAGTGTTGATGTCAAACAAAATTTCTACTTTTTTTTTTTTTCCCCTAACTATGAATAAAATGTCAGAAACTCAAACATGGCCTCAAGCCAAAAGTAATCCTAAATCAATTGAAATGTTTTATTCTGATACCTTCATTTTTTTGTTTGTTTGTTTTACTTCAAATTATTACAGCTTTTGAAATAAACACCAAAGAGTAAAAGCAGAACCACTTCACTTAAATAGTGTTAAACTAGAATGTCACAACAATTTCAAAACTCCATCAAAAACATTTCAAAGCAGGAAATTCCTGACCACTTCCTATTAAGGCTGAAGCCAGGAAAATTCTGGTTTAGCTTGCAGCTTAGCCTGGCGTTCATGTACATGACATGAATTATTTCTATTACAGAACTGCAGTAAAGAGAGTGTATTCCAAATTCAACCATTTTAGAAATTGGAATGAACTGTGAGATGCATTTTTATAAACTATATTTACATAAATGAATTGTCACTGAATCAGAAGAGCTTAAGTAAGGAATAAAAGAAAAAACAGAAACTGCCAGCATGTAGCTACAAGAAGCAATATTGCAGTATCTTATGCTTTCATTTTTAATTCATTGCTTTTATCAGCACAAAAAGTATTTGAAAAATGAGTGAAAAGCTAATGAGGTTCTGTTTTATACTCTGTGTAATGAGTCAGTCTCACACACTAAACCATCCCCAGGCATCATGACATAGATCAGAAAGGGATTCTGTAGAGCTGTGGCTCAGCAATGAATGAATTACTCTGCCCCTAGATCACCACATTTAATCTTCAGATGTGTTACAGCTGGTCTTAAGATTTACTGTTAATTCTTCAGATGTACAGCATTTAAGAGCATTGCTATGTTTTAGAGAAGACTATGCAGAAAAAGTGCTGCTGATTTGGTAATATGGAAAGAACAACCTCACAGGCATCTGACATGGACAGCTGCATCAATTGAATTGCAATATTGAAAAGCCAATAGTCTGTCTTTTCAACCACCATGTTATATGTGGACATGCTTAGCACATACTGCCTCCTTTGTCCTGGGATAAACTTTTTGCAGTTCTCAGAAGGGGGAATGGCTTGGGCTAATGCTATTCATGAAGCATGTAGGTAGGCTGCAAATCCTGACTTATGAAGCAAGTTTACAGGTTATTTTCTCTTGGATGGAAAATATAACTTGATAAATGTCTTCTCGGGGGAGAGCCACAGTCCCTGTGTGGCTGAGCTACTTGATGCCTAAATTCCCAGATGCTGTCCTTACAGCCCTGAGCTAAGTACCTGTGCACAGTGCTCTACATTCACAGAGAAAGGAGGTGCCTCACAGGGCACCCTCAGAAACCAGAAACCTGGCTAGGGAGATGCCAAAGTTAGCTGACAGGAACCATAAACACTAGTGGAGAACCTAATGGTGTATCTTCAACCCAACAACCCCTGTAGCACAAGCAGCAACGTGCCCATTTAAACAGCTTTGAATGTAGTCCAAGAGTTAGATGCATAAACATTAAAAATCTTAACTCATTTATTGCTTTTCGGTAAGTCTTGCAAGTTTTTGTGTGCAAAAAGAGGTTTCAATTAAGGCCTGTCCCTCAGCACAGATGAGTATCGTCTGCATGGCAGAACACTTTCCCGAGTCCCTGGGTTAGCATATTCCCAGATGGAAGAGAGAAATGATCTTCAATCTCTCACATCTTTGCTGAGCCCTTTAGAACAGACATGGGAAGGCCACCCTTCCCTCAGTGTCCGAGGTGGAGATTTCTCCCTCCTTAGCCCCATTGCGATTTTTTTCAGTGTAGCAAAGTGACAAGAATAATCATGTGGATACAGCAAACACGTCAATACCTAGGCAAAAACTGAGCTTTCAGCTCTCAGAAAAAAATGAATCACGAAAATCTGAGCACTAATTGAGACATATGTGTGGTTAGACATACCTTGAGAACATATTTAGGCTTCTAAATTTCTGTGTAAGTTTTGGACCCACTGGGGCTTGGGTCTCAGTACTTCACTGGAATGCATGAAAATGGAAACAGAAGGAGCAAGGCAGCAGAAAGCGGCTTGTCAGTGAGCATTTTGCAAGTATTCAGAGTGCAAGACGCTGTGACGTCCAAGAGTAATGAACAACATCTTATATTGCATCATGTCTCAGAACAGAATCTTTTACATATTTAAAGCGTTCAGCATTATGTATGCTTCAGCAGTTCCCAAACAAAAATGCTTTCATTTGCTGCCTGACAGTTGTGAAAGTCTGGGAAATAGAGGCCCAGGACTGCACAGCTTTCCAAAGTCCTGTAGCAAAACTGGGATAACATTCACATCTTAATCCTAACTTAACAATCCTAACACGATGTTTAAGGTACTAGGTGGTTTTACAGAATTCATAGTGTCTTGCAGAATCACAGAATGTTAGGGGTTGGAAGGGACCTCCAAAGATCATCGAGTCCAACCACCCTGCCAGAACAGGACAAAACTAGAGAAGATCACCCAGATAGGCATCCAGACAGGTCTTTGAAAGTCTCCAGAGAAGGAGACTCCACAACCTTTCTGGGGAGTCTATTCCAGTGATCTACAGTGATGTACTCTAGCTTGGATCCATTGCCCCTTGTCCTATCACAATGCACAAGGGAAAAGAGGTTGTCCCTGCCTTCTTGATGTATTTATAGACATTAATTAGATCCCCTCTCAGTCTTCTCTCCAGACTAAAAAGCCCCAGGTCTCTCGGTCTTTCCTCATAAGGCAGGTGTTCCAGTCCCTTAATCATCCTCATAGCCCTCCACTGGACTTCCTCAGGTAGATTAGTTACTAAATACTTAACAGATTTATTATAACCAGAGCAACAGCAAACACCAGCTTTTTAAGAAACTTCATACTTGACAGTTCTCTAACATTTGCTTTCATTTGCTTAATTTTGTCAATGAAGCGGCTACTTTGTAAGCATCTTTTAGTGCTAATTGGAGTATCTGAGAAATTAACTTTAATTGTCTCAAGCTATTAGTAATGAACTTCAGTCCCACCTAGTTTTATAGGAGAACAAGAGCAGTGTTGGTGGCTACAGGAATTTATTGGAATAGAAACACAGTGCTGGGGTGTTCATAAAGACTAAAACACCATGCTACTACTATTTTCCCAAAAAGTTATTCCCTTATTAGAAACAAATAAACAAACAAAACCACCTATTCAATAGTTCTGGAACTGGCACAGGGTTTTTGTTGTCTGATAGTTTTTGTGGGTTTGTTGTTATTGTTTGGTTTTCCTTCCTGGGTCATATTTTGGGGAGCTCTTTCCCCCTAGTTAACTACAGGAATGATGAAATATGTAGTTTAAACTGCTGAATAGCAATTTCCACAGAACTGCCAGTTCATGCAAATTACCTACCCCCTGTGGTATGTTTACTAACCAATCAAAATATTTTCTTCAGACAAAGCACGGCAATAAATTTAAATGAAAATAAGGACAACCACAACACAAGACGCATAATAAAAGATTTGTGCACAGCACAGAAAGTATCTTATAAGTAAAAAAATTATGTTCATGCTTTACAGCGCAGAATTTTCAGAATAATACAGCATATTTATCATTTGATGCAGTACAGTTATTTCCAACAACTTAATGAAAAAACTCCAGTTGTAAGTTGCTATTGGACTCACTGGGAATAAAAAATTAATCTGAGCAAAGCATTTCAAAAAACATGCATATTCTACCACAGCAGACCTTTTATCACAGTCTTTACTACAAAGAACACTTACTGAAACGTACAGTGCAAGCCTGCAAGAAAATTCAGACCGATGATTTCTGGGGTCCTTTACAAGTGTAGACGGAGTATAACATAGCTCATCAAAAATTATGGAACAAAGCACAAACACTAACTGAACAGAAAGGATTTGTGAATGCCCTGCAAAATAATTTTACATCCCCTCAACAGACCAGTTTTAAAGACCCTTATTGCTAGCAAGCTCATGAAGACTTCTCTTACTTTTCTTCTGCTTATTAAAGAAAGGCCACACCCAGAAAGGTGTATGAAATTACACCTTCAGAAAATTACATCTATCCTAACACAGGGCAAAAAGTATTGCACAGAATACCTCTGCATCTTTTTCTATGGGGTACAATTCTTTGGTCTGTGAATTGGAAGTCCCAGCATTTTCCTGTGCATCTTTCCCCCTTCTCTTAATTACTATTTCATATATATAAAAGAATCTGTACTGACAACCTGAATCAAGATGCAACAAAATTTAATCCCTCTTCAAATCCAGTTTTCTAATATGCTGGCATTTGGCAGAACTCCTGTGCTGCCACAGTCTGAGGCTGCCTCTAGTTCAGACTTCTCAATGCAGGCTCCTCTGATGGGTGTAGCTGAAGTAGATGGTTTCCTACAGCAACAGATTCCTGGGGGCAAGAAAATAGTCCTGTCCCTGATACCTTCTTTCCTATGCCAGGTCTCTGAGGAGCCAGATGGCTGACAGTGATTCTGAGGAAGCATGCAAAGCACAACAGTGACTCCTGCCTGGGGGGAGAAATAGCCAACCTTGCCCTCTTGGGCAGCCAGCCTACCCCAGCTCCTTCATCCCTCTGCCCCACATCTTCAAATAAAAGTTCATTTTCCTTTGGATGCATGATCCAGTTAGACTAGGAGATCTGCAGCCTTCGCAGGCCCTACTGCAGTCCCACACCAGAGCCCCCGGCACCTCCTGGCCTACCCTTTGTGCATGGCCACCAGGCCCTGGCACAACTGGGCCCATGAGGCTGGGCCTCCAGCCACCTGCGACAAGTGACCAACTGCAAAGCCATCTTAGAACACAAGCAGCATTCACATTGCCTCTAGAAAAGAAGGCATTTCAATGTGAAACTGTTGATAACACAGACACTGACTTTTGTTTGCAGGTAATCTAGGAAAGGCCTCAAAGAAGTCCAGCCAGCATCTTAGCTTCATTCTCCACTTTCCCTCACCAAACAAAGCCATACTCCCTGTTAGACGGGCCCTTTCCCTCAGCTCTCCACCACCCTGCCACCTCTCCCTGTCTTGTCACTCCCCGCCAATGGCTCCCAGACATTTGTGTCTGAGTGTCAGGAGAATGGAGCCAGGCTCTTCTCAGTGACATCCAATGATAGGACAAAGGGCAACGGATACAAGCTGGAACACAGGAGGTTCTATGTAAATGTAGGGAGAAACTTTTTCATGGTAAGGATGACACAACACTGGAACAGGCTGCCCAGGGAGGTTATGGAGTCTTTCTCTGGAGACATTCAAAACCCACCTGGATGCAGTCCTATGTGACCTGATCTAGGTGGTCCTGCTCTGGCAGGGGGATTGGACTAGAAGATCTTTTAAGGTCCCTTCCAACCCTGAACATTCTGTGATTCTGTTTAAAAGCACATTACTTTCTGATACTCAATTTCCATTACTGTTTTGCCTCCTGACCAAACTGAAGCTATGTATTCAAACAGTAAACATATTGACAAGATACCTATATATTTAGTTATGCAATCCAGGCTCACTGGAGAGCAGTTTAAATTCATCACCCCTTTATCACATACATGCTATGAAAATGAGTACACCAGGAAAGAATAAATTGCCACAAGCACTTGACAGGCAAGAGACAGAAGCCAACTGGCCCAGCAGTTCCCAGCCACTTCTGTCACTTGTCCAGCCAGTGCGCATGTTCATTCACCCAGCTGTTCCACCTCTTGTCCAGTGGAGAAAAAAAAAAAAGAAAAAAAAAAAAGAGGACATCATGGAACTAGCTGAGGACAGCACAGTGGCAAATAAGAGACACACAGCTGGGAGCAATGTGAAGGGGAAAAGGGAAAAGTCCCTTTCACAGACAAAGGAACATGGCAATGACCTGTCACGGTCTACCCACCAATCTGACCTGTACCATTCTGATATAAGGAAATGGGAAAACTAGTAGCATGCAACTGGAGAAACTGCAATATGAAGTCTTTTTGCTTTGTTCAAACAAAAGAAAAATAAGAACAGCTGGAACATGGAAGTAAAATAGCAGTTGCATAGAGAAGTTAGCATTTGAGTCCTCTGCCTCATAATACAAGAACAAGGAGTGGAATTAAGGCAGAGAAATTCAGAAATAAATTTTTTAAAAATGTGACTGGTATTGTTTTACACACACACACAAAATCAAAATAGGAGCACGGATATATCTAAGGTTTTAACAGTCATACATAACTTGCACAACTGTCAGTTTTTGTGAAAACATAACATTTTGAAAGGATATTAAAGTCTCATGTTTTATGGTTTTAAACTTGTCTTTAAATAGCTGTAATCAGGGTGAAAACAGTTGTGAAGAAGAAATTATGTGCCTACTGTGCCCTTTTTACAACTTCAGTTATCTGATGCTGTCAACTGCACTGTCAGAGCCAGGACACCAGCCAAGGCAGTACTGGAAACCGGTATTCCCACAAAGGGCTCATTCCTCATTACTGAGGTTTCCCATAGCTATGATTCTGCAAACTCAGTCATTCTCAAATAAATCGGGGTTCACAGACCAAAGAATCAACTGGAAAAAAGGCTGTGATGCTGGAACTGGATTCACAGACAGCAGAAAATTGGAAACCACTGATCTTCATGTTGTACTTCATTAAGTATGCTGGATATTGGTTAAAAAGGTTTCAACTTTTGGAAAAAAAAAAAAAAGGACTGATGTTTTAAATTTACTATTTTTTTTTTTTTTTTTTAACTCCCTGAACTAGCAAACGTTTTAAAAAAATTATATATAGTATCTTTGGCTTAAATAACTATTACATCATGACAGGTTTAGCTATCCAGTTAAAACAAAAGCTGTATCATCCACAATGAAAAATCAAGCCCAGAGCTGAATTGAAGAATTCTACCTTGGAATGGCAAGAAAAACAAAAACACTGATTCCCATCAGGCCCTGAGATTTTTAGTTTCTATTTTTTTAAATATTGTTTTTTATGGAAACTTAGAATTTCCCCATATTTCTTTTAAAGACTACAATTAATTTGTGTATATCTCCAACTACAGACACAAGAGCAAACTATTTCAGCCAAGAAAGTTCATGGAAAATAATCTCTGTCCTTTTCGTATTATCAATGGTTTAATATTTTTACTGAATCTTGGCGGAAACCTCCTCACCTCCACAGAGACAGAAGGTTAATAAATTTGGTTATCTTGAATCCTGACTTGCTAGCACAGATGGCAGTGTGGCTTGGAGCCCAGGACCTACTTTAAACAAGTTAGCACTTGCCCATTTTTTAGAGAGAATAAAACTAAAAAACAATGAGAATCTTCCTGTACCCCTACTGCAGTCCCATTTTCCCCATTAGAGAAGCTTGTTTTCCACATCTTGCTGGGATAATCTTAGACTGTCTCAGGTCTGTGGGACATACTTGCAGATATGTACTCATTCCACACTGTTCATCAGCCAGTATAAAATCTACATTTAAAGAAAAAAGACAGATTAAAGTTTAAGATTACAAGCATGAATTTACAGCACCTGAAGTCTGTCTTTCCCAGTCAGCCTCCATCACCTTGGATGAACCAGTATGGCTATCTGTATACTACTGTTTCTGATTAACTCCATGCATAGACATCCCTATTTCTAGGGTCTGGATGTGGAGCTGATCAGACAAAGCTATTACATTCTAAATTCACACGCTACTATAATAAGAAACATTTGAAAGGGCAGCTAAAGCTAAATTTTCAGAAGTATTGAAGCCTTAGGTAGCTGACAACTGGGATATGACTGAGATCAGCCAGCAGCAGCTCCACAGCTTTGAAAATTGCAGTAGGTGGCCAGCTGTGTTTGCAGACATGGGAGTGGGCTGGCTAGCCAGTAAGTGCAGATCCTACACAGCTTTTCCCATCTTGCATCGGCAGCACTGGGGAAGCAGCAGGAGTTGTGCACTTCTAGAAAATCCATGCTTGCCTGGAAGCCTTCCAAAATGAGCACCAGAATTCCCATATAGGTCCATTCCCTCATCTGTGGATCTCTGTGTAGTGCTTGCAGTGTTCAGCTTTATTAAAGAAGTAGAAATAATGTAGATTCAGTCGGTATCTTTTATCTTCCTTTACTGACACTATTTGGGATTTTTCTCCACTGGCTTTTGAGGGGTAAACACAGAAAAAAAAACCTAATAGCTTACAGCACTATATTGACTTTAAGAGGAGAATTAAAGCATACAAACTATAAATAGAAAACGTAAAACCTAAGAAAATGTATAAAATCTCAACCATTTGTATTAATAGGCTTATTCAAATAAATAATATACAGTCACTTCTAGTTTTCATGCCAATATTTACAAATGACTTTTCACCTTCCATTCCCTTACCATGTTTTAATCTCCAGTTAAGTACAGACTTTCATAACCTTCAATAAACTTTTCTTTCAGATACCTGTCAGGCAGAGAAGTGCTATTCTCCCATGCCTCATAAATACGGTGCCTGGAAACTCATTATTAAAACCGCTTTTGTGAATGCTCAAAGTCTAATTCATGACTTCTCTGAAACTATTTAATGAAACCAAGATATCTGATAGTCAAGAAAGTTCTTCCAATGGGCATGAGCAACCGATCTTTCACAACCTGTTAGAAGATGTGCCAAGACTAGTTCCTTTCCTGTGTAATAGAAGCCACAGGAATCAAAGTTTCTGATCAAAGTCCAACACCTCAGCACTGCCAAAAGCTGACAAGCCCTTTTTTCCTCTCTTTCCTGAAAACAGCTCTGTAATCACACTGGATTTTAACAGGATAACTATCTCTTGGACTCAGGCTGAACTTGGTCATACTAAACTATGATTAAACCATATGATGGTTGCTACAAACAGCATTACTTCATATATTTATTTTTAAAGTGTGCTGAGATTCTTATGCAACCTACTACCACAGGCCAGAGTGTTTTTTAATATAGAGAAATTTTTCCTCTGTCAGGGACATTGAATTAAGAATGGAACAAAATATTCAAGCAGTGTCAGTTCTGCTGTGTTCACTGAATGCCAGTCCAGAAGATACACTCTGGATTTAATGAAGATATTCTGTTTTGACCAGCATAACTATGAAGAGATTTTAACATTTGGAAATAAGTTCTCCTGTACATTCTTTCAGCCTGTGGATCAGTGCAGAATAACAGCTCCTAACCTTTTCATAGCCATGGCTCTTCAGAAATTACCATGGCTACAAAACCACCCACACCAAGATTTAGGGACTGAAAAAACAAACTGATCATGCAGGAAACCAGTACAGGTCTGGGAAAGTTTATCTGTTTGTGTTTTGTATTGCAGCTCACAGACAGTGTATTTCCAGCTCACCAGTGAGGCACACTCCACTGGTGGGAGATAAAACCTGATGCCATGAGAAGTCTTCTGTAAAATGTGAATCTGTTCCCGAGTAAGAACCAGCCTTAACAGAGTCTCAGGTAGACAAAAGAAAGGAGATTTCAATGTAATATTCTATACATTCATTTCATGCTTAAGCAAGGGGAGGAGGTAGAACATGGAGATCCACCCACATGACTTTGACAGAATCACAGAATGGTAGGAGTTGGAAGGGACCTCTGGAAATCATTTAGGCCAACCCCCCTGACAGAGCAGGTTGCACAGGAGCACGTCCAGGCGGGTTTTGAATATCTTCAAAGAAGGAGACTCCACAGTGTCTCTGGGCAGCCTGTTCTCATGCTCTGTCACCCTCTTGGTAAAGAAGTTTTTCCTCATGTTCAGGTGGAACTTCATGTGTTCTAGTTTGTGGCTGGTGCCCCTTGTTCTGTCACTGGGCATCACTGAAAAGAGTCTGGCCCCTTCCTCCTGACACTAGTCCTTTAGGTATTTATAAGTGTTGGTAAGGTTCCACAGCTATACTGGTGCTATGTTCCCGTCAGTGCAGAGGCACAGTCACAAGCACAGACTGAGAAACTCAAGCCTTCACCAAGGAACTCATGTGGAGAAGTGCCACTCCAGCCAGCCAACGTCCCACATCAGCAACACATCCAATTTTCCTGACTGATTTCATGCCCCTGAGATCCTTTAAAAAGAGAAGGCTTCCGTCCACTGTTCTCCTACAAATTGTTAAAACTGCTTACCAGTTTGGGATATATAGTTAACCTTTCAAGGTACTGGAGGAAGCAGTAGTTCAATACTAATATATGGCATTCTGGACTTCTGAACTTCTTATTTCTTGTATTACCGATTTAGTGTACAGCCACAGCAATACCTCAGAGCTTCACTTACTAGGAGAAAAAGTAAAACACCGATCAAAAAGGTGCAATTGTCCCCTAAAAGAAGGACAGTAATTATAACATGTAGCCCAAGATAAGAGAACTGCTCTTTTTCTCAGGGGGCAAAGAAACAATTCCAGTTCTTCTGTTTGAGTCAAATCACTGTTAAATGTGTGTGCCAATGACCTAATTCTGTTTTCTAAAGATGTATTACTTACGCAAGAAAGACCATAACAACCTCTTCACAAATATTTCCAGTCAATTGCTGAGTTACATGTTTGCAATATGCAGTGCATAGTGAAACTCAACAGTGAGAAAACACGCAGAACCCAATTTAGCAGAGGGATTATAACAAGTTAATACAGCCTCAGTTACATCTCAATTCAGTAAAACCAAATCTATTAGAGTTCACGCCACACATTTATAGAAATTTCAGCACCAACAGAGGAATGAGTTATTTTCCTGAAGCACTGATATTTTCAAATTTAAGATAATAAGGAAGCATAAAAATACCATCAATAAATGATAACATAAACCTCTAATTTAGCATCACTTTTCTTTTAAAACTACCAGACAGGGAAAGAACCTATTTTGTCTCACAGCTCTCCACTCAATAGTTACATGCCCACAATACCCTTCAACTAAATAGGATCCAACAACTTCTAAGAGCAGAATCATCAGTTAATATTTTGAGAGAATTTCTATAGGAACCTTAATTTTCACTGTATGCTTGGACTTGTATTAGGACCAGTTATTGTGAGTCTAATGTTTTGTGTTGATTCAGCTGCAAGATGCTGACAAAGGCTGACAACTTGCTACACTGGCTAAATTTTTAGCAAGGAGTAAATCACACTAAGGTGTAACAGGTTTGTCTATGACATACTGTTCTCTTGAATAGTAATTTTGTGGTAGACCTGGTAAAACTGTCATTGCAACCTAACCTAAAGATAACCGGATTTTTTTCATGCCTACCTCCACCTACCCATGAGTGCTTTCTTATGGGCAGGAATGATGGGAACACACAACAGATATCTTTATACCTGACAATATTTAGGTCTGTTTGGAGCAGTTCCAGTCAGCCCCAGCTTCCAGCATGGGTCTGACACATACAACCTCCCAGCAGTTGTCATGTGAGAAAATGCTGTGGGCTTACCCACAAGTGGAACAAGCTTGGTGTCAGAGCATGGTTCATTTTTTCCTATCCACTATTAGCCTGATACTCTTCCCAGTCAGGTTCATGAGTTTTTCCCACAGATTCCAGGGAGAAGAGAATTTTAATCCTAAAATACTTCCATTATTTAAAAAAAAAAATTCACATAAAGGAAAAACACCCAAGCACCATAAAACTGGAAAAAGGGGTATTTCTCTCTCTAAATGCAGAAACCTTATACTAGCAGAAACAACTCGAAAAAAGCCCAGCACTGAAAGTGACCATTTACAATGGTAAAGCTAATGTGCATTGCAAACCGGAATAGGTTTTACTCTACAGATTATATCTAAAACGTAGCTGTTCACATCCTGGCACAACCTAGCCAGCCAGGAAAATGTCTCTGCTGTTCTGCCAACAGTTAGTTATTTTATAGCTTGAGCAGGTACTTAAATTGCTTCCCATGAGCTTGAGTGATAATTTAAATGAAAAAGCCAGTAGACCAAACTCTTCTCTTGGTGAAATGGTCTTTACTCACCCCACCACCACACACACACATGCACCCACTCCTTTACCCTTTCATGTAATGTCTGACTTCATCTGGAAATTCTTCCTGGTGTAATCCTAACACAAGAGATACAAAGCGGATCCCTCTGCCAGCTTTGCTACTTGGCCAGGGTGTAGGAAATGGTTACTTCCCTTCACACTGCTTAAGAGGAGGCAGATTATCTCCTGTTCTTGCCAAATGGGGGAAGCTAAAATCACAACAAGTGTTCATGTGCTTGATAATGTTTGTACACATGATGATCACACTTCCTAGTAAACTAATTAGGGTATTTTGGCACGCTTACATCCATAAATGTGTTGCAAGACATCTATACTTAGGTATTTATGAGAGAAATTACCTGCCGTAATGAAAAAACACATACATCTAGAAAAAAAACTGAGGAGGCAAAGAGCAGTTTTCCAAGTTATTGCAATTATGAAACAAAAAGGTTAAAAAGAAGAGCTAAGAATTTAGGTACGCCTTGCTAACTATGTGCCTTGCAGCAAGGCAGGAAACATTTACTAACCTAGCAGACAGTGTAATCCTGTAATCCCTGTGCTGTGATCGAAACCCAAAGTGCCAACAAAAGTATGCGGCTAACTCAAAACGGAGAATGACTGTTTTTCCACAAGACTGGACATATTAATGTCAGTGTGGATCTTCCTAACTACTACTCTGTTGCAGTTTACTAAAATAATGTGTGAAAATGAAAGCTTTTTAAAAATCTCATATGAATTGTTAAAAGCCCAGACACATTCATTCATCATGTCTTGGATTAGAGCTACCATTATTTATGAGGTTTCAGATAGAAAAGTACACTGGCACAGTAATGAACAAGGAAGTAGATAAGGACCGCCTATTTGATGTACACAAGAGAAACAGGAACATTTGTACTGCAGAATAAAGTGATTAAAATGGCTTTGCTGCATGATTCTTCAATTGCATGACAAGAAGAAAAGCAAAAAGAAAAAAAAAAAAGGTTGAAAAGAAAAATTTTTTTTGCCAATTCTAGAGATAGCCTAAAAATATCTCCACATGTTTAGGCAAAATTCTGCAAATGCCAAACCATAATACATTATTTTTCTTATCTCTTGATGGAAGACACACAAATTTATGGTGAGGAGGAAACGTCTACTGTATATCACACTGCATACCTCTGAAATTAGATGTGTGTGTGTGTGCGCATGTGAAGGAATATTCACTTAGTTACAATTTTCTTGAAACCTTACTGCCTGTGAAGCACAAGCAGCAGCACTGCAGTACGTCTTTCCTCACACATACAAGCAAAAGTCTTACAGATACAGAAAGATGAGCTGATTAACAACTGAAGATGAGTAAGATGAAGCATCCTGAAATTCTTATTTTCCCATTAATTGTTTTGACATTACAAGACGAAAAATCTGTGGAGAGACTTTCACAGCAAAGCAGCATCTGTAAAGCATTTTGTAAAGATAATAAGTCTTTACACATCAGATTTTGGTCTTGTTCCCCAAGACACCACCTATTTCCATTTCTCAAACAAAAATATCTAAGAAATTAAATCTGCATTAGCATATGCTTAAATTTTTAAGCTCTGAGAATTATTATAGATGTAATGTCAACCATATGCTTAGTATCTAGCTGAATTATTTTATCTAATGGTAATTAAGAATTCTCATGTACATGTTAAAGAAATCTAACTATTTGCATATTGCATTATAGCTTAATCAAAAAAGAAAATCCCATGCATTCAATTTTTTGTCTAAAATTAAGCTTGTTGAAAGAGAAATGACTTCATATCCTGTGCAGCTTATTGTACATCGACTACGTCATAACATGCCTGATTACATTATTAAGAAGTGTTTATCTTTTGTTGCCCAGTCATCCTAGTGTCTTACTTCATCTATTAAGAACAATCAATAATTCATTGCAAAAATGTGCGCTTCACATTTTTTCCAGTAGTCATTCCATTGGCATTTACCTGACATGAAGATGGACATAATCCAGTCTTGACAAGTACCCATCTCATTAATGCTGTTTTAATCATCAGGGATGACATTCCTGTCAAGTTCTAGATAAATTATGTCAAAGTACATTCAACACACAAAAGCATCATTCTTTCATACATTTGAGTATAAACGGGTTTATTACAGGTATCTGAAATTAAAAAGCAGTGGGTGATAATATAGGAAAAAAAAATAGTAGGTTTTATTGTTTGTTTGGTAGGTTTTTGTTTGGTTGTTTGTGTTTGGTTGCATTTTGGTTTGTTTGTTTTTGTTTGGTTGATTGTTGGTTTTTCAAATGTTTGCTGGGGTTTTGTTTTTCCTCCAATCTCCATCTTCCCCTATGTCACAAGTTATGATACATATGAACTATCAGTATTACTATTTCTTGTTCCACTGCCAGTGAAACTCTTCAGCCCTGCTCCTTTCCTCTTGCGTTGCACAGTCCTGTCTGACAGCTTCTTCCACACTGTTGCCTCAGGGCCAGGACAGGGTTCACCAAGAGCACAGCAAGGCAGGGCCTATGATTTCAGTTTCAGTGCTAGTTCTTCAGTCAGGAGCAGCAATTGCAGTGAAATGAATCCAACATTAATGATGCAGCTCCAGGCTAAAGCATGTTAAGTATCTCAGGGGGTTGATATGTGCACAGACTGGTCAGCACCAGCAGAACTAAAAGGGGCAGCAATGTGCTCTCACACAACTTCAGAGAATTCAAGAAACCTTTAAAGGAGTATTCACCTCAGTCAACTAAGTTTCCTCTACCTCGACTTCCTCCAGAAGTAATGAAAGAAGAGAACAACTCAGCAGGAACCTAACTTTGATCCTTTGAATCAGCCCTGGAAGTACTTGTCTGCCATTAACTACAGACAAGATTAGCTTTTTTCAATACCTCCCTTTTGTCTCTATTTAGCCCATGCAAGCAGACTTTAAAAGTTTATAATTTGGCAAATGAATAATGAAAGCCATACCCCTGACAAAAAGGCCACCTGCTCTGAAATTTCAAGGCTGTACTCCCAATTATGGAACTCAGTAGATAAAGTGCATAATAATAAAACCTGCTAGAATTATTTTAAATGTAAAGCACTTTTTCCTCCTTGTCTCATTTCCAGAAACTGTGAAACCATTTTGTCCAAAACTTTTAAAAATACTAAAAATAAAAATTCAACTGTAACAAAAAATTTAAAACACACATGTATACAAATGTAGTCTTCAGCCCCATTAAGAATATAAAGTCTTGCCTCTCACAGAGGTACAAAATTGTCTCCAGTCAAACAATGACAAATTACCATACCTCCAAACATACGCCATATTGAGGAATAAAAAAGCAAAACCAACACCCTACAGGGATTTACGGAGGCTTATTACAGACTAAACTATAATATCATGCAACAGGCGGGAGTGTTGCAGAACGATCCATTCACAAGGGTCAGTTTGCAGCACTGTTAAATGTTATCATCACTAAGCACATATAATTTTTTTTTTTGACCCAGACCCTTATCTTTATAAAGGAAATAAAAACATTTGAAGGATGAAAGATCTGCTGTATGTCCACCCTTAAGATTTGTCCCAGTAAAACCACATCCCTCCCCATCAACAAAGCACACCTCAAGGCCCCCAAACCTACCTCTCCTCACTTCGCCCCTGCCCCAAGCAAAGGGAAGAGAATTGCAGGAACAAACACTAATTTTGTTGCATTTCATCACATGTCTTTTAGGTAAAAAGTGTATAGCTTGATTACCGATGTTATCAAAAAATGAGACCATAAATATATTCAGGCCATACAAATTTATTATTCAGTCCTTAATTGTAGCAGTTTCTATATTCCAAAGTTTAACCAAGTAAATCTATTTCACGGGAACATGTTTTTTGCCGTTTTTCTAAATGGACTAACTGATCATATTGTAAAATTTTTATTACAGTAAGTCTCTTAACATTTTGAGATCTTAAAAATGTATTTCAAAAAGCTTTCTATACTAATCAAGGTAAGGCAACAGAACAAAAAACTAAAGGAAATTTCAAAGAGTTTTCAGTCTGTGTCTATATGCCACTCATTTCCATAAAGTGCAACTACAACATAATTTTACTTTTCTGATAATGTCTGACAAAGCAAACTTTCTTGCTATGATCTGTGTCTTACATTTGGAGAAGTCCCTAAGAGAGCTAACAGCCAAGTGGTGGCTTTAATGTTTGTGGGTTTTTTTGAACATTAAAAAGAGTAAGATTGTTAATATATTCATATTCACTAAAGGATTCTAGGCATGCCTTTGCAATAAGGTTTTGAATGCCTGTCAGATGAGTAAAATTGCGTATCTTCGCATTTTCTTATCTGACTCATATTGGCTAAGCATCTACTCTTCTCACTAACACCACACCTGGAATTCTACCACTCAGTCTTTCTGAGTATCATATGTAACTTCCCTCTGTAAGGGATTATAACCTTTTCTTACACACAAGCTTTTTAAAATAGAAAATATTTCCTTATATTTCACAAAGATCAGGATAAAAAGAAAATCCAATTAAATATGTTGAGACTAAAAAACCATAAATAAAAATCAACTCCTGGTTGATTCCTGGTCTTCCATACATTGCCCCTTTTGATGTTTATTAGATTCCATCCACCAAACTTAATGGCATTGCATGAACATATCTGAGAAGACAATTTGGCTAAGAGTGATTAAAAAGTATGGCAGCGGGTCAATATTTAGACTTCTCTGCCAAGGGCAACAGAGTGTTGAATATTATAAACATTCTGCTGGGCTTCAGTGTTGCCACGTGCCAAGTTCTTCTCTTCCTACATATGGGTCATAAACCTCTGGAAGCAGAGGCGGCAATCTGGGGCTTTAAAGCAGCTTATGACAGTTAGCCACTGAATTCCCTATTGACGGCGCAATTAATTCTTTTTACTCCCTCTAAAAACCTCAGATTTCTTGCACAGTCTCCTAGTATAATGAATGCCATACTTATAAAATAATGTGCCCATACATCAGATTTCTGAAGTTATTCAGATGTCGCTGTGCCTAATGGGATCTTCAAATGCACTGAGTAACTGAACATTTATTGATTACAATGGAGGTAAGCATTCACATGATTACCTGCGTCTGTAAGTATACTAACATCTATAAATTAACCGGACTTATGATGAGATCACCTAATTGGATACTCCAATTTTGTCACTGCTAGTGGTAAGACTTCCAAAGATGCCGAGTCTTTGCAAATCCAAGTGACTCAGAGCTTTGTAGATGCTCAGCACTTCTGCAAAGGCAGGCTCTAAGTGCACCTGCCCAAATCAGAAGTGGAAAGCTACCTTTGATTGAGTATGCCTGACACAGCATCTTTATTTAAAGTGCTGAAGTATCATGCACCCTATACTGAGAGAGTGTGCTTGCATGGGCTAAATAGAGACAAGAGACCTTGGGCTTTCAGTCACAACTGACTTGACATTCCAGGAGCTATGTTTAGATAGGCTACAGAATAAAAAGCTATTCATATTTCAAGTATCCTTACCACATACATCTAAACCCCGAAGATTCAAACTAAGCTGCCTTTAAAAACCTGTCTTTGCCAAGCCTAGTGTAGCCTCCATGCTGTCCTACTCTTTGAAGAAATGGGACCAAAAGTACAAATCCATTTGTGTGAAATCTGCTTTGGAATTTCTTTATGCCTGCTCAGAAAGCTGACTGGCATGTCACTGTCTCCCAGCTTTCAAAAGGCTTTTATTATTCATGTAGCAAGAATCTACTGTACTTGAGACCATCCTGACAAAGTAAAAGTGTCTCTAAACACTACAAATAGATAGTGTCAAAGGAATTCAACAGAGCAGGGTGGTGAGAAACTCAAACATGTAGAAAAGTTTGCCAGGGAGGTAAAGGTTACCATTTCTTGAAATAATCTCACCTTTGAGGTATGCTGTTAACCTATGCTCTTCAGAGAGTTCTCAACTCCAGCTCGAAGTGGAGCTCATCACAATAAATTAACTGCTTTATCCATGCTAGAAGGAAGTTTCTCATCAAGTTGTGGAAATAATAAGATTTAATTTCTTCAACACTTAAAGTGGAAATCTATAATAGAGAATAGATATAACCAAGATGGAAAAAAGTTTCTGTCTTACGAAAGTGGTTGTTATTAGTGCTAGTGTAAGATGGAGAACAGCAAAGCAATAATAGTTATATGGTGCTTTTTTTGTTAAGTAGACTAAAGAGATTGCAGTAAATATTATAATACAGCTTTAGTCAAGACACAAAAAGGGGAAATAAAGACAAGACTAAAAGGCAGACCTTTTGATTTCAATGCCAGGAAACAATTTCAAGGACACAAAATACAATTGCATGCTTCAAACTGTCTTGTAGATCAGCAGAACTTTTTCACATCTTCATTCTGCCTCTGAAAACTTCTACACCCAGGTTTTGGACCTCACTGGTTGTCCTTGAATTTGAATCCATGAAAATACTGAGGCTGAGATGGGGTAGCAGGATTTCTCAAATGCTTTTAAATGACCAACTATATCTTAACATAGTCTTATATTGCTTAAACATATATTCTTTCTTTCATAGGCACAAGTCATATAATATCTTTTCAATGGCTTAAAAATTGCTTACATAAGAGGCCAATAATGGCAATGTGGTTTGTCTTCCTTTTAGGGCAAATTTTAAAATTGAAAACAAAGAGGAGAGTTAAAACCATATGATTAGCTAGCTCTCTAAGGACCAAATACTTGCCATATACTTCCCAGATGACCAGTAACTAGTGAACCACAGAGTGAAAACCTCTATCACACAGTGGAAAGTCAAGATAAAAGTAAGCAAAGAGGTTTTGCTCATTTCACTTAATTACTTCAAATGGTTCTTACCATTGTTTCCTTAAATCCACAGAATATACAAATAGCAAATGACCACAACATTCTAAAACTAGGAAATTCATTGATCTTAGGTGAAGGGCGGGGGGGGTGGGGGGGTGTAAGTGGGTGAGAAGCAGAAACTGTTTTCAAGTTTCTGATTAGCCAGATTCCAAAGATTCTTTAGTAAGAGGAAAAATTTAAGATGCAACTATACAAAGCTCTCCAACAACGTTATAATCTGTTTTATGTGTGGTTACTCTTTTCTATTAGATGCTTACATAGGTCAGGTTTTGTTGTTGAGGTGGTGTTTTTATTTAAAAAAAAATTTAAAAAATCAAGGAATGATTTTCACAGTTGTAGGAATGCAAACATATTACTAAATTACAAGAAAAACAAACAAACAAAACCCCAAACACAACAACAACAAAAAAAACCCACGACAACACCAAAACGTGATCTGCTCAGCTGCTACTGAAAGGTTTTTGATTAATAATAGCCCAAATCCATCTTTTAAATCCCAGCAAAAGAATTTAAAAGAATGGGAATATTGAAAATTCTTGAAAATGTGCTAAATAAAGTTTTTTTTTGCTCTTGAAGCAGATTGAGGCTTCTCCTAATTCAGAAGAGTTTTATAGAGCTAGATTTTCTATTTTCTTCCTTTAATAGATTCAGGATTTATTTCCTTGGTTGTTCAGCATTCTTTCTATTTTCCAGTTAGACCTCTCTGCTTGGTTAGCCACACGCAGACAGCTATTGATATATAGTGCAACTGTAGGTTTCTGCACAACATAGTCCAGACAAAAAACACTTAACTGTTATCTCTAGCTCAGTCTATAGCTAGAAACAGAATTATGTCCCTGCTCAGTCTTTAGTTCCCAGAACTCAGCTGGAAACTGAGCCAATGTAATCTCAAAGCTCACTAAAATATCTGTGTTAACACTAAATTAGATGGACAAAAGCTGAAGGAACCTGAACAAGATGTTTCCTGAACAAAGATAGTTTCACTCAGGTCTGAGCTCTTACAAAGTTCTACTCAAAGTAGTTGTGTCTTGTTGCCAATAGTTTGCATAAGGTTGATGCCAGCTGGCAAAACCCAGCCTGTCACCTCAGTAAACTACCTTCCCAAACAGCACAGGCGTCCAGCAAAATGTCACTATGGTCAAACTCCAGCTGAGAGCATATGCCCTTGACTCCTCTGACACCATCCTTTCCCAGTATAGCACCTTTCTCAGCACGGACGCATGGCACTGGGAAAAGCAGCCAACTCTGCATATGTTCCAATAACGCATCAACATTGGCAGCTGTGGGCTGGCAAGTTTTGGAGTCTCACGTACACCAACACAGGAATATAAAGGTGTGGCTTGCATCCTAGGAGTTTAATTTAAATGAATGCAATTTTCTTGAGGCTTAAATTTATCTTCCTTACCTTCTTTTGTACCTGATGAATGACAAAGATGGAATTTTAAGAGGAAGGAGTGAGAGGAGACATAAAATAGGTCCTTGTTTCTGAGGGAGACAATGTGCTAGCAAAAATGCTGCCATGGCAGCTTCACAATTACATTCCAGCCTGTTGTACAATAATTAGAACTGACGAGGTAATTTATAGCTTGGCTTCTATGGAACAGAGAGAGAAGTATGATCACTGGTTTTATTACTTTTAGATTACTGAGATTTCATTACTGAATAAACAGAGAATTGATTTATTCATGAAACAAAAGATACTAAATACCAAGATTTAATATTTAATTGTGGAAATCCCACTTTTTCAAAAGAAATTACAAACCAAGCAGACCAGCACAAACATGCACAGAACATCCTACATATTTCAATATAGAGAGAAAAGTTTTTTGGTCAAACCTGTGTACATTAAGATACGCATAATGTGTGGTCAAAGCACTCTCCATTCCCATGAGATAAACAGTCAAAATTAAACCAGACAGGATGACTTTGGCAGACTTGACCCAAATGACAGCCTGTTGTCAAGCTGCAGCGCGAGGCAGCATGCCACAGATAAGAACACACCTTTGGGAATGGCACAGGACACGCCACTTTCACACAAGTTGGTCTCCCTGTACCAAAGGCTGAGAAGGAGAACACTTAATCTCTAGGTGAAAGCAGGCGGAATAACATTCCCTGCACTTGCATGCATATAACTTAAAAGAAAAGATAAGCATGTGGGAGGGCAGCAAGCAGGTTCACCACATCTTTAGTAATGGCTTATTACCCAAAAGTTATGAACAAAATAGTGACCTTGTGCATGTTTGCATTTAGTAGTAAAGAAAATACCAAAAATCCCAGCAAATGCAAGAGCTCAGCAGCAGTATTGTGGTAAGACAACTACTTACTGGCCCAAGGCAATTAGGTTTTTGAAATCAAAAGCAACTGAGGTATTTGATTGTTTATATGGTAACATTCATTTTTGCAAGAGCTTTTTTTGGGTCACTGGAAAGGAGGCATTTGAAAAACAACTATTTAGATTTTAATCACATATTACCTATTCACAAGTATGTGTAGTGGCTGAACGGAAAAAAGTAAACAGTGATAATTAAAAGATTCTTATTCAGAGGAAAAAAGAAAAAGATACAACCACTGTACTTTAATAAATTCAGCTCCTGTGTAATACACAGGCAAATTAAAGATTCTAGTTCTTGGTTTACAAAAATTCAAAAACTAATGTTGCTCATCAAGGGACAGTATCTCAGTAGACATCTGGAAAACCTACTGATTAATTAATAGATTCATTAATTAGACAGCTGTAGTGTTAGAAGAGAATTTAATTGTTTGGATTAATAACCCTACTAATTAGTCCTAAAGAAAATCATCATCAACCCGTAGAGCTGAGGAAACACTGACTTCCTAATGCCCATCTGCATGATTAACTTCACATTTCTAGAACATGTTAGCTAACTACTGACTGACTTGGAAGATTTTATGTGCCATGGGAACATCCAGAGCATCTCTAAAAATGGGGTATTTCTAGCATATATACCACAAATGCTATTAAAAATTTCCTTTTTCTTGATTCTGAAGTATGACACTGATGTGAGATTCTGAGAAAAACAATTACGAACACCAAGCCTGTGAGGGGATACATAAATCATGAGGCAGCCTATGAATATTACTTAATTTAAAAATCATCAAGGTATGCAAGGGATACACAACAGCAAAGAGAAGCCTACAGAAAACTGTAACAGGGCTGTAGTATCTGAATAAAGTTATTTGTCTTATTTCACCAAGAAGATGGGCATATCCCTTTCTGTGAAAGAAATACTGTAATTATATGAAGGGTTTCATGTGACTTATAATCTATAGCCAATTGTGTGTGAGTGACAGCTAGTTTAAAGTGCTGCCTAATAGCAAGCTAAAGACCTCATTGCAGAATGTTCCTGTCACAGAATGTTAAGGGTTGGAAGGAACCTCGAAAGATCATCTAGTCCAACCCCCTGCCAGAGCAGGGCCACCTAGAGCAGGTCACACAGGAACGCATCCAGAAGGGTTTTAAATGTCTGCAGAGAAGGGGACTCTACAACCCCTCGGGGCAGCCTGTTCCAGTGCTCTGTCACCCTCACAGTTTTGCCTTATGTTTCTGCAGAACCTCTTCTGCTCCAGCTTGCACCCATTGCCCCTTGTCCTATCATTGGACACAACAGAGAAGAGCCTGGCTCCATCCTTCTGACACTCACCCTTTATGTATTTATAAACACTAATGAGGTCACCCCTCAGTCTCCTCCAAGCTAAAGAGACCCAGCTCCCTCAGCCTTTCACCATAAGGGAGGTATATCTATGTGATGGTAGATATGTTAAAAATCCCCATACTGGTTCTCCTCCTTTGTGTCTAAGTTACCCAAATGTACAATGGAGATAGTACCCCAATGGATACCGTGCAAGTAAATTAGTGAACTTTGTGAAGCAAAAAGATACTTCACTGACATTAACCTTAAAAGGTCAGAGAAAAGTTTTGCATTAAATATAGTTTAATTAGCGTACAAAAAATGTACTAGGGATATAATGAGAAAGCAATATTTTGCACATCACACATCCCATACAATGAAAAAAGTCCAGTTGAAAAAAATCATCTATGAAACAGCATATACATGGAAGAAGAGGAGAATGGGTAAAGAAATTAAAATTACACAAATAACCACAACTTGGTATTTTCTCTGTTCTGAGTGCTTGTTTCTGCAGCCATAATATTGTCTTCCTGCATTCTTGAATTTTGTAGCTTAAGTCTTTCCATGCTGTTTATTTTTGGAAAACTAGGTGTATTAGCAAAGCCCAAGGCTGAAAGAAAGTATTTGACATCAAATTCTAAAAGCAACTTATTAAAAGCTACTAATTTATAACTCAAGTGAAACCATCACAAACATATAACAATCTTGTCATTGTCATGACAAACTTGTCATTGTTAGTTTTGTTCAAGGTGCTTATTCTACCTGCAATGTAATGCTTGAATATTACTATTAAAACCAAAATTCCTTCTCCGAAATGCCTAAAAATTCTGCAGTTTTATGACAAATCAGTAGTTTCTTAACAGAAAGTTACAGCAGTTTCTTTAACAAATAAAGTAAGTTCAGCTGATACTTGCCATTAACGTAAGTCCTACCAAGCAGTTACACACTTGTGCGTACCATAAACCCAGTGATTCCAAAACACGTAACATCTCACCAAGAACACAATCTGCAGAGTGAAAGGTGAGTAGAACGAGAGGAGTGCTTCAGGAAAACTGCTTGGGTAAAGATGGAGTAGAAGGAAGTTGTGGTGACTGGACCCTAGCTGGATGCCAGGTGCCCACCAGTGCTGCAATTGCACAGGTCTGGGTTCCCCCCTCCCCCTTCTTCTTCAATATGTTATTATGGAGGTGCTACCACCCTCGCTAATGGGCTTGGTCTTGGGAAACTGTGGGTCTTGGAACTGGCTCTGTTTGACATAGGGGAAGCTTCTAGCAGCCTCTTACAGAAGCCACCCCTTAGTCCTCCGCACTACCAAAACCTTGCCATGCAAACCCAATACAGAAGTGCTTCAGGTTTTGCTTATCTTGAAAACAAATAATGGTAGTAAAGTTTTGGTAGGAAAGTGTGGTTTTGATGGAAAAAATGGTCAATATGCAGTTATAGTTGTAAGATTAGAGGGAAGAACAGGCAGCAGATGACCCACAATATCTGAGATATCACATACAGGAACGATACCCTACCCTGACACTCATATGTAATATATGGTCCATCTTCTAGGTTCTCTCCATCCTCGGCCTGTTAAAAAGGTAATTGAGGAACTGTAACTAGTGATGAAGAACTTGGTGCTGCCTCTGCACTCTCTACCCTCCCATGTCTCTCACTTCCCAAAAGCATGTGCTAATGATCAAGTTACAGTCCAGGCCAAGTCAGAGCACTTTGTCACCTGTTGAACTCTGCAGTGGTTGTTTGTACAATGACACAATTTCTCAGGGCTAAAAAGAAAGTGGGGCAGACAAAAAAAAAAAAAACAAAAAACCACCAAAACCAAACGCCACAAAACTCCACAGCCTGTGACAATGGCATCCATTCACTCTTCTATCAACTAATAGTTTTTCCTAATAGAATTACCTGTTTTATCCAGTTACTGTTTCATACAAAATAAAGATACAGGTAACAAAGCAGAGACCACAATACTGAGGACTTCGCCATTAAAACTGATTGTCCACTTGATTTAGCGGCTTGCTTTAAATTTATTGCACAGTTTTTAGAACTGGAAAACCACCTTCCTGACTTCTGTAAGTATTACAAAAGTTAACAAAAACACTCAAGACAAAACCAAACATTACAATCTATGGTAGGAAAAATTCTTCAAGTAAATTTACTGCAGGGATGAGCCCCACAAATTCCTACTGCATGGTGTTAGGTAAAGACAGATATCTATTCAGATTGCTGTGACTACAGTCAATAAATGTGTTTTATTGCTGCTACTGCCAAAACAGTCTGTACAGAAATGTGTCTGATAAGCATAGAACTACAAGAAATGGAATGACATTTTGTTTGCATTACATTCATAACTGAAGTGCCTGGAGAAAGATGGACCAAGTGGGATCAACTGATTAAAAAAAAAAAAAAAAAATCATTCATATGGAATTTTTAAAAATAACCTTTATCCATAATTTGCATATTACATTTTCCTCTGCATTTGACACCTTTCCTCCTGATGCCTAGGAAAGTATCACATACAAAGTGCCTAGCATAAGTTACCAAATCATACATTCAAACAGGAAACATCATCCAAAAGTAGATTATTTTCTGAGAATGGAGGAGCTAATTGAACAGAAAAAGAATTTTAAAGAAGAATGTATTGAACCAAACTACTGGAGGTAAACAGACAGCAGAGGAATACTATTGGTGACTTAACTAGCACTTCTTTGGTCCTTTAGCTTTTCCTTTTTTCTCGTACTTCCTGGCATTTAAAAAAACCCCAACACAGTAAGTCAAACTATGTAATTATTTAGGGGGGTACAGATTAGGTCAACTAAGAAAATTCTCTTCCACCCCCCCAAATGAAGTGTCAGTAAAGAAAATCTGAACTTCTAGCTATGTTGAAACAACCGCATTCAGCCTTTAGTGGTCAGCAACAGCAGATAACCTGTCATCTGCCAACCAGTAAATTAAGGTAAAGCTAAACATCCTTGCTACTGTTGCAAATGCTTTGTGTAATTGATACTGATACTGATTACAGTTGAAGTCATTTAAATACTGCTTGTGGATGAACTAATTATTAAAACACTCCTTAAATTCTCAATATAGCATTATTATGCTATACCGAGAATAGGAAAGTGCAATAAAACCCAATTCACCAATCCAACAAACATGTATTTGTTTTAAGAGAAGCTAATTTTTATGATGATAGAATATACAACAAAGGAAATTTATACGAGGGAAACCAGTGGTCACATGAAATAAAAGTTTTTAAAGACCTAACAATTAGAAAACTACTGAGGATTGGAGTTTACTGTGTGGGAAGAGAAAAATCTGAGACAAAGAATTTTTATACCTGTGCTTGACCATCCTAAAAGTCTTATGACACCAGAATATTCAAATGTGATTCTCACTTCTTCGTTTACACAATAGTAGTGAAAAGTTAGGGTGTTGGTGTCGTCTTCCTTTTTTTTTGTTTTGGTATGCATGACAAGCAAATAATTTATTATGTCAAAATGTGTCAAAGTCATCCTGCCTTCTCTGTCAAAAACCACAGAGACTACAAACATGTTGCTAACTTCTACAACACTGTCAGAAGTGCTATCAGTGCTTTTTTTTCCTGAGGCAATATGGTTAAGTGACAATCCAATGAGCATCCACTCTTTAGTAATGTGTTCTTTGTACCTGAGTGAAAAGCTTAAGAAGCACAAAAGTAAAGAAACAGACAAAAAAGAAAAGTAATTTCAGAAGAACTGAAAGAACCTGAATTTATCTCGTGGCTTTCAGTCAATTTCCTTGATTCTTTTTTTGAGGGGTAATGTGTTGGCCTGGAAGAGCAAAAAAAGATCTGCTGCACTCTCGGTAAGATCTGTGGATGGAAGTGCCCTAAACAGACTCAGGAAGGAGTTGAAGTAATTAAGAGTCACCATCAAAAGCACACCTGTCACCAAGGTGGACACAGCATCAAAGTCTCCAGCATGTGTCCCACATGTAGATGGGCAAAACATGACAACTCCTCAACCCATCCAGCACAAAGAGAGATTTATTGCAGAATCCACTATGTCCATCATAGGTAAGAATGAGGGTGATGAACTAAGTCAGGGTTTTGTGCAGCTATCTAAAGCCCCTGCAGGAAATACTGTCCACTATCCATAACAAGGTTAAATTTTGCCCATTGCTGGACCAGCACTCCTATTCCTGAGAACAAAAGAGATTTTTCTGGCATGGTCACGTGGTGATTTAGTAATTTTGTTGTTCACAACCATTTAAAGGCAGATTTATTAAACATACCTTCATATGTTACTTCTCTTTCCTTTTCTTTTCTTTTTTTTTTTTTTTTTTCCTTTGAACCCCAAGGTTTATAGTTATACTTACTGGTATTAAACAGTCCCTAGTTCCCAAAAAGATCATGAAGAATGGAGTTGAAACATCAGCAATAAGTCATAAGTATAGCATCCTTCCCCGCCTCCGTTCACACCAGCAACTGCATGGCACGAGTTCTTTGTGTTCTGGGCAAAGAATCGGGCCCTGCTAAAAAGTAATACACATTTCCATATCATCACTTCTTTATACATACTGTATCCCAGATATTTAACAACTACCTCATGCTTTTCAATAAATAAAGCTTTGGAAAGAACGTCACTGCTCTGTAATGGATTCTTATCTCAAAAGTCACGTCTTTCTATGGGACTTTCTGTTAAGGTATGTCAAAGAAAAAGAAATAAAACTGCACTATACACAAACATATCTACATCTCCACAGTCCAGGGGGTCCATTTAATGTGCGTATCAAGTATAACTACACTTTAGCTCCCTGCTCCACCTTCAGAACACAAATGCATGAAAATATTAAGAACTATCATAAAAAAAAAGTATCAATTATGGTTCTTTAATACTTGCATTTCTCATTTTCAAGGGGAAGGGCAAAATCCATTGGCACTTTCCTGAAACAGAGCATCATTTTTCATGGCTCAGTAGAATGCTGTATTAAGGAGTATCTTATACTGGATATTATAAATCAAGAAAATGTATACATCAGTGTAATATAGATACAATTCCACTTGGATTAATCTCCACCATGTAAGAGACTCTTTGTATATTTTTACTGCACATTACTTAAAACAAATCAAACAAAAAAACCCCACCACCAATAACCCACAACATGATGACTTTTAGTAGTAAAGCAGATGTTCTAATAAGGGTCACAAATATCCAACATTTAGTTCTTGATTCCCTTTTTAATAGTCTCAAGTTACATGATTCTTGGTAAATAAGTAGTAATAAAAATAAAGAAAAAACCCCACATAGGAGAGCAAAACTATTCTAATAAAATAATAAAATAAAAAAAAAAACTCTGAAGTAACTATTACATTTAAATGCAGTTGCTCTGGATTTATTTCAATTCAACTGTGGACAGTATTAAACTCACTCTACTTCTTGCCATAAATTTCATTCTCCACATCTGCAAATCAGCTTGCTGCTGGAAGTACAAATAATGAGCTTTACGGTACATGAGAAAATAGCAATAAACATCTCCAAGGCCCTTGAAACTATTCTCTTTCTTTCAGGAGCTACTAAATGATATAATGAAAAGGAAGACATCTTTCTGAGTATCATTCCAGCCATTTACATTTTCACAACTAAGAATTTGGCAGAGTATTTCTTTCCATTTGGGTAGCAAATAATACATGCAAATCATTTGCAATATTTGCACCAAAATATTATATTACTCCAAATGCTGTGATACTTGAGCCATTGTAATATGCTGTATCATAAGGGATTGCTGACTGCTGCTACCATAGGTTACTTTTCTTCCACTCAGCAAATGGCTGGTTTCCATTAGATGTCAGCTCTCTGTAGAACACCACACTGTTCGGGGAAGGGTAGCCCAGAATGGTCCCAGGTTCTGCTCCACTCCTCTCGTTAGAGCTCTTCAGTGTTTTCTACGCTCCAAGTCAAAAACACTCCTGAAATCAAATGCAAACAAACCCCCAGACAGAAAACCCCAACCCAACAGAAAACCTCATACATTCTTACAGCTCCATAGTTCTAGGTTTTGTTTCGCTCTGTTTCATTCTGTTTTTTTCTCTCCCCTTCATTTTGTGCATCTCACATTGGAAAAGCATGAAGCAAAACTATATTGTCAGGAATTCTTAAATCCTCTTAAAATTTTAATCTCTCTCTCCTTCTGGCCCTGGCAATCCTTTTCCTCCTGAAGTAGGATGATGGCTGTTCTTCACATCGTGGGAGAAATCATTCTGTTTCTGTACTACAGAATCCCACTGTATTAAGTTATTGCAATAATTTATTCTTAGAAGCAGTAATTCTCAGCTTAAATGAACAGTTAGACACAGGCAATCCCAGGTAAAATGCATCATGTCCATTTTATTTCGGAAATACTTAAACTCTAGGGCACTCTACATCCCTCTGAGCTGATTTGTGATGACATGGGAAAGTAGATCCGAACTGGGAAGCATATCTGAAATCAAAGCAACGCGCCACTGTACTAAGCGCTGCCAACAGCGCCTGCAAAAGCGTTCGTGCAGCAGTCATAGGATTTCTCTGTAAACAAGGAAGGCATGTGCCCTCTCTCAACTCAGCTGGCTCATAAGCACCTGACTGACAGCTTGCCACCCTTAATGAACTGGAAAACTAAGTTTCCTGCCTTTGCAGATTGGGGCAGGTTCAGCTCTATGAGAAATCATGAGCTGCTTTCTTTACCTTTGCCCTCTCCTCAACCCACTCCTTTCAACAACCCACTCTAGGTAATTAAAAAGACAAGGGCTTGTTTTGCATTTGGAAAGGTTTTCTTGACTCCTGAGACCTATCACTTTATCTTCCCTGTAGCTTTGTGTCATTCAGACATGTTTGGAAGCTCACAGACAAAACCTTTTATTCCCAAATGAAATGGGGTCTTCCTTTTTCTTCTTAATATACGTTCGCATTCATTAGCAAGATCACATTGTTCCACAAAACTGCATCTACAGAATGAAGCATATCACATTCATGGCGTGAACAAATGCCTGTGCTTACCCAGGACTGCTGAAGACAATATTCATACAGCGTGTAAAAAACATTTTTGCACGTGATAGAATAAAGATATCTGAGTTGCCTATCATCTATCAACAACATTTTTTTTTTTCTTGTTGTGCTTATTAGAGCTAGGAAAGAAATTTTGATTAAGAAAAAAAATGCAGAAGGTATGATAGGAAAGATGTTTTCTGAGCCGGGCACTGCTAGACAGGATGTGGACATTGCTGCAATTCTTCTTGCTCCGAAATTTAGTCTCAATTTAGAGCAAACTAAATGCTGCAACTGGTACCACTTCACTGTGCAGCAAGAGTCTGAAGTTCATATTCCATTCTACCGTTTCATAAAGCTGCTTTTAATTCATCTTTCCTTCACTTCAGCTGTTTTCTTCAGCCCAGAAAATGTATTTCCAGATACATGTGCCTAATTTCCTTCCGGCAACTCCTCCACTGAGCACATCTCTGCAGTGGCCAGAGCAAGGTTTTTCCTCTCAAGGCCAGGGAATCTACTTCTGACACTTCTTTTAGAGATGGAGCACTTTGCGCAAGAGCTTGCAGGGGGTCACTGCAATCCTTGCACGCAGTTTCATAGTTGCCAGAGAAGGAAAAATAGTTTGTGATGAAGGTTTCTGAGTTTATGCCCTGACAAGAATAAAATTAGAACCTGCCACTCTTAATAGCTGCAATCTCAAAGCCTTTGAGTTCTAGCTGACTGGACCTCGGGCTACACAACTCTAGATTTCACCCTGCCTTTCTGTAGCTTTCTAATGGTGCTGGTGAATGGAACAGCTATTCCCTCCAGAGGCCCCTGTGACATCTGTTGAAACATCTGCTTCATTTTCTATTGTGTAAAATATCCATTAAAAAAAAGCACTCAACAACCCACAAAAAATCACTTGCATTATTTACACATAACAAAAACACACAGGATTTGTAAAACTTTTAACAACTTATTCTCATTTTGAGTAACATTGTAACTGTGCATCCAGTGTATTCTATGACATTTACTTTTCTCTACCAGTTCCAAAGAAGACATGTATATATATATACACACACACACAATGCAACAGAAAATTGAAAAACATTAATTTCATGCAGTTCCTCAAATGTGACTCCATCCGCCAGTAGTGACATAGGACAAAGCTGAACTTGTGACCTAGAGGTTAAAATCCCAGATTGACCTGTGCACCTAAAGGGAAAACAGGAACAGTGAAATCTAGCATAAGAAGGTTAGATGAAGATACAGCTTGTTAGTAAAACAAAGAAGTGTTTTAAGGATAGAAATATTAGAAATTACTCTTAAGCAAACATTGTTCAAATGAAGTTTAGCACAGCTGAGTTTAGGGAAACAATGCCTCCTCCAGTTACATGTGCTTTTATACCATTCTACAAATTACATTCCTGCTCTTCTAGACCTACCAATTCTGACCTGGACCACGTAGGTATCAGAGAGTTTTTCAGGCACTGAAAGTGAGCGCAACTCATTAAAATACTCGTGTGTGGTGCACTTGCATTACCTGAACACAGCTTCTTGTGGGAACATCACACCAGGGGCCGTGCTCCAAACACCCTAGCTACCTGAACATCTGCAGTTCAAAACAGTTGGAGAATTACTTGGCACTCAGCAGAACAACTTTGGTATAGGCCACACGCTAGGCTTCCCAGAGCACGGCTTACAACATAAGGTATAGCCTGATGCTACTTGGCTGCGAGTCCACACAGATCCAGAAATTCTATTCCTTCGCACCACCTCATTTAGTTCATGTTACTTCACTAGTCAGCATTTCAAACCCTTTACCCTCACTGTTAGACTATATTGAGGAACATATAATTTGATACAAGGGGCATAAGGTGGATTCTTCTTCACACTGATCAGCATTGTGGTATATAGGAAATTTAAGTAACAAGAAAAGCAAGAAACATAGTCTGCTAGGAAATCTCAACCCTTTTAAAAACAACCAGAAGTGCTTTTTAAGAAGTGTAGCCAATTATACCCCTTCTCCTGATTCTGAAAACAATGACATTTTGAAACAGCCTCAGGACAAGCAAGTTACAGTCAGTATAAGCAAATTAGTCAGTAGCATATAGCCACGCACTATTTCACTCTTGTAAGTATACACACTTGCATTTTTTTCCCCCAAATTCCCAATGAAACTCATTTGCAAGTGCTAGCTCTCTTCCAAAACAGTATTTCCTACTATACAGCACGTTGATTTTCAACAAGGAAAAAGAAGGTACAAATAAATTTGCTATTCTTCAAGTTCTATTAGAAAAAAGTTGAGTAAAATTTGACGAGCTGTACCTCATTTCTACCATACCTAGCCTTATTAAACAGATGTAAGTATTAAGTAGCTGTTTCATTCCCAAGTAACTGTTGATCTCAAGTAAGTCATGGGATTACCATACTAAATGATTTAATTCAGCTTTTCATTTTATAAATTAACATTCTTTATTAGATTCGCTGAAAAACACCTCCTTTTTTTTCCCTCCTTAAAGAAAAAAAAAAAAAACAAATTTAACTAATAAGCAAAACAATGTGTAAAGCATTATAATGCAGTGTGAAATAACATATTAATTGTATCACAAGCTTCCCTTACATTGTCAACAAATCTTTAAACGAACATAGCAAGATTCTGAAGTCTAATAAAGGCAAATGGCAAGTAATACATTTGACAAGTGGTAGCCTGGAAGAAGTACATTTTGAAATACTGTGAGAAATAAATAACCACATAGCCTGTTGTGTAAATAGCTGTATTTCAGAATGCTTTACACAACAAAGGGCTGTCAAATGCACAGATTATCTCTTGAAATACCATCTATTAATAGATCTAATAGTTTGATGCATTTAATTTTTGCAATAATTTACTTAATATTGCTGTACAGATCTCAAGGGTCTCTGTTCTGCCTATTTGTACACAACACAAGAGAATTTTAAATTAACTTCCAGTTTAGACATATTGTTTTAATATACATCTATGCACATTCTATTTGTTTTGTGCTGCAGCTTGACATGACATTTGCTTTCTTTTTATCAAAATTGTTGCTTTGACTTTTAATGAAGAGTATAGTTTGAAAAAGCAGTAAAATACGGGATTTGCAAAGAGTCCAAGTGACTGTTCAACGAGATTCTCTTCATTTGACTTATTTTGTCTATGCACACAAGGGAGAAGATTGAAATAAAAATATGAAAAATTCTTTCCTATCAGTTTAAGTAGAGAATATTCACCCACTGCTTCTAATATCATTCAGAATGACACTGTAGGCAACTGCAGTTGTCATGTTCAACTGCCTTTCGAGACGGATTTATATTCAACCAAACAATTTTGGTTTTGATTTTCTATTAAATTTGTTCTTATTTTAAAACTAACAGAAACCAAAGAACTATGATGAGCTTATTCAGAGGCATACAGTGTTAGAGACACCCACTACAGTGTTTTTGAATGTATCTGCAATACTACAGCTCCGTGGAAACACTGGGCAAAACAGTTTTATGTTATATCCATTGAAGCGGACACGACTTGGTATTACAACTTATGAACCTGAATAAAATCTTTAGAGACAGCAAATACAGAAACGACTTCTGGGGGAAGCAGAGGGAGAAGATACAATTAACAATATAAGTAGAGGAGCTAAAAGGGCAAGATAAAATGATGGAAGAGGAAAGCGTACAGTATGCCACATAAATTGATCAGTGAGACACAGGTATGGTCTACAGCAACACAAGACAATTCAATTTAACTGTTCTTAACATACCCCAGGAGTCTGAGAAAAGATCTAATTATAGCAGTCGTGCTACACAATTCGTTTGGAAGAGCTCATGTCTTTCACGATAAACACTAGATGCTAGGATGGCTGAACCTCCAACACACACAAGTTTCCTTTCAAAGGAGAGGACAGTGATCTTCAGGAACGTAAAATCCCATGGAATATTCCTTTCTGTACTTTTTTTAATATATTTTTTTTAGGAAAACTCTGGTTTCAAGTTCAGACTCATGCACTTTTTCTACTATCTATCCCAACCCTGTGGTTGAGTTCGTCTCAAAACTGGATAATCTGCCCTGGGTTAATCAAAACCAGACCATAGCAAACCAAGATACACAAATACAATTTTATTTCATTCAAAGTCTGGATAGAGAAATGCAGGGGTTGAGAAGAGGAGGGTAAGATATTCAAGAACAATCAGCATATAATATTTAAACTTCTAGTAATCCAACATCTGAACAGAAGTAGCATTTCCTTCTCCAGAAAGCCAAAACCTGTTTCCCGAATGCCCCCTGAAACTGTTCTTTAATGATCACCATATTTTACCTATTATTTATTGACAGTATTGAAAAAAAAAAGTTTCCATTACCATATTAGTTTTGCTTTTTCATTAAAACTACTGAAAAATAATGTACATAAAGATTATTTGATTTTGAGACAATAACTGCATATATGTAGTCCAGTCTGGGAAAGAAATGAATACAACGTCATGAACAAAGTATTAAGTTATTGGTGCATATTTATTCCCTATGTTTGTGCTGGTTAAGTGTGCACCCTTAATTACAGAAATGCACACTGCCCCTAGGCAACCTGAAAAATGATTGCTAATCACATTTTCAATTTGTTCAAGGCTTCTCCTTTATAATTAACCTTCTTAGAGCACATAGAATACATATTAGACACATAGTAGCATGATATTTGACTGCTTTGACTTGTAAGAGGCCAAATACTAAATTACCTGAGTGACACAGGATTATGTAAACCTTTTGCATCCTGCTAAACCTTTTTGCATCCTGCAAATCATTATTTTCTCCAGAAATATTTTCTAAAAAAATAAAATCTATCAAGTAACATGATTTGTAAATCTCTGTTAGTGATCAACAAGTTAGTAAGTATTACTTCCACACAGAGACCTAAACATTTTAAAAGCTGGGTTTATTTTATGCTTACAGTTCATAAAATAGTAAAATTCTGATCAATATGACTAAGTATGACCAAGTGATTATAATTTGATATTTTAGAGAAGTCATTTGTTGTAGAAACCAAATTAATAGATTTAATTGAAAAACCTAAATTCCATCTAGCTAGTAAAGGACATACTTAGTACAGCTAACATGGAACAAGCAAGATTAATCTAGGTTATTTAAAATAAAAGCATCCTATCTAGTGGAAGGATTTTCAGGATGGGAGTGGAAGGATACAACAGTGCAAACTGAAAGTCTATCACTTGAAAGCAATTAATAAAAAAAGAAATCACAACCTAATACATGCATTTCAAGAACATTAACAAGTTAAACTCATGCAAAACCCCTTGTTAAGTTTCAGATCTTTTTGATTAAATTTTCATCTCATTAAGTATCACACACTCTTACAATTTTCCATGGAGTGCTTCAACTTGTTTCTACAGACAAATTTTCTCCTCTTATCTGTTTCATACACCAGAAGCAGATAGAAAAAGGAGGTGGCATGTGAAACATGGAAATTGATTCAGTCTCATTCAAATAAGTCACTGTAATTTTCTACTCCAATTAACAGTAAATTTGACTAGATAGCAAAATAAATTTATATATTCTTCAGCACGTTTGAATTTATTGAATGCACAGCTATTTTTTTCCCCTTACTTAACACAGGGCCTTTGGAGAATACTTAAGGTTTTGTTACTGTGCTTACTGCATTCCGTACTTCTCATTTCTGGGGCTTTTAGACAGAACTGTCCAAGTTCTTCTCCCCTCAATCTCTACCCCTTCCATTTGGAAAGCTGACATTTTTCCAGGGCCACAGACTCTTCAGGTTATTGAAAAATAGTTAGATTTTAATTTTCAAATTTGGCAATCTTTTGGGTTTTAGATTTCGGTATTTTCCAGTTTTTGACAGAGTGAGGCATCTGGCACCAGATTGGGAGGGAAGGATCCACAGATGCATATGGTTTGCTAAAACATATTATGGAGCTATGGAAATGAAAGCCTGGTAATGCATCACCTCAGCATGGCTTCTGAAGCAAAGCTGCAACTATGTAGCAGCATGACAAAGTTGGTAAAACTGCACTGTATTAAATAAAATAAGGAAACTACTAATAAAGCAGGTGCTCACAAAGCAAGGTATTTTGCCTTTGCTTCTCCTTCCTAAGAATTAAGTATGTCTGTAACATTTGAGTGTTATTATGAGACTGTAGCTGTATCTCAAGCGACAATTTTAACTCTTTTATGAAAAATTATCATTTTGATTGAAAACACTTAAATTATTTTTTTAACTGAAGATAAACTGATTTATGATAGGTTCAGATGAATTCTTGGAAGACTGTTTAAGTTCTAAGACTGGTAACTGTGGTCTTACCCTTTTCATATGCCCCAAATTATCCCCTCCCCTGCATATGCATTTATCTAGTTTAAAAAACCCCAGACATTTCAAGTTTTTTTTAGTTTCTCAATGGACTTTGAGGTCTCAATCATTTATATTTGACTCTAGGACAGGTCTTAATCACCCATATGCCTGTGGCTCACCTTGTCTAGTCAACCCTTTTAAACATTAATTTTGACATTTGACAAATTATACTCTTTTGTTAATAAAAGCGAGGACTCATATCAGTGTCGGCTGGAGCTGGCACATTACTGCAGACCATTGCCACCAGCCTACACTTGCTTTGCTCACACTTAGTCACAAGTATGATTTGCTTTCAATGACAATCCAATAAGCATTCAAGACAAACCTGCAGTAATAATCACCAAAGCTTTTTTCAGAATATGTACCCATTGTCCAAAATTTGGGAACCAAATTTCTATATACAATTATCTCCCTATTCATTGAAGGTCTGAGAGGGTCTTTCCAAGGAATAGTGAGGGAGAATTCCTGCCACCATTGGACTACTATGTTGATCTTGCAGGAATAAAAACAATAAGTTATGGAATTCTGCAAGTCACAATAACTCTAAGCAGTTATTCAAACTTTTATAAAAATTTTGCTTATTTATGTTGGTTTCTCTAGAAGGACCAAGTTTCAAGATCCATATTCTTACAAGCAGCAGCATGCATATGGAAATTGGAAATACTTTAAAGATAAGGTGTCATTGAATGCAAATAATGGCACCAAGTATAGTTCTACTACAACAACATCTTGGGGGGGGGGGGGCGCGGGATAAAAGTTTTTTGGTTTTTTTCCAGACAGCATAAATGAACTGGTTCAGAGTCACAGGTCCCTTCAACAACAAAACAAAAAACCCACAACCAAAAACCACCCAACAGGGAAATATTTTTAGGACAGTATTTACATAAAACTGAAGACCCCACACACTCTTACATAAGCACTTGCATTGTTGAACAAGTCCCAGAAAGATTTTTCACAGACTGGGCAGATTTCCGTATTCTTAGAGGATTTTACTGAATTAAAGCCATTAGTATATGAATTAGCTGCTAAGAATGTTAAACACCAAGAACCATTAAAACAAATACAGAAAACAGTGACATATGTGACATTTGTTCCAAAGGATGTACTATTTTATTCTGTACATATTTGAAAGACTGTTTCTTTTTTGAAATAATAAATGTTGTCACTTTTATAAAAGTCATGATATAAAATACAACCATAAAAGATTTTTCCGGTCTTAAATTATGTTTAAAAGTTTATTTCCTTCCTAATGTTCCAGTGGAATGACTTTTTGGCAGAATTAGCTGAAAGCAGAAACCAGATCTAAATGCAGAATTTAACCCATTTATTTCTGATCTGAAATGAATACTTTTATAAAATTTTTAAGTCTTCCCAAAGATGTAACTTACAGAAATAATCCTTTTTATTCTTTTTATCTAACTTGTCTTTTGGTATTTATTCTCCTGAGAAATTCAGGGGAGATTACTTGAGAAACTAACTGAGAAGTCCAACTTCCCTTTTTTTTTTTTTCTTAGCTGCAGGACTCATTTCTTGAATGACTCTCAATCACCCTTTCCAGTGGGAGAAAATGCTACTAGCCTGATTCTGTAGTGCGCATGAATGTTCACTAACCACTGCGACCCTATAGTGGAACTGCAGGAGCAGAAGTTAAAATTAAATATACACATTTATCAAAGTCATGTAAAATACATTCTATTCCGTAACATGAACTGATCACTGACTATGCAATGCAACTATTGGCCCAAGCCCAAAGTGAAAAAACCAACTGAGATTAACTAGTATTGTGCAGTTTGGTATCACACTCCACAAAAGGGAAGATGCCTGAAGCTTGAATGAAAAAGAAAGTAAAGCAGGTCCAACAAATTGTTTTAAACAGAGACCCTCAGATGAGTATAAACACACACAAAAGAAAAAAAAACAAAGAAACCCCAAACCCAACCCATCCACAACCACTCCAGGAACAACCCACAACTCACCACTCCCCAAAAACCACCCCCAAACTCTTGGTCAAGACTTCCTTTCTCTTCAAGAAAGCACCATCTGTTTTGTGGCATATACAAAAATGTAATAATTACTGGTTTATACTAAACTCCTAGTCTAGAAAACAAAGCTCTGTGGGATTAAGACTTCAAACATCTAAATGCTTCCTTAACTTCAGACATTAAAAGTACTTTCTCCTTTGAGTGGAACAGCTCACTTCTATAAAACTAATGTCATTAGTGTTTATAGACCCTTATTCTACAAAGCCAGTTAATTGCTCAGTGTATCAGTTTTATTAGTGTACAGCAAGTTGATCTGTACCGTTCACTAGATAGATTCATTCCCACAGTGGTGTATTTCACTGTTAAGACACAGATTTCCAAAAGCCAATGCATCCCTCCTCCTAATCAGCTAGTCTTTCTACATTACGAAGGAGTGAATAACATAAATTGGAAAAAGAAAAAGTAAAAATCCATTTTATATGCAAATAGCTGAAATGTACCTAGGATTTTGCAGTTTTACATGGAGGTTCTGCAGCATTTCATGAGACCGTTTAACATAGATCTCCAATTCTAAGCATATCCTTTGGTACCAAGTAAAAACAGAGTCAGAGCTCTACTGTACAGCTTAATTGTACAAAGTTGTTGTTTATTTTGAATTAAATATTTCTAGCTTGTAAAAAAACAGGTGTCTTATTTTTCTGTAGAAATAGGTATATTAGAGACAAAAAAACCCAGAAGTAGCAATGATAAGCTTCCACAGAAAGACTATGAGAAAATATCATCCAGGTTGTCATATGGTGTGTAACTATTTAAAGGGCACAGAAACAATCACCTTTTCTGCCCTTAGAGTACTGGGGGAACTGCCAAGTTCTTGCCAGGTCCTGCCTGATTAATCTAGTGGCATTCTATAAGGTGACTACCTCTGTGGACAAGGGACGACAAGTCATCTATCTGGACTTCTGCAAGGCTTTTGACATCGTCCCCCACAACATCCTACTTGCCAAGTTGGAGAGATAAGGATTTGATGGGTGGACTGTTCAGTGGATAAGGAATTGTCTGGATGGTCACATCCAGAGGGTGGTGGTCAATGGCTCAATGTCCAGATGGAGGCCAGTGACAAGTGGCGTCCATCAGTGGTCTGCACTGGGACCTGTACTGTTTAGTATTTTTATCAATGATATTGACAGCAGGATCGAGTGCACCATCAGCAAGTTTGCAGATGACACCAAGCTGAGTGGTGCTGTCCACAGGCTGGAGGGACAGGACATCATCCAGAGTGACCTGGATAAGCTGGAGAGGTGGGCCCAGGCAAAGCTCATGAGGTTTAACAAGACTAAGTGCAGGGTCCTGCACCTGGGTCAAGAACAACCCTCACTATCAATACAGGCTGGGAGACGAGGTGCTGGAAAGGAGCTCTGCGGAAAGGGACTTGAGGGTGTTGGTGGATGAGAAGCTGGACATGAGCCAACAGTGTCTGCTTGCAGCCAAGAAGGCCAATTGCATCCTGAGCTGCATCGAGAGAAGTGTGGCCAGCAGGTCAAGGGAGGCGATTCTGCCCCTCTACTCTGCTCTGGTGAGACCGCACCTGGAGTACTGCATCCAGCTCTGAAGCCCTCAACACAGGAAAGACATGGACCTGATAGAGAGGGTCCAGAGGAGGGCCACAAAGATGATCAGAGGGCTGGAACACCTCTCCTACAAGGACAGGCTGAGGGAGTTGGGGTTGTTCAGCCTGGAGAAGAGAAGGCTCTGGGGAGACCTACTAGTGACCTTCCAGTACCTGAAGGGGGCCTCCAGGCAGGCTAGAGAGGGGCTGTTTATGAGGGCCTGGAGTGAAAGGATGAGGGGTAATGGGTTTAAATTAGAGAAGAGCAGATTTAGATTGGATATCAGGAAGAAGTGCTTTACATTGAGGGTGGCAGAACAGTGGAATAGGCTGCCCAGGGAGGTGGTTGAGTCCCCATTCCTGGAGATATTCAAGGTGAGGCTGGACAAGGCTCTGAGCAGCCTGGTCTTTTTGAGGGTATCCCTGCTTATTGCAGGGGGGCTGGACTAGATGGCCTTCGGAGGTCCCTTGCAGCCTTAGCCATTCTATGACTCTATGATTCTTCTCTCCTGTGTAGATTTAAATTGTCATAAAGTTGAAAATGGAATTATTTTCTGAATTGCACCTTCAAGGAAATACATAGAAAGAGTTATTGCCTTCTGAGCTGGTGTAAATTCTCCCCAGCTTCATTTGTTTTTTTTATGTGTTCACACAACAACATGATGTGCCAAGAGCATCACAAGCTCAGTAAAAGCTTACACATACTACAGATGAATTTCAGTTTGCATCCCATCGTCAAACTTGGCTCTACTGTTTTAACTAACAATATACTAAATACTCCTGCTTGAGGATGCCCAGCACACTGCACACCTCTGAAGTAGATAAAAATGTTTGATAATAACACAGATAATCCATTTATTACAGTGAAGTTGATTGTTGGCTGAAATTCTATCATCTTACAGTTCTGTACATGTCATGTGCATGTGTGGGTATGTGTATGGACCAGTGTCTGTAATAATGATTACTGAACAATTCTAGAGCATCCATGCAATTTCTACAATTAAAAAGTCATACTTTGTCACTCTAAATCCCTCCTATCATATAAGGTTATGTAATTATAAAGCTCAAGTCACTTCAGTTGCAATAGTTAAATAAAAGGGAAATAGCACAAAATACTCCATAGCTAGTGGCAGCTGTAAGCATCTTCAAACAATACTCTATTCTAGTTAAAGCCACACACACTGACAGAAAACAAATTCTTTCTGTATGCATGGTTCTCAGCAATTACTTTACACATTTCACAATCAGTTCTCCATTTAATTACTTTCCTTGGGGATTACTTTATGCTACAGTATGTATTCTATTTCAATTCAAAGGATTTTGAAAGCCAGGCCTCTTCCTTCATTAGGTTTTCCTGCTTTTAGCCTTTCTGAAAGAGCCTTACCAAGAGCTCATTCCTTCTACCTTCCTCCCCCCAGAAAAAGGAAAATTACTTAAATACAAAGGCTTTTCTTCTAGAAAAATAAGCAATTAATTACGACAAACATTAGTAACTGATAATGTAATTCGTTTCTACATTGCACTCAACTAAAAGCAGCTAAGGTAATGATGAACACAAAAATCCACCATATCATATTTCATTACTGAAATCCACCAAGGGAACACTGAGTATGTGCTGGAAAAAATGTGTATAAGCTACATAATTTTACGTGCTGCATTATCATAGCATATTTATCCATGGCAATGTAATTAATAACTATTTGTCAACATCCTGGAGTGGTTTTGAACGCATTAAACATATGATGCTTCAATACTTTTAACTTTTTGTTATCATGCTTTTTAGAACAAGAGTTGGGGTTTTTTTACACATAAGTACTGTATTATTATGAATGCCTGAAGAGGATTAAGAGGCTTTCTTGAGATACAGAGACCCAGTGGATTTCATCTGCTGCATGAGAAGCCAGTACTGTTCATGGGCTTCTCAGGTTTATATGGCATTCATTATCTTCAGGCAGTGTTAAGTGTTGGCAGTTCTAGCTGCTGTCATTGGAACTGAACACAAGCAGAATTTAAAATTTACCACCCATCTGTCAAGGCTGAAAGTCAGCCTTTCAGAAACATGTGTCACGGCGTATCTCCTCCGACTCTTCTGGGAGAGATGGGAGTGAAGAGTCAAGGCCAGGAGCGGGAATCTGGGGAGAGGATCCCTGGCACTCCCCATGAGCTTTAACTGAACTGCTGAACTGAACTGTGATATGAGGATGTTTAGATGATCTCGTGCTCTGTTACTGTCCTAAAACTGAGTAATATCTTCCCCTTATTTTACTGTTAAAAGCAAACCTGCCCATTTGGAAGTATTCCTAGACTTTTTGTTTTCCTCTCCATCAAGAACATAAGCATTGTCTATATAGACCACATGAGGTTTTTTCAAAGCATACTCCCATACATTAAAAGTGTATTCTTATCTTTTTTTTCCCCCCCATTATTATTACTATTACTGCAGGTTGCATTAAACCAACTGACCATTTTTAAAGCTTGAAACACATAAGTCACACTTCAAATAATTGCCTGCTGCTACCAGTATGTTAACAACGAGGCCATTATTAATTGAGTCAGTATCCTACCATATTACGTAGTGTAACCACAAAATGCTAAATGGATTACACAGAGAATTTCACTCGTTTTCAAACTTTTCGAACTACTGCTTATGGCATTTTTAAAAGAAAATTATATCTTAAATACCAAACTAAAGAAAACAAGGAATGCAAAGGAAAAAAAAAAAAAAAAAGTAAAAATCAGTGTTTTAATACGAAATGGCATTGTGTTATTCCATACCACAAAACACTATCTGTCCTTTACTAGTGAAATTCTTTGACAAAGAATAAACATTAAAAAACACAAATAATGTTTTACCTTATCTCAGGTTGATAGTGAAAGACAAAAGTCAAAGCATGACATGCAAAATCCTTCAAGAAATTATAGAAGGTATCTATAGCATGCACTGTTGTATTAATTTTTTTTAAATATGTAAAAAAAACAAAACAACAGACAGAACTACTGAACAAAGAAAGAAACCCACAACCAACCAAAAAAAACCCAAAATCAAAAAGCAACAAAAGATAATAAATAAACAAACAACAAGAACAACAAAAGACAAAAGTCCTGGTGGTTACTCTTGAAGATAACCCTTTCAAAGGCCCTCCAGTCCCTTGGAACTTTTCTCTGACCCTATTCTATTCAGTTATCTTTAAAAAAAAAAAAAAAAAAAGTCACACATCAAAGCTACGTACCTTGCATGTGTTTAAGTCAAAAGAACAACTCATAGCCTATTTTAAGTATTTCAGTAACTGATGAAGAACGGCCCAGAAATATGATCCTGCAAAGGCTTAACTTTCCATAATAAACACACTCCTACTGCTCGGCTGCTCACAGCATGCATCAAGTCAAAGATTCATACAGAATTATCAACAAAATTTTGCTGTATTAAAGTCATCTTAAACACAAATCTATGAGTGAAGAACAGCTTTATTGAAAAAGCCACAAATACACAGTTATCTCAGTAATGGAATCTACCACATAGAATTTCATGAAAAAAGGGAAATAACAACAGCAAGGCTTAGCGGTAACTAGAAGAGGTAGAAAATGGATTATTTTCAACAGTCACTAGAATAAGTTTTAGTAGGACGGTGTTAAGATATGGACCAAAACCTACTTTGGCTCAGTTTTCAACAGCAGAGGATACAGAACAGGAAGGCAGGAGACATGAACAAGAGAGGACTGAGCTCTTAGGCTAACAGAGGCAGAGGTTTACAATCAGTATTCCGTAACTGTGAGTAGGACTGAAAGTGATCAGGTCGGTGGGAAGATTTTTGCACAAAGTAGTTGTAGAACAAGAAAAACATTCCAGTGGTTCAGACCACTGGTCCATTGAGCCCCATATTCAGTCCCCAGCAGCAGCAGCAGCAATGGAAACCGAGTGTTGAAGGAGCAGGCATGGGAATATCCGCTTCCTGCAGTTTATCTCCCTCCCTGTTGTGAGGATGGGCAGTTTTAGGAATTCCCTGCTTGCTGTGTCAGGAATGCTTTATCCATTGCACACTCACATCCTGCAAGTTTTGAGTCCACTGTAGTTTTCATGTCACAAGATTGGGCAAATAGCAAATCTGTTCTGTTATGTTGTGACATTCCCGAGTTGTAAACCTGGCATTTCAAAGATCAGAAACATGTAGGTCTGGTTTGGATTTTTTTCCCCTGCAATGCACTACCTACATATTTTTCTACACTAAAGCCATCTGCTGCCTTTTTGCCCATTCAGTTTTGTGAAGCTCCTCCTGTAGTTCCCCAGCATTGCCACAGCATTTGACCACTCAAAAAAACCCCAAAACAGCAGCATCATACATCATGCTTAAGATTAGGGATTTTAATGTTTCAGCTCTTCTTCGCATCACTGAAAAAGATACTGATCAAACCTGCCCAGCACAAATCCCAGTGGGAATCCCTGTGCTAACTCCTTTCCAACCTCAGAACTGGCTCTTACCTCTCAACTCTTGCCTTCCTATGCCTTAACCCATGAAAGCACCCCTCTTCCAAACTCATGGCAATTTGGCTTCTTTAACAGTATTTAGTATGGTACCACAGACTCTTTTGAAAAAGCCAATAAACTTATGTCCATGGCATCCCCTCCCCTCCTTCACACACTACACACACATTCAAAATCCTTACTGGATTTCCCTTTGCTGAAACCATGGTCACCCTCTCCCAAAAGCATTTAGCAATCTTCTCACTCATCCTTTATCATAGGCTCTACCACTGTATCATGGATCCAGACTTACTACTCACTAGTTTCTAAGGTGGCCACATAAGCCCTTTTTGTAGACGGGAGCTATACTGGCAACATGCATGGTGGCCAGATGAAATGGGATGTTCCTCAACTTGGCCAGCAGCTCAGAAATTTTGCATGTTTCAGTCAAGTCCCTTCAGTTCCCTTTGGTGAACTGCATCTGGTTCTGGTGAACTCTTAACAGCTCACCTGTTCTGTCTCTTTTTTTTTTTCCATATTTACATCAAATACGTCTCCTAGAGGGACAGCAGGATGATTAGTACATGAATTTGAAAGCAGTCAGAGGCATAGCTAGATTAGAATGAAAAGGGAGGCTGTTGCTGGTGTTCTTCGATGATCAGTCCCAAGACTGACATTATTTAGTATCTTGTCTGACATGAAAAAAGGAGCAAGTGGAATTTGTGAGCGTGACAAAGCAGGGGAGATTCACCAACAGGTAGAAGGGCCAGCTTGAGACAGAACTGAAGGATCTCAAGGATTACTGTATGGAAAAAGCCATAACACTTCAGAGTGCAAGGTCAGTTTATATCAAAACACTAGAGGAGGAAAGACCTGAGTATATACATCAAAATGTAATTAACTGTGTCAGTGGGACACCACCACCCACAGGAAAAGCAAATATGATCCAAGGATGGATCAGTGAGGTATATACAATGGAAATACTCCATTTCAGCTGAAACAAATCCGATTTATGCATATGGGGCATTTATGTTAAGGACAGAAATAAAAGTTTAATCCCACTCCAGAATGACTTCCTTTGATCTATGCTGGAGGCCAATAACTAGTCTTACAGCCGTTTCAAAAAGCCACTACTGAGACTTCTACTCAATCTTAAAAGTAAATAAATTCCCCAAAAAACCCAAACCCCAAAACTTTACAGAAAGAGAGACAAATTTCACTTTATAGAATAAACCAAGTTTCTTCTTTTTTTTTTTTTCACTCTTTTAAACCATAGAGATTGATACTGTCATTGAAAAATGACAGCTTTGACTGAAGTAAAAAATTACATTAACATTGAAGATAATTAGGAATATTAATGATACTTATAAAATATAACCTTGCAGATAATTAGAATAATTAGTATTTGCAAAGCAATGCAGGCAAGCACTATACATATATCTATCTATCTCACTATATGCATGCACACACATGCTACCTCTTACTATTTTCAGTAACTGCCAGATATTTTTTCAGGAAAAATAACATTTTAGGGAAAAAAATGGCTGCAAAACGAGATACTTTTTTTAATAGGAAAGAAAACATAAGAGTGGCACAGGGAAACTGTTGTTTATTCCCAGATCTTCAACTGATCTAATGAGCACATTCAGGTGATTGATTTTGCTACTATTCATAAGTTACATCACCTGTCCAATGGTACTTATTTCCATTGTAAAACACTCGAGATCTAGTAATGAAGACATCTACATAATCAAGTACTTTTTTCAGTTCACTGTCTAGGCAGCTAGGTCAAGGATTATAGAATCTAGAGATTAAAGGACAAAAAAATAAATACATAAATAAATAAAAATCACATGCAATATTTAAAAGTATTCCCACAGCAGTATCACTGCCAAAATAATACAGATTTAAAAGAAAAAAAAAGTAATTATATATATATAAAAAAAAATCCAAAGCCCTACTAGAATAATCATTCCCACTTTGTAAGAAAAGCATTTTGTTGGAAAGTGATTAATTTATTAAAAAAATAACTTACTGTTTTCTTGAAAAAGAAGATGAATCCCTTTAAATTAACTAAACTAAGTACTAATTTAGATCTGAATATATTTTTGTGTTTCAGAAAGATGACTACACTGGCTGGAAAACCAAGAAACTTACTCAAGTGGCCCTTTCCCAACTCCCATGAAACCAAATCTGCTGGAACATTAAACACTAACTTGATACTGAGCAACAATGTTGTTTAAAAACAAAAGCAAAAAACCAAACAAAACTGTTTATCAGAAAGAAAAGCCAACAATAGCATAGAGCAAAATAGTTCGTGATTATGTTTTACAGAACTACTGTCTTCACATCTCTGGAGAGAGATTTATGCTTTCAAATAAACAAAGACTTAGTAATATAACAAAGGCATTTTGTCAATTATACTATTTTATTTATGCTCCAATTACTCTACCTCTGAAAATATTGTGTATAACAAATCAAAACTTTATATTTGCCAAGTGAGAAAAATATCTTTGTCATAGACAGGGTTGGAAACATTAAGAAAACCAACAATGTTTGTGGGGTGAAAAGGAGAAGCAGATAGGAACTGGGAGGCTGCCAGTCAGCTCATCCAGCCATCACTGCTACCTTCCTGAAGTAGGAAATGGGAACACTCTCGTGTTTTCTTCTGTATACTCCAAGCAAGACAAAAAATTCCATCACTTGGCACAACGGCAGCACCAGATCACCAAATACAAACTATACCTCATGACAAAATGCAGGCTTCATACATTAAGAATCGTCCAAAAATATTCACAGAAGAAAACCACAGGGCTGCTGAACAGACAGCAGTAGGTACGCAAAAGCTCCCCATTTCCCTTCATCAATAGTCAGCATAGCTTCAAAGACAGGTTATCGACCTGGAAAAATCTAGTCCCAGTTCTTACATTCATCAGCTCTACCTTTCACCTTTTTTCCTGTTTTGTAGTGCATCTTGCCTATTCAGATAAGTCTGAATGACAGTCCCTTCAAAACATTTGTAAAGCAACATAGCAGCAACTGCTGACAAAGATAATTCTCATTAACAAAGATCATAACACCCACCAAACCAGAGATTTTTTCAGCCTGCCACCTCAAGTTGTAGATCCTGTAGGGTAAACTGCAGCCTGGGTTATACTCATGTACTGAAAAATAAATTCAGGAAATCTCTATGAGCTTGAAGGTCAGTTCTTGACCAGTAATCTCCCAAATCACTGACTGAATGTGGTACCTTTAAATTATAAAGGATATAAGAACTATCCAAGATTTACTGCAATAAAACACTTAACATGCATTAATGTAACCTTGACTAATGCCAAAGGATTTGGATTTTTTTTGTTGTTGTTTGGGGTCTTTTTTTTTACATGGCACTTGACTCCCTCTCACATTGATCACTTACGTTCCGATCTTGAACTAACCCATTTCTCCCCAGAAAGTTTCCCATTAATGGTGGTCCACATTTTAACCTCTAATTGCTCCTTATAACATCCTCAAAAATTTCTTCTCTTCTGAGAGGAGCTGCTGCTTTCAGTTGAAAAACCAACACATGATGTGCAGAACAGTCTTGTGCAGATGACAGCATAAATTCTGTGCCTTGATTAATTCTGTGAAGTCCTGGGAATGGAGTAGTACAAAAGAAATTAAAAAACAATATGCATATAAGCCTACATTACACAAATACGTATTAAACATCCCATTCAAATGCAATTATGTATCTATTGTACTAAATCCCACTCCAGGACTTCCATCATTCCTTCAGTTGTTTAAAGATGAAACATCACAGTGCACTCTAGTTCTCCAATAAAACCTGGATCATTTAAAAGTAAAGAATAATAATTGTTAGAAAGGCAAACATTCATAGTGTCAGTTTTTAAGACTCAAGAAACAATGTGAATTCCCAAACTCTTTTGCTTTTTCACATATATGGCAATGAGGAGTTCAGCCAGGTTTGCTATTGAGAAGATTTTATTTTTTAGTGCAGAACTTAACTGCATCCATTTATCTGTCACATTCCTTCTGCCATCTGTGACGTGTATTTCTTGAATTCATCATCAGGAGACAACTTGTTTCATGTGTTACCTCTTTATCTTCCCATACATGCATTCCAATCACTGGTATTTTACCACTAGGAAAAGAATCTTCTGATTTCAAGACACAGAGGGAGACTAATGACAGAGCCCTCAGCAGGACACTGCATCTCCTTGACACCAATCAGAGATTACATTTCCTCCTTTCCACTGCAGCAGGAAAGCACTGGCTGAGCAGTTCAGAGGAGATCCAAGTAGCTTAGGAAAAAACCCAGAGCCAGTCACACCTGCCTATTGGACACAGTGGTCAGAAAGAACTGGATTAGCATGCAGAGGGGGAGCAAGATGCAAGTTATTTATTAACTCAGTCATCTGGGTGCCTTGTTAAACAAGAGCGGAGCAAAAAGCGGAGGCAAAAGAGACCTAATGTGATAAAAATAGTGTTAGAAAGAAAAAAATCCCCTTCTCTGACAAGAAAGACTAAATTGATTGGCACAGCTTTTCGAGTATCAGTACACTTAGACTAATGATACAACTCTTCCACTGTCTTATCTCCACACGGATTTCTCAGAGGGCCAGGAAGATCCAACAGCTGGGTCCCTTCCCAAGTACGTCACCTGACACAGAAGGGGCAAAGGTTGGAAAGACGAGGGCTCGAGACTCTCAGCCAAATAGCCTCCCGGACAAGAAAACGTCTGGACAAATGGAAATCTTGAGAGGCACCATTCTTATGCTGGACTGCAATCCTTGATAGCGTATCAACAACAACAAACATCTGCAACAAATTAACAAAACTGGCATCTATAAAATGGGAGAATCTCAGTCCTGAAACAATTAGGATGTGGAGGAGCAACACGTAGAGATTCTCTGCACATGAGCTATATGTCGGCTTGACAGTATAAAGAAACCCAAAATTAGCAGTTTAACTTGAACTGTTGCTTTAACTAGAGTAATTTGATTAGGATGAAAATCTCATAATTTGATATCACATATACCAGTCAAGGTCTGATTTGATTTCAGAGTTGTACAAACATAAGAAGAGTTCTGTGCAAACTTGGCACGATGCACTGTATATGCTGGCTGTAGTAGAGACCTAGTTTGAGGTGTACAAAGTAAGAAAGACAACAGGGAATAAAGTTTCTATCGTTCATCAGACTGGAAGGGGATCTGGAAGTAAATCAGTTTCAACAAATTGTGATCAAAAGGGGTTTAGGTTGTCTGCAGAGATGCAAGTAGTCAGACAATGCCAACAGCAAGTTTATTTTATTGATACACAAACCTTAAGGATAGTAGCAAACACACACAGAATTTAGATGTGCTTTTCAAGATTCCAGTCATCTAAAGGATGTCTAACAGTCACTTTCATATCTAACAGCATTTAGCCATCACTGGTCAAAGATGCAGAAAAGATAACAGCTTCAGTTTATATGGCAGACCACAGCTTTATTTACTTCCCACAACATGAAACAAAAAGGTCCCCCAAAAAACAACAACCACCAAGCACACTCTACGTTTGGTACTTTGGCATAGGACAGCTATACTATCCTATACTTCTCTATCAGACGTATTTGCATTCTCTTTACTCTGCAACATTTCCTTCTCACTTTGCAAAAGGAACAGAATAAACTTGTCAAGACCCCTCTGGGCTGCCTCCACTGCATCATATCCTTTACTTCTGTCTCCCACATTCCTTAGTTGATGCTGATACAAGACTTATAAATTAATGTTTTGTTTGGGTTTTTTTTAGGTTTTTTTTTTTCCCCCATCACTTCCATTTTTTAGAAAAGAATCTCATCATTTTAATAGGGAATAAAACCAAGACAAAACAAACCCCAAACCACAACACATTCCTTTGGTTTACAGACTCATTTAAATAAGTGCTCTATTCTATATTGACCTTTTAAAGTGTTTTAAAAATCGATAACTAATATTGCTGTTTGCGGAAAAACTGGAACATGAAAAAAATGCTGCAGTACCAAATCCCACATAGTTAATTAAAAAAAAAAGGGGGGGGGGGGGGAATTCAACCAGCTCTGTCCAATTAGGTGTAATACCGGCTGGTTTTAAAATTCAGACAAGGGAAGTCACAGGCTTCTGAAGTTTTAGGATTATAATCACGTGCAAGGAACGTAAACTCCAAAGATCTCATTTGTTTATCAATGTCAGCTAGCAGGACAAATAAAACTTAGCTGCTCAGAGCAATATACATTTGCCACAACAACAAGAAAATCCAACACAGTGTCTTCCCTTGTCCTTGTGAGGCAGAGTATCCTTTTGTAACACTCTCTTTCTCTTTGGGACAAGAGAATATTAAAGTTGTGGTCTGCTTTTTCCCGAGTTAATGTATTGCCTCTCTGCACACTCATGAGATGTCCTTGGCAACTAATGATTTACCTCACCTGTTCCAGGAACAAGCTGATTGTAATAAATTACTCTGGCTTTCAACACTACTTCTCCATCCATATGGCCCCTAGTACACACTCATCATTTATCTGCAAGATTTTCTGAAAAAGTGGGGCTGGTGAAGGAAACACTCATACAATAAATAAAATACCATTTCCATTTATCTACAAGAGGCAAGATTTTGAATGAGTAATAAATGTTCACACTAAGCTTCAATACTAAACATGTCCTAGAACTGATCATTCACAAGAGTCTGGTTCCAATTGAGCTTCTAAATTTGCACCTTTTAAAACTATTTTTTAGGCTGATCACTGAAATAAACTGTCTGCTATATATTTCTTCACAGACAAGTGACAGCACTATTGCTGTAGGAACCAATAAACCAGGTATTAATAACGTAGACAATTACTATAATCACATGATAATTTCAATTTCACACTTGAAATCATGTAAGCCTATGCCAGCTGCTGCCATTTCACACATATTCTCTATTGCTCGATTTCCCTATTTTAGTAATTTTTTAGAACTTTTAAAAAAGCAAAAGTATAACACAATTCCTTACCTCAAATTCACACCTTTGCCATATATGCCTCAAAATTTTGGTTGCTGGTGTAGAGCCTTGAATACTTTGGTACTGCCTGCTTACCGAGAAACATACAATAGAAGCTCATGCAATGCACAGACAGAGCATTTGCAATGTATTAAGAGGGAAAGAGCTGTGTAAGCCATCCTCTCTCTCACACACATTTCTGCAGATCATTACACAAATTAATATCAAAGGACTAATATCTTTCACAGAAATCACTCTAAGCCAGAGAGATGAAAAATCTGATTCAATAAGAAATAGAAAAGGGATTGCTGTGATGCAGTTCTGTGACTATATCCAGAATAATTAAAGGATTAGCCCAAAAGCAAATAATGCAGTGGTTGAATTTGCCTGAAGTCACAGTAAATCTATCTTGTGACACTATTATTTACCAAATGTCATGTCTTAAAATTTACAGTATCTAATATATAGATCTGCCTTTGTTTTACTCAATATTGCTCATCCCGCTGTTACTGTTTAAGTTTGAAAAGACACATGAGACAAACCACACCAGATCCAACTCTGTAGTGACTCCACACAAGTTTTGTACATTACATCAGAGATGAATCCTGCTCTGCAAGTTTTGTGGGCAGTCAAGTGAAAAACCCAACCTTCTATACTGTCAGCCATACTGGCACACAGACACAGTACATCTACACCTCTCCAGAGGTAACCCAAACTGGAAAAAAAACCCCACCAGCACTAATCCCTCAGACAGTTTGAGGAGGTTCACAAGTGGGTGGTCAGGGCAGCCCACTGCCAACCTGCTTTGCACATGTACTTGCTGTGAAAGGGCATGGAGTCTGGCATGGTCTCAGGCTGCAGGTGTGGAGAGCAGAGTACCAAAGCACTCTAACTGCTTCAGGTGTGCTGCTCTATCATCAACACAAACTGAGTCTGCCCAGATATGGGAGAAATGGCAGTGAACACAGCAGCTTCCGCTGCTGGTGCTCCTCGGTGCCTTGACTGCTGTTCACAGGCACCTAACAAAACTCCCAAGCAACCTATGTGGAACTTAAAATGTAAGAAGTTGATACAAGCGACTGGACCTTTTGTTGATAAGTTGTATTAAACTACCCCAACAAGATACTCCAATTCATATGCAGTCACTATAACATAGTTCAAACTTATGTTTTATATTTGCCACAAGAAAAACTGCTCAAGTAAAGTTCACATAAGTCTTCATGGAAGAAAACTCTACATCCTAGCAGAATTCAAGATCTCCTTTATATGTAAAGACTAACCCCACCAGTACCTTCAGTAAGTTCTGTATCATCTTTTATTACTTCTGAGATTAATAAATAGTCAATTCTAGTCTACACTAGTTTTGCCCAGGTACTTCAAATACCCTTTCCAAGCCCAAATGCTTACCCAGCAGTCTAACTCTGCAGAACAATGAATCTTTAGCTAATTATGCTAATTAATTAAACTAATTAGGCAGCTCCAGCTAATGCATGTAAATGTGGCTGGTTTCAGAATATTTCATCTTAAAAGGCTGACATAATTGAGCATGACTCAAGGCAGTCACTTTTACAGTAAGCGTTAACAAACAGCTGTAGCAGTTTGGTTTGCACAGGAAGCCGTTGCTGTCTTATAATCCCACAGAAAGAAATGCTCAGGGGACTCAACAGTACTTAGCAAATCAAAAAGACTAAGCTCAGCTTCAAGACAGTGAAAGTGTAACTTGCGTATCTACCTTCTGTACGCTATTCCTATCAAAATTTCACAGTCGACAGTGAAGTCTAAGCTGTGATAATTACTGCTATCATCTAGCTAGCTTTAACCTGAAAAAGCCTGATTTTCCCTTTGTGCAGGCAGAGATCATGATTGTAACAAAGTCCTGGGTCTATTTTGCCTTCCAGACCACAAATACCTTACTCAGCTTCACAAGCTAAGTGATCAATATGGAATTATCATGATATAATACACTTTTGGCTTACATATTCAATCCCCTTTGGAAAAGAATATTATAAGTAGTTCACTGTTAAAAGTGTATTAACATATCTTTGATTTTGCTAACAAAGATTAGCTATGGATTACCACTGTCCCTTGAAGGTCCAAAGGCATCAAATGTAATTTCCATTGCTAGGCTGAGCTTCAAGTAATAGATTCATTTGAAGTCTGTCCATTTTACATTTTGGTAAGCCATTCACATTTGCAAAGTATACATCTTCTTCATCTTGCTGCATAAAAGCACTCACTAAGACGACATTAAAAAAATAGTATTAATATGAGGGTGGATGAGCATAAGGCCAGAGAAAAATAAAAGTGGCAGAAGGAACATCCAAATTGCAACTCTGATCTATATTTGCTTAGGGTAATTACTAGAAGGATAAAAGGACAAGAGCCTTTAAAACAAGAACTCAAGACCACATTTCTGGGAGGAAAAAAAGGTACTGAGGTCTTAGCAAGAAAGAATTCAACATGGTAAATGACAGTTATGCTTAAATAAAACTAGGAGCAAGCAGCATACTGGCAGTCTATCCCATTTTTTCTTGCTGTTTATCTTACTTCCTTGTCATTAAGGAAATACCTCTTCTCCCTACATGGAACTGTAGTGACATTTGACAAAGTAATTAAGAGAAGGACGATCATGATCAGCTGCCTTTGCCCTGTTACCAAACACAGTCAATACACAGTTCATGACTCCAGCAGATGTTTGCACTTTCCAGACTTCTTGGGAACTTAAGGTCTTACTTTTTATGTCCTTCCTGTATTACATGGAAAATAGTCTAAACAGAGAAACCACTGAATTATTAGCAGCAAGTATTAACCCATCCAGCACAATCCACTATACAAATCAACAGGAGAATAAAAATAACCCTCTGCCCAACAGATTTATTTCTGAAAATCCAGAGCTATTTTCAAACGGACAGGTTTGAACTCTCTTGACAAACGGAAGAAAAGCTAGTCTGAGCAAAAGACTCTGTCAGGACTGTTTACTACTCATCCATCACTTGCTACCCCTTCCAGTTAATACTTAGCTGAAATAATCCTGCTCACAAAACATGAATCTGCAGGGCACTGAACAAAGAGGCACATATTTTAAGGAGGCAGAGGCAAACACTGACAAAGTGTTCTTGAATTCCCCCCCATCTCTCATACCCTCATTTCTTCCTCTAGTCTATCTCATAATGTTCCTTATGCCACCCACCTTCACATGACCATGGACTTGTCCAGATCACAGGACTAATCCAAGTCAAAACTAATCCTTCTCATACAAAGAGTAGGGTTGTTCTGGGGTTTGGGGTTTTTGTGCGTGTGTGCTTGTACAAGAGGTAGATAGTACAGACTTAAAAACAACAGCCTAAAATAGGCTTGTTTGTTTAAATAGGTAAGTCAGAACACACCCAGTTTAAACTGCTTGTAAAATGAGGGCCTAATTCTGATACAGACTGTCTCAGCTAACACAGTGAAAAACACAGTAAGTGAAACCTGATTTGGCAAAAGGCATCTTTAGTCGTGCAAGAATGCAATCTCACTGAGCAGCTGCGAGAGATTGCAGAATACGTGGCTCCTGGGCAAACTCATCCTCACCCTGACAATCAGTTCCTTGACTTCAGATGCTGGAGTGTTGGCTACACAATATAAACCCACCTGAGCTTCACAGATATATCAGAGATTGGCTGCAGATACCGGGGCCAGATAGTCAGATCCTTGAGTGAGGAAGAGGATGAGGAGAGATTAACAGACGAGGCTTTGCAGACCAGTAAGATTCTGCTGGAAGCCTGGTCCAAGTTTCATCAGAAACCAAAAGTTCACTGAATCTGGAAAAATCCAAATAAAACATTTCAGATTCTTGCTTTTAATAAAAACATTATCCAGCAGTCTCTAGACCTGAATATAGCATGGTAAAAAAACCCCACATACCTCTTTTCACGTCAGGGTTTGGGCTTCGTCTCACCTGCTTGCATTTACAAATGCTAAGTCCTTAATCATGATAAAGATAAAATTTGCTATTCTATTTCTTTGATGCACCTCATCTCATAATATCATAATCAAACAAGGTACTAAACAATGTACTAAGCTGAAAAGAATCTGCCAGAGCGTGGAAACCCTAAACCAACTAGTAATGAGGTGGTCCATGCTGTATTTCAAATCCTTTTTTCAGATGAAGAATTTTGACATGGAGAACAGCCAGCACTTCAGGCTATTTTGCAAACAGTAAGATGAATACAACTGTTAATGCAAGACAGTGATTGAAACCTTAGTCAACTACGGATTCCACATAAAACACAAGCTAAAATTAAACACTATAAAAGTTTATTCTAGTAATGCTATAGCTCAAAAATAATAGGGATGCCCTTTCCATGAGAGCTCATAGAAACAAACCACTGTCAACCAACAGTTCAGAAACTTCTCTAGTTTTGAGTTTTCCATTCAATATTTCTAACAATCAGCTATATAATCAGTAACTAAGCCAGTACATTTTACATCGTGACTGGACTGCTAATGTACCTGATCACTATCTTAGTTAAAATCTAGGTTTAATAAGAAGGGAAAAGTACTGTTTATGCTAAGTCTTGAGAATGTTCTAAAGAAACACCTTACTGTTAAAATAGCTTTAACTCTTAATAGTTCCCAACTGCAAAGCCAAATTCAGAAATAATACTCTTTACGGGTAGTAATCTGTTCTCCTTGAACTTTGATACATAAAAGGTCCCAGAATAAAAGGGGAAAATACTCAGGAAAGGAAGAAAAGGGACAGAAAGGAGAAATGTGAGCAAAATCCCTTCATATTCTCACCTTATTCCAAGGGTTTAAAAATAATTTGAAGGTAAAATAGGTCTTCCTTCTTTCTATAGGATTTTAAACGGTCACATTTCAGTATATTTGCTACCTTTCTAATAACTTATATATACCTAGATATGCGTTTGGGGAGGGGTGAAGAAGAGGACATGTTTACATTACTTGCTACAAAGAAATGAGTCTGGCAGCTAACCTTAAAATTCTTGGACAATAATAGTAACTGAGAAAAAAAAAAAAAAGAAGAAGAAAAAAACCCCTATGTGACTCACTACTTCATTTTAGTTGTATTTAATGTCCAGCAACCAAAGAAGATACAAAGGGCTACAGATTTATTCTTTAATGCAAAAGATGATAGTTAATATAAAGTCTGTTTTAAATTTACTGTTAACATCTATTAAAGAATAACTAATTTTACAGCTTTCTAACGTGTACCTCTTAAGCTCTAAATCACTGACCTTAACTAATAGGCAGTGTAACAGCATGAATATCTGAAGTAAAACCACAGACTGCAATTTTGTTGATTGTAAATCATCATCATTTTTAATGCAAAAGCAACAGCAAATCTCTGTAATTACTGGGTGCATTTTGAATCACTTTTATGATTACTGCTCTATACCCATTAAAAATCCAAAACACTGAACTGCACAGGGTATAAAACTAGAATTATGATACACTACAAGCTATAATTGAAATCCATAAATTTCCTTACTAGTGTTCACAACTATTTTGTTGCCAAGAATTGCAGCCCTGCAGAATTGACTTTAAAAACATTTGCTTTATCTAAGAGGGTGGTAGTGGCCGGGATAGTAGCAGTTTGGGGTATTTATAACAAAAATTAAAAGCATCAAGGATCAGATCTGGCACTCTCGCTTGTTTATGTAATACATGTCACTATCAAAATTGCTGATTTAAAAATAAAATCTGCTCAAAGTGCTATAAGTAAAAACTGAAAAGGCCAGCAGTGATATACATGAAGTCTGAACCGGTAATTACAAACTTCAAGACACCGCTTATAACACCTGGTATGACTTACTAAGTAAGTATAACTTATTAAGTAAGATATTACTTACTTTTTTTTAGGTGCCCACATACCACTTGGGCAAACTACTGTATTTCTTTGGTAATAAAGAGAAAAAGAAAATTTGCTTCTAGAAATGTGTGTTTTCTAGGAGGGGTGGAAATCAGAAAAATTAAATACCTCATAACAGGAAAAGGCTTTAATGTTTCTAGATATATGAAAGTATATGCTAACTAGACTTACAGAATACTAGAATAAAAATTAATCTGAAATAAAGCCACACTCAAAAAAAAAAAAAAAAAAGAAAAGGCATAATACAAACTTGGATGGGTACAGAAAAGGGATATCAGGATGTTTATGGGTTTGAACAGCCCAATTTACATGAGAGACTGGAATAGCTTTCCTTGTTTCAGCTCTCAGAAGAAAGACACTGAAGAGATGACAGCTCTTATAATGATGGTGAATCTGGGGTATGGCTTGAATGGGAACTACTGTTGCAGTTCATTTCCACATGCAAGGAAATAGACTCATATTGGAGACTATGCACAGATAGATAGGCACTGTGGTGGTGTTCTTTTTACGTAGTGACCTACTTAAACTAAAAATCATGCCTTTTTTAATTTTATTTTTTTTTTAGAGGAGTAACAAATCACTAATAAAAGTGGGTTGGAAATTAGAAGATAGTTCCTATTTAAAAAGAAAACAAAAACATAGCAAAACACAGTTTTGAGGATCATGAAGTGCTTCTATTAGGATGAATGATAGGAATAAACCAGTTTCCTAAATCAAAAAGTTTCTTACACACCTACATACTGAAGTCATTGCCTGCTTCCACTGGTTACCAAAGTTTATTCTAGTGCAGGTAACACCTGTTTTTCATTCTGCTGGGGTTTTCCTAAATTAAAGACTCTGGAGAAAAAGATAAAGAATAATCTGTATGAGACAGTTTGCAGATCCATCCTGCAGAACCTCCAGGGACAGGATCTGAACAGAACAAGGTAAAAAACACACTTAGTCTTCCCCTCTCCCAACTTTAACACAGAAATTTTCAGATGACCAGATTATAGCATCCTATTATGAGGCACAATCATGGATGAAGTAGTGTTCTTTAATCTAAAAGTACTTTTTCACTGATTTATAACTTCCCCTAAATTATTTCCAAATTCTCCCAAAGCTCTAGGCTAAAGGCAACCACACAAAAATCTTTCCACTAAAAGCAATATATTGAACTGTTTCTTTTCAGGAACAGTGTGCTGAAAGTGAGTAACATCAGCATTATTTAAGAATGTTTTCAGCTACTTAAACTGTTGAAACTTCACATAAGCATATGTAGATGAATATGTGGTTCAGTAATTAAGTACAACCTCCAATATGCTGCAGCTTGCCCCCTTCACATTAAGATCAGCATTTGTGAATCAAAACATATTCAGTCCATTAGAATGATAATGCTGACAACACTTAAAGACACTAAATGGGTTCCCACCGCATTACCCAGAAGATCTGCTGATTATACAAGAAGGCAGTAAGATATACAGCACTAGAAGAGGCAGACGTGGGGATGCAGATGCTGCTTTTCCTCATTTACCCCTGACATTGCTAGGGCTTGAGGAAACATGAGAGTCACTCAGCTCAGGTTTTCTTTTGCCTGTGCATTTAAACACTCCAAGGCTTTTCCATGAACTTTATTCCCTTCAGCAGCACATCCCTTCCCATGGTAACATTACTGTGCTGTTTCAGGATGTTGTGCCTATGAGTGAGCACTCATTTTAGAGTCAGAAAGGGATTTCTTCTCTTTAGGCCAAATCCTTAAGGCATGATAGCCAAGTGCTCTTGCTTCTGCCTTTTTCAACATCACAGCAAATAGTTCCTCATTACATACAGCCATCATATAGTGCAGTTAATAGAGAAAGAGCCCTTCTTCAGAGGTAACGGTATCAGAGATTTCCTTATTGGACCTCTGTTGGCAGAAGAAACTTACCATAATCCTGCTATGACTCTCCCACATAAGGGACAGGTTAGGTGAGTTTGAAAAGGGATGAAGATCCTAGGAACTGGAAGCATGAATGATAAATTCCTGGCAAAAAACCAGCAGCAAGGTGCACAATGGGGAGAGAGAGAGGGCACCTCTTCTCTGCACAGAATGAAGGAAAGTTGTGGTAAGCCCTGTAAGTCTGTTCCTGTGTCAGTCATTCAGTTGCTCATGCTTGTACACGCTTGTGTTTTCTTGGGAAGAAACAAGACACCAGATTATCCAGAGGGCTGGAGATACCCTTGCGAGGGTATAGCAAAATCCCAAAGGCCTGTGATTAAAATCCACATTAGTCCTGCCCCTAGCAACCCTGAACTGGGTCAGTGTCTGCAGGGAGAGACAGAACAGACACATTTATTTTTACATTACGTGCCCAGTAGGAAAAGTGTTTCCTATCATTTATACTTTTGAGTCAGACTAACATAGAATAAAGTTATGTCTGAGGGTTGAGAAATTGAATCACGATTCATGGGTGACCCAGGCACGATATTGTTTTCTTTGGCTACACCCTGAACAACAGAGTGGATGCCGTACAGTGTTCAATAAGCATCAGGTCAGATCTTTGGCAATGGCAAAAACACACGCAGCACTTCCCAGGAGAGGATTTACATATGTGTCTCAAGGCTTTCCTTTACAGACCCCACTTTTGCACATGCACATTCCTTTAGTGCCTACAGACAAACTCTTCTCAGGGACGAAATTCTGAAGTGTAACACAGTTATCCTCAGGTCCCTCTACCCATTAGAAAACTAGCAGTAGCTGAGATGCATAGGTGTCTGTACACAACAGACTTTTTACATGTAAGAGCAAAGAGCTCTAAAAACCCTCCTCGGTTAGGTTTACGATCAGAACTAGAATAGGAGCGTGGGAGGAAACTAGACTGTGCACAAGGAGATGGTCTGCTGTGTACCAAGAAAGCATGCTCCTCCCTCCCAAAACTGGTGGTCTAAGGGACCAAGAGCAGTTACTTTTGGGGTAAGGGAAGATAACAGAAGGATGAAACAATCCTGTATTTGTTGGAACAAGATTATTGTGCTGTATAGGGAAAACCTTACTGATTTTCCCACATTAAAAACTTTTGTTTCATGAAACAAAAAGTGACAAGATGTTTAACAGTCAACATATACTTGTCAAGAACCAATGTATACTTGTCAAGAACTAATTATGTTATATCAGCCTAATCTCTTTGTACACCCGAAACAAACCTCATGTAAAAAACCAAAATAAGTAAATGCCAAAAATCTTTACATTATTACATCTTTTGATACTGTCTCACGGGACATTAGCAAACTAGGGAAACACAGCCTAAATGTAAATTACAAATGAGTACAAAATATGAGGAAAACCATATTTACAAACTGCCTATGCCAAAATTTGAAGAGGTATCAAGAAAAGTTATGCAGGGGGCTGTTCTCAGTACAGCAGTAATCATTATTTTTTAGTACTGATTTGGATAGTGAAACAGGGAATGTTTTTTATATTAGCAGGCCACGTTAACTGGTTGGAGCATTAATGCACAGGAGGCCAGTCTTAGACTTTAAAATGGTCTTAAACTGGAGGGAGAGCCTGGTAAGTGCAGAGATGTAACTCCTCAGGGACAACAGCAAGAAAGCACGGCTGACTGTGAATCATTACATACACCCAAAAGGGGAAACAAATGTCTTGCTCTGCTACCTAAAGGTCCCAAGGCCTCCTGTACATCCAAGGTATGAGTCAGCAATACCAGAACATCACAAAAAGAGTAACAGATGTGTGGGGGTAAATGAACCAAATTATCAACTGCAAAGACAGAGTAACCTACATTCTGTCCAACACAAGCAAGGCCCCCACTTGGATAACATGCCCAGACCCCTTTAGACCAATGAGGGAGACTGAACAGAACGGATAGAGTTCAAAGAATTAGAATCAGTCTAGAACACGAACTTAAAAGGATTAATAAACCATCTTCTTTATTTTTAGCAGAGACATTTACGTAGGACGTAGTAGCGCCCCCAGGTAGCTAAAGCTTGCTGCCAGAGGAAAAGAGAAACAACAACTCTATTCTTCACGCCCCTGGCAGATATGGTGAGGAATAACAAGCCAAAATTATTGCATGGAAGATGTAGGTAAGATACTAGAAAAAAAACATTCTAATGGCAAGGAGAGTTTAGCATTGTGAAAAGATTAATAGCCAAGATTAAGATTGCCAGTAATGCAACTACTGTAAAGTCAGATGTCTGCTTGTCAATCAGTAGTTTCAGAAGCCAGATCACACTTGAGGACAACACTTGCCACTATGTCACCTCTATTCAGAAAGACTGAACAAATATTTCAGTCACAAACATTACTAAGGATTGGTAAAACCAGTTAGTGAAAGAGCAGAAGGACATTTAACTCCCAGTGTGGATCTAATAACATGTAAACAGAACTATCTTTACAACTCTGGCAACATTCAGCTAGTCAAACCTTAGACACGGTGAAATGGAACACATGGAAAACTGCTGCACCAATTTCACTGCTTTTTCTGCTCTTCAGAGATACGCAGTTGATTCAGTTCCATGCATCACTACCACTTACTTGTACAGTGGAAAAGAAGCTTGCATAAAACTGTAGGAGTCTTTTGCTAAACATATTCTTCAGCTGCAAGCTGTCTAAACAACATCCAGAGCTGTGATTTAAACATGAACCTTTGGAAAAAAAAAATGCTTTTCTCTTCCAACTTTTTCTTGTATTTAAAAGACACTGACAATATTTGGAAATTAAACTCAAGGTTTAGCTATTCTTTATACACAGTTTGGGGAATATAGAAAAAACCCAAAACAAAAACATCCTTAGATTATTATTAATATACCATTTTACGCCTTTTTTTTCCTCACAGGCTGACAAAGTGGTCTACATGGGCACAAACAAAGGGCTAATGGGTCTAAAAACGTGTATTTATCAGTAAAGGGAGCAGAAATTAGAGATTCTGAAGAAAGAGAGGGAACTTACGGGCAGACAGACAGGAACTCATCTGAACACATCATGATAAATTTTAAAAAGAAGAGGAACTTAGTTGCAGTATCTGCCAAATTTCTACCTTTAGGATTGACTGAACACATAAATAAACCAATTTACCCACCTCCAAACAAATCCCACCATTTCACCAAAGTGAAAATGATCTTGTCCCTAGGCTATATAGCTACAAAACAAAATGATACAAACTCAGTGTTTAAAAACTTTTTTTTCTCAAGCTGTCTGCTCTTAAGATTTCTTTACTACAGCTCATATCTCTTTTCCAAGTTTAGCCCCTCCCAGGAAGTTTAAGCCCAGTGAGGCACCAATAATTGACATATAGGATTACTCTTCTTAAAAAGACTAAAAATTATTTTGAAAGAGCTATACAGCATCAACAATTATAGCACAATTGTAATTATTAACTTGTTCCACTTCTTGGCTCCTAAGTATTTTTCATGTAATGAAAAGCATCTCATTCTTACTGATTCCATTTTCTACTCCCTTACTTCTAGCTGAAAAAAAGAAGAGGGAAAAAAAAAAGGAAAAAAAGAAAAAAAAAAAAACAAAAAACAAAAAAAAACCCACAAAAAACAAAACAAAAAACAAAACAAAACAAAACAAAAAAACCCACAAAAAAACCCACCAAAAAAACCCCAAAAAACAAACCATCCAGAAATTTTGCCATAGTGATTTACAGGGTAGAACTTATTCACAAGTCTCCAAACTGAAAAAAGAAGAGGGGGGAGGATAAGAGGAAAACAAGGAAGTAAAAAAAAAAATTAAGAGACAAGAGATTCAGATCAGTGTAATGGTATTTGGGTAGCAACATCAACTGGGGGAGAAGGGGCACACACAATCTCAGCAGCTCATTCCAAAGAGAAAGGACTTTTACCAGTTTGTGAAAATAGCAGCTAATGAAAATATGATTAAAAAGCCATTTAGATCAAGGCAAGTTTTCAACCAAAATACATAATGATTACATTATTTGATTCAGTACTTTGAAAGCAGAATTGTAGGTCCTCGGCAAAAACCTCAGCCTTTTCCCAACAAAATCAAGAGCAAAATTTCCACCAACTTCCACAATAGAGGTTAACAGGGTCAGAGCCTACATACCTGACAGAATCTACTGTAAACACGCTTTTACTTTTGAAAATCCTGCTATACAAAGGCAACTGATAACACTTGGTGATTAAAGAGTAGAAGTTTCCTCTTACATCAAAGAGCTATTTACCTACCAACGTACAAGTTTTGGTTCAATATTCTGCACATCTCACCTTCAAGCAGCTAGCAAACAGACTACACAGACAAAAATTCAGTGCTGCAGCCTGTTTAGAAAGCATTACAACATCCCTAGAACTAAACCCTAAATATTCATGCAGGACTCTAAAACCTGTAAATGTCGCTCTGTTAGCATATTAATCCTTGTCTGTGTGATATACATAATCACTAGTAGATAATTACTATCCAGGTAACTATCTGAAAGAGTCTACAGAACAGCTTGGTGGTTTGTTTGGTTTTTTTTAATAAATGCAGCATTTTACACAACAAACTCACACAAAAGTAAAGAAGGATTGGTCAAAAGCCATGCCACTTAGAATGGAATTTTTTAATCTTTTGTCAGCAGGAACCAGAGATATAGAATAATCTATCAGCAAATAGTAAGAAGTGGAATTAAAAAAAAAAAGGCAGCAGAAAAAGGGAAAGAAAAAAAAAAGGGAAAAACATGCTTGTAGGCAAGTTCTGGAGGGGACTCTATAATAAACAAGCAATGTGTTAGTGAAAACACCGGAACCATTCGAAAGGTCATTCTTAAGACACTACCTCTGAAAGGTCATAACAGAATTTAAATACCACGTTTGACTTGAACAATGTTATGACTTTGGTTAAAAACAGCACATCTTGAAAATTTAAAATTAGATACTTGTGAACTGAAAACTATCGAGTACCTGAACTACGTATTAATGCTACACAAACTACGAGGGAAAAAAAAAATTATAAAGTTAGAATGTGGTAAGTAAAAGGATTACATTGTTTTTCTTCCAGTTGTATAACAAATTCAATTTCAAGAAAAACATATCATTCATATTCGTTGTAAATATGAAGCTGATGCACGTTTCCTTATCCCCTTAAAAAAGTGTGCTCAGCACAAAGGCATTTCTGCCTTATTTTCCAGATCAATAGTATTAACTATTACATCAATTTCAGCCACTGAAAGATCTATAAAACAAGTTCTATGAAAACAATTAGTTATCCTGGACAAGTCGGTGCTCCTTCCAAAATGAAAACCATCACACATGCACAGGAAGGATATACTGCAACAGCTTATTTCCTGTTAGATACCATGGAAATTGTTTTAATGAATCCAGTGGTTGCATAAGTAGTTCTTTTTAATATATGTAAGTTTAGAATATAAATTCTCTTTTAAGTAAGTTTCCAGTTCTAAAATGAAATAATTCTGTAGGGAAACATCTCAATCCTTTCATACTTTCTATATAGGTGAATTAATACCCACTACTGAAGGCTCATATGTAAACCAACCAATTTTGTAAGTGATGTAGAGTTTTACAAAATGCAGAGCACCCACACTATCACATAACTGCTACAATATCAGTACAAGCCAACAAATGATTCAGACCGCCTCCAATTACAATGAACTCCATTTTCATTGACATGCATAAAACTTACCTATGACAAACAACATCACAGAGTAGCTACACTCCACTCGAAAAATACCCCAAACTGGTTCAGTCCTCCACAGCCCTACTCATACCTATAGAACAATACAAGCACTGACGCCACTAGCGGAGAAGTCCCCAGGAGCAAGCTTAACTCAGCTAATTTCCATTTCTACCTGAGAGCAATTAAGTTAGCTCCCTTCCTCTCACATTGCAGCACCTGCGTGCCTTTCTAGAAGAAAGAGTAAAATCCTTTTCCCTGGACAATTACTGCATCAGGACCCAAAGTACTACTGAAAGGAGAAGTTTTCAACATTGCTTCAAACACTGTTTTAGACCACAAATGTAGGAAATAAAGTCAACTTTTGGGGAGAATTTTGCCACAACCTTTGCTAGAAATACCAATGTTAGTTCTTAAAGAGATACAAAATGGTTTGGTTTTGACATTATTGGCAATGACACAGACACGTTTTATTACGTCTAGTCACTGGCTGCATGAAGTATGTTCTTACTGTATGTAATTTTTAGAGCTGGACAGAAACCAGTGAGTGGTATTCTTGTCAAACTTCCTCTTGCTCTATCCTACTCCACAAGCTACAGAGCATTATTTTTACCACTGTGTAAATACCAAGTGTATGTGAAAATCCTCTCTCTGAAATACTCTCTTGGCAAAAATCTTATTTAAAACTTACCATAGGAAAGTTCAATAAATTTTCTTTGAATAAAATTAACAAAGCGGGTGAAATCAAAATGACTCCTGGTATAGTTTCAGTTACATTTCCTTATTTGATGGTTTTCTCCTTTTTTGAACATTAGCACCTTAAAATGAACAAAACTTCTTGGTTAGTGATTTCCACAGTTCTTTTTATTAACCCTTGAGTCTCTTCAGGATAGTGTTTTAAAATGAGATTTCCTTGTGATGTTTGGTCTGATGCAAGAGAGAATGTAAACTCAGACTGATATAGTCACTCATTTTTACTTTTAGGTTGAAACCTAGGAACTAGCACACAAAGATCTGTGACAGACCTTCTCAAGGGCAAATTCAATTTTTGATTCTTTATTCTGGTACTTCTCATTCCCTAGCTATAGAAATTCTTCTGCTAAACTAATAGCTGTATATTTAGGGGGAAACCTTGATTATGAGATATACAAAAGATCATAGATGCATTTGGATAAAAATTCTCAATGCAGTACAACACAAAGCAGTTATTAGTAGCACAAGTTTAAACAAAATTTGAAGAAAAACGTTTTGGCAGCCACTAAACAATCAGACAAGAATTCAGAGATGCTGCAATTAGAAGCAATTATCATAACCATATGATTATCACTAAAAATTATGCCAAAAAAGCATCTTTTAACATTTTTGCATTGAACTCTTAATGTCTGATGAGGTTACAACTTCCTTTAACAATACATTCACTCTTGCTTTGAAAAGACCAAGTCAGTCCCACAGATAAGTTTGAAAGCTATAATACCTCCTCCCATTTCCTAGATCGATCCCTTTTTTTGACAGTGGGACCAGAGGGATTTTATGTAATCGCAGCTTGTGGCAGTTTTAAGAGTGACATTTCTTTACAGAAAGGGCTGTCAGGCATTGGAATGGCCTGCCCAGGGAGGTGGTGGAGTCACCATCTTGGAAGTGTTTAAGAGGCAGTTAGATGTTGTGCTTAGGGACATGGTTTAGTGGTTTTTGATAGGGCTAGGAATAAGGTTGGACTTGATGATCTTGAAGGTCTCTTCCAGTCGAAACTATTCCATGATTCTATGATTTTTAAGATTGAAGTCTGGAGTTTCACCTTTAAGAGAACCACTTGGGTTCAGCCACTTGTGTTGGTCAATGGGAAGGCAGCTGGGTGCACAGAGCACAAAAGAGGAGGGAGTGATCACCCCAGTTTCCTGAGTAGGAGAGAAAGCCTCTCATCAGAGCATGGGGGAGGAGGAAGGATTCAAATTACAGCCTGAGACTCTTGGGCAGCAGGAGATTGAGATGTAATGAAACTCATACAGGGCTTGGGATGGGAGTGGAACGGGATCAAGTGAGAAAGACACAGCATCATCTCAAGCTGTACAAAAAGGTATTGCTGCATCAATTCTGTCTTTACACCCAAACATGGTTAACACTCAGCTTTGTTGAGTGAATGTAGATTGAAGAGAAAAAGGTTAGGGAGACCTCAGACTAAAGATGTACATTCTTGTGTTGGAAAGAGATTGCTCTTAGGGAAGAAGACAGTGTGCCTTGAGGTAGATGTAGGGGAGGTGATTTAGAAGGCAAGGAATGGGTACCTCTAGGGTACACAGAGGTCTCTGGGACATCAGGGCTGGGAGGTATGGAGCCCAAGTGACTGGAGTTTTCTCACAGCAAACATCTCTATCCACAAACCAAGGGCACTGATACAGAACTGGCATCCACTTCTAGTTTTGGGTTTTGAGCAGGAATTTTTTTCCTCTGTGGATTTAAGTTTTTGGTTTATACTGGCTTTTGGTCTTATCACAGCATGAATAGCTTAGCTCCAGCTCTCAGGCACTGAAGTTCTCAATGTTTTTTTTCTGCTAATGAAAATACTTACTTCTGTGCATGTGAGAGCATGGCCAAGTGGACACTTAACTAACTCTGGGGAAAAAAAAAAACCACAGTACAAGCTTTTCTTAATCCCTGACTAAAAGGCAAGTTTTTTCTCCAGCACTTTTCTTTAACCACACCAAGGTTACCATGTAGTTTCTGAGGCACAAACATCAGAACTAGACTTAATTCCCCCCTAATGCTCTGACTGACATCATACAGAGTGATAACACTACATCCTTGCTTCATGGCATGGCATGAATCCTTGAAATCAACGCAATTCTTCTTGGGAAAAAAAAGAACTTATGAAATACATACATTTGTACCTGGTTGTAAGTTTTATTTGCTATATATTATTGATATTTCTCCCTGATTTTAAGGACAGCATGTGTACTTGATTCCAGCCAGTATACATTAGTGGAGATGTCAGAGAGTATTTACCAAACATTTATTCTAGCACCTGTACGATCTATGTTTAGAAGTCTGCCTTGCTGCTGTTCAAGCTGCTAATGGTGATATTTAAAGCTCTGAAAAGTTCTGAATTTTTTTTTTTTTTTGCATGCTACTGCTGTATTTATCGTTCTCATCTCATGTCATCCTGTTCTCACCTACCACTACAATTACAGTTGATAAGGGTGTTCTTGTTAACTGATTTAAATTTGAACACTCCAAACCCAGCATCAAATGAAATCACTGGCAAAAACCCCACTGACTTTACTGGGAATGAGACCAACTGGAGAAGCAAGGCTCCCACGAGAGGCATGTATCACTGCCATTCACATCCTGTTGAGTTTGTGAGAACCAGGACAAGATACTATTAGAAGGCACTTCTACTTGTGTTTCATGTGACACAGTCACTTCTCTTTTGTTTTGCAAAATAGTAAGAAAAGGGTTTTTTACTATCTGCAAGTAACAAACCAAAGAGACTGGATGAGTCACTGGAGACGATTTTGGGCCAGCTCGGCTCGCAGACTGCCAGTGTCAGGGAAGGTTCACCCGATTCTCCCCTTCCTGCTGCACAGCCAGTCCCAAAATAACGCAGCAGCGCTAAACATAGCGGCGCCGTGCTCTTTTAATAAGCGACAATTCCTGCAGCATGTACAAGCCACCACATTTGTCAAGATAAGAACATCAATATGAGATGTCATATTAGCCTAGACAAAGAGATTGAACCAGATAGCTTTGTCAAACACCGAGCAAAGGGCCTCATTCAAACTGACACAGCAAGAAATTTAAAAGTTGAACCTACCAATCTAGTCTTAACTCATTCCATCCTCTCCTGCTTTGGAAAAGTCTCAAACCAGTAAGTAAGCTCCTCTAAGTGATATAATAAATTCATTCCTAATCTGCAATAACAGTATTCCTGTCACTTCAAACCCCTCTGCTGCACTTTTCAGAAATTCTGTAATAGCTGTTAGTATGTTTCAGATTATACATATGGATCTATACACCTTAGTGGATAGGGACTCTTCATAATGACATAAGCACACAGCATGTAACTAACAGGCAAAATTAACAGGCATAACTAATTGCCAGATAGCCAAGTTACTGGTTATTTCTCAATCGCTTTCTGTTATTTACACATAAGGATGTTCAGTCATCAAGGCAATGGATAAAAACACTGCAGTAGTGGGTCCTGATGCTTCATCTGTGTACATTTTTTCATGACTTTAGGCAAATTCTTCAGTTTCACTTCTGAAATCAGGGATGCAGCTGCCCTATATATATGACTATATGTGAGATAGTGATGTTGGTCACAGAACTAGAAACATGGTTCACAAAATTACTTTTTGGTGAGAAATTACCTCGGTTTCTTTGGTATTCCTCACACATGGTTGTGTGTATGGGATTCACCATCCTGCATACGGTGGAGACAGAAGCTCTGCAGGTAGGGATATCAACAGAAATATTTTCCTTAAAATGTGTTTTCTCCTCAGGAGGACTTATGATCACCAAACTTATTTAAAACGAGACAGGTTTATCAGTGTGCAGGAGTGAAACTGTTAGGCTTTTGCCACACCACTGGTGATGTACCTGTCAAGGTGCAGTACGTACACAAAACCCTGCACTACATGGAATAATTCAGTTCAGCTTTGCACCATGACCAGAGCTGAGAAGACAGACTGAACAAAGAAAATATACTAAACACGATCATAGACAGGGGGTGAGGAGTTGATACTACCCCCTTTCAGGACTTCACCTTTAATATACCCTAATGGGATCTTTCTCCCCTCAAAACTGAGAGATAATGAAGCACAGGAAGATTTACATTCAACATTTCCAGAGGAGATTGAATACACTTGAAAATATTCAGCACCAATTCAAATGCAAATACATCACAGCACTGTATTATTCATATTCCTCCACATTTTGCCTTAATGGTCTAATTGGAAGATCTTTCTAGTTTGTTTTCTGTGAATTTAATAAACTGGGACTCTGAAACAACTGCCCAATATATAAAGTGCTATATTTTCTTTAAAAGAAAACAGTTACGAAGTCAAAGGCAAATTTAGTGGTTTCTTATATAAAATACCTTTTCAATTCCTGAACATTGCCTGTAGCTTTGCTAATTTATTGCCATGAAAATATTGTTACTACTTAATGCACTAGTACTTTTGTCAATAGGCAGCCTTCCCCAAGGCATATTTGAGAACGCTCTGCTAATCAGAGTTGATGCAGTTATGCCAAAGCAGCCAAATCTTTAGAAAAAGGTTCATATTTAATTGTGGTATGGGTGAATGTTGTCATTTCTTCAAAGCACGATATTTTTAATTCACTGAATTCACTTCTGCAGATATCTAAAGTGCTGACTACATTATCCAGCCCCAGACTCAGCTTGAACCAGTATATTTCAAAGCAGTATTGCAGCTATCTTTACCTCTTAACATTTAACTTACGTGAAATATTCCTTATTTTGTGGTAGCAAGGATTAAACACAGATTTAATCCAAACCACAAATCTGTGCTATATCCTCAGCACAGAACTTAAAAAAAAATGTGGTTGAGTATTTAAGCAGATACTCACTTGGATCTGATTTCTTACTCTTCTACATCTGTTTCAACTCTTAGCATTATGACCTCAAATGCAGCTGAATTTTTAGTATTTGTTTTCCAAGTATGACAATAACCGTGAATAGCACAGTGAGTGACTATGAGGTCACGTACACATACATATGTCACACGGCACAGCTTTAGTCTCTCTAATAAGTATTGAAATCTACATGAGTATAACTTTACTAAGACTAAGCAAATCATCATGATTGGTGAGGGAGCTTTTACTGCATGTACATTTTTACTGATTTGTAATGCATTTTCAATTCTCTGCAGATAAAAAATTGAATAAAGTTCCTCAAGGAACAGGTCAGGCCATTTATTTCAATTAGAAATAGTAATGAAATTCCAGTAAACTATTAAATGTCACTTAATCTATATTAGAGATAAATAGAATACTTAATTTCTCTTGGCATGCTCCACAATGAGGTACCCAGCTTGTCTTTGTATTGACAAAATAGATGCTCCTCTGCTTTCCCTACCACAGTGACATTTAGTGACATTACTCCTGCTCAAACCCAGCATGGACATAATCCGCTTTGCAACAAGCCCACCAAGGCAAGAAATGTCTCCACTTATGGAGGTAACGGCTCTACTTCCTCTGATCCAGCTGGCTCAGGCCAAAGCTATGCATCCTTTGTTCAACTTCACTAGAATCTGAGGCAGCTGCTTATTTTGGTTTCCTTCTGCCACCAGTTCATCCCCCAAACTCCTACATGGCAAAAGAATATTAATACTATTCCTACACTAGGCATAATTAAATTCCTAATTAAGAACAGAATAACAACCATCAAGGATAAGGATTTTAAGCAGCTATGTATTTTGAGATGACACAGATGTTTCATTTGACTAAGAGAGGTACCGCAGGTTCTTGTTTGAAGGGCATCCAAGCCCATCGTCTCCACAAGAAGTTTCTTAGATATATGAGACTTCTAAGGCTATCAGCCAGCAAAAACAGTCACGAAACTAAAACAGAAGGGCTTTGAGTATTAAGGATCATTATCAACATGGAACAAAATCTGACTTTGGTAGAGTCCTCTTCAGTTACAGTCAATATTCATTGTTTTATACCTGAAAAATATAGAAGATGCAATTTGAGGAGGTAAGGCCTTGTTCTGATTCTCTGTGAAAATAATCAAGATGGCTCATGATAATTCTCCATGTCTGAAGTCGCCCACACACATGGCTTCAGTTCAAAGTTTGCACATCTTTAAGAGATTAATATTAAGCTCTGCTAAGTACTTGTTAGTTGTTTATGCTAACTGTAATTGTAATCAAACTAAGTTACACTAAAATTCACCATGACAATATATTTCTATCCCTCCCATTCTCTTGTTTCACCTTTTACCTGAAAGTAGAGCAACAACACTGGAAGGACAGAAAAAGGATGCTTTTAACATCTCCATGGCCACATGCATTACTCATTTTTCATCTTTTGTCATGTCTACAGCTCAGGCAGCTAGAAAGAGGCTGGGAGGAGCAGCACTTCCAGTTCCCAGGGACATTTTCAAATAAAATACCAAAACTGTCTTAGAACTACATAACTGAACACATGAATTATTCCTCAGGAAACAAGTTAAACGCATATACATATATGTATACATACATACATACACACATGCACATGCTCCTCCATTCATATACTACTTTTCATTCATAGGTATTGAGAGGAGGAGATGATGGCATTCTCCATGTATACTGTGCAGGTAAGCAGAAGGCTAGTTAGTTGCTCAGCAGCACTAGAAATGCAAATAGATGGCAAACAGGTCCATGTTTGGTGCCCTGCTCCAGAATATTCACATGACCATCTGTAGATGGATGTGTGATAAATGTCTACAACAACCTTGACAGAAACCTCAAGTTGATTCTTTAATCCTGTGCACAGCAGAGAATACATCCAGTTTCTTTTGGCATGCAGAAGTCTGCACACTGTATATTCTATACAAAAAGTATATGCAGGTTGCTTAAATTATATCCATAATTTTCTAAAGTTTTTTCCTTCTCTCTTTTTTTTTACTTTTTTAAGAGACAGTTTTATAATACGGCTGTTTCCCAAATGAAAGACTAGAGTATTTCATTTTTCTTGCTCCAATATGAATAACGTACAGTGACGCGATCTTTTGCTATTCCCTTTAAGCCATTTTGGAGATGGATTGCTACAGTGGGTGGCATTCAGAATAACACATGTTGCGCAACACACACTCAAATCTTGCCAGCTTTATGGTTTCTTACAACATGCTACGATGTGGAGTGATTCACAATGAGGAGATGGAGAAAATTTTTCAATTACTGTAAAAAAAAGTGATGCTATAAGCATTTATCATCCAAAATAAATACATTGAGACTATAGGCTGAAATAAAACCAGGAAAGTAAGCTTGGTTCCTCTTTTTATTTCAAAATATTGCATGTAGATTTAAACCAATTAAAGCTGAGTGATGCTTTCTGTGTAAAATGAGCTTGCCCTGACAGTTAATCCACAGTATTATCAGACCCATCAAATTAAAATAAGGTGAGCTAAAGAACAAATCAATGCCAAAGACATGAATTTCTTTGATGTCATACACTAGCATCTTAGGTATTTTACAATTTCCATTGCGGAGATTTAAAAGAAAGAAGGCAGAGGATCCATTTGGTAAAATGGAATTGGTGATTATGAACATACATGAAGTCAAAAGGAAGAAGTGAAACATAGCCATGGAGGTGGGTAATGTGCTGCAGCTATACTGATAAGCCAGAACTTCCACAGAAGTTTTTTAGTAAGACATACAATAGTAATTTCAGAAGGGCATCAGTCCAATGATGTATCACTTCAAAGAGAGGGAGAAGAAAACCTCCAAAAGATACAGTAACTTTTGGAAGATGCTGTACTTAGACTAGATGTCCATGGATTTTTTTTTAGATTTGGCTACTGTCCTATCATATTTGATAGAGTCCCTGACAATGTCATAAGCCAGATGTTGCAGGAAAAGAAAACAAACATCTCAAACCAGTCAACTGTGCTGTATTTGAGAAGTGACTAGTGACCCTCTATCACTAAGCCTCTAAAAAACTGGAGTCCCAAAACTTATTGTCCTTCTAGTTTTATCCACACCCCCATCATTAACCAAGTTGTATTTTAGTCATTATTCTCACACCTAGGTCCCTTAGAGCAGATAATTCAGTCTCAGTTTTAATTCCTCACATTTCTGCAAACCCAAGCCTGCAGACTTCCCCATCACCTTGCTTCCATACCTTCATAAGCTTTTGAGAAGTAAAAAGTACCCACAAATTGAAGGTCAACTGAAACTGTGCAGACTTCAAATCATTAAGAAAATACAGGCAACTCTGGTCATCCAACAACTCTGAAGAACTTATTCTGAACTCTGAAGCAACCACGCATTTTAATACCTTATTTTCTTTCACAAATCATTTTCTCCTCCATGATATTATCCATTTAATTCTAACAATTTTTTTATTCTGCATGTGATATTTTCAGCAGGAAACCTACAGAAAACTTTAGACAAACAAATTTCTATCTTCCAAACCACATCAATCTTACATTGTGAAATTTTCAAAATATAAGAATTTGGTAAATATCGGGTTTTCATCAAACTGGAATGTACTCTTCCAAGACCTGCACTTTTCTGGCCTTTCAGCATATGATGTGTCCTGGAGATAGACTGACCTGTGCTGCAGCAACCGACGAACAGTTTCGACATTCACCAGTCACTACCATCCTTCAGAAAATAAATCCAAGCAACAAAAGGATTTGTTCCTCCAGCCATATTACCACTTACTTCATGAGCCATTTCACCAACAGAAACTGACTCTAAAATATGACCTTCAACAAAATATGAGAGAAGCCATCATTCTCCAACACAATGGAAAAGTTTCACAGGAAAAAAACCCACAAAACCAAACAAAACCACACTAAGACCATCCCATCAACTTCTGTCTTCACATCCTAGGCTAGACCGGAGTAAAAGACCCAGTCAACAAATAAAACAGAGGCAGAACCAAAAATGCAGTGCCATGCTGCATTGCCCCGAAACTCCACATGAGGCAAAACCAAAATGCAGTGCCATGCTGCATTGCCCTGAAACTCCGCATCAGGCCAACAAGCACTGCTGGATCTGGCCTGTGCTGTCCCCACTCCTCTTCACACCTGGCTGATGCCAAGTCCTGACCACGTTTCCTTCTGAAAATGACACTGGCGCAGCTGGAGACACTCAGCCGCAGTCACAGCAGAAGTGGGGCCAGGCCCTGCCAGACCCCCCTCATCTCCAGCTGGACACGACCCGACTGCTGCCTGTGCGAGGACTCGTCCAGCTGCCACCACTGCCCCACCACACCTGGGAGCCACGGTCCTTCCTGGGGGCAGCGGCCGGCGGGGGGCCTCTTACCTTGTTGGAGTAGGGAGGTTTACTCAGGTTGATGCCGTCGCGGATGAGCTTGTCTCGGATCATTATCTTCAGCTTCAGCCTGGGGTAGACGGCCAGCCCCCCGCCGCCGGCCGCCCCCCGCCGCCCGCTGGGGCGGTGCCGAGAGGCCGCCCCCCGCCGGTCCTCCTCCTGCCCGGCCACTCGGCGGGGGCAGCGCCCGGCGGCGGGGGGCGCCGGCCGCGGGGGCGGCGGCGACGGCGGAGGTTGCGGCTCCAGGGTGAAGTACAGCCCCGCCACCGTCTCGTCCGCCTCCTTCAGCCGTCGCACGGCTTCGTGGATCCGGCGCCGGTGGTGGGGCACGACGACGCCGATGGCATCCAGGTCCGGGTCCCCGATCTGCTTGCAGACCTCCAGGTCGTCGTAGCCATTATCGACGAAGGACTCCGCGTACTGGGGAAGATGCAGGGTCTTCAGCCACTCGTAGACTATGTTGGTGCACATGCTGGCCCCAAAATAATGATGATTGCAACTTTCAGCACCGAAGCCAGCCTTCCCCTTTCCACTCCTCGCCAAAGGAAATAAAAACACACGCAAAAAAAAAAAAAAAACAAACCCCAACCAAACTGCGATACAACTTAAAGGTCCCAAAATCGAGGTCAAGAAATCATCATCCACCAGGAAAAAAAAAAAAAAAAAAGAAGAAAAATTAATCCTTAAAGCAGATCAGTAGGGCATCGCAATCAATGCTGAACGAATCTCTCCTACTTATTCCTCCTTCTCTTTTCCTACCACCAAGTACAGCCGCTTTCTGCCACTGGAGAAGGGAGGCTCGAACTAGAGAGAATCAGAATGTAAGGGTGCATCCCCTAAAATCCCGAGTCGCTGGCTGCAGAACATCCACCCACTTTCTCTGGAAGTGATTCGCAGTCGCTGTCTTTTTTTTCCCCTCTTCCTTTCAGTGTTAGTTTCTGTTTCTGCTTCTGTCTCACCTTCCTGCGCTCTGTCGCATGATGAATCTGTTTACTATGGGTAGCTGCTTTGGTACACGATCATGCTGGGGAGAACCGAGCGCAGGACCCCGCACCCTTGCTCAGCACAGGCAAGGGTGACAGCGTGCAGTGCCTTCCTCTCCCGTATCTCTCCCGACAGCGGATGCACACGGCGGCTTTTGCTTTCTTTTTGAACGGGTCTCTTCGGATTAGAAGGAAAAAAGAAGGCAGTGGGAAAAAAAAAAAAAAAAAAGGAGAGAAAAAAAGGATAAGAAACCCACTCACTTTTCCGAGTTACTTTCCCAGTTCCCCTTCATCCCTGGGATGATGATTAAACGCGCTTCGCCGGCACCGAGCCCAGAAACTGCTTTCCAAGCCCACTTTCTCGGCGCCGGTGCCGGCGGTGCCCTCCTGCCCGGCCGGGGAACGCAGCCCTGATCCCGGCGCGCAAAACTTTCCCCGCTTTCCCTTATCCCCGCCGGCTCTCCCGCCGCTGCCCGCAGCCGCCCTCGGGAGGAGGCGACGGCGGCGGGGCCGAGAGGGCAGCCGGCTCTCCGTGCATCCTCCGGCGGCGGCGGCTTGGCAGCGGATGAGCCGATCTGCGACAGGTCACTGGCGCTCCCCCCTCCTCCCCCGGCGGGTGGCGGTAGTTTCCCCTCCCTGCCAGCGGTACCCCGGAGCGGTGCTCCCCTCGTGGGTCCTCCTCCTTCCTCCCCTGCCCCTGAGGCGCCTGACGCACCGCCAGCAGATTTCCTCCGTCTCCTCCCGGTGCTCCGGTGCGGCTTCTCCCCGCTCCTCCTCCGTGCCTGTAACCCCGCTGCCAGCCCCCCTACCCGGGCTCTCCCCAAGGCCTTTTCAACTTTCCCCGCTGGCTGCCCGCGACCTCTGCCGCCGGCTGCCCCGCTGCCCGACCCGCCGGTGGCGCGGGGAGGCGGCGTGCGGTCGCCCGGGGGCAAGGCAGCCCGGCCGGGCAGCGGCGGGGGCCTGCCTCCGTTCCAAAAGCTATCCGTCGGGTTTGTCCGTCCCCGTTCCCCCCGGCATGGGAGGGACACCGTGCCCAAGGGGCACGACCCGGGGAGCTGCCCTCCAGCGCCCTTGGGACTGCCGGACCGACGGCGGCGGCTTCCCCACGGGAGCACCGAGCCCCTTGGCGGCTGAAAGGCAACCCTTCGCGAGGGGCAGAGCGGGGTTGCTAGCGGAGGCGAGCGAGCCTCCGCGTCCCCGGCAAGCGGTGAGGAAAGGCGGGAGGCGCCGGTCCCGCTCTTCCCTCCCGGCGCCGCGGGCTGCCCGCCGCGCTCGCCCCGCAACGCCGGGCTCGCAGCGCCCCCGCCGGGCCGACCGCGGAAAGCGCCGCCCTGCCAAGCCCGGCCTGGCCCGGCTCGGGCCCGCCGCCCAACACGGCCCGGCCGGTGGCGGGGCGTGGTGGCCGGGGCTCCCTTCTCCCCTTGTCGGCTCCCGGCTGGGTGAGGCGTTGGCCCCGGTGCCATTGTAATTTGAAACGTGTTGAAACTTGTTTTCTTACGAAAATCCTTCTCCGACGGGAGACCCTTCAGCCCCGATGAGTGGGGTACCGAAAGAGTCCCGAGTTCGGCCTGGAGCCTTCTGTCGGATCCCGTTGGAAGGTGCAGGGGCTCGGGCAGGTGCAGTGACAACTCTGCTCGGGCTGAGGAAAGCTGGGGGCACCCCCCCCCCCGCCTCCCCACAGCACAGGGGTGCTGGAGGGGCAACACACTTCCTTTTGTAATTTCGTGGGGTTCATTTGTAAATGGACCTTTTTTAGCAAATAATTTGTCCTCTTGGACTTCGTGGTAGGTCACCACAGGGTTTATGCAGCATAGCAGCATTCTCACAAACCCCATTAAAAGGTTAAATACTTTCAAGTGGTTAAAATGCAGCCTCTGGGTATAAAGGCTAGAGATCACAGATTCACATGCTAAAAGAGGGGAAAGGGAAGACCAGCATTTTATTCCTTTTAAAGTCTCCTTCCATCCCTCATCTTTTTCTGTATCTTATTTTCCTTCCAGGCCGCATAATATTTCAAACCCTCTTCTCAGGCCAGAGACAGAGATTGAAGGAGCAATTATCTTCTCTTCACAGACCTGCTGAAAGACTGACAACGTCAGAGAAATTAGCAAGGAGGTTCTGTGAACTGGAGCTGGAATTGATGGTGTGAGAGACAGGAAAAACTGACTGGTGCAACCCATATTCACCAGGCTCATTGACAGTACAGACAGGATTATATCATGTTTATGTGTGTATTTTGGAAGGCTTTTAAGGTATTGCAAATGTTATGATTCAGATATGCTTGGTAAATTGCAGGTCTGCTACTTGTAAAAGGGTAGGATCCTTAGATTCTGATGGGACAGCAGGAGGAGAAGTGGTGCACCCCCATGTGAGTGAGGAGTTTGGCAGCAGGTGACACCTTGCGAAACTCTATCTGGTTGGTTTTGGCATTGATTTTAGTTTCACAAAATGAGTTCACCTGGTAGCAAATACAGCTAAGTTTTATGTGTCTTTGAAATACAATAATAAACAACAGTGAAAAAGAAAATGTCGCGTCCACCTTTAAACAAGACAATCAGAAGTCCAGGGAATGAAAGACCAGCCCACCTCAACTCAGTCCCTGGGGAAACTTTGAGGCAAGTCTTTGTGAAGACTTACCTGAAGCTTGGGTGGGTAGCGAGAAGGGACATTCCTCAGGGTTTGATACTGGGGCCAGCACTGTACAACATCCTCACTGATGCTCTCGGTGACAAGGTGAAGTGTAACCTTAGCAAGTTCCCAGAAAACACCAAAGTGGGAGGGATAGTGAATACATTGGGAGGATAATTCAAGAGTGAAAAAGGAGGAAGGTCACAGAGTGATGGAGCAGGAAATGGAGGCATGTTTTGAGTGATAACAGCAAAGTCAGTTTGAAAACCTCCTTTATGGGCTTTTTATTATGTGCAAAGTTATTATTAAAAATTATTAAATGAAAAAACAAAAGTTATTTTCTGAGATATTGAACTGTAGTTTCAATCCAGATGAAGCCTAAGAATATGCTTGTTGAATGTAAGGCTTCACCTGTCGTGTGTTCTACCTGTCGAACTATTACATCAATAGGGTAGTATCGCTCTAAACAGTATTTCTTCAGTATCTGCAGCCTAATTTCAGTGATGGAATATAGACAGCGTATTTCACCTTAAATTTAGCTTATCTCTGCAGTACACAATTTATTCTTGTGTTACATACACATACAAATTAAGGTATGTTACATGTTACAAGATGGGAGGAGTTTTCCCTGAATGCATAGGGCTTCCTGACATGCACTGGAAATAGGCTGTGCCTAAACAAAGCGCTGGAGCATGAGCAACTTGTAAATGAAAGGAGCACAAGCAGACAATTAATACAGGTGAGATAAAGCACGTACAGGTAAGTCTGCTTTTGAGTTCCAGGATAAACAGATGAACAAACTACGATCAGTTAAGAAGTATATTAACACCACACATCCTGGCTTCCTTCATTTAGTATCATATCCTGCTCTCATCGTGCAAATAATAATCCTCTTTTCCAGGATTACCTAAGCCTGGGCACAGGCTGTGGAATGGTGTGTTGTCTCTGACCTTGCCAAGGGACTATGTAAGAGAGGATGAACATCCCAGAAGAAACTTGAATTGCATTGGCCTAAAAGAAACATGCAGCATATAATAAACAATATTTTCTTACCTGTTATAAACAGGTGAGAAAAGGACACTTCTCCCCACATATTTTGTCATTCAGATAAAGACCACTTCTTTCCAAGCTTATTTGAGCATAATTTAATACACAGCTTGATTGGAATTTGTTTGAATTGCGTGCTGTTGAATATTTGACACAATGGGATTAATTTCTGAAGTGCTCTGTATGGCTAGATTGTCTCCAACATTTCCAAATTCAGTCTTGACTTTCTTTTTCAAATTCAGCATATAATAAAGGTAGGAAGATGTATTCAAAGCTGAACCAACAATACAGGATTGCTAGGTTGCAGCCATAATGTACGTACACATAAATGGAGAGCAAGTACAGAAATGTTTGCACTGAAGTTGCTGGTGGAATTTTTACATGTTAGTACTTTGGTAGTGGAGGGTAAGGACCAGAGTTTTGCATTTAAAGGTAGCTTCTCATAAAATGGATAAAAGTTGTTTCTAACTTGTATTCAGAAGAACCAAGTGAGATGAGATGCATGGCAGAAAAAGTACTGGTTTTCCTGAGGACTTTTTTTTCTGCTCTGGAAGCTTTGCAGGCCCACTATGAGCAAAAACTGAGATTCCTGGCAGGTTTTAAAATGTCAGACTATTGTTCATGTAATACAACATAAACATGGCTGATATTGCCCACAAGGATACAGCATAGCACTGACAGATTTTCTTAGCAAATGTAAAGGATATTTTAACTGGATTATTGATTTAGGTATCCTTTAAACAAAGGGCACCCTACATTTATGCAGGGTACCAAGGAATGAAAAGTTTTATCCTTTAAGGGTTCTATTAAAATATATGATTATCTGTTGGATTACATTATCTGACAATAATATATGATAGACTTTGCAAAGCTATGGTCATGCATTTTCTATACCATGACATGTTGTATATAGTCATTTTGCTTGGGATGAGATAAATAAAAATGTAGCTGAGTGCTAATTTACACCTAGGTACAAAATATATTCAGGAATCCTTAGAGCTGTTTAATTTTCTACCTTTATCAAGACTTACTAGATTTCTGACACATGAAGGAAGCAGTGTGGGCCTTTGCTCTGGATACCTGCACACTTTTAAGTGTTTTGAACCATACAGTGTTGTATTTAATGGCTGAAACAAAGCTAGACAAGAACACAAATACTTGGAAGAGTAATCACATAATGGATGAATGTCAGAAAGACTCTGAAATTAATATAATTCCATTAAGATACTTGTAAAGTTGTTCACCTAGAAACATAAACTGAGATTCACACACAGAGTGAGGGAGTACCACATGATTATGTTGCAGCTAATAATGTGCAATGAATGAGTGGAAGGTAATACTTCTGTACTTTTATAAAACAACAGAAGCAGATTCTCAAATACTTTTTTTAGGGTTTCTACTAGGGCACAAGGTGACTAGTTCACTAGAATAAAAAGAACTGCTCATACACAACGGCAAATATTTGCAGATCCAGACTATTAGATCGGGTAAATAGATCTATTTATACTTCTGTTTAAAATGTTGCAATTATTTGACTGTACCTGGAGTACATTGGCAAAGAATCCAGAGGGAAATAATGATGAAGGTGAGAGAAGGTTTGAAAATACTCCATGTCTTATCTAAAGTGTTAATCCTAAAGAATATATATCAACAAAACTCAACATCTAAAGGAAGATTTTCTCATGTAAACTCTGCAGAGAAATAAGCTTATATATTAAGATTAGAACTTCAAAATTTGGTATACATTATGTCAGCTCCCATAAGCTGTACTAATTCCAATGAATAGTACTGGCTGTTAAGTATTCTGGAGATTGACTTTTCCTCATTAAAAAATCAGATGACCATTATTTCAAGTACTCTTATAGAAGAATAGGAAAATTTAAGTTGAAAAGGACCCCATACTCTACTCAGAGCAGGACTAATTGCAAACTCAGATCAGGTTGCAGATCAGTTTGCTCTGCTGACTTCTGAAAATCTGCAGAGATGGAAGTTCCCCAGACTCTCTGGGTTGTGTCCTCCAGCACTGACCCACTCTCACCATGCAGAATTTCTTCCTCTTGTCCACTCAAAGAAATTGTGACCTTTGTCTCATGTCCACTTGATGAGCACTTCTAGGAAGAGTTTGGCTCTGCCTTCTCTATGGCTTTTCCCATAGATAGTGAAAAACTGCAGCTTGGTTCCTTTTGCCTTCTCAGCTCTGGGCTAAAAAAACCACAGAATCACAGAATTACTGAGTCTGGAAAAGGCCTCTGAGATCAACAAGTCCAGCCTATGACCTATCACCACCTCATTGTCTAAACCATGGCACTAGGTGACACATCCAATCTTTCCTTAAACACCTCTGGTGACGGTGACTCCACCACTTCCCTGGGCAGTCCTTTCTAATAAAGTTCTCCTAGCCTGTCTTCATATTGTGTCAGCAGACAAGAATTTGAAAAGATGCTGTTTGTGAGGTATGAAGGGTTATTTAATCAAAAGCCCTTCACAGAAAAAAAAAAAAAAAAAAAAAAAAAAAAAAA